>CM052722.1:73952638-73985424 GCA_028551405.1 Uromys caudimaculatus
AGTTGACACTGTTGCTCCCTCCATGGGGCTGCAAACTCCCTCAGCTCCTTCTAATCAAGAAGCAGAGAGTAAAGGATGCTGTTACTCAGCAGACTTTCTCTTTTTCACATAGTCTGATGCCATTCATGTTTTTATTGGGTGATTCACTACAATTAACTGAATCTAGTGTCTTTCATTGACATTCCCAGAGAGTTGTATCTGTAGGGATTGTAAGTCACAGTAAATTGACAATAAAGATGAATCATCACAAAGCTCAAGTTCATTGTCAAAAAACATTATGTTAGAAACATAGAGTAACACATTGAATGAATTTACAGGGTTTAACTTTTTAATAATAGCACATTGTCAAATAATCCATTTATCTTAGTAGACTGGATAGAGTGAACAAACATAGCCTTATTGCAATCTTTTATTATTATTATTATTATTATTATTATTATTATTATTATTATTATTATATAGTTTCCTTATTTACATTTCAAATATTATCGCCTTTCCAGGACTCCCCTCCTGAAACCCCCTATTTCATCCCCCTACCCTGCCTCTATGAGGATACAAACCCCACCCACCCACCCACTCTGCTTTCCTGCCCTGGCATTCCCCGACACTGGGGCATCGAACACCCACAGGACCAAGGACCACTCCTCCCACTGATGTCCAACAAGGCCCTCCTCTGCTACATATGTGGGCAGAGCCATGGGTCCCTCCATGTGTACTTTTTGGTCGGTGGTCCAGTCCCAGGAGCTCTAGGGTTCTGCCCCTTGACACTGCTGCTCCCCCCACGGGGCTGCAAACCCCTTCAGCTCCTTCAGTCCTCTCTCTAACTCCTCCACTGGGGACTCTGTGCGCAGTCCAATTGTTGACTCTGAGCATTTGCCTTTGTATTTGTCAGGCTCTGGCAGAGCCTCTCAGGAGACAGCTATATCAGGCTCCTGTCAGCAAGCACTTCTTGGCATCCACAATAGTGTCTGGGTTTGGTGGCTGCATATGGGGTGGATCCCCAGGTAGGGCAGTCTCTGGATGGCCTTTCTTTCAGTCTCTGCTCCACATATTGTCTCCATATATCCTCCTGTGAGTATTTTGTTCCATCTTCTAAAAAGCACTGGAGCATCCACACTTTGGTGAACCCACACACATCTTTGACAAAGAAGCTAATACTGTCCAGTGGGGAAAAAAAACAGAATTTTCATCAAATGGTGCTGGTTCAACTGGAGGTCAACATGTAGAAGAATGAGAATTGATCCATTCCTATCTCCCTGTACAAAACTCAAGTCCAAGTGGATCAAGGACCTCCACATAAAACCAGATACACTGAATCTAATAGAAGAGAAATGGGGGGAAAAGTCTCGAACACATGGGTATAGGGGAAAAGTTCCTGAGCAGAACACCAATGGCTTATGCTCTAAGATCAAGAATCGACAAATGGACTTCATGAAATTACAAAGCTTCTGTAAGGCAAAGGACACTGTCAATAGGACAAAATGGCAACTAACAGATTGGGAAAAGATCTTTACTAATCCTATGTCTGATAGAGAGCTAATATCCAATATATACAAAGAACTCAAGAAGTTAGACTCCAGAGAACCAAATAACCCTATCAAAAAATGGGGAACAGAGCTAAACAGAATTCTCAACTGAGGAAACTCGAAGGGCTGAGAAGCACCTAAAGAAAAGTCCAACATCCTTAGTCATCATGAAAATGCAAATCAAAATGACCCTGATAATGCACCTCACACCAGTCAGAATGGCTAAGTTTAAAAACTCAGGTGACAGCAGATGCTGGCAAGGATGTGGAGAAAGAGTAACACTCCTCCGTTGCTGGTGGGATTGCAAGCAGGTACAATGACTCTGGAAATCAGTCTGGCGGTTCCTCAGAAAATTGGACATAATACTACCTGAGGATCCAGCTATACCACTCCTGGGCATATACCCAGAAGATGCTCCAATATTTAACAAGGACACATGCTCCACTATGTTCATAGCAGCCTTATTAATAATAGCCAGAAGCTGAAAAGAAACCAGATGTCCTTCAAGAGAGGAATGGATACAGAAAATGTGGTACATTTATACAATGGAATACTACTCAACTATTAAAAACATTTTTTTCATGAAATTTGCAGGCAAATGTATGGAACTAGAAATTATCAGCCTGCGTGAGGTAACCCAGTCACAAAAGAACACACATGGTATGCACTCACTGATAAGTAGATATTAGCCCAAAAGCTTGGAATACCCAAGTTTTATTGCAATCTTAATTACTAATATTAAGTGTCATATAACACGTGGCACATCATATGATAAATATGTCTATAAATGTATATCTGTATATATAGTGTACTGGCTAGTTTTGTTTGGCAGCTTGACACAAGCTGGAGTCATCACAGAGAAAGGAACTTCAGTTGAGGAAATGCCTCCATGAGATCCAGATGTTAGGCATTTTCTTAATTAGTGATCAAGGAAGGAGGGCCCAGCCCATTGTGATTGATGCCATCCCTGGGCTAGCAGTCTTGAATTTTTATAAGGAAAGAAGCTGAGTAAGCCAGGGGAAGCAAGCCAGTAAGCAGCACTCCTCCATGGCTTCTGCATCCACTCCTGCCTCCAAGTTCCTACCCTGTGTGAGTTCCTGTCCTGACTTCCTTTGGTGATGAATAGCAATGTGGAAGTGTAAGCTGAATACACTCTTTCTTTCCCAACTTGCTTCTTGGTCATGATGTTTTGTGCATGAGTAGAAACCCTGATTAAGACATACGGATTATAGGATGAATACAAATTAAAAAGGCTGCAGCAGAATTAAAGAGATTTAGAAGTAGCCTTAAAAAGAGCCTATGTTGCTAGGGGAATGTACCAAATCAGTGCTGCAAGGACTTGATGTTTTTGTAGATGCTGGTGTCAGTTTTGAGAGTGATGACACAGATAGAGTTGAGTTGATCCAGATCCATACATACAAATAGTCTAGTACATTATACCAACAGCCTACTCTTAATAGAAGATTGGATATGAGAGGGTGAGATCTAGCTGAGCTAAAGCTCCAGGAACAATTGTGGAGTCCTGAATTCTTGAAGATAACATGGTGCTGGATGATAAGTTTCAGGGATGCCATTCCATCACAGTGTTCAACACTGTCTGGGGTCCAGATGAGTAAGTTATACTGTTTACTTCATTTAGCATGTCTGGTAAGATCTTAGTCCTGGTTTCCCTCATACAATTTTAATATACTTATGTGTCCCTACAGTGTCAATTCACCATAAGTAAACTTAAAAGGTGGTTCCCTTTCTGGTCTTGGGAGGCATCCATTTATTAGTTAGATGGATGGTTCCTGTCACATGGTTCAGGCTCTATGTCCACCCTGGAGACACAGACATCCTTCTCCCTCAAAATACAGTCAAAAGACCGAGTCTCTAAGGGCAATGAACAACTATAAAATCCACTGTTTCATGTAATATGGAATAATTTAAAGTAGGATATAGCCTGATATTGACAGCCATATAAGTAGTTAGCAAGATATAATTATGACCAAATATGATTCTTCCCAGTGTCTGGTCCGTTATATCTTCCATTATATTGTATAATATCTAAAATGGGACAAGTTAAAATATTGTAAGTGTTGGAAGCAGCATAACAAATATAGGGTCCCAGACAACATTAGAAGTTTAACTTTGGGATATCACTTAACTTTTTTCAACTGAATACCCTAATCTTGCATTCTTAGCTGTATCAATGTGTCAGGGTAATTATTGTGAAATGTAAATTCAAAACTCAAAATATACATTTATGGATCATAATTTGTCATTGTATTTTCTTTATTTAATGCTCTGACTGAGAATATTTGTGTATTATATGATACTAGGCAAAGAACCATGACCAAATAATTTTATTGGATTTATTAGTGTGTTTTGTCATTTTAAAAGTGGTAAACTGAACATATGCAGATATACCTACCTGTTTTGTTTGATCTTCAATGTTGAATATTTTCACTACTTGCCATTATGTAAGCATCAAACATAAAAGTCTGAACGTCTCATGCCAATAATGTTGCAATCATCTCACTTTGGAAATCCCATGACTTGTGTTTTCTACCAGCAGCTGACTGTAACAGATACAGATACTCATAGCCAAACACTGAACTGAGATCAGGGACCCCTATGGAAGAGTTAAAGGAAGGACTGAAGGACTGAAGGGGGTGGCAACCCCATAGGAAGACAAACACTGTCAACTAACATGGATCTCTGGGGGATCCCAGAGACTAAGCCACCAAGCAAAGAGCATACACAGGCTTATCTAAGGTCCCAGGCACTATGTAGCAGAGGACTGCCTTGTGTGACCTCAGTGGGAGAGGATGAGCCTAATCCTGTAGAAACTTGATGCCCCAGGGAAGGGAGATATCTGGGAAGGACCCTCTCAGAGGCAAAGGGGTGGGGATGGGGGTGAAGAACTCTGGGAAGGGAGACCAGGAGGCAGACATCATTTGGAATTTAAATAAAATAAATAATTAATTTTTAAAAAGGAAAACAAACTACTATGTCAACCCACCTACATGCTAAAAATAGGCTATAAACTCTTTTCTAAATTTTCTGGAACAGAAAATTTCTTGAGAGACATTTTCCTGTTCAGGTAATTGATAGACCCATTTGGATTAACTCTTGAGGTAACAGACAAAAATATCTTTTATTGTGCAAGAAAGCCTCAGACTAATTAGTAATTATTTTTAAAAATATTTTTTAATTCTTTGCCATTTTCATATATTATATTTGGATCACATTCAACACCCTTGCTCATAACTTCTCTAAGATGCACTCCAACTAAACTCCACCCAACTTCATGCACTGATTTTCTTATTTTAATAATGATATAGTCCAATATGCTCATGATATGGGATCATGCACTTAGGCATGGTTGGCCTATCAGGTACCACATGCCTAAAGAAAACTGAACTGGCTCTCCCTCAGAAACAATTGACTGTTAGCTCCTCAGGAATGGGGTATTGTGAGGCAAGACACATGATCTTAGTCAAAAGGCCGAGAAGTGATGAGGCCCTTTCCATCCATGGTAGAATGTTGGCTGCCTTGATCTTATGAGTCTTGTGCAGGCAACCATAGCTGCTGTGAGTTCATGAATGTAGTTGTCCTGCCATGCCCAAAGACATTGTTTAACGTTTGTCCTACTCAAAATTCTATCACTCTTACAGTCTTTCCACCTCTTCTTCCCCATGGTTCCTGTACCTTCCTGGGCTGGAACGAGTAATAGAGATGTATCATTTATGGCTTAGTACTCCACAGACACTTATTCTCTGTTCTTTGACCAATTGTGAGTTTATTGGTTCACCATCACCCACCACACAATGTAACTTACATGATAAGTCCTGAGAGCTGAAATAATCTATGACTATAGAGATAAAACTTAGAGGCAGATTGGTACTATATCTATGTAATGAATAGTAGAAGTGGGTTCACCCATGGGGTTGGGGAGCTCCTTGGCCATGAGTTCTTTGCCATATTTGCAATATGAAGCATGTTGTGAAGAAGGCTTTAACTCTAATAAGAAAATGGTTCGTTACATGTCTGGCTCTACTGCACCCATAGGCCTATCTTGCCACAGAGCCCATTGTAGTTTACAGGGTTCGCAGCAGAGTAAGACTGTTAATGACTATCCTGCCCCCTTGCTCCCAGCCACTTACATAGCACTTCCAGTACTAAGAAAGATAGCCATGCCTATTTTTACACTACTACTTTCATGTATTCTTATGCTGAAACTAGTTCCTGTGCTATTAGAGTTCTGTTCAAATATTCTTACATAATCCAGTGTCTTGAAGAACATTTCTTGTATATTTTTTCTTGCACTATTTTAAGTTTGTTGATTCATTTCAAATGAATGTTTTTGCAAGGTGAAAGGTTTTTAATTTCATTTTCCAACAACTAGACAACCAGTTTTATCAGTACCATTTGTTGAATAATCTTCCTTTGTTCCATTGCATGTTTGTGCCACCTTTGTAAACATTTAGGAAGACATATATGTGTTAGTTTGTGTCCAAGTCTTCCATTCTATCCTGTTACTGACCAAGTCACTTAAAATCTTTATGATCCCATCTGGTTATATCTGACACAATTGATGATTGTATTGTGTTTCACATTACTGTGACACAATAACTGACAAAAGTAACTTAAGAAGGGAAGAGGTTTTATTTTGGCTAAGACTTAAAATCCATCAAGGCGATGAATGCACTGCAGTGGGAGCATGAAGCAACTGCTCTCATTATCCATTATCCAAGCAAAAAGAGAGGAATGTAGGGTTCACCACATTTTCCTTTTTATTCAGTCTTGGAACAAGAGGATGGTGCTGTCACAATTCAGCGTGGAGCTGCCCTTCTCAACTAGCCTTTATGGAAACACTCACAGACTCACTTAGAGATGTGCTCCCATGGTGATTCTAAGTGCAGGAAAGTTAACAATGAAGGTTAGCTATTCCAGTTTTCTGGAAATTGTTGAAGCTGGGATACTACAGTAGATTGGTATTAAAGACAAGACATCTCCTACATCTATTCACCTAAATCTATTTGCCTGCATGTTTCTTGTGTAATTCTCTCTAAAATATCATTTCTAGGAGCTTTTAAATTGATAGCTGATTACTTCCAATAATAGGCTACTCATTAACAACTGTGGTAAAAATCTGTCCTTTTGGTCATCTACTATTAAGAAAGACTTACTTTAATTATCCTGAATTTATGCCCCCCAAATTTCTACCCATTAACTTTAGTCGTACACTCTGGGAACACAGAATATGCCTCCCAATATTGGAAGAGAACTGTCTTAGCTTTAAGTATTTCTTCTTTCCATTAAACTACTGTTCCTTCAGTAGTGTTCTTATATTTGTAATGTATGTTTTAAAACTTTGGTCATCTTGGAACACCCCTCTGAAGATACAGTATTCTGGTAATACTTTGTAAACATTCATAGTAAAAATTAGAATTTTAATAAAAATAGTTTTAAAATGGAACCAGTTCCTGCAATCCTGTTTAGGATATGGTATTGAATAATACAATATTTTATCAGCATTTCATTGCATGGTATATGCTATAGTCATAGTTTGGGGGATATTCTTCAACGTTAAATATTTTACTAAATATTAAGGACCTCACTGTTTTATTTTCAAATCAGGTATTTACCCACCTTTTCAGTTAGCTTAATGTATAGGGTCAATATTTCTGACTACTTTTCCTACTGAACCAATCAGTTTTAGAATATTTAGAGAGATGAAGCCTGACAAGTAATTTGGAATATACTGCTTGAAAAATTACTTTACCCATGACAGTGCCAGGTTCCAAATTACCCATCATGCTTGTGCCAAATGGCCTAAAGAAAAAGAACCTATCCCTACTATATATTTCAGTGTATTTTAAGAAAAGACAATAGTTATCAGTTGTGCCTTAAAATTAGATTTGGGCTTTTGGGAATTTCCCTGCTTTTTTGGAGGAAATACATTAACCACTTATTGCCACATTGCTTGCTTTTGAGATAACTGACATCAGCCCTTATTTATTAGGTGTTAAAAGCCAGCTTAGTTTGTTGAAAGTCACCACCAGTGTTTTGAATTACAATACTCATAATTTTCTTTATAACCCAGCTTTTGGTTACATTTTAAAACTCATTATCTTCTGCTTGTTTTCGTGTGCATGTCTTTCTCTGCCAACTGTTTCTTAAGCTTTTTAAAACCAAGACATGTATCTTCTACTTCATTTGTGTTCATGGGTTTTGTTTCTTCCCAATGTCTAGTACAATAAGCACTTAATAATTACTTCTTAACAGAAAATATCTGCATGTGGTCTATGTCACTTGGCTCTACTCTAACAATCCAGTTTGTGCCATTAACCTCACCCAGCTTTCTAGGAAGACTTAAGTCACATGGATCCTGGTCTGGGTACTCAAGCCAATTTTGAGAAGCCAGGCATCCCATGTGGAAATAATGATGCTATTTGCTTAGATATGAGGAACTCCAGCTTATCCAGATAGTTTATTCATTGTGGCTACTTGACCCTAGGAAGTTTTAAGGTTCTACTTGTAAAGTTAACATGTTCTTTGTAGGCCCTTGATAAGAAATGCTCACAAATTAGGCCAAGTCCTCCCCCAAGTCATGGCTTACATGTTTGCTTTGAGAGATTTGCACTTCCTCCTGGCAAGTATTAGTTCTTTTCCCTCCTATAAGAAATATAAAATTTGTCTCTGGTCATGAGGATTTTATATTAACCTATTTTTCAATCTTTACTGAAGAAAATCCATTTTCCTTCTGCTCTTGCTCGATTGGCTCAGAGAAAGGCAGCAACCGTGCTCTGGTGCTTCTAAGTCTACTGCTCAGCACTTTCCAAATTACATCAGATTTTGTTGTTCTTCACGGTAGAAGATAAGCCCTTCAATTCTTTTCTCATAAATTATCACCACTTTAGAAAAGTCACTAAGATGTTCCTATCCTGGATATTTGAAAATACACATCCCAACCATTATATTCCAAGACATTTTTTCCTAAGATATCTGAGATATATACTAAACTCAAACCTGAAGAGAACAGACAAGTTTTGAAGAGTGTGGTGCTGATTTCATCACTGAGAAATAATCTTGCAAAAAGTAATGAACCTTGAAGAAAAGACTACAAATTGAAAATAACATTTTCCTGTAACAAGATTGATTCGTCCTCAGAGAAGCTGAATGAATTTCTTTGCAAAATGTGTGGACATACCATATAGATGCAGTGTGTGCACTGTATAGATACACTGTGTGTACCATATAGATGCAGTGTGTATACAATATAGATGCAGTGTGTATACTGTATAGATGTAGTGTATATACTATATAGATGTATAGTGTGTGTTCTGTATAGATACACACTGTGTACCATATAGATGCAGTGTGTATACATTATAGATGCAGTGTGTATTGTACTATTTGGATGTAGTGTGTGTACCATATAGATGCAGAGTGTATACAATATAGATGTAGTGTTTGTCCTGTATAGATGTAATATGTATACCGTATAGATGCAATGTGTGTACCATATAGATGCAGAGGCAAGCCACTGGGATTCATTTTCAAGCAGAGAGTTTTTTTGTTTCACAATAAAAAAAATGAAGGTTGTAAAAGAATAATCTCCATTTCAGAAAAGCGAAGGAAATATAATAGGAAAAGAGGCTGTTATTGGTTAATTGCAAATCTGTGAAGTTTGGGGTAGAGCATGGGTTGTTGAGTTTACAAACACTTTACAATGAAATGAAGGTTTAAGAGAAGACACAGAAACAAAAAACAAAAAGAGAAGACACAGATAATCATTTTTAATATATGAAGAAAGCCATGTTTTACCTATGTCCTTCATTTTATATTTTCAAACTGAGAGTATAAGAATTTTTGGAGGATTTAAAACAAAAACCAAAATCTAGTATTTGGTGGGATGTCAGCTGATATTATTCCTTTGCTATCATAGCCATTTCAGCAAGCTGACATGGTGATAAAATATGATAAAACACATTTAGGAGAAAATCTTCTATTTGATATTTATTATTTTGCAAAATATGTTGTGATAACAGAAGGAATGAGCAGCTTTCAGAGAACATTTAGTTAATTTGAAATCAGTGATTGTGAAAAATTAATTTTTCTCTAACATGTTTTGTATCTGAAGTGTAAAAACATTTACTGAAATTTATTTTTCATCCAAATAAATATTTCAGTCTGTCATTTATATCATATACTTTGTAAACTACTGTAATACTTAGTAAAGTATAACACGTGCCACAGTTTTAATAATGTTTTATTTTCTTTAAGATTTTTTTCTATAAGTATTTGGGAAAACTCCTATCTAAAATGTATCATGGAAGGCATTGTAGGGAAAGCAAACTCAAGGGACAGTACACTGATCTTTTATTTAAGAATGTTCCCTTTTATTCTCAGTTTGACCACTTACTAGCTATAATATCTAGACATTTGGTTCTCATGTGAGAGTGGAGGGAGGCCCTGTATTCAAGTATCTCTGAGTTACCTCCTCACCACACAACAGTTATAGTTTCATTTAATGAGTAAAACATTTTGTATCTAATAGAAATTAAAAGGATTCTATGGCAGTGAAAACTATTATAGAAGTATAATAATATATGAATAATAAAACAGAATATGGTTTGAAACTCAAATTGACCTGTGGGTTTTTTTGGGGGGGTGTTGGTATTTATTTATTTATTTATTTATTTATTTATTTATTTATTTATTTATTAATAAATCAGAACTCTGTTGCTTACCATAAATGGTGCAATCTTGGGTAGTCCCTTGGTCTCATGTGCCAAAGTTAGTTACCGTATTTATAAAGCTGATGTAATTATTATCTTATTAGGTAACTATAAAATCAAAATAGAACCAAGTATATAAAGTACATAGCTTTACCTAGTACACATACAATGTTCTTAAAGTAATCACTATGACATAGTATGGCAGGTATTGTTATTCTTCTTTAACGGAAAGCTGAAGCCAGCATTCTGAGAGCCTGTATCATTTATTAGAATGCAGTATTCTTTGTAGTACATCAGTAACTTCTAGCCTGAGAGATTTCTGCCCACACCCTCTCCCTGAGGGGATCTGAGGAGATAATAATGAGAATCTATGAGTCATTTTCAATATTTGAAAGGAGCCTAACAGAGAGTGTTCATTTACTTTCGATAAATTACAGAACCTGACTAAAATGTCAAGTTTCTTTGCTTTTGCCTGAAATTATATCTACTCATTTTGATAATACTGGCTATCTCATGCTGATGGGAAACTGATTGGCAGCTTTATATGTCTCTGATGAATAGAAGTGGGGAAACTAAATTTGAAATGATAAATGTTGTTGATCTAGGTTTTTTTTTTTTTAAGTTTGAGAAACTGGAAGAAAAGTAAAATTCCACTTTGATACTAAAATGATTGAAGAGAGCTACATTACACCATGCTTCCCATTCTGACTCATGGTGATTGCAAGATGGGAGATGTATAGGGAGCTATGGTCAGAGGAATTTTCAAAGTTTGGCAGCTTAATGATAAATTGTTTTTATATAATAAGCACACTTGAAATGATGGTACATATAATTTGTCCTTTCTGCCTATGAGATGAGTAAACTGAAGCTCAAAGAGGAGATGTAAGGGACTGATCAACCCTGGCTATCAATGGGATGACAGATGTCACAGCAGTGTACAGAGAGGGATCCAGGGCTCCAGATACATATGTGGCAGAGATTGGCCTTGTCTGACATCAGTGGAGGGGGAAGCCATTGATCCTTTGGATGTTTGATGACCCAGTGTAGGGGGATGCTGAAGCAGCGGGGCGGGAATGGGTGAGTAGGTGAAGGAACACCCTCATAGAGGCAAAGGGGAGGGTGAGAAGGTGGATGGGATGGGGGTATTGTGGAAGGGTAACCGGTAAGAAGGATATCATTTGAGATGTAAACGAATGGAATGATTAACTTTAAAAAAGGTACTGATAAAACTACCAGAATACTACATATTGGACAAACCAGTATTTTATCCTAGGGTTGTGGATCGATATTCCACAGCCTCTTGATCTCTATCATAAAGAAATAAAGCCAGCTCATCTTTAGGTCTTCATAATGTCCACAAAGACGTTTTCTCAGTCTTGCATTTAATATTGATTTGCTCCAGTCAACAGAAGAAAACACTTGTTAAAAGCTGAATGAAAATGCAATTAGGGAATTACAGTGAACTTACAGCTGCTTCTTTTTATTGATCTGATTACTTATTGGCCTGACAGTGTACATCATAATTTTTTGATGTGATGCTCTACTGAAAATTCTCTCTTTCTACTTAATGTTGCACTATTAATACAAATACCATAGGTACAAAAAGAGGAATGTGAGTACGAACAATAGTAGGCATTGTTGCTAAGTGATCATGGACAGAAACATTATTAATGAATCTCTCTATTCATTTATTGTTTAGTATGGCCTAGATACTATTCTAAGTAGTGATATAAGAGTGAACAAGACTAACGAACAGATCAATTTTCATGGAACTCACAATTTTTTGTTTTGTATTTTGCCATTTTCCTCTCTCTTTGCTCATAGCAGTCTCGTAACACAGACACTCTTATATTCTCAGTTGAAAAGGAGGAAAGTAGAGATGCAGTTAATAAGTCATGTGCTCAATGTCATATAGCCAAGAGTTTTAAATTTAAAACTTAAAATCTGCTAGATTCCTAGGTGCACCTTTTTCTAATAGTCTTTTCTAGTTTTCTTACCAACTATACTACCTCATCACATAACTTCATTTCTGCCAGGAACTTCTAAACCCTTATCCCTACTACCATACTATCCATATCATTCATTTTCTGTAATAAGGACACAGACAGGTCAGAGAATGAAAGACAGAAAGCCAATCGCATTCAGTTAGTAATGTATCATGTACATAGGCCTATTTATACCCTGAGGGTGCTATACTAAAGTTATCTTGGGGAGAGATAAGGCAGGGATCATAATTTTTATTGACTACTACTTATAGATTTTAATACATTTATTTATTCTTTTAAATTTTGAGGTAGAGTCTCATGTAGTCTAGGCTGGCCTAGAACTTGCTATATAATTAAGGATTATCTTGAACTTCTGATCTTCTTACCTCTGCTGGGATTAGAAGTATGTGTTACTATATGAGGTTATATGTTTCTAAAAATTGGCTCAGATCCTTGTGTATGCTAGGAAGGCACTCTACTTATTGTGCCACAAATTCAGCCAATTAGTACTTTCAACTATTTAAAATATTTCTCTTTCTTCCTTACTTCCTTTCTTTTCTCTTCTTTCTTTCTTTCTTTCTTCCTTCCTTCCTTCCTTCCTTCCTTCCTTCCTTCCTTCCTTCCTTCCTTCCTTCCTTCCTTTCTTTGTATGTGCATATGTGCTGCATGAGTTTATGTGCAAAATATGATTATAGCTGTTTATGGAGTCCAGAAGAGAACTCTGGCTATCATAGAATTGTAGTTACAAGCTGTTCTATGTGAGTAATGGCAACTAAAACGTGGTCTATTTGAAAAACACAAAGTTCTGTGGATTCGCAGCAGCAATAGAGCAAGGAAGCACCCACGAGTCTCAAACCAAACACTCACGGGTTAAGTAAGTGGTTGGTTTTGTTGTTCGAACTAGCTACGAATAGCTGGTAGTGAACTGAAGCACTGTAACTGCTGGGCTAAAGCTGGCAAGAAATGTTTGCTGACAGAAGCCTGTTATAGCTGTCTCCTGAGAGGCTCTGCCAGAGCCTGACAAATACAGAGGCGGATGCTTGCAGCCAACCATTGGACTGAGCACAGGGTACCTGATGGAGGAGTTCAAGAAGGGACTGAAGGAGCTGAAGGGGTTTGCAACCTCATAGGAAGAACAACAATGTCAACCAACCAGACACACCAGATCTCATAGGGACTAAACCACCAACCACAGAGTACACATGGAGGGACCCATGGCTCTGGCTGCATATGTAGCAGAGGATTGCTTTTTCTGGCATGGATAGGAGAAGAGGAGGCCTTTGGTCCTGTGGTGGTTTGAGTGTAGAAGAATGCCAGGGCAGTGAGGTGGGAGTGGGTGGGTGGGAGGTGGAACATCTTCATAGAAGCAGGGGGAAGGCGATGGGAGAGGGGGGTTCAGGGAAAGGGGATAACATTTGAAATGTAAATATATAAAATATCCAGAAAAAAAGAAAAACACTAAGTGCTCTTACTGTTGAATCATGTCTCCAGCATCAATATTTTTAACTCTTAAAGCTACACCACAGTATAGTTATTGCTACTATTATCTCCATTGCCTAGATAGTGAAACAAAGCACAAACAGGCTTAAGTTTTTCTATAGTAAAACAGAGATAAAACGACAGGAAGATTCCAGAGTTTTGATTTTTATTGACCAGGGAAGTACTTATAACATTGTGACTTAGACTGAAAGTAACATTTTTTTCCTTTAAATTCACATGTGAGAAGATAAACCTGTAAACTAGGGCAGTAACAATGAGAACAGATCGAAGGACAATGTGAATTCAATAGGTATTTTAGAGAAAAGAGGAATTGGATTTGCTAAGTATCAGATTAGAGTGACAATGAGACTGGATGACTGATAAAGTTTTCTTTTTTAATTTTTAAGAGATCCAATACTTGTGAGAGGAAATAATTTTGTTTCTAGGGTTCCAGGATTTAATACTTGATAAGATATCTAGGTTCAGGGAGATGTTAAGCAGTGCAATATAAGGTTGAAGCTAAGATTTCAAAAAGAACCATAATCTGTACCAGAAGAGAGGGAAACCACAGTGAGAAAATGAGAGGAGCAAAGGCTTATGTCATGTAGATATTTCTCTATTTTTATCATGGTCTTAGTATTTTATAAGGTCCAATCTTCTACTTCATTTCTTCCCTTGTTTCCTGAGAGGTTTGTCCACCAATACCAAGCCATAACAGTATGTAATCTAATTTATAAATGGAGCCAGCTAACAAATTACACCTTTAAAAGGAGATAACTTCCTATAAATTAGACCTCTACTTTGGTCTAATTAATTTACATTTATTATACTTGATAAAATAAATTCTAACACATTACTGATCACATTTTAAAATTATCCATAGAACCTTAACTTTTATATATAGATTTATAAATGAAATATAAATAAGACCAAAAAAACTAATAAACTAATATTTATTGTCAATTACTTAGTTTAAAGACTGATATGAGGATATAAACAGCTCAGCTCAACAAAGGCTTCCATAGCATTCTTTTAGTTTTTTAAATTCTCTCATCTACTATGTCTCTACCAGTTTGCCCTCCCCTCACTCAGTCTCTTCTTCCACCCTCCTTCTTCCCCAGATCCACCCCACCTCTGCCTACCCTCAGAGAAAAGCAGGCCTCCCAGGGACATCAAGTAACTACAGCATAACAAGCTACAATAAGATCAGGGAAATGCCATCACACCAAGGCTGAACTAGGCAACCCAGTAGGAGGAAAAGGTTATGACAAATAGGTAAAAGAGTCAGGGAAGAGGCAGGGATAGCCCCTGCTCCCACTTTTAGGAGTCCCACAAGAACACCAAGATACTCAGCTGCAACATATGCAGAAGACCTAGGTCTGAGCCCCACAGACTCCCTGATCTCTGTGACCTTGAGTTCCAGTCAGTTGATTTGGTGGGTTATGTTCTCATGGTGTCCCTGACCCCTCGACTCTTCCAATTCTTCTTCCCCCTCTGCCTTAGAACTCCCTGATCGCTATCTAATGTTTAGTTGTGGTATCCTGCATCTGCTCTCATTAGTTGCTGGATGCAGTCTCTCTGGTTTCTTTGATGACAATTCTTCTAGGTTCCAGTCTGAGAACACTCCATATGCAGGACAAACTGTAAGTCAAAGGTTTTTGGCTTGGTTGATGTCCTAGTCCCTGTACTTGAGACCTTGTCTAGTTACAGAAAATGATCAATTCAGGCTCTATGTTCCCATTATTAAGAGTCTTTTCTGGGGTTAATTTCCTAGATTCCATGGAGTTTCCATTGTACTACATTTCCACCTGACCCTTGAAATGCTCCCTTACTCCCATAATTTCAAATATCATCCTGAGTGATTTATTCCATAACATTCTTAAAGCCACTGTTCCATACCCAGCACTCCATAAAACAGAGCCTTATGGTACATACCTGCAGGCATGAGAATCAGAGGCTTAAGGTCAATATCCACCAAGTAGTGAATTCAAAATCAGTCTGAGATACAGAAGACTCAAGAATAAAGAAAGGAAAGAAAATGGAAGGAAAGAAAAGGGAAGGGAAAGGAAGAGAAGGGAATGGAAGGGAAGGAAAGGACAGAAAGGGAAAGAAAACGAAAAAGGAGGAAAGGAATGAAAGGAAAGGAAGGAAAGAAGGAAAAGAAAAGAAAGATAATTATATACTGATGATCCACAAATTCAGGTTCTTTTGAGAGATATATGGCTAGTTTAGTATGTGTTATGAAATGATTCAATTTTCACATCATGTTTTATTACTTTATTTTTGGTGTAATATTGATTCTTTGAGAATATAATATATTTTGTCATAATCACCCCACTCTGATTCCTATCTCCTTCCAGATCTACTACACAAACCCTCTTTTAACTTCATGTTAGCATCCCCCTTTTATAAACCTCTAGTCTGATTTGTACTGCCTATATACAATATGTTTGGAGCCATCCCCTGGATCATGGTCACCTACCAAGGGCTATATAGCCTTATTGAACATAGGCTCCTCCTCCCCCAGCACCCATCAACTGAAAATGATCATCTCTCTAATGGATGAGGGTTCTTGAGCCATTCCATAATGCATGCTGAAATATTTACTGCATTTATTTTGTACATACAAACCATGGCTTTCATGAGTTCATATGTACATCAGACCTCCCATGTCCAGAAGATACTATTTTCACCAAATCTTTCCTGAACTATGGCTTTGATAATCTTATAATAGTTCAGCTCTCTATTTTAAAATGTTCTCTGAGCCATCAGGGAAAGAGAAATATCTATTACTGAAGATGTTTGCAAAAGTCATGTTCCTCATAGAATCTGTAGTCTGCCAAATAAAAAACCCAGTGCCAGGAGTGAAATACTTCATTTTGAGTCATTGATGGAGGATGTCCTGGAGACTCTAAAATTAATGTATTGCTCTTAGTTGCCCATGAGGTACTGAATCTAAGACTCTATTGCTAAAGATACTCTATACTTTGGGCACAGACATAGAGAAATGAAGCTTGTACTTACCTGAAAGTTTCCTCTCTGCTGTCTAGCATTCATAAATCCAGAAGGTATGAATAAATGTTTGGGGAATAAAGCTGGCTAATAAAACTCACCAATTGTCCTACACACCTGTCAACCCTGTGAACTACAATAATTAATGACTTACCAAGATATGCCCAGAAGTGCAATACTGGCATGAATAATATGAGAATAACAATGCATGTTCTGTTTGCATTAAAGGCTCACTCCATAGTAGAGAACATATATTTGGTACTGAAAATATGGCCATGAAACTATGATTCTGAAGTTCTTAGGCACCAGGGCACGCCAACTGCTATAAGAGACATGTTTTAATATTTTTACTACTGTGTTTTGTAATGTCTTTGGCTCTCATTTACATGATATCATTTACATATGCTTGTATGCATTTGTTTATATACTACTTGGTACCAATAAAATTATTATTGGCAATTGAACCATGTTGCAATACTTAATTATGAATTGGCTATCTGTCATACTCAAAGTGTATTGTCTTGATTGGTTTTAGTTGAAGCCCAGAAGTTAAAACACATTATCATGTAAAAGTGTTGTCCTAACCTGACATGGTGATAGATTCTGAGTACCTGGGAGGCTAAAACAAGGAGAAAGCGAGCTCAAGGCTACCCTGGATTATTTAGTGAGACCTTGTCTCAAGACAAACAAAATAAATGACTCTGGATTGAAATAAATAGTTTTGATGCAGTTTTAAATGAAATCATAGTAGTGAGAACCATTTTCATTACATTGAAATGTAAAATTGCACTGTTGAAGAAACTTTTAGTTATAGTATATAATTATTTAATCATGGTGTATATTTAATAGAGAGAGAGTGTGTGTATGCCTAATAGCATTTCTTTTCATATGACTCAATTATGAAGATTCTCCTTTTAAAAATATCTTAAATCATTCTCATATAATGTTAACCTATGTATTTATCAAATGCCAGTGAAATTTTTGTTTTGTTTTCTGAAAAACTCGAAACTATTGAGTTTTTCAAAAGGTTAGACTTCTTCAATTTATAAACATTTCAGATTAATTTGAAAAACAGAATGATTGGGTTGTACTTGAGGTTCTAAAAATAGTTCATTGAAGAAGGCAAATGCTTTTCAAAAGCATAAGTCAATAACTGATAATATTAGATGACATAATTTGGCATCCTATTAAAAACATTTAAAGTATACCTTATCATATTCAGAAATAGCACAAGATTTGGCGAAAAACCTCTTGCAGGACAAACTGAGTTCAATGCCAGAGGACTCACATGGTAAATTCCATAAGTTGTACTTTGATCTCCACCCATGTGCTATGACATGCATGTACTCGTGCCCATGCATACAGAGTAAGGAAATAGATAATTAATTAATAAATAAATAAATAAATAAATAAATACATAAATAAATACATAAATAAATACATAAATAAATAACTTGTGACTAAAAATAAAATAATATATGCAGCAAGTGTCAAGTTAAAGCAAATAATTTCCCAAAACATTATTTTTCACTAATAATGACCCAGTTACTTTCAGGAACAAGGCAAAAGTCAATACTTGTGACAACAGATTTTTCTGCATTATTTATTACTGTTTAAATTGACATATTCACGTCTGTTGTTATAAACATCTTTATAATTTATAGCTTCTTTTTGGCCATTGGAAAAGTAAAAAGGAGAATGAGTATAATAGCCAGAGTCCCCAAGAGATCAATTTAGTAACATTCTAACTTACTCTCTAAACTAATAGAGGGTTTGACTCCCTCAGTCTCTAGTCAGTGATTAGTTTGCTCTTTGATATCATTCTTTAATTAGGAAAAGTCTGCATTTTCTTTTGTCAACATTTTGGTATTATTTAATAAAACTTGATTGCACCTTGTTATCTTTTTGTCTTGATTTTGTTTCTGTCTTATTATAAAAAAAGGGGTACTAATCTTTAAGAATTAGTTTCTTATTAGCATCCATTGAGATTAGCAACTCGAAATGAAAGATTACATTTTTATTATAAGTAATTGGCAACACACTATGGAAATCATTATGGCAGTTTCTACAATAATTAATAAGCCTAGGGAAATGCCTTCGTCCATAAAGGACTAGCTGTGCAATCATGACAATCTGAGTTTGATCCCTATAATCCCAATTAAAAGCCAATATGGTGATACGTACTTGCAATCCCAATACTAGAGAGAAAGGAAGATCCCTGTTAATCACTGACCAGCCAATCAGTGAGCCCCAGGTCTAAGTGAAACATCTTGTGTCGCAAAAGAAAAATGATTGATAGCCTTCCTGAGGAACAGCTGATGTTGATATCTGGCCTCCTCAGCTGAAAACACATCCATAAGCACACACACATACACACACACACACACACACACACACACTCTCTCTCTCTCTCACAAACACATGTACCCACACATGCATGATATATATTATTATCAATAAGACAACAGCTACGATTTGACCAAGCTGTACCATTCTTGGGTGTATACCAGATCCATGGTTAGCTTGTCCATGTTTACTCTATTCATAATAGCAATGAAATAAAATCAGCCTCTAAATTCAGCAGATGAATGGGTAATAAAATTATAATATATATACATACAGTAGAATTTTACTCATACATAAAGAAAAATTAAATTATGGAATCTTCAGGAAATCTTGTGATTCTGTAAATTATCATATTAAGTGAGGTAACTCAAAGACAAATACCATAAATGCAGATGCTCTGACTTCCTCCTTCTCTATGTCCCTTTCCAAGCCCCCCCTCTCTGTATGAGTTTGTCTTGAAACTAGAAACCACAAGAGGGATAATAGCAGTTTTGAGGGAAGGAGTCAAAAGAACACATGTGTCAAGAAAAGAGAACTAGTTGGGGCAGAAGGATGTGAGAAGTTAGCGGGTGGATGAGGGAGAAGAGGAGACGAGGAACAGCAAAATCCAACTTGTGAAAATGCCACTGTGATGTGAAGCCTTTCACTTTGTACACCCACTTTAAAATAATAATTGACTATAAAAGAATTCTAAGTACATTAGTACAAAACATTATTTTATTTATTTAAGAAATCTAATAGGAATGGATTTTCCCACTTAGTTTTGGTAAAATATTATCCTAGTTCGAGAAAGACAAGCATTGTATGTATTCACTTATAAGTGTATATTAGCTATAAAGTTTATGATAACTATGCTGCAATCCACAGACCTAAAGAAGCTAGCAACCCTATAGAATCTAAGGACTCATGGAAGGATGCTTCAATCTCACTGAAAAGAGGAAATAAAATAAATATCAGGGTTGGAGGAAAGGAGGGCACTGGGTAGAAGAGTGGGTGGGGAGAGCAGGAGACATCAAGTATGGGGAGAAAGGAGAGAAGGAGAACTGGGAGAAAGAACTGGTATCAGTGGTGGGGAGGGCATCTCTGGGATAAGCTAGAAACCTAGGGCAAAGGAAACTCCCAGGAATCTATGGGAGTGATCCTAGCTAAGACTCCTAGCAATAGGGGATATCGTACCTGCAGTCTTCCAATGAAGGAATGGGGTAACCAACCCAGCTACAAAACCTTTGACTCACAAATGTTCCTGCCTACAAGATGTGTAGGGATAAAAAGGGAGCAGAAATGGCAGGAATAGCCAACCAATGTCTGTCCCACCTTGAGACACATACCATGAAAGAGAGTCCATATCTGACACTATTAATGATATTCTGCTTTACTTGGAGATAGGACCTAGGAAAGGTGTCATCTGAGAGGCCTCACCCAGCAATTGAGGGAAATGGATGCAGAGACCCACAGTCAAACATTAGATGGATCTCAGGGAATCTTGGGGGTGGGGGTTGAAGGAGCCAGAGAGGAAAAGGACACCAGAAGAAAACCTACAGAATCAACTAACCTGGGCTCATAGGGCGTCACTGAGACTGAACCACCAACCAGAGAGCATGCATAGGACAGACCAGCCACATTATGCATATGCAACAGATATTTAGCTTGGTCTTCATGTGGGACCCCCCTAAAGTCAGGAGCAGAGGCTGTATCTAACTACATCACATGCTTTTGGATCCCTTTTCTCTAACTGGAATGCATCTACTAACCTCACTAGGCTAAGATGTCCCTAGTCCTAGAGCAACTTGATATGCTAAGGTGGGTGGATATCCTTGGGAGGCTTAGCCTTTTCTGAGGAGAAAAGGGGAGGGGTGATGTGGGAAGGGAAGTTAAGAGGAAGGGACTGGGAAAGGAGGAAGGAGGCTGTGATAGGAATAAAAAATAAATCAATAAAATAAATAAATAAATTAATTAATTAATGAAAAAGAGAAGATTATAATACTTTCTTGCTCTTTTTCTAATGTGATATCTTGGTATTGCTATTATTTTATTAGCACTGGCATCTTACAGAATACTTTATAATTTTAAAGTTTCTTTGACATAAAGTAGATTATCATACTGAGTAGGATTCTATTTATTTAGAGATAAAATTGATTCTAATGTCAACCACTACTTGATACTTACTGGCCTGCTCTACATATAATCCCAAAAATGATTTTACTACTTTGTGACTAATTCATTCTCTTTTATAGCCCAGACATTTCAAGGCATTGAGTTGTGTTTTCTTCCCAAAACTTGATCTACTTGATTTTTCTCCCTTAGTTACTGTGTGTGATTAGAATGGCTTCAATAGGATCACAGACCTCCACTCTGAAGCTTTAAATGTCTTCCAGATATTTCTTTAAGATATTTTTTCTCATTTTTTTGGAATAATAAGAAAAGCTAGTCAGACATTGGCATGACAAACTCTATCATGTTTTGTGAGAAATTTATGTTGTCTAGCATAAAGGAATTGTAGAGAGATGCTTGCCATTGCTCTATATAGGTCAGAAGTTGACATTACCATGATTATTCTTTTTACAGTGTTTTACATGTTGATTACTATTGGTAGAACATTCACCTTTAGGTGCTCATGTAATACATAGTCCAAGTGAGAAAATATTTTAAAGTGACAATAATAATTGTGTTGCAGCAACACCTAATGTAAAGTGAGGCTATCCCTGATAAAGTAAAGCTCACTCATCTTAGCTCTACAAACTCTAGAAACTTGCCTTCATGGTACTTTCCCTATCCTCTACTGTCCATATTTCTCCCCACACTCAAGCTATGGAAAATTTCTGTGGTACACACATAGCTCAAAGTATCTTAAATCAATCATAATGATTTATGTTCAACTGCCAAAGATCATTTAAAAAATAAGCATGCCTTTCTCACTTGGCTTCAAATCAATCAAATCAAGGTTTTCAGAATATATTTTCATATCCTCCATCCTTTGTGGTTGTACCCTATTATCAGACAGATGTTCAGAGAAAAAAATAGATGACAATATGTTCTTCCTAAGGTGCAAATATAATTTTATTATTAAATTATATAAAACACTTTAGTAGGTCCATATCCACACAGCATTTGTGATACAGTCTCTGCCGCAAATCCTGCCATTCATTTCTTCCCTTCTTCAAAAATTAGTTTTGAATTAAAACAACATGTAATTATTTATCATCATTATTGTTATTGTTGATGATGATGATGATACTATTTTCTAGGTGCTATAGAGTGTGATAATATATCAAAATTGCCTTATCATCTAATTTATATATAATTGATATTTTATAATGCTTGATAAAGGAAGAGAAAATTTTCTTGACAGAATTTTTATTTAATACACTCTATTAATATAAATTAGTATGTTACATATATCATCCTTGTAAAATTAAATAAGAGTTTTCTATATTGCTGTTTTAAAGGAAATCACATAAAGAGTGCTTCATGACATACTACTGTTTTATAAGACTTTGATATAATTTATGGAAATTTAAAACATTAAATATAGAAAACCATTTTAGAGGTCTTTTATTAACTAAATTTTATTCTTTATAATGTTTTGTCAAATGTCTTGACATAATTAAGTAATAAATGGTATAAAAATTTCTTATTGGTACTTTTAGGACAAAAATCTCACTTCGAAAATACAAACCTCATCCAAATGGAACACATATTACTTCACAAGTCCTAATCAGTAACAAAAAATGAGGTGAAACTTAACTTATGACTATCAAGAATTAATTCATGGTGAAATAAAGAGTTGGAGTCACTGTCATTAATAGCGCAATGATGCTTTATGTTATAATGGATAGTGTTTTTGCAGATATTTTCTTCATTTAATCTTCTCTTAAACACAAAAAAATAAGTGGATGGTTGATTAATGAATAAATAAGTAATGTCCACTATTCTTGACCTAAGTTGATGAAAAGTAAGTAGAGCTTCAGTCCAGGATATAATTGCCAGGAGTTCTCCATTATTTGAGTTACTGAATTGTAATATTAATTGTATTACATATTTTTCTATTAATCATTCTATTTGTTTACATCTCAGATGATTTCCAACTTCGCAGTTACCCCTTCACCATCTCCCCATTCCATATCCGCCCTCCCCTTCCCCTTTGCCTGTATGAGGTTGCTCACCCATCCACCCACCCACACTCTCCTGCCCCACAGCCCCAACATCTACCCATGCAGGGGCATCAATTCTCCCTGGGACTAAGGGCCTCCTCTCCTATAGCTGTCAGGCAAGGCCATCCTCTGCTACATATGTATCTGGAGCCATGGATCCCTCCAGGTACACTCCTTGGTTGGTGATCTAGACTCTGGGAACACTGGATGGTCCGGCCAGCCTATGTTGTTCTTCCAGTGGGGTTGCAATCCCCCTCTGCTTCTCCAGTCCTTCTGCCAGCTCACCCACCAGATTCCCTGAGCTCAGTCTGATAGTTGGCTCCAAGCATCCACATCTGCTTTGGTCAGTTGCTGGTAGAACCTCCCAAAGAACAACCATACCAGGTTCCTGTTAGTAAGCGCCTCTTGTTGACCACGGCAACAGTGTTGGGTTGGTGTCCGCAGACATGATGGATCCCCAGGTGAGGCAGTCTCTGGTAGGCCCTTCCTTCAGTCTCTGTTCCATTTTTTGTCCCCGTTCTTCCTTTGGATAGGAACATTTCTGGGTTAAAAATTCTGAGATGGGTGGGTGGCCCCATCCTTCAACAAGGGGCCATGTCTATCTACTGGAGGTGGTCTCAACAGGTTCTATCTCCCCCATCTCTACCTGTTTCAGCTAAAGTCATCCCTGTTGGATCCTGAGAGCCTCATGCTACCCTGGTGTCTGGGGCCCTCCAGTGGCTATCCCCAGTTCTTTATCCCCCCTGCTACATATATTTGTTCGATTTCCTGACCCTCTGTGCCTCTCTAGCATCTTCTCCAGTTCCTAATATTCCCCTTCTATTTAATATATAAATATAATGTATTCCATCAAATATTCTTCATACTTTCTGTCATATACAATACACTACAGATCCTACCAGATGTGAAACTTTGACAATGACATATTTTCAAAGGAGCAAATAGTATATTTGCGATTTATGAGTATTATTCCCAGTAGACCTAATAATATAGTTGTTCACCTTAGTGAAATGAACTCATGAATTATCCATGGCAATACACATACAGTCCTCTCAAATTTATATATATCTTTAGTTTTACCACTGGTCATGCTGAAAGTTTGTTGAATGAGCATATGTGTAGGTACAGTTTATAGTAAAGATAAAGGTTTTCAAGATTTAGGTGATGACTTCAAATTAAATATTGTTCAGTATTCTAAAATAAAAATATATTTAGTGTAACATTATGTGAGGTTAGTGTTCATTGTGAACTTGATAGAGTCTAGAATCACCTGAAGATAAATATGTTGATACACTTTAGAGGGAGTGAATACTGTAAGTTTAGCTGTTGAAAGTGTCTGCTAGGGTTTATTTGATTGCATTAGTTGATGTAAAAATACCCATCTTACTCTTAAGAAGAAACATTCCCTTGTATACTTAACTTTTGTTTCCTCATAAGCCAGATGTAAAGGTAAACTTTTTTTCACCAGGTATAATTGTCTCAGAAACTTAAGGCTAGTTCTTTTTGAACTGTGGCTGGCTAATTCAACTCAGCTCTTTTGGCTCAAACTTTTCTCCAAGCTGACTGATTCAATCTGGCTTCTTTTGGCTTACCACTGAATCACTCTGCTTGGACCCAAACTAACTCTAGCAAGTTGTTTTAATCTTCTGGCTGCTTCTTATTCTCTGGCTTCAACTGCCTCTGCAAACCTGGACTGAACTGCATGAACTCATGAACAAACTCAATACCACAACACTGCACCCACTTCATTGACTCCCACCTCATAGACTCACTTTTTATGCACTGCTCTTAGATAGCCTCTCTTTTATGTGCTGTTCTCATGAGAGTTGTGTATATCCTATCTCTGATTTATTCTGTCAAATCTTTCTCTGGTTGATCACTTTATCTGCCCCTCAATTAGGCATCACTTTCAAACATTGCTGCTTCCTTCTACAAACTAATTTTAATTGTGTGTCATGTCCAGAAGATAGCATTTCAAAGGAATCCTCCCAATCCCCCAGATGTTACCTCCTCTTTTTTACCACTTTTTTCTACCTCCTCGTCTAACATGTTCTCTGAGCATTGGTGAGAATGGATATCAAAAAGCATCTTATTTAATGTTTAACACCCAGTCTTTTATTCACAGTACTAACTGCTGACCAATACAAAATGAAACTTCTGCGATAAAAGTTGACACAGGACTATGGGTATAAACATGAATATTTACAAAGAAATTTGAAAGCCTGACCACTTAAAAATAACAATAGCAGGTTCTACCCTGTAGTCTATGACCCCCTTAGTCGTAGGCTTTTGACTAGTATTATAGTACCAAGAATGTAATTCTCTGCTATGGAGAAGGCTTCAAACATAATCTGAAAGTGGTTAGTTACCTGACAATATTCATGCCACTCTTGCACCAGTATGTGCTTCTTACATGGCAGGTCAGTATTGTGGTATGCAACACAGGGAAAGACCATTGATGTCTTTTCTCTTCCAGCATGGTGAATAGAACCTTCAAGCATTATAAAAGCTAATCAGCAAAGGAGAAGTTTCCTGGTTAGTTTGAAATTGATTTCTCTATATTGATAGCCACAATATATAATGTTTCTAGCAATAGAGTCTTACCATATAGTTATGGTTGATAAATAAGGGTAATGGTAGTAAGCTGTTTTGTTTTGGAGACCTCTGAAGCTTCCCTGATCAAAAACTCACAGAGAGGTATCTTACGCTTTGTACTGCAACTTTTATTTAATAATATGTGTCTTCTATAAATGACACAGACTACCCACATGAATAATTTTGCTCAAACACTTTATTTTGTTTTCTCTTTCTCTATTTTAAGGGTGCACTTTTCTGAATAGTGGGTTCCCTTTAAGTTTTGTCATAGATTGTTACTGCCTGCTATTCTTCCTCTCTCCCTTACACCCCTTGCTCAATACTCATTTAATCCTTAACTACTTTTCTTTCATTTGACATATGTTTCATTTCCTTCCGTTTTTTTTTTTAAATTGGGTTTGCTTAAATAGGACTTCCTATATACCTTCCTTCATATTAGCCTGTCCCTATGCCTTTTGCTCCTGGTATTCTGCCCGTCTACTTGCATTTTTATTTATAATCTACAATCCTGTTCCCATCATATGCTTCCCCAAAGTCCCTTGTTTCCTGTCTTCCTATTGTACTCCAAATTACATACAGAAAAAAAGAAAAGATAGGGTAGTCATATGAGATAGAACATATGGACTTTGTCTTTCTGAGTCTGAGTTACCGTCTAAATATATATTTTTTCAAATTCCACAAACATACTGTTGCATATCAGGATTTCATTTTTCTTTACAGATGAATAGCATTCTGTAGTGAATATGTACCACATTTTTCATATATATGGTGGAGTAGCAACAAACATGGATTTGGAAATTTCTTTGTAGTATATTTTTAGAAATGGCTTAGCTGGTAGCTAGATCTTATGGCAGCTCTCTTTTTAATTTCGTAAAAAACATCCAGATTGATTTTCAAAGTGACTGCACTACTTTACACTCTTATAAAGTGTATAAAAGTTTCCCTTTTGCCAGGGATTCTATTTTCTTAATGTTAAGGATATTTTCCTTACTGGACCTTTATTTCCAGTCTAACATCCTCCATCTAGAGGAGTAACCCTAAAATCATTCAGAAACTTCTTTGGGGATCAGAGCCTCCTCCCAAAAGCCAACAAATCTCTGGCATCTCTGACAAAAACAAGTTTACCAAGAGATATAAAGACATTTTTTTTTTTATTTTAGCCAAGAAGAATCTAGTTTATTATATTTGGATTCATTATATCTAGCTGGGATCCACCTCTTATTCTCATAATTCTCTCTCTGAAGAAAAAACCCTAATTGCCATTATGGAATTGGTTTGATTAACAATAGGTCTTCTTAAAACTGATTGGGAGCATCAGGCATAGTAGTTGGATAATCCTTTCATGGAGCCTATGGAAAAGACTCCACTCTAAAGCATCAGTGACTTAATTTGTATAATCTTTGGATGTAGGGACTCCTTCATGGGTGCTTGTAAAGATGTGGAAGAAGAGTAAAGGCAAGAGTTATTAGCTTTATACAGCCCTAGGTATAGACTTACAAGAATTCAGAACAGGATTTTTTTTTTAACTTCTGAACGAAAGTTCATTAGAATTTCCTGATTATATCATAATAGCACATATCTACCAAGAGAATAGAATCAGTGGTGGACCAGGTCAAACTAGGAAGGCAGGCTTTAGGCATGCTAAAGAAATAGATGGAATAATCTGTCCTTTAATGAAATAATGTACATTTACTACTCAGAATCCTTTCCCCTAGCCTGTTAGTTTACTAGGCTACAGCCATACAGTGAATATTTCCTGGATATAAAAGTCATAAATTAAAATGTAAAAATAGGGTAAACATAAAGATAATTTAACATCCATTGGAAATATTTTTAATGCTTAGCTATTTCATCAGAGGTAGAATGTGGTCAAAAGACTTAATCATGAAGACAGAAGAACCTAAAGGGTGTAACAGATTGCTATTTTATACTCATTGTGATGTATTAATAATTACATATCAGAGATAAACAGACTAGCTCCTTGATTGTTGGCAGTGCTCAGCCAGATAACAAACAAAAACTTGCTTTTCTAGCTTGTTTTCAAAACACTTATAAATTTTCAAGAGCAGAGGGGAACACTTAGGAATATATTATTACAGATATTCTCTGAATGAACCTATTTTAAGCTTATTTTTCTTAATAAAATCTGTAAAAGACTTTTTCTGCATTTATTAAGATCATCTCTACTGTCTTTGTAAAAGACTCCTAACTAATCTTAAGTATATCTCTTTTAAAATATTCAAATAATCTTATAAAATTTGCTTTACCAAGCCTCTACTTCCAACATTTTGGAAGCAAAGGAATTTCTATTACTTACTCTATCAAAGTCTAGCTTCTCTACCTGGTTTTTAAGTTCTTTTGGATACTGCCTCTGTCCACCTAAATTGTCTCATTTTTCAATCTGTCCCTAAACAGTTTTGCATTGGTTTACATGATTTCTTAGTTGTTTACTATACAAGCAATGTTAATTCTATCTTTTTTCTATTGCCCTGATGTATAACGATTTTTTAAAATTCACCCTTTTCCTACTTTTATCGGAATTCTCAAACAACCATGTACGTTTACCATGTGATCTGAATTCCTTTGTATAGTTTTTCTCTATTCCTTTAGATGATGCTAGTTTTCCTTTCTCTTATTGCCCTAATACAATTTTGCATACATTTAATAATGAATTATCTCTATTTTATGTGTTTTATTGCCTTTATAATCAAACTATGCATACTGCATAGTAAATTCCTTAAAAAATCAGTAAGTTTTCATGGTAAGCAGTGTAGAAACTCCATGAATTAGGAATGGTAAACAGGGCAGATTGCATATGTCTTATTTTATGTGACCTTTCTCTAAATCTTCAAATGCCTAAGTTGAATCTTCATTAGAATAAAAAATGAGAGCAAAAGCATTTGAAAAGTAAAATTTCTTGGAAGAAAAACATGTACTATCTTCAGTCTGTTCATTAGCTTGTAAATAGTATGTTATATTATTTATTAATTTCAATCAGGGGTTTCTACCCCTCCTTGTTATTCAGTTCCCAGATGAAAGGCACAAAACTTTTATATTTATATTAAGCCTTTAATGCACTCGAACTGGGCAGATATCTACCCTCTGTGCTGTTAGAATCCACTTCCCCATCAATAACCCTGAGTTATAACTTGTCACGTTCCATCTTGGCAGGCCTGAACTCCAACTGACCAGCCCTCATGGCCATCTTTTAATGACTCATCTACCCCACAGTGGCTTCTGTTTTCTCCAACATCTTCACCCTTTGTGTTCTCTGCCTTAGACCTCCAGCTCAGGAACGAAAACCCTGCTTATCTCTCTTCTGTCTAGCTATATAGGCTGTCAGCATATTTACTCAAACAATAGTTTTAAATTAAGGATCTAGGTCACATAGCATCACTTTATGTATGAGATGATTCTCTCATTCCTGGGGACAACCAGGACTTGGGGGCCATTATTTCACATTACAATACATAGCAAAAGACAAGTCCTTGACAATAGTACAAGGTGGCTTGAAATGGAGCTAGTAGTGTAAAGAAGTAAGAGCAAGAAATGAAATTATTCAGTTTGGAAAAAAATCTCATTGTGCCCCCAAATTAATACTGATCACAGTTTCTCTCTTCTTCCCAACTTTGTATAGTCTCTTTCTCAGTGATTAAACCAGTTCAAAAGTTCAGGTGTCACCTCTGACTTCCTTCCTTATACAACCAAACACAATTCTGATAAATCGAATTTAACAAAGAACATTGTCAGAATTGTGAATTCTAGAGCCCAGTACCACCTACTAAATCTAAAGGGGATTGAACCTATCACTTTTTAAAAAGCAAGTTCCCAGGCAATTTTTATGCATACAAAACTTAGAACCAACATTGAAAGAATTGAAACAGGGTGCTGACCTAATAGGGTATAAATTTTTCAAAACTTTGTTCTACTTACCTGGAATGTGTTTTGGAAAAGAGGAAATCTAAACTTAACACCACTTAGCAGACTATTTAAGGAGCAACATAAGTACAGACGACCAGAGTGGGGACTTAGCAGGTAAAGGTACCTGCCACCAAGCCTGACTATTTGAGTTTAATTTCTGGGACTTACATGGTGGAGAATAAGCTCCTCCAAGTTATCTGGTGACCTTCGCATAAGTACTATAAAGTATGTGCACATACATAAGCATGCATACAGATATGTGCACAAACCTATATCTGTGCAGGTATACATACATATAAATATACTTTTAAAAATAGAAAGAGAATATTAAAGGGTTACAATTCATTGATTTGTTACCATTTGCATAAACAAGGTGAAGATATATAAATAGTCAGTAACTAAATTTGGACTGTAAATAAATATGCTGGTTAAGGTGTTGAAAAAAATCAGCAAACAATTTTTCTTTCTGTTTTCCCACAAAATAGAGGTTACTTAAAGGTAATTAGGTATAAATGTTTTTGAAAAGTTGGGTATTTGGGATTGGACCTGAGGAAAGCGGTTATAGCTACAGGTAAAGATTTTGGAACCAACTGCATACTACCTGTGGATGGATTAAATGGACTGAACCATACACACTGCTGAGGGTTAAACAGAAGTTTAACAATTGTATGCTACAGAAGCCAAATCTAAGAGAGGCATTTATACAGTCTGAGAAATGACAACAGAGCAGGAGATATTATAGAGACACAAGAAGGTAATAGTTTCAAAAATGAACAGTATCAAATGCCATAGGTAGATTAAGAAAGAAAAGAAATAATTATTGACTCACTGATGTCCTAAACTATCACAGGTGGAGAAGATTTTGAGACTGGATTACAGCAAATTGAGTGAATGTGAATGGGGAGATTAAAATATGAAATATAAATTGTAAATGAAAGACAGTAAAGAGGGGACAGTTTGAGTATGATTGAGGCACAACATCGGTCATTTTTTTATTTTTAAAAATTAATTAGATAAGTTTGCATTCTGAAAGATGAAAGCTAAGTGAAGCTCAAAGGTTTGAAGATGCTAGGAGAGGAGAGCATGGTAGAATAAAATCTCAGAGGACAGGCAAGAAGAAAGAGACACAGCACAGGGAAAATTAGGTTTAAATAGTGGTCTCTTCTTGGCTTTTTTAAACAAGTGTTTAAGATTATAATATAATTGCATCATTTCTCATTCCTTTTTCCTCCCTCCTTGAATGCAGATACTCTTTTAAGCCCGTCAACAAAAAGACAGCAGTGCTTGCTGGATGGATGAAGAATACTTTTAGAATTTTTTTCCATTCCTCTTCTTTCTCCCTTTTGCTCATTATCACCCTCACCCTATTTTTCCACCTTCAGCCATCTCCTCTTGTCAATATATTAAATAGCTTGAAGACATCTCATCAATCTTTAAGCAGGCAAGGCCGTGTTTTGATACATCTTTCACACTTGGGGTAATAAAGAATGATCAGTTATAGAGTCCCTGGCCTCCTCTTTGTCTTCTTAATGATCTATAGGAAGCACAGTTGGAATGACTTTGAGGGTCATGTTCCTGAATATGATGGAGATCCTTAATAGAAGCCTTTTCACATCATAATCCTGCCTGGATTGTCCCCAACTCTTCAGCCTCAGGAATTTCCACTTTCCATACTTGCTTCAGTTTTACCAGTGACAAGGAACCTTGAACCTAGGCATGATATCTCCTGACTGTAGTTCAGCTCTTCAGAGGCTGAAGCAGGAGTGTTACAGTGCAAGATCAACCTAGACCATATAGTAGTTTCAGGCCAGCCTGGGCAATTGAGTGAGACTCTGTCTAAAAACCACTAAGAGTTATCTTGTTGCTCACCTTCTATATCTGAGAAAAGTTTCAGAGATTATTGATGATTTTCATACCTATAGAAGCATATTTTGATTTCACTTCATTTTGACTTTGCCAGCTTTTTTTCTGAAAAATATAAGGAACTTCACTGTGAGAGAATATTATATATAGGTTGAAGCAGGATAACTATTTTTATTCTAAGTGAAAAATCTGAACTAAAGATACATTTTATTTTCTTCATGTATGTAATTAGGAATGACCATTTGAAATAGAAACAGAGTTGCCCAAGAGCCCAATTTCCAAAGTGGTAATTTACTATATTTATGTCAAAGTAAAGCTTCATGGCTAATTTTAGGAAAGGCCTGGGAAATGAACCAATGTACGTTGGAAAGTCATGGATATTTAATTTTTAACCCTTCCACTCTTGGCTTATGATTTTATATTTTGGTGTGTGAATGAAATATATTTCAAATAAAAGGGGGAAAGGATGTTTCTCCTTGCTTTCCTGAACCAATTGAATACTGAATTTGAATTCCAGCCATTAGAAAGGGCACAGTAAGATCCCTTACAGAGGGTCAGTTCCTTTCTTTCATTTTGTTCACAGTGTCTAACACAGTACTGGATAAACAGTAAGAAATTACAAACCTGTTGATTTGAAAAATTTAGAGACACTGTGTCCTCTAGATCCTCATTGAGCATATCCCTGCCGACCCTATATTTAGAGAATAGATTCCTGTCTGAGTCTGGAGACAAGTTTATATCTGTAGAACAGATGCTCATTATGGTTCCTATGCATGTTGAAGAAAAAAATTAGAAAAATGATGAGGTACTTTATATAATCTCCAGAAATCCCTTTGAAAGGAACATAAGGAGGTTTGGTCAACTTATAATCCTAGCTTATCTATTTCAGTTAGGTGAGCAAGTATTTATTATGTACCTTTTTCTTTTCCTTTCTGTCTTACAGGAGGGTGAACACTAAAGATTGAAACATGGGCTTTGCATATGCTAAGAGAGGGCTCTACCACTGAACTATACAACGTCCCCTTTTCTGTTTGACTTGGAGAATGAGAGAGAGAGAGAGAGAGAGAGAGAGAGAGAGAGAGAGAGAGAGAGAGAAGAGAAGAGAAGAGGAGAGGAGAGGAGAGGAGAGGAGAGGAGAGGAGAGGAGAGGAGAGGAGAGGAGAGGAGAGGAGAGGAGAG
>CM052722.1:73985524-73998799 GCA_028551405.1 Uromys caudimaculatus
AGGCCAGAGAGAGACATCAGGCATCCTGTTCTATAATTTTTTAAATTCTCTGTGTGTGGGGGGGTTCGGGGGCAGGATGTTTCATTGAACCTGGAGCGAATTTTTGTCTCTGTTCCCTGCCATATCACGGTTTCAGGCACATGTGACTATGCTCAGATACTTACATGGAGGATAAGAATTTAAACTAAAGTCATCATGCTCAAATAGCAAGTACTCTAACTCTCTGAATCATCTCTCCAGCCCCTGTTTTGACATTGAGACAGGATTATTATGGCAATTTGTGTATGCTTGCCTTAAAGGCATGATTCTTCTACTTCAGCTCCCTGAGTAGGTGGAGTTCCTCAGTCTCTTAAAATAAATTTATAAACTTTAAAAACCACTTTGTTATTATATACAATGACACTTAAATGTACACTGTTTGTGATTGTTTCTAACTTTTTAAAATTGTTCAATTTTTTAATTAAAATTGTTTAATTAAAATGTTATTATATCACTTAAAAACTATTGGATATGTGTGTGTATGTGTGTGTGTGTGTGTGTGTGTGTGTGTGTGTGTGCATGTGCTGTAATGCATGTGTCACACGTGTATGTGTGTAGATCAGAGAACAACTTGGAGGAGTTGGTTCTCTCATTTTACCTTTTGGGTTCTCAGGTTCAAAGCCTTCTGCAACAGGATCCTTTACCCACTGAGCTATATCTCTAACCCTGGACTTTTCCTTATCAACACAGTGTGCATCAAGTAATACATATAGTAGTTGTATATACAATGAATTCTTACATTATCATTGCTATCATTTTTAGAAGTCCACTTATCAATGGTCCAAAAGTTCTCAATACTTTCTACCTTAGCACTGATTATTCTATTTTATTCACAATTATTTTCTCTGTCTTCCCTATTTTGAATTATAGACAAGTGCTTTCTCAATGTTGGTATTTCTTGTACCTTGTACAAACAGTCTATCATAACCTTGAGTAATCAGTACATATATATTAGACTAAAGAATATATGATGCTCTAATATAATCAGAGCTCTCAAGTTTACTTTCAAGGGATATGTTAATATGATCTTTTTAGAATTATCATTTCAATTCATTTATTCATGAGTCACCTATTATACTTCTGACTCTATGAATATGATAGTTAATTAAAATGATTCCTACTCATACAGGACTGATCTGGGCAGACAAATAATTACACAAATAAGTGTAAAATGACAACTGTGATAAGTGTCTTGAAAGATCTCACTTATCACAATAAGAAGTAATATACTGGGGCTACTTGAGAACCTGACCTGAATTGCAGAGAAAACTTAATACCTAAACTGAGATTTTTTTTTTCCAAATAGAAATAGAACCTGGGTCTTTATGAATACTAGGTGAATACAGTACCACTAAACTACATGCAAAACCCTTAAACTTAGATCATAGTAATAAATCAGTATTTCTTAGGTAGGAAGCAAAAATAAATAATTCCAAGAAGTCAGAAGTCCCTATGAAGTTGAGCCAAGGATAAAAAGAGGGACAGATGGAACTAGAGAAGTATGCAAGTAGTAAATCATGCATTGTCAGGCAAGCCATGTTAAAGTACTTTTGTCTTTATGATAAAAGTAACAAGAAATGGATTCTTTCACATGTTTCACTGTTCTATTATTCTACTACACTATAAATTTTAGTCTTTGATTTTTTCTAGTCATATGATTCTCAACTATTTTTTATTACAGCTCCTTTCTACATGTTCAAATCCCATTTGAGATTTAATTGTAGATCCAGTCTTATGTCCTCCAAGAATACTCTTTGATTATATCAGTCTAGGTAGAATAATTAGCTTTTCAAGGAGAATAGAATAGATTTGTGATATATATATATATATATATATATATATATATATATATATATATATATAGTGTGTGTGTGTGTGTGTGTGTGTGTGTATACATATATATGCTCATTATGAGGGCTCCTATATTATATGACTTTATATTTTACAATGATTTTATATAGAACTTTTTGCTCAAGATACTCTGTACTACTACCTTCTGAATTTCTCTTAAATATCCATAGCAGGGTAGTTTATGCATGTTGAATCCACTAGATACACAGGATCCCAAAACAAAGGAAAATTCAGTCTTGGAATGGCAATACAAACGCTTCTACTGGTGACGTAAGGGTAATGATTTAAAAATATAAAAACATAAGGACTCTCATTAGTGCTGAAGGTAGTACATCAGTCACATAAAAATGTAAGATACAGCTATCACAATGAACATTATTGGCTACATTCTGGCAATTATTTCACTGTTGACTTGTCTTCCACTATAATTATCAAAGTTATACTGATTCACAAAAACATGTTGACTGCACAATATAAAATAGTCATTATAAAGATGTATACTGGGGATTCAACATGAATAAACTACAATCTTGACCATTGTCTTGTTTTCTAACACAGTGACAGGCTATCTGAGATTGAGTGATTCACAATGAATAGAAATTGCAGGCTGATAGTTCTGGAGACTGGGAAATTCAGTATCAGGGCATAAGATGACATATTCTCTAGAAGGAAAGAATTTTTAACCTTACATTGGCAAGAAAACACAAGGTTATGTAGAGAGAAATATAAGAAGGTTATAATCATTGGTTTATAGTAGATTTAATCCTACCCATAAGTCTAGGGCCATTGTTAACTTCTTATATAACCTCTTCAAACTCTCACTTATGAATAGACAGACTGAAAAATTCAGTATAAAGTAATATATGTGTATATATATATATATATATATATGTATGTATATATAACCATTTTACCTGCCAAAATGATAATGTAGTTTATGTTGTCAGTCAGTCAGTCAGTCCTTAAGTACTCAGCAAATGATGCTTTTCATTTTCATAAGAAAATGTAATGTCACCATATGGTTAGTGTTGCAAAATTGGAATATTGTAGGATGTGTTCATCATTAAGGCAATAGAGCAAAAATAATTTCCTCTGCATCATTGTAGTTCTTGATATTGAACCCTTAGGCACTGGATAGGCAATATTAAAAGGAAAGTATTATGGGGGAAATATCTCATCCACATTTTTTAATATAGCCTATCAAATTTTCTTCCAATTGCAAGACAATCCATACCTAGTACCCCCTGAGGTTCATGGCACGCTTTGTGATGACACTGAAAATTATGATGAAATCTTAAGATAGATAGACATCATTGACCAGCTACTGATAATTTACATGTTAAAAAAAAGATTTGGCAAATCATGTAGAATTCTGATTATTCATTATACTTATACTTCCAGGAATTGTGTTTTAAATTGGAAGGAGTGTGGTCATAAAATAGTTGAGAATCACAGGACTTGAAAAGACACCCAAAGCCTAAGATTTATAGTGTAGTGAATAATAGAACAGTGAAGCATTTAAAAGTCCACCAACTTGAGAGCAAGTATTCAAGACTATGGAAAGCTTTCTCGTTCAAATCACCGCATTCTACTCCCTGACCCATAGGTTTGTTTCATATAATAATGCCAAATGCAGTCCAATGTCAAAAGTTCCTGTTGTCTTTCAGTCTCAACATTTTAAAAGTCCAAAGTCTTTTCTAAACCTCAAATCAGTCTATTAATTATAACCCTTTGTAAAATAAAAAAATAAAATAAAATAACTAAATTATGTTCTTCTGACCTTCAATGGCATAGAATATACATTAACAATAATCCACTTATTGTTACCAACTTCTGTCTTAGTTACTGTTTTATAGCTGTGATAAAAACTCCATAACCAAGGAAATTTCTAGAAAGAAAACATTTCATTTGGGCCTTATAGATTCAGGGCATTAGAGTCTATGATCCTCTTAGCAGGGAGCATGGCAGCAGTCATGTTCTTAATGTAGCAACTGAAATCTTACTCCTTGATCCACAACTACCATAAAACAGAGAGAGTTAATTGAGAATGTCAAAGGATTTTGAAACCTCAAAGCCTGTCCCTACCTCTACCTTCCTCTACCAAGACCTCTCAATCCTTTCCAAAATGTTCTACGGATTGAGCTCTTGAGTATTCAAATATATAAGGTTATCAGCCTGTTCCCATTCAAACTGCAGCAACTCTCATTTAGAAGTCATCAACTAAAATAAAGGTAAATTTAATGATAGTTTTCATTATTAAAAATAATTATTTATTCTCTCATATGTTCCATCCAGACAACAGTTTCCCCATCCTCTCTCTGCTCCTCACCTCTTTAATCCCTCCCACCTCCTCTATCCCCATCTACTCCTCCCTAATTTCCCCTTTAGTCTCAATGAGCCCCTATGGGCCCAGGTTTGTTGATTCTGTGGGTTTTCTTGTGTCCTGATTCCTCCGGCTCCTACAAGCATACCTTCTCTTCTTCACCAGTATTCCCCAAACTCTATTTGGCTGTGGGTCTCTGCATCTGTTTCCATCAGATGCTAGATGAGGCCTCTCTAATGACAATTGGGTAGCAACCTATTTATGAGTATAACACAATATCATTAGGCATCATTTCATTGATGTTTTTGCCAGTTGTATTTGGTTCTATCCTAAGTCTCTGGGCAATTTGGCTTCCAGTTTCTGGACACCCAAGCAGTGCCAAGGGTAGGCTCCCTCTCATGGCATGGATATCAAGTTGGACCAGTCATTAGTTTGTTACCCCCACAATTTCTGTGCCACCCTTACCCCAGCATATCACTCTGGTAAGACACATTTTAGGTTGAAGGTTTTGTGGCTGGGTTGGTGTCCCAAACCCTCCACTGGAAATCTGGCCTGGTTATAGTAGGGTGGCCTTTGCAGGCTCTGTATCCCCCATTACTAGGAGTCTTAGCTATGATGACCCTAATAGTTTCCTAGGAGTTTCCACTGCACTGGATTTTTACCTTCCTCCTGAACTACTCCCCATTCCAGTTATCTCTCCTAGTACTCTCTCCCTCCATTATGAAAATCAAAATGACTGAGAGATTCCATCTTACACTTGTCAAAATAGCTAGCTAAAATTAAAATCACAAGTAACAACTCATTAGTGAAGATGTGGAACTAGGGGAACATTCTTTGATTGCTAATAAGAATGCAGACTTGTACTGCCATGATGGAAGAGAGTATGGCTGTTTCTCATAAAACTGGGAATTGATCTACCCTAAGACCCAGCTATACCACTCCTGCGCATATACCCCAAAGACCCTCCATTGTACCTCAAACACACTTGTTCACAGCAACTTTATTCATAATAGCCCGAAACTGGAAACAACCTAGATGTCCCTCAGCTGAAGAATAGACAAAGAAAATGTGGTACATTTACACAATGGAGTATTACTCAGCTGATTAAAAGCAATGACATCATGAAATTTGCAGGCAAATGGATAGAACTAGAAAAAAAAATTATACTGAGTACGGTAAACCATATCCAGAAGGAAAAACATGGTATACACTCATTTATGAGTAGATAGTAAATGCATAGTAAAGGTTAATCGTGCTACAATACCAAAGAGGGATCAAGGGGACAAACATAGCTATCCTTGGGAAGGGTAAATAGAATATATATTGCAGGTCGACTAGGGGTGGGTAGGGACAGGAACAGCAGAGATCAGGTTGAAACTGTTTTAATATTTAGCTATTTGATCTGAAGTAATATGAAGTCAAAAGACATTATCATGAAAATGGATAAATCTAAAGGGTGTAACAACTTACCATTTTATACTCATTGTGAAGTATTAATAATTATAAGGCAGAGTTTTTATAAATAAGATGTCCACTTTGCTTGTTGGCAGCACTCAGCAAGGTAACTGTAACAAAAACTTGCTTTTTGTTTTTAAAATTTCAAAAAAAAGTGAAGGGCAAGACATAGATATGTATTAGTGAGGGTTGTCCCCTAACGAACTTATTTTAGGTCTCTTTTTCATATATTTCATATCTTTGACATAAAAATTATACTATTACAATGTGAAAATAGGGGGAAACAAAATAACTATGCCTGTCTCCATCTTCTTTTGTATTTGGTAGAGAAAGATAAATGGCAACTCTAGTCAGACTTTGATTAAAATTAAAATTTTGTACATATTCTAGTAGGGAGCATATGTCTTGAACTCTGTGTGCCCATGATATACTATATTCAAAATACTTTATTTAACATATTATGAAAGGTAATGGTGCCTTTGTTTCCTGTGAAGGAAAGAGTCAGTAAATTATTTTGCTTAGTTGTGAAAACACCAGATCAAGATGCAAATACATCCCAATAGCCCTAAATCCCTCTGTAATTCTTCCCAATTTAAGGCATTTATGAATTCATAGCAGAGTCTCAAGCTCTTCATATTTCTAGCTTATTTTATTTCCCTTTCTCTTGTTACCTACTCAAAGCTTTCAATTCTTGAAAAATCCCACAAATGTTAAAGGAGAGACTTTATCAATTAAACTGCAGTATAACATAATGGAAAAAATACGACTACTGGTTTGTGGAGATATACATGATATACATGGGTTTATTGATACTCGTCAGCCAGCTTCTTCTCCTCATGAAACACCTAGATAGTTCTTAAAGATATTTTATTGTTGTTGTTGTTGTTGTTGCTGTTGTTTTTAATTTTTTTTACTATTTCCACATATGTATTAAACTAGGTGAAAAGAATGCCATCTTTTTATTTGAGAATATAATGTGTTTTGATCAAATCTGCCTTCTCTTCTCTCCTGTCCATTGTTTCCCTTATTACTTCCCAAGTCTCCCTGCCAACTTCATGTCCTCTTTTATTAACATATTGAGTTCATTTTTTGCTACCAGTATGTGAATGGATATGTGGAAATCTAATGGAGCATGGACAACCTACTAGGGGCCACATCCCTGAAGAAAACTGACTCTTCCTCCTTCAATAACTATCAATTTTAAATAGCTTCTTAGCTTATAATCCCATTCCTCATTTGTGCTGGAATTTAATTGACTTAACCTTGTGCAGGTCTTGAGAATGTAGCCACAGCCACTGTGAGTTCATATGTGCAATGGCCCTGTAATATTAAGAGAACCTTATTTTGTAAAGGTCCTCCAAAACCTCTTAGCCTGTTTCCTTCACTCCGATCCTTGAACCTTGGATTAGAAATGTCCACACAATACAGGTTATTGCCATTGTTCTTAATTACCCACTAGAACTGGAAGGGAAGTCCCTTTTGCTGAGGATATCACATACTTGAGCCATAGGACATGCAGACATTAAGCTAGCTTCCTCTCCAGTGGCTAGCTTTCACCCTGCTTGATGGTGCTGTGCAGGTTGCTGGAGGAAAAAAGAAATCAGCATTTATTACTTTAAAAAAAAACCTTGGGGTTTGGTCAAATAATAGAGCTTTACTTTAACACGTTGCATTCCAAATGCCTTCTAGGACCAACAACTACAGTTTTGCAATTTATTTAAGAGATTCAACAATGTCATTTTCCTGGTGTTTCTCCAACAAGAAAATGGCAATTTGAAATATTAGTTTTTAAGTATGAAAAATCCATTCAGCCATTATATAAAATGAGGAAAATAGCCTCACTGTGTTACCATCCTCCATCTATTCACAGGGAAGTTGTTTCATGAGATTTACTGGTACAGTTTGTTTGTAGAGGTTTAGGATTTATAAAAAAGTTCACGGAAAAAGACAGAATCTGTGTAAAACAAAACCAAAAGAAATGCTTTAGGTAAAACGTGGTACACATGTCACATTCATCATGCTATCATTTTGTTTTAATGCTAATGTTATGTTATGGAATTTGTGTCCTTGTGCTTTCTGACATTCTGATATATGTAGAATGGGTTGGGGTCAAACTCCCAGGTTTTGGTTATTCCTCCTTTTAGCCTGTAAGATAGCAAATTGTCTTGACATCCTATTCCTGACTAATTATTCCAAACCTCTATACAAAAGGAATTAACTGTTAAGATTAGACTGCTGCCAAGCTTTGTGTTATCTTTGTTCCCTTCCCTTTCTTTTTTCCATCACTTCTATTTCTTCTTTCCTTTTGCTTATGTATTTGTTCATTTTTGGTCATATCATTTATGTTATGCTATTCCCTTTTTTAAAAGAATAGTGAATGCAACTAAATACTCTGAAGTTCACATTTAAACTAAACAGCTCGAAGTCCACATTTTTACATATATGTATAATTTTGAATTTCTGCAATTAATTTTTAAATGATTTATTTATTTTTTATTTTATATTCACTGGCATTTTCCTGAATATGTATCTGTATAAAGATATTAGATCCCTGGGAACTTGAGTTAAAGATATTTCTGAGCTGCCATATGGATGCTAAGAATTTTACCCAGGTCTTCTGGAAGCGTAGCCAGTGCTCTTAAACTCTGAGCCATCTCTCTAGCCCCCTTAAATTAGTTTTAAGTAGTGTATTACAATTATTCATGTTTATGAGCCAAATAATGTCAATTCAATACATTCATACAATATGTAATGACCAGTTAAACATAATTAGTATTTTGATCTCAAATATTTATTATTTATGAGCATTCATAAAGTTTTGTTTTGCTGCTTGTTTCAAAATACATCATAAATTGTTGTAGATATAGTGATCTTGCTGTTCTGAAGAATGCTAAAAATAATGTAATTTATATTTTAATTATTTGTGATTTTATATTAATTTTTTAACCTCTATCCATTTTGGAATTTCATTTTATTTGTATTTGTATTTTAATTATTTGTAATTTTGTATTATATGACCTCTATCCCTTTTCCCCATTTTATTCTCTAGTTTCCTCCTTTGTTACATAAACAGTTAACTGATTTGTCTTTAGTGAGACAAAGAATGTATTGTTGCTTACTCCGATATTTGTAAACATAAAATGAATTTAGATGTGTTCTTATTTGTTTGTTGTTGTTATGCAATTGGATATGCACGAAAGTGCTCTATCAACAAGCAACTTCTTATGATTAAATGCAGACTTTTGTTTCTCTATCTCCATGTGCCTATAATAGTGTTAGTTATAAATTTGTTATCCATCAAATGACATATCTATTGATTGATCATTGTATCCCCTCATTCAACTAGTCATAAATTATGCTTTGAAGATTAAATAGAGCAGCTAATTTTTCAGAAAAGAGCATGCCTCCCAGGAACATCAACCAAACATGGCATACAGTAAGCTACAATAAGACCAGACACAGATCATACACCATGGCTGGACAAAGCATCCCAGGAAGAGGAAAAGGAACCCACAAGTTGGCCAAAGAGTCAGGGGCAGTTCCCGATCCCACTGGTAGGATTTTCACAAGAACATCATAGCTTTTATTTTGTTAACATTTGTTTTGAATGTCATGAATGAGTACTGTATTTACATCGTTTAAACCTGAAACTCTCACTCCTCCAACTCTTCCTGTAACCCCTCACTCCCTCTCAAATTCATGACCTCTTCTTTATTATTGTATGCAGCCTACTGAGTTCATTTATTGCTCATATGTATGTGTTTAAAGCTTGGGATTACCCAAGTTGGATAACCCAGTTGGGGTCCATCATTGGAGAAGACTGATTCTCCATTTTTATTAGCCGTTAATTGCCTGTAGATCCTCTTTCTACGGGTGGGATCTTGTGTGGTTTCCTCCATCCACACCGACATGTCAACTTGTATTATCATTGTACAAGTCTTCTTTAGACAACTAAAGTGCTAGGATTTCATGGGTGCAGATTAGTTTTATATACAAGACACACTATCTCACAACAATTGTTCCTGTCATCTGGCTTTTACAATTTTTTGGGGGGGGGGCAGATTTTACATCTGAATTTTTATTTTATTTTATTCATTTATTTGTTTTTTATTGGTTATTTTACATATTTACATTTCAAATGTTATCACCATTCCCATTTCCCCTCTGTAAACCCCCTATCCCTTCCCCCTTTCCCCTGCTCCTATGAGGATGCTCCCTCACCCACCCACCCACCCATCCACTCCCGCCTCACTGCCCTAGAATTCCCCCTATGCTGGGACTACTTTGGTTATCAGGAGTCTTTTGCCGTTCCATACAAATTTGGGATTTTTTCTCTTCTTTCACTGGGAATGCAGTAAATCTGTAAATTAAATAGTAGTTATTTTCACAATATTAATTTTACCAGTATATGAGTCTGGGCGTTCTTTCCATTGTCTAACATTTTTCTCTATTTCTTTCTTCAGCAATTAACAATTTCCATTATACAGATATTTCACCTCCTTAAACTGGAAACAACCTAGATGTCCTTCAACTGATGAATGGATAAAGAAACCAGGGTACATTTGCATAATGAAATACTATTCAATTATTAAAAACAAAGACATGAATTTTGCAGGCAAATGGATGGAACTTGAGAACATCATCCTGAGTGAGGTAACTCTGTCCCCAAAGGACATGCATGGTATGTACTCACTGATAAGAGGATATTAGCCATAAAATCCAGGATACCCATGCTACACTCCACAGACCCAAAGAACAAAACAAGAAGGATAGAACAAAGGAGGATGCTTGAATCTCACTTAGAAGGGGAAATAAAATAGTCATAAGAGGCAGATGGGAGAGAGCGGGAACTAGGTGAGAGATGGGATGGGGAGGGGAATGGGTTATTTCAGGATCAGGTATGGAGGGGGACAGGAAAGCTGGGCATGAGAGTGAATGTAAATCTGCAACTGATGGGGATGGGAAGGTGAGAAGTATCTCCAGGATAAATCAGAGAACTGGGATACGGGAGGCGCCCAAGAATCAATGGGGGTAACTGTCTTGTAACCAAAAATTTGTCCTGTTTGCAAGAAATGCAGGCATGGGTCATGGAGCAGAGACTGAGAGAATGGCCAACCAAATTTGGGTCTATCGTCCCTGCAGTTGCTGTAGGCAGGACAAATTTTGGGTGAAGGTTTTATGGGTGAGTTGGTGTCCTTATCCTTCTATTGGGAGTACCGCCTGGCTACAGGAGGTGACCACTTCAGGCTCCATATCCACCACTGCTAGGAGGCTCAGCTAGAGTCACCCTCTTAGACTCTCTGATATGTTTTAGAGATGTTCCCCCACTCTGGGCTGTTACTTATTTCTATTCAGTCTCCTGGCTCCCGCTCTCTCTCTCTTTCTCTCTCTCTCTCTCTGGCTCTTCCTCTACCTGATCCCATTTGTATTTCCATTCCCACTGCCACCTAGTTCCCTAACCCCACCCACCTCTAATGACTATTTTATTTTCCCTTCTGATCTGAGTAAAATTCAAGTATCCTCCTTTGGGCCCTAGATATTTAGCTTCTTTGGTTCTGTAGAATGTAGCATAAGTATTTTGCACTTTATAGATAATATCTACTTATCTGTGAGTACATATAATGCATGTCCTTTTGGACCTGGGTTACCTTACTCAAGATGATGTTTTCTAGTTCCATCCATTTGCCTGCAAATTTCATGATGTCCCCGTTTTTAATAGCTGAGTAGTATTCCATCATGTAAGTGAACCACACTTTCTTTATCCATTCAGGTCACTGACAGAAACAACCTAATTGAGGAAGAATTTATTTTACTCAACAGTTTCAGTTCATTATGGTGAGAATTGTGCAGCAGAGTACCCCATATCAACAAACAAGTAAGCAAACAAACAAACAGGACAAAGCAGAGAAAGAGAAAGGAAAGGGTCAAGGCAAGATATAGTCCTGTGGTGGTTTGAATATGTTTGACCCAGGGAGTGGCACTATTAGGAGGTATGGCCTTGTTGCAGAAAGTGTGTCACTATGGGATGTGCTTTGAGACCATCTTCCCAGCCACATGGAAGACAGTCTTCTTCTCTTTGTCTTTCGAACAAGATATAGAACTCTCAACTACTCCAATGTCATGCCTGCCTGGACGCTGCAGTGCTTCTTGCCGTAACGATAATGGACTGAAACTTTGAACCTGTAAGCCAGCTCCAATTAAATGTTTTCTTTTATAAGAGTTGCCTTGGTCATGGTGTCTCTTTATAGCAGTAAAACCCTAAAACATATCCTAAGACCCTATTCCCATCAATTTACTTACTACAACTATGCTGTATATTGAATTCATCAAGCTAATAGTTCATTCATTGTGTAAAATTAGATTATGATCTAATCTTGGTAATCAAGATTATCTGTCACATAAGAGAATCAGGACTGCTATACTGAAGGACACCAACAAATAGAAAGCATTCCAACAGAGTATGTATTGTAAGCTATGCCAAAAGTTGTTTAGATGATAACTATAAGAACTGAGAAATGAGAGCTTAAAGAGATGGCTCAGTAGAGCAAACACTGTTCTATAAGGAGCTGTGTTTGATTTCTAGCACCCACATGGTAGCATTAAACATCCATAACTATAGTTCCAAGTGATCAAATGTCCTCTTCTACACTACACAGGCATCAGACATGCAGGTAGTACACAAGCATACATGAATGTAAAATGCTCAGACATTTAAAAATATAATTTAAAAAGTTAAAAACTTTAAGAGTTAAAAGAAAACATTGAGGGTCCACCAAACTGATTTCCAGAGTGGTTGTACCAGCTTGCAATCCCACCAACAATGGAGGAGTGTTCCTCTTTCTCCACATCCTCGCCAGCATCTGCTGTCATCTGAGTTTTTGATCTTAGCCATTCTGACTGGTGTGAGGTGGAATCTCAGACTTGTTTTGATTTGCATTTCCCTGATGACTAAGGATGTTGAGCATTTCTTTAGGTGCTTCTCAGCCCTGCAAATTTCTTCAGTTGAGAATTCTCTGTTTAGCTCTGTTTCCCATTTTTTGATGGGGTTACATGGTTTTCTGGAGTCTAACTTCTTGAGTTCTTTGTGTATGTGGGATATTAGCCCTCTATCGGACATAGGATTGGTAAAGATCTTTTCCCAATCTGTTGGTTGCCATTTTGCCCTATTGACAGTGTCCTTTGCCTTACAGAAGCTTTGCAATTTCATGAGGTCCCATTTGTCTATTCTTGATCTTAGAGCATAAGCCATTCAGGAACTTTTCCCCTGTACCCATGTGTTTGAGGTTTTTCCCCCTTTCTCTTCTATTAGATTCAGTGTATCTGGTTTTATGTGGAGGTCCTTGATCCACTTGGACTTGAGCTTTGTACAGGGAGATAGGAATGGATCAATTTGCATTCTTCTGCATGTAGAATGCCAGTTGAACCAGCACCATTTGTTGAAACTGCTGTCTTTTTTCCACTGGATGGTTTTGGCTCCTTTGTCGAAAATCAAGTGACCGTAGGTATGTGGGTTCATTTCTGGGTCTTCAATTCTATTCCATTGATCTACCTGCCTGTCGCTGTACCAATACCATGCTCTGGAAATCAGTTTGGCGGACCCTCAGAAA
>CM052722.1:73998899-74037460 GCA_028551405.1 Uromys caudimaculatus
ACCACTCCTGGGCATATAATAGCCAGGAGCTGGAAACAACCCAGATGTCCCTCAACAGAGGAATGGATACAGAAAATGTGGTACATTTACACAATGGAGTACTACTCAGCTATTAAAAACAATGATTTAATGAAATTTGAAAGCAAATGGATGGAACTTGAAAATATCATCCAGAGTGAGGTAACTCAGTCACAAAAGAATGAACATGGTATGTACTCACTGATAAGTGGATATTAGCTGAAACCTTTGGAATACTCAAGTTTCATTTTACAGTAACAGTTGGACTGAGAGTGAGGTCCCAGATGGAGGAGTTGGAGAAGGGACTGAAGGAGCTGAGGGAGTCTGCAGTCCTATGGAGTGAGCAACAGTGTCAACTGGCCTGATCCCCCCCCCCCCCGGTCTTCCTGGAGGCTGGACCACCAACCAAAGAATACACATGGAGGGACCCATGGTTCAGACCACATATGTGGCAGAGGAGGGCCTTGCCATCAGGGGGAGGAGAGGCCCCAGTAAAGGGGAATGTCAAGGTGGGAATATGGGAGTGTGCAGGCAGGTAAATGGGAGGTGGAATTCCCTCATAGAGATGGGGGAGGGGGAATGGATAGGTGGTCTCCAAAGAGGAGACTTAGAAAGGGGGAAACATTGGAAATGTAAATAAAGTATCAAAAAAAAAAGAAAGCATTGAGAAAAAAATCCTTATCAGATTTGGCAATATAGAGATTAAAGGGTGAGACAAGCAGCATCATAAATGTTCACTGAGCAGAGGCTATGGAATGAGAATGTAGAATTTTAAGAAAGCATGAAGGAAAGGAACCAAGATTCTACAGCTCATTCAATATGGGAATTTGTTTATTTCAGGATTGGAGATACAAGAGTTTGACCTTTGTGGGTGGAAGCAAATTGGTACACAGAGCTATTTTTACACTGGAAGAGAAAGGGGAGTTAATTGTAATGTGAATGTTCAAGAAAATCTGAAAGCAGTATTATCCTTTGCACAAAGAAGTTAGGAAGACTTTTACATATAAATAAAAGAATGAAGGAGGAATATGGAAGAATAAGCATTCTTTAATTTTCTACTTACAAATTCCCTTTCTAGTCACTATTATTTTCTCAGTAAAGTATAGCATGATCTCAACCAGGGATCTATCCTTGCACAAAAAGGAATAGATAAGAAGAAAAAAGTGAAGTTATACTCATAGTCTATGGAATAAAGGACCTACTAAGGACAGCAGAAGAGTAAGATATTTAGATTTTGGATAAACTATTTCAGCTGCCTGGGTTTCAGAGTCCTTGAGAGTGAGGTCCCAGATGGAGGAGTTGGAGAAAAGTCTGGAGGAGCTGAGGGAGTTTGCAGCCCCATGGAGGGAGCAACAGCGTCAAGGGCCTGACCCCTCCCCCCCCGGTCATCTTGGAGTTTGGACCACCAACCAAAGAATACTCATCTATGGACCCATGGCGGGGACCACATATGTGGCAGAGGATGAGCTCGTTGGCCATCAGGGAGAGAGGAGAGGCCATTGGGCCTGAGGGTGTTAGAGGCTCCAGTAAAGGGGAATGCCAAGGTGGGAATACAGGAATGGGTGGGTGGGTGGGTGGGAGGTGGAATTCCCCCATAGAGGCGAGGAGGGAGAGGAGATAGGGGGTTTCCAAAGAGGAGACCTAGAAAAGGGGAAACATTGGAAATGTAAATAAAATATCAAAAACAATTTAAAAAAAAGAAAAAAAAAGAAGTGTATCATAGAATATTATTTAAAGTTTAAAATGTGTAATTTGATGTGTCATAACCCAAACTTCAATACTTAAAAGAATTTATAAACCCCCAGGACATAATTTACAAATTAATACATATTTTGGTGAAGAAAAATACATGGAAACTCAATAATTACTTCTAATTAGCTTCAGTTTGTGTTTTCTGTTTGTTTCAGGTCAAAGTATTAAATTTATAATTTTACTTTTATAATTTTTATCTAAATTGGTAATTATGAAATAATATTTTTATAAAATTACATTTACTCCAACTTCATATTTTTATCTCTACACAGAGAAATGGATAAAATGATACTTAATAAATATTAATGAATATTTTATGTGAAGTTTAAAAATTTAGTTATTCTTTGAAAATTTTATATATATATGAAGATATAATTGATATATATGCATACATATATATATATATATATATATATATATATATATATATATAAGTGCATCTCAGTTATATCTGTTTGCTCCTTCTAGATTCTCCTGAATATATGCTTTTATTTAATTTAAATTATTTTATTTATTTATATTCCAGTCCCTGTCCCCCTCAGTCCCCTGCCCCACAGTCCCTCATCCTATTCCTCCTCCCCATTGCCTCTGAAAGGGTTCTCTTCCCCCAAACATGCATCATCCTTCCCTGGGCTCTCACATCTCTAGAGAATTAGATGCATCTTTTTCCACTGAGGCCAGACCAGGTAGACCTCTGCTACATATGTTCCAGGGACTTTGGATCAGCCAGTGTATGTTCCTTGTTGGTGGTTCAGACTCTGGGAGCTCCCTGGGGTCTGTGTTAGTTGAGACTGCTGGTCTTCCTATAAGGTTGCTATTCCTTTCAGTATCTTCAATACTTCCTGTAATTCAACCATAGGAGTTCCCGAATTCAGTCCAATGGTTGGGTGTAAGTATATGCATCTACCTTAGTCAGCTGCTGTTAGGGCCTCTCAAAGGGCGGTTATGCTAGGCTCCTGTATGTAAGTACACAATAGCATCAGTAATAGTGTCAGTCCTTGGTACCCATCCATGAGATGGATTCCAATTTGGGCAAGTCATTGAAGCTCCTTTCCCTCAGTCTTTTCTCCATTTTTATCCCTGCAGTTCTTTTAGACAAGAACAATTCTGGGTCATGGTTTTTGACTTTGGGTTAGTAACCCTGTCCCTCTACTTGAAGCCCTGTCTATCTACTGGAGGTAGACTCTACAATTTCCCTCTCCCCTACTGTTGGCCATTTTGGCTAAAGTCCTGAGAGTATCTCATCTCCCGGACCTCTGGTACGCTCTAGAGGGACCTCCCACCTCTCACTCCCAGAGGTTGCTCCCTTCTTCCATATCTGATCCTGTTCCCCTTTCCCCTCCCCCTCTCCTCTCACTCCCTGATCTTTCCCTCCCTCAGCCTCCAGTGATTATTTCCTTCACCCTTTTAAGTGGGGTTGAAACCTCCTCACTTGGGCATTTCTGCTTCTTACTGTTCTTACAGTATGTGAGTTGTATCCTAGGTATTCTGTACATTTTTAGTCTAATATCCACTTATCAGTGCGTACATACCATGCATGTCTTTTTGGGTCTGAGTTACCTCACTCAGGATGATATTTTCTAGTTCCATCCATTTGCCTGCAAAATTCATGATGTCTTCGTTTTTAATAGCTGAATAGTATTCCATTGAGTAAATTTACCACATTTTCTGTATCCATTCTTTGGTTGAGGGACATCTGGGTTGTTTCTAGCTTCTGGTTATTACCAATAAGGCTGCTATGAACATAGTGGAGTACATGTCCTTGTGGTATAGTGGGTTTTTTTTTGGGGGGGGGTCTTCAGGTAAAACTATTTTCAATTTTCTGAGGAACCGCCAGATTGATTTCCAGAGTGGTTGTGCCAGCTTGCAATCTTACCCGTAGTGGAGGAGTGTTTGTCTTTTTCCATATCATCCAAACATATTCTTTCAACTTCATGTCCTTTTATGTATAACCTGCTTGATTCAATTGGTGCTTCCCATATGCAAATGGATCTGGGGTCATCCACTGACCCATAGAAAGCCCATCAGTCAACACATCCTTAAGGAAAAGTGGAAAAAAAATAATATAGAATGTTTCATGAATTTGCATATCTTCCTTTTCCAGGGGCCATGCTATTATTCTCTGTATTATTTCAATTTTAGTATATGTGCTGCCAAAGTGAGCATGTGATAAAGTTTTATAGGATAATGTTTGGTATTTAATTTCTACTTTGCATTTTTTCTATATTTTAGTTTTGTCATAAGATAGTTCTTCTATAGAATAGGAACCTTTTATTGTTTCTTGTTTAGAATGATAATATAGTAAACAAAATAAAACCACCAATGAAAACAACCTGCTCTATTCCTTAGAATATGTGAACATGTTAGGTTACATAGGTAACAGTGAATTACAGTGGTTGAACAACTCACCTGGAGACATAGAGATCACAATAGCATACAAACATGATTTCATTGAGTTTATAAGAGGAAGGCAGAAGTGAGAAGATGAGGGAGATGGCAAAAGGAAATAGAGTTGGCTTGATTAGATTTGCTTTGTTGGCAGAATAATGATAAAATAAAATCAGAAAATGTGTTTGGAAGCTGGAAAGGGTAAGGGAATCAATTCATTCCTAGAGATTCTGGAAGGAAAATATTCTAGACAATCCCTTGGCATTAATCCACTGAGTCTCATCCTAGAACCCTAAAATCCACAACTATAGAATAGCATATTTTTGTTAAAGTAATTGACTTTGTGATGACTTGCTGTACAGAGCCATAGGAAATACATACACTTTCTTTTGCTCATTCCTCTATAATTTACTTTCTACCCACCCAGCAAAATGAGTTCTATAGGCTTTAATTGGCCAGTATGATAACAACTAGCCACATAAGGCAAATGAGCATATAAAATGTGTATGATCTGCTATCCATGTAAAAATATATGAAGGATCTTGTAAACTTTGCATACAAATGTCAAAAAGATATTTCTTCATTTTAAATTGGTTTTATGTCATAATAGTATTTTTAAATATATATTATATAAGTTAAAATTTAATTTTGTATGTTTCATTTTCATTTATTTTTTACTGTGGATACTAGAACTCAAAGTAATTTATAAAATCACATTCATTTTTATATTTATATTTAAATCATATTTATATTACTCAGCACTAATAAAACAGATGAGTAGAACATTATTTTTGTATATCAAATCCTTCAATTTCATCCTACTATACCTGAAAATTAGTTTTAACTCTTTTACTTGAACATACAAGAATTTTGCATATTCCTTCTCCTGCAGCCTGCCATAGCATTTTGCCTTTTCTACTCTATTATGATAGGGCTAAACTCATTTCTGCTAAGGTTTTTCTCAATGTTATTTAGTAGGTTCAGGAGACCCTTCATCCCACTCTATGTCTTACTGAAACGTCACATTCTTCTTAGCTTAAGTGTCATGTGGTAACATCTTTTATGTTCCCCCATTCTTAGCAGTATATTTCTATACTTAGTTGTGCTTCTCATAAATAATACGAGGAATTTATTTTATTTTTTTCCTTTGAAAATGATCAGTTTGGGTCTGGAGGATGGCTCATCAGTTAAGAACACTGGCTATTCTTCTAGAACGTCTGGGTTTGATTCTCAGCACCCATGTGCCAGCTCAGAATGTTATATAACTCTAGTTCCAGGTGATCTGGCATCATTTTCTGCCCTCTATGAGCATTTCACGCATATGGCACATACATTTTAATGCATGTATACCAACACACATAAAATAAAGTTAGTATTTAACAAGTAATCAGTACAGTGTCTGCTTTACACAAAACTGTAACTGAGGACTATACAAGGCATAAGTATTGGTAAATATTAAAAATTGTAAAATGATCAAATGGAATGTTGGATAAATAAGCAGATTATAAATTATAATGTACTAATTACACATGAACTATTATTCTTAAAATAGTAACAGGCAACATGAATTGACAGGTTGTTTAAAAAGAAGGTCATAAAGGTGAGCAGGGGCAAATAAGGAGTTGGGTCTGTGAGTAGTTAAGAGGATAAGAAGGGGGTAAATATGATCAAAATACCCTGTATGAAATTAATAAAAATATTTAAAATAATAGAAAGAAAAAGGGTAAGGATAGGAAGGAAACAGAGACATTAAAGGAAAACATTAAAGAAAACAATTTCTAGTATCCTGGTTGAGTTTTGTCAACTCAACACAGCCTGAAGTCTCTGTATAGAAGTAAACATGGTGAAGATGATCCCATTAGATTGATCTGTGGGAACATTTATGCCACCCCTGAGCAGGCTGGGGTATATAAGAAAGCAGACTGAACAAACCATGGGGAACAAGCCAGTAAATCTTACTCTTCCATGGCTTCTGCTTCAGTTCCTGCCTCAATACTTCTGCCTTGATTGTTTGCTGTCTGCCCATTATGATAGACTATAACCTCAGAGGAGGAATAAACCCTTACCGCCCAAAGTTGCTTTTGGTCACTGTTTTATCACAGTAACAGAATACAAACAGGACATCTAGAATCTTCAGTGACACTTTTAAACTTTTGGGGATGAATAGCTCAATAGTGCATTATCTTCATAACAGAAAACTTCTTTATTCAAAGTTATATTTTGATTTCTTCTTGTTAAACAGTTTGCTGGTGACTCGTATTTACATTTGTCTTCTCTAAAGTATAATTTCAGTTTCCACAGTGAAGGGACACATGGGACTAAAATGAAGAATGACAGAGTGTGGGGCAGTGATCTGTGACAGGCAATCTGGCACCCAGTTGAGCACAGGCATAAAACCTGGGTGACTCCATGGAACAATCCACAAGGGACCAGAAAACTTTATGCCAAAGCTCCTGGGAGGCTTTTGGCTCCAGTCACGGTCACGTACTCCTCCTCCTCAGGTAGAGGCATGGCCACACAGCCCCAAGCCATCCCCATGTTAATGAGACACCTAGAGGCTTAGCCACGCCCCTTCCCAGTTACTATATCTGCCTCACCTCTCCCAGAAAGGCAGGGGTACAGTTCCATCCAGGCCACTCCACACAATGAAAATAAACGTCTTAGAATTATGGACTGTCTCTTTATCTGGACCCACCATGGGAAAGCGAGGGATCTAGCCCTCAATTAAGGAGCCGTGTCTAATCTCTCACTGAGGGCTTCCCAGCGCTCCCAGACAGTACCCATTCACCCAAGTCTAAGCAGCTAGCCCAGCGCCCCAAGTTGCTGAAACCCAGTCTCAGCAGGAACCCCAGCTGTGCTCTGGCTAACCTGTCTGCAGTGCCCCAGGCTAGAGAACCCGAGGAGACAGCCGCTACATGTTCCCAAGAATGGCCCCTTCCCTCACCCATGGGCAGGGCCTGCAAAGGCTTCCCACAGCCCCCACCTGCCCATCGGACTGTGTGGGAAGATGCAAGGCCTCTTCCTGCGTATCTCCTGTCCCACCCAGAGCCAAGTGCCTGGGACAGACACATGGGGCTTCATCCCACCATGCCAGGCTTGTTCCCACAGCAGAGAAAGATAAAAGGTGAACTGACATTACTGTGCTTTGAATGCTTCCTGTATTCTTTTTATAAAAATATTATTTATTTATTCACTTTACATCACAATCCCAGTTTCTTCATCTCCTCCAAGTCCCCCCTCACAGAGCCACTCCCCCAATCCCTTATCTCCTTCTCCTCTGAGAGAAGCCCTCCTGGGTACCAACTCACTCTGACACCTTAAGTTACTGTAGGACTAAGCATATCCTCTCCTGCTGATGTCAGGACAAGGCAGCCCAGTTAGAGGAACAGGATCCACAGATGGGCAACAGAGACAGAGACAGCCCCTGCTCCAGTTGTTGAAAAACTGAATGAAGACCAAGCTTCCCATCTGCTAGATATATGCAGGGGGCCTATGTCCAGCCCATATGTACTCTTTGGTTGGTGGTTCAGCTTCAGAGACCCTCAAGGATCCAGGTTAGTTGACTTTGTTGTTCTTGTGGAGTCCCTAACACATCTGGGTCCCTCAATCCTTTCCCCAACTCTTCCACAAGACTCCCTGAGGCCCATCTAATGTTTGGCTATGGGTCTCTGCATCTGTTTTGATCAGCTGCTGAGTGGACCTCTTAATGGACAGTTATGCTAGGCTCCGTCTGTAGGCACAATGGAGTATCATTAATAGTGCCAGGGATTGGTTCATGCCCATGGTATGGGTCTTAAGTTGGGCCACTCATTGGTTGACCATTCCCTCAGTCTTGGGTCCATCTTTGTTCCTGAAGTTGCTGTAGGCAGAACAAATTTTAGGTGAAAATTTTATAGGTGAGTTGGTGTCTTTATCCCTATACTGGTCTAGTGGGAGTACTGACTGGCTATAGAAGGAAGCCTTTTCAGGCCATATATCCAGCACTGCCAGGAGTCTCAGAATCACCCTCATAGACTCAGTGGAACCTCCCACATCCCTAGTCTCTAGCAAGTATTAGAGTTTCCCACCACCCCAAAGCTGGCCTCAGATTTCCATTATCTCCTAGGCTCTCCCTACACTTGATCATCACCCCCACTGTTCACCTCCCTATCCTCTCTCCCACCCAGTTCCCTCTTTCTACACTACCTACTTCCCTCCCTCCCTCCACATCCAATGTCTGTTTTATTTCCCCTTCTGAATGAAATTCAAGCATTCTCCCTTGGGTTCTCCTTACTTAGCTTCTTTGGGTCTGTGGATTATAGCATGGGTATCCTGTACTTTGTGATTAATATCAACTTATAACTGAATACATACCATACATGTCCTTCTGGTTCTGGATTACCTCATTTAGTTTCATACATTTGCCTGAAAATTTCACGATGTCTTTGTTTTGGTTTAGTAGTATTCCATTGCATAAGTATATTTTCTTTATCCATTTTTCAGTTGAGAGGCATCTGGGTTGTTTCCAGTTTCTGGCTATTATGAATAAAGCTGCTATGAATATAGTTGAGCAAGTATTGAATGGTGGGGCATCTTTTGAGTATATGCCTAGAAGCTGTGTAGCTGGGTCTTGATATAGAACTATTTCCAATTTTCTGAGAAGCCACCAAATTGATTTCCAGAGTGGTTGTACAAGTTTGCAATCCCACCAGCAATGAGGACTGTTGCCTTTGCTCCACATTCTCACCAGCATGTGCTGTCACTTGAGTTTTTTGATCTTAGTCATTCTGATGGCTTTAAGATGGTATCCTAGAGTTGTTTTGATTTGTATTTCCTTGGAGACTAAAATATGTTGAACGTTTCCTTAACTGTTTCTTGGAATATATATATATATATATATATATATATATATATATATATATATATATATATATGACATGGTGGAACTTGCTGGTGCTGGGTTTGCTCTCCTCTATTCTTAATATTGAAATTTATTTCCCATTATAACATTATTAAGAGATGACAACTTTAAGAGGCTATAAAAGATTATTAATGAATAAGGCTGTTTATCACAGGAATTGGGTTAATTATTATTAATTAAAGGATAAGTTCAAATCCTATCAAGTCCCTATTGAATGTATGCCCACTTACCTTTCTTTAAAAAATATTTATTTATTATTATTTTAGGTATAGGGGTATTTTGCCAGTATGAGTGTCTGTGCATCATGTGCATGCAGCGCCCACAGAGGCCCAAAGAAAGTGATGGATCCATTGGAATCACTTTTATTGATGGCTATGAAATGCTATGTGAGTCCTAGAAAAGAACCTAGATCCTCTGGAAGAACAGCCAGTGCTCTTAACTGATGAACCATTTCTCCAAGCCCCACTTACCTTTTTCATGATGCTGTAATACATCATAAAAACTCTTAGCTGATGCTACTGCCACAGATTTTGGAGTTCTCAGCCTCTAGAATTATGAGTCAAATAAATTTCTGTTACTTATAAATTACAGTTTGTAACATTGTGTTATTGGATCAGAAAATGGACTAAGACTGGGAAATATTTAAAATAGCACAAATGGACCAATAGGAAATATTTTTACCATCTATTGGTAACTTTAGTTTCCTAGTAGTCATGTTTAATCTATAGCCCCCTAAGTCACTCCCCAATCTATGTCTAGCTGTTAATCAGCCTATTCTTGGGAAGATCCAATGCACAGCACTGGAAAATCATCATTGCTATGGCTTCTTCTTCAGAAGGTATTTTGTAGCCCTTCAGATCTTCTGGCTCCCATATTCTTTCCTATCTCTATTCCCCAGCATTCCTCTGAGCTATTGATAGAATAGGATTAATGTCTTCCTTAGGGCTAAGCATTCAACTTTTTCTCAATAACCACAAGAACTTTTAAATTTAAGTCAGTTAGTGGCATATTTTATAATCATGGATTGATAGATGTGAGAAGGCCATTACAAAGCATCAGGTTAGGAAGAGAGTATGACTCACTATTTGAAAATTGGTTGCTGGAAAAGATAAAGCTCAGGAAAATTTCAGACAGCCTCAAATCTATCTGCAGTTATTTTGTGTATCCTGTCTTAGGGCCTAAAGCAATCCATCACATTCCAGTGAGTAGGTGCAGTGGTAACAAGTATTTGTACAATCTGTCATTTCCTCTCCCTGCTTCAGGTGAAGCTGTCCAGAGATTGAAGTCCACTCAAGAATGTTAGTTTTTCCAACACCAAGTTAAAATATTATGTCCCTTAGTGTAATGTTCAGCCATACACATATATAATTGCCCCAAGGTTTCTGCATTTTTTTTTCTAATGAGAAATGTAGGGTTTTTCCCTGATAAAGTCTTAAATGACCTTAAAGTGAATTTTCCTACCTTTCAGTCTTTTTGACAATAGTTTCCTGACATAAAGTTAACCTCATTAGCATTTTAATAGCTAAAAAAATCTATCTTCTACTTAGTAGTAACTTACAATCTGTGTTTAAATAGGAAAGTTGTAAGGAAAGCAACATAAAATTACTTTTAAAAAGTTGTTTTATGGCTTTTGTTATTGTGTTTTCCTTGTGGCATAACCTTTCTACGTCTTTTCAGGAAGGCTTCTTAGAAAAAGCCTTTCTTTTTAAAGTTACTGAATTGATTCTCAAGAAACAGTTAACAGCATCAATTCTCTAACTGGAGCATGAACAGTATAATGTGTATTAGAAAAATGCTATACATGATATGATACTTTCAGGATCAAGACAGATTTGCTTACTTCAACTTCAAGAAAACAACATTTTAAGTCTTTTGACTTCTCTGTGTTAATAATCTTAGATATGCATATAGATATAGATGTGTCAGGCAGGATAGTTTTAGAGTAGAAGTGTGTCATTGCTAGGTGATGCTTCCTACTAACTAAGCCACATGGTGGCCCTATCACAAGGCAAATTACTATCTTCTGCTTCATTGGTCCCCTTAGCCCATGCACATATTACATATTAACATTTTATTTCTATCATGACACCCAAAGTGCTTCCACCTCTGCCTCTCTACCTGTTCAGCTCAGGGTGTTTCCAATGAGACAGCTGAATTTTCATGTGTCTTATATCATATACTAAATCTCTAGCCTTATCTAGTCATTTAATTATTCTGTACTTCAGTATTTGTTTCTGGAAAGGACATAATGATAGGATTCTGATGAAGATGAAAAGTAAGCAGCATAACATATATTTTGTCATAATTACTAGTGATGGTTATAAGCTATTCTTTTAAATTTTGCTACAAATGCTTACTTTTCCTATTTTCTAATACCAGCCTTCTAAATCATTTGTGTTTACTAAAGCAATTCCCTGAAGCATCTTCCTTCCATATACTTACTAAATTAAATGAGAGAGTATGCTATTTCTACCTCCATTTTGTTTGCTTCTCATTGTTATAAGGAAGATACCAGCCATGTTAAAGAAGAAATCTTTGATTAGTGCAATCAAAATTCTAAATATTATATATTTTAAAATGCAGTAGGACATCAAACCATTTTCTTGAATAAGCTCTCTATTTCCATCAAGCATGGAGTTTATTCTCAGTTTCCTAACCTAACCTAAGTCATGTTATCTAACCTCCAACTTGCAAATTGTACCAGTCTCTTTCTTTTTCTTCCACATATAGTTCATTTCATTCACGATTAGCAAGTCCTTAGTGGGCATCCACCTCTATGCTAAGAAGTCAGAAGTAAAGAGAGTTCTTAAGAAATAAAAGCATCTATATCCATGTACTCCCTCCATAACAACCAAGAAGAAAAAATATAAAATCATGAGCCACTGCCACTTTTTTGATTAATGATACAGAAATTGCATTTGTGTGAGATTTACCTGATACTATTACAAAATCCTGCAAGAAGTCCCCCAACAACACGGTGGGGGCTGTCCCTGAATCTTTTGCTTATCTCTGTGGATCTTATTTCCCTAAATGGACAACCTTGTCTGGGCTTAGTGGGAGAGGATGTGCTTAGGCCTGCAGCAACTTGATGTACCTATGGGTTGTAGGGGTTGGGAGTAGGGGTTTATAGAGGGGGGGCTCCCTTTCTCAAAGGAAGGGGAGGGCGAAGTAGGGGGATGATCTGCATGAGGGGGTACTGGGAAGAGGGGTCTCATAGTAGGATGTAAAGTGAATAAATAAATAAATTTAATAAAAGTAAAAAAGAAAAAACAAAAGAAAGAAAGAAAATCCCATGAGAAAGAGTAGTTGTTCAGTAAACACTTGCTACACACTGCCACTAGTCAATTTTTGTTGTTGTTCATTCCTATAGCTCCTTTCATGTACCTTCAGGGCCTCATTAATACTATTTATTCTAGTCTCTGTCATGTTTATCAGATATGCACACGTGGAAAAATAAAGGAAGGAAACTGGGATTTTATACCCAAGAATCTTAGAGTCTTTGATGGAGAGATGGTTCAGGAGCAATGGGAGCTCATTGCTCTTGTAGAGCATCTGAGTTGTTCCTCAGAACCCATGTCAGGAAGCTCAAAACTACCTATAAGTCCTGCTCCAGGGGATTCAATACCTTCTTTTGGCTTTTGCAGTCACCTATATACACATATACATACACATACATTTTGTTTTTAATTCTTGAAATAGGTTAGAGTTAGAGAAGACTACCTATATATATGAATAAATAGCAATGATGTCAAATCCTATTTTCTCTTCTCCTTCACTCCCTAAGTTGCTAGCCATATATTCTATTTGTTTATATGTTTATTCCACAGGGGGTTTTTTTGTACCTAAAATACACTGTGTCTAGTTTTCTGCTTTACTCTTACTCCTTTTTTAAGGAATAAACTAATAGTGTCTTCTCATTGACATGCTCTCTGACCCTACCCTCTTCTGCGCATTTTTTAGTATTTACACATGCCTTTCTTAGTACAATTACACTGAGTAAATTTTTTTGTCATCCTCCAGTCTTAATGTGAGCTTCAAACTGATCAAAGCATTAAATGATACGTGCACTTCTGAAACTGACAATAGTGTCTGGCAGTGTTATAGTTATGCAGCACCTGCTTAATGGCAAATACTCTAAAGAAAGTAAAAGCAAATATATGAATGATTATTACATTATGTAAAAGGTCCTCAAGTACCAAGTTCAAACCCTGTTTTTTCTTGGTTAAAATTCTCCACACTTTAGTCAAATTCCTCTTTTGTTTTGGAAAGTTAGTATACCATTTGACTATCCTTGAAATTCTTATCAGCATTGCCTGTTATGACAGGTTTCATGAGAATATTGCACAAATATTTATATGAAAACAGTTGAAAATATATGACTTGAAACATAATGTAAACATGCATAATTAATCATAACAGAATTGAGTTAATTGAATATTTTAAAAAATATTTCGTAGTAAATAATCATTGACTTTTTAATAAAATTGGAGTACAGGACTACATGTGCTCAGTTCAATTATCACTAATTATACTAGAATCTTTGAGATGATATCTGTTCAGTCATTCCATAGTAATCAATGGAATAACAGACAAGAAAGTCAATTAAAACAATTGTCAAGGAAATAATCATAATACATAATTGCTCAAATATACTGTTTTGCTAAAAGACATGCTGAAACAAGAAAAATTTGTTATTTTTGTGAAATTTGGCCTGCATTGTTAACATATTACATCTTTAGAAATGTCAATATTATTCTTTGTTAAAACTACTAGGTATTCATTCAGATTTTCCTTGCTTTCTAAAAAAATGGATGGATTGTGATAGAAACATCATTCAGTATAGCAAGCATTTTACAGTCACCATATAATCAGTTACTTCAGTGTTTGTCTTCATTTTATATCTATGAAGGATGCCACATCTATTTACATAAGCCTCTTTCAAAGCCAGGACTCTACTGAATTGAGATTCGAGATGTTGTGTCCCAGAAATAGACTTGCATGCTACTATATTTTGAGCAAATGCTCCCAAACACATCTTCATGTGAAGGCAACAGATGTAAAGGAAAATGCTATATTTATTTCAAACCCAGAGAAAAATGCAAGTATCAGTGCAAGTGTGTGCCAACGATTATGCATGTTCTTTTGCTGACAGCTTGGTGTACAAAGCTGCTAGAGTGCCGAGTCAGCAAGTTTCACCCAGAGACAGCTCCACACTGATAGAGAAAATTTGAGTCAATAAGTGAAATCAACTAGGAGTTTTCGGGTCAGTTACACCTTTCAGCAGATGTTTCTTTACCTTGCCATCTACTATTTTTCTTACTTTAGGAGACAATCAGCACTAATATAAAATGTTATCATCAAGGTATTCACTTCTGTTTTTAACTTATATAAAGCAAAATTATTGTGGAACAAAGGAATTGTAGGGGTGTAATTTTATATGTTGTTTGAGTTCTTCATTTTGTTCAAAATATTTACATTCTGGCTATCTAATTTTTATTATATTTTTCTTCATTTTTGAAAATTTCATATATATATGTATATATATACATATATACACAATGACATATAATTATATCTATGCCCCATTTTCCCCTCTCATGCCCTCCGTATGTTCTCCAAAATACTTCCTTCCAAATATATGTCTTTTATTTTTGGTAACCCATTAAGTTTAGTTATTGCTGCCCATATGTGCATGTTGTTGGACCACGCACCAAAGCGTGGGAAACCTACCAGTGGCCATATCTTCCATTAAAATAACAAGAAAACAAAAAACAAAAGACGAAAAAAATTTACATGATTCTGCCCTCTTCAGCAACTACCAATAGCTAATAGCTCCTCAGTAAAGCATGTATGACATGGAGCTTACTTCTCTATCTATGTCAAAATGTTAGCTGCCTTGGATATGGACCTTGTGCAAGCAGCCATAGTTCCTGTGAGTTCATGAGTGTGATAGCCTTTATATACATATTTCAATATAATAGCATAGTAATCCAGTATTTTGAAGTCTTGTGTTAAAAATAATTAAAATGAGAAAAATCTCAGGTTGTTGGGGTTTTTTTTATTTTTCTATTTTTTGAGTGCCTCAAAAAAAAGAGAACTTTTAATTTTAGAGAGATTAACTTATTTAGTCATTTGTTCCATTGATCCTCAAACCTGTCTGTGTGCTATATACAAATTAAAAGCAGTTGTTAACAATATGATAAATCTTAGACTCTGTTATAGCTTCAGTGCCCTGGCCCCAGATCTATGTACTTGGTGGTTTTTCTATATTGTGGTGGTACTAGGAGATACATTGAAACTTTAAAAAGATGGAAACTACTAAGTGCTTGATTACTAGGAAAGTCCCCAAGAGTAAGTTCTTATAAAAGTAATATTACTGATCCCCCCACGCATCCTGGTTTGAAGTATGATCCTTCTTTTGCATGTTCTTGCATACTTTCTACCTGATATGAATTGGCACAGTAAAGTAATGGCTCTTAGCTAGCCTGTGCTATGCTACTTGGACTTCAAACATTTCAGGAGGGTGGCCCCATGGGAAGTCCAATAGTTTCAAGTGACCTAGACCCCCAAGATCTCTCAGAGACTCTGCTCCCAACCAGGAAGCATACGCCCCTGATATGAGGCCCCTGACACAAATATAGCAGTGGACTGCCTGGTCTGGCCTCAGTGGGAGATGATGTGCCTAATCCTTGAGAGACTTGAGGCCCCAGGGAGTAGGGAGATCTGGTGGGGTAGCAGTGGGGACATACTCTTGGAGATGGGGGGGCAGGAGGTATGAGATAGGGAGTCATCGGGGGGCAGACTGGGAGGGGGAGGAAGACTGGACTGTGAGAAAGGATTAAAGAATAAAAAAAGAAGAAAATATGAGGTAAATGAGCTTCCAATCTCTATGAAATTATCCTGTGCTAGGTATTTCACTAAGCCCGAGGTCCTGTCTTTGATCCTCAGTGCCATAAGGAAACAGAACAAATGTAGTAAAGAGTCCTTAAATTTTCAGCAGTAGCTCCCCTTCTGCCTCTATACGTGTGGCTGAGATTGAATTGGACAAATAGGCAGCTGTAGACCATGTGACAGGTGAGATAAGCAAAATGTCTCTAGAAGTCATATAGGGTGTAGACTGAGGCTGACTGATCTTTGGGGTAAAATGGCTTGTTATACCACAGAAAGACAGCAAGGCAAGAAGAGCTCTTGAGGGGAGCTCTGACTCGTGTGGGAAAGTAGGGATCCCTCCTTGTAGGCTTAGGAGGATAAGAACCCATGCTAAATACACCAAAGATTTTATGCTTGTAACTGACATGAATGAAGTAGTTCCCATAGATCTCCTTCACTGCAAGACAGGGGTTCTCAGCATAGGCTGTGATCTAAAGAAAGGACCCTTGGCAATGTCAAATGACAGTTTTGCTTCCACTTTGGAGAAGTTATTGTTCCCAACATGGAGAGGTATCCATTGCTACTCAGAATTCTAGATGCTTAGAATAGCCTTGCTACTGGAAATATCCCCTCTGTGTTAATGACTATTAATAATAATAATAATAATAATAATAATAATAATAATAATAATATAATGCAGAAAAGAAAGCTAATGCAAGTCTCTATTTTAAAATTTCTATTTTGTAGACCTGAAAGTACTTATAGAATATTTATGGTAAATAAATAAATAATTGCTTCATCATTCCAGGGTTACTAAGCTAATACGACCCTTTGACCATTACCAATTCCTTCATGTAGTCATTCGATAAACCAAGACTTCCCATTCCATGTGTATAAAACTTTACTTGAAAGTTGTTTAAAATGTATTTTTAATTATTTGTATGTGAGGTTGTAGCTATTATGTATGTAGGTGCCCATAGTTTTCAGAAATTAACATTAGACCACCTTCAACCTGAAGTTATAGGTGGTTGTGAGCTGTCTCATATAGGTTCTGGGAACTGAGCTTGTGTCCTCTAGAAGAACAACAACCGTTCTTAAGCATCAGCCACATCTCCATTCCCACATTGAAAGTTCTTTTATGTTAAACCAAAATTCTAGAACTATCTCCTACAATAATATATGTCTAGTAATCTCATAGTAAACATTACATATTTATACATATACTTGATCCATCTAGGATTCCTTCTTTTGCTTGTCTTAAGACAAAAGGAGTGTGCATAACATGAAACACAGTGGCAATGCAAAGCTACATCCACATCAAAAACATAAAATCAGCAGTTTCCTTAATTCTTGGGCGTGGTGCATGAGACTGTTCTTTGGCCAGTGGCTTCCCATAACTTGCGTCACAGTTAAGTATTTAACATGAAAGTGTTTTAAATCACTGATAGCAAATTTCACTCCATATCGGAACTTTTGAGAAATATGATTGAAATGGCCCATTAGCCTGTTATCAGTGTCTCAACTACACTGAGCCACTGTCCCAGACTTCTGCTGGACAGAAAGAGCACCATCTACTTACAGGCAGATCTGGCTCAGAAATCCTTGTCAAAATGGTATAACTGAAGAAAAGAGTAGTATGAGACTGACATTGGCAGGAGAAGTGGGATCATACAGAGCATTTAGGTTGAAACTCAGGAAGAACATCTGGGGCCAAATTTGGTAAACAGTGAACAGGAGGACTGTTGAAGTGACAAGCTATTTCTTACCACCTCATCTTCCCTTCCAGTAAGCTTATCTCTTGCTTAACTCTGTTCACAGCACTGTCATGCCCGTGATACTTTGGGACACTACCCAGGGGTGTCCTATTTTAGTGACCAGCTGGGAGTGGAGAGACATGCTGTTTACTCTGAGTCTCTCTCCAACTGAGCCACCAGAACAGGGTCAGACTTGAAAGAAATCCAGGGCAGCAAATAGTCTGCCCTGACAGATAAACCGGAGTCCTCAGTTTCAGAGTTCAGCCAACCTGGCTGTGAGAAATTTAAACTTCAGCTTGTTCCAGAGAAATATCACAATCCAGAGTCCTAACTGAGGACAACAGTATGACTCACTCCAACCCTCCCCTCTGCCATCCCAGGGTGGTGTTTAATATGAAGGTGAATTTCTAGGTTCAAGCCCTAACAACTCTCTGTGCAGAATAATACCAGGGAGGTAGATGCCCCTTTTTTTCTTAAGCACCTGGCAGACCCGTGACAAAGTCATGCAGGTGAGGAAAAATAGTAAAAAGGGAAAAACTGTGGTGAGAGCAGGGAAGAATAAAGAAAAGGGAAATTGAGGATATAGGAAAGGGAAGGAATTTAATTTAGAAGACTGGCTGCCTCCCCTCTAGGAATTGTCAGAACTGCAGCTGCACTCTTAACTATTTTTTCCTGTCCTTAAGCAGACTTCTATGGATAAGTTTCAAGAAGTTTGAAAAGAAATGTCACTAACCAGCATTTTGCTTCCACAGGACTACCCTTACCTCCATTGCTGTTTTTCTTTTGCTATTTTCTGAGCAGGTCCATTATCTAGAGGAACAGCAGCTGAAAGAGCTGACTGACCTTGTCTCCTCCAACCCCTAATTATTCTCATGAGAATGACATTTTGAATTTATTATGTCAGGGAGGGGAAAACAAGAATGAAAGTTTGCTGCCTGTGATCATCAGTAATGTTCTGGACATAATTTAGATCATTTTAATAAAACATACTAAAAAGATAGATTGAGAGGGTGCTAGAGATGGAACTAATAGAGTAAAATAGGAAAATAGAGGAGGTGTATGTATTATAAAATGTTATGTGTGTTTTTGTATGTGTGTTTGTATATATAGTTGAACATGAGAAAATGATTGAAATGAAATCTCAGGTTGCTTTTTTTTGAGTGCCTCAAAAAAAGAACTTTTAATTTTAGAGAGATTAATTTATATAGTCACTTGCTCTACTGATCTTCAAACCTGTCTATGTGTTATATACAAATTAAAAGCAGTTGTTAGCCATATAGTAAGTCTTAGACTCTGTTATAGCTTCAGTGCCCTGGCCCCAGATCTATGTAGCTTCAGGAAACTAAGGACTGGTTACAGAGGAAGAGTTAGTTTTCCCAGAGATGAGGCTATGAGATAGTCCATAATAGGCTATCTAATTCTAAGGGATCAGCCCTGAAATCATATAAACCACAGTAAATGGACTCATCAGGTTGTATTTGTATATTGATGCATTTGAGAAGAAATATGGAAGGGCCTAGAAGGGGTTGGAGGGAGGAAAGGGAAGATGAGAGAATAGTGTACTTATATTTCAATTTTTTTAAGGGAGCAACAACAAAACCATAACTAAACCAAGAAAATCCCCTCCTAAGACATTCAGTCAAGAGGTCTCTACTACCTGTTTCTCTCAGTAACAGCATTAGCAATAGCTACGTGTACCCTCTTTATTTTTCTGTTTCAAGCTTATTTCTGGAATGCATGTGTGCCTTCCAGTAGAATGGAAGATCAGTTAGGACAGGGATTAGTGACTGTGTTTCTTGCTGTTTTCTACTTAATGGTCTAGAAGAGCACCTGGGTGTAGCAGGTCCTCAAGAAAATGTGCTGGATGAAAGGCTAGTAAAACTTCAGGAGAAGTCAGAAAGCTCTTAAGAAAGACAGAAACCAGTAGTTTAAATCTCGGTGTCATTTGATGCTTTCATACCTCCTCAGATTCAAGGTCTGTTCTTCCTCAGTCTTTGAATTCCTTTCGTGTACTGTGTTCTACCTTCCCGCTACCTCAGGGAGTTACAAGCTCTGCAGTATTCCTTTTACCTGAGTCGGTCTCTCATGGTCTAGTAACCTCTTATGTTGGAGGTCTCAGTCAAATGAATAGCTAAGTGAGAACTTCTGGACGATTACATCTAGTTGCACCAAAACAATCTACATAGACTTACTCCATTTTTTTCTTTCATGGTACAGTGTATTTTTCTTCAAACATGCTGTGTTTGATAATCTGTAATTATATATTCACTTCTTCATTATTTGTGCTCCAGTGTGATGTCCACAAAGACTAAGATTGTGCCTTTTTCTTTTATTTGCTATTCCCACAAAATAAATACCATCTTTGGTACAGAACTAACAGCTGAATACGTGCTGATTGCACAGTCAAAGGTGAATGATTTAACTGACAATGTTCTAAGGTTTTTTTTGTTGTTGTTGTTGTTGTTTTGGTTTTTTGGCAATGTTCTTTCTGAAACTCTCCCCTTGAAACCTGATCTGCTTATTAGACTGTCTCTTTTACTTCCTCCTCTTAGACCACACTCAAGTAAACTTTGAATTAGAAAGGCCTGGATAACTCCAGACACACTAGGGTAATCTGAACTGAAGATTACAAAATAATGTATTTCTAAAGGAGAAGAAACACTTTTAGTTCAATTTGTTATTCTCAAAATCATTTCTGTGCAAACGTGGCATTTCTTTATAAATGTATTACTCTTGCAACAGCGAAGACATCTTTTTAAAAAAAAGAAATCACAAAGAACCAATTCCCTGATGAGTACCACAGTGTTCTTTAGGAACATGACTAGTTTAGGCCTAGTGACACATTTGAATTGGGTCACCTTGGGTTAGTTGTTAGCTAAGCTACAGGCTTTCTCTTACTGTGTTGAGAGAAAGACCTTTTTGCAGGCTCCTGCTCAGACCTGCTGCTGCCTGACTTTTCAACCTTTTACCTGGCTTGGAACTCTATGACACTCGGTAACTTTCAGCAGCTGTTGTCTCTGCCTCTGAGTGAGGCATAAGTCTAATGGAGAAGAAGGGGTTCTATAACTAGAAGGTTGAAGGGAGTTTTCCCAAATGTAGCCATCTCCAGAGCTTTATTTACTTTAGAATGTGTCCCTTTGACTTTGTATTCATCCTATCATCATGTCTCTAAACTTTCTGGAGTCCTGTTTATAAATGCAACAGGTCTGTATACAGATGTTGCTGATTTTACCTCCTGTCAAAAATCCTTAGGTTTTGTAGGTGTTCAGTATCATTTAATTGAACTTAATCAAACCTAAATGTTTACTGATATCATTAGCAGTAATAAATCCCCCAAGATATGTTTTCCTAGGACTAAAATGTCTTTGTATTTTTAACTTTTTATTTTGTAACCAGACTAGCCTTGATCTCACAGCAATTCTCTTACTTCAGTGTCCTGACTTCTACAATTGTGGTCAAAGCTAGCATTCCTGACACATTCATGGCATTGACATTTTGAGAACTCCATTTGTGTGGGAAACATATGAAGATGACAAGAATTGGCTTATGGCCTGAGACATAAGTACTAACAACTTGGCCTATGTCAGGAACAACAGGGCACATTTAGCAAGTCTGTAACTGAGTTTTTGCTTCAGTTTCTAATTAAAGTAATATATAGTCAAAATTATCAGAAGCAGTTTTTGGAGGTTGGGAACATTCCACAAAAGGTCTGGCTTAAAATATTGAAACCTGCATCTTAGTGAAACAAAATGAAGACTTGAAGACTTATGAAGAAAATATTTTTCTGTTACGAAACAAAATACAACAGATTCATCTAGTGTTATGGAGGGCCCATCAGAGATGACCACTCAGACACAGTTTTTAGCCAATTGAAAGTCTCTATTCCTACAGATTAGGATTACACTCAAAACCTAAGTGTAGCACTGAGTATCCAGAGCATGGGATGTTTAAAGGCAAAAACTGCAACCTCCCACCTTGCTCTGAATCTTTGTGGGTGGGGAGTGGTTCACACAAGTAAGTGGTTTAACAGAAGCTAAGATAGGCAGTTAGCTGGAGGGAGGATTCTACACAAGCAGGAAGTTTAAAGAAAGCCATTAGCTGAAAGTGGGTTGTTTAAGCCGACACTAAGTTAAGTTAGCTTGATCTCAGGTTCCTAGAATAAAGTTGGGTAACTTTCCATGGGATTCTTCATCAAGGGGATCAAATTCTAGTTAGACCTGAAGTGGCCTCAACAAGAGTACAAGTTTGAGAAACTTCAGAACTGTCTTGCACCATCATATTATTAGTATCTAGATTTCTCTATTTTTCAGAAAGTAGCATAAAAACAAAGGAATCAGTTATAACTGAAAGAAAAATTCTCCAAATACAATATGTTCTACTTTTCAAATTAATGATGGCTCTATGAACCTCTAAAGTTTCTTACATATTGACAATAGTTTTATAAGTTACAAAAATTGTCTAAAAATAGACTCCAGAGACACAGATAAATATGGTAATGTGCCTTTATGGAGCTGAATATTTCATCAAATCTCAGATTTATTCTCATTCACAAGGTGAGATTTTAGCCTTTTTCTTTGACAATCTCAGGATCCATTTCCTTATGAGTCCCTGACAACATCCAGATCTGGATGACTCAGCTACATCTCTAGGGTTCATCAGATTCTACTACCAACATCCATCTCCTGTTGCAATGAGAGGAATCTTTGCCTTTTTAATTTAGCAAGTGAAAAGCAACCAATAGTGCTCACAATTTTGAACATACTGAGTTGAGAGACAATGCAGAAAGGGTTTAAAGTAGACCTGAAAGATTTAAGTCAGTATTAAGTATGTATTTGCTTCTTGTATTAATATGAGTACCTCAAGGATATATATTTCTGATAGAACTAGCCATTTATGCTGTTGTAAGACTGGGAAGTCTTAACTTACCAAAGACCCTCGAATGGACACAGGGAGTCAGGGATTGATGCAAAATGCAAGAGAAATTTATTGATTCATCAGCCTGCTGAGGTCACTCTACATACCAAGATGGGAGGGCGACCTTGTCAAACCCTTTCAGGGACCTTATATAGGATTTTAGAGCAGCAGCCACCATTAGGTACAATGTGATTGGCAGAACAGTGTGACTTTTAAACTGATTGGTCTTTAGGGAATGAGGTAGCAGGGGCTTAATCAGCCTACATGCTTTCTAACCTGTTTCTTCCATGTCCTCGGAGGGGGGAGGGGAATATCTCAAAGTTCTGGAGCTGACCTCTCATTATTTAGCCCCACTTTCTGATTCTCAAGATCACCACACTTTATGTAAAATAAGTGCATAAAAATCAGTTGTCTTAAGAACTCCAACCTAATTGAGAGACTTGGAAATTGGGCAATTTGTGCTTGGTTTTGACTTCCTTAAAACTGAAAAAAAAAACTATGCTTTTCATCTCCTAGAATAAGTCTGTTGGATTAAGAAGAAGACATGTTCTACTGCAAAGACAGAAACTCTAGAACACCCACAAATCTAAAATGAGCACCATTTCAGACTTAACTGAAGAAAGTTTTAGAGTATAAAAATATGATTAAATAAGAATCCCCTGGTGTTACACTAAATCTTACTTTTTAAGATGTTTAAAATAATGTTTTTATAAATTATTTGAGAATTTCATACAATGAATATTGATCATATTACCTCCTCCCCTATCTATCCCTCCCTCCCTCTCTATCTGTCTCTCTGTCACTCTCCCCTCTTTTTCCTGTTTGTGTGTACATGTGTGCATGCATGCATTCATGTGTGTGTGTGTGTATAAGTCAGAGGACAATTTTGTGTACTTGGCCTTTTTATTTCTACTATGAGGGTCCCAGAGATCAAAATCAGGTCCTCAGGGTTGTCAACAAGTACCTCTATCTGCTGAATGAACCACCCTGCTGTTCCAAATCTTATATTTTTTGCATATAGAATGCACAAAGATGCATATTATAACATGCAGATTCTAAATAACAGTTGGGCATCATTATATGCAGATTCTAAATAAGAATAGGGTAGGAGAAATTAATACATTGATGAATATTGTAAAACTTGAATTCAAGGTATTAAATAGCTTCACTGAGCCTCAATCCAGGCAGAATACAACAGTCAAAAATGGACTTTCTGTTAAATGACTATAGAGCACCATGTCTAAATACAGTCAATGTGACAAATTAAATATACGGCAGGCACTGTTCATTATTGGGGGATTTAATAATGAATCAATTCGGTGATACAAAACAGTAGTTTTCAAAATGCTACATGCTTCATAATCAACTGTCATACTTGATATGTATGGATAGCCCTAGGTACCAGTATTTTAAGACGAGATGCAGAATTATAAAACTAGCTAAGCCCCGATTACTTTTTGGCAAACAAGAGTTAGCATATATTCTCTATGAAGGAACACAGAAAGTATTTTCTGCTTGCTAACTAGATGATTGCTTTAGAACTAATCAGCTCTCCTATTGTAACCTGGAATCAACCAGAGATAATAAGTAAACAAACAGGAGTGATTTTGAACGAATAAAACATTAAAAAAAAAAAAAAAAAGATTAGGCTAGATTTGACCCATGGGATGTATAGCACAGTTTTCCAACCCTTAAGTCTAAAGAGTTAAACTGTCTTATGAATCTAAACCCTCCAGTCTTATGATTCTTTAAATATTCATTACAATTTATGAATTGTTGTACTATTGCTTTGAAGTTTCATTTATTATTCTGAATACCAAAGTCAGAGTCCTCTAGAGTAAATGACCCAATAGAATGACTGGCTTATAAGAGCCAGGCTGGGTAATTTAAAATTGGCTGGCTATATACTAGAGAAGCTGAAAACCTACTCAATACACAAGGCTGAATGCCTCAGTAATTTCAATCTTGCTCTGAAGGCCTAGAGAATTACTGCACAGCTGCTGCTCTTTGGTCCATATTGGAAGGCTGAAGAAGCTGGTTCTAATACCAGAGAAGGATGATAGCAACCATAGCCAAAGATTAGACGTCCTCACCAGCAAGAAGGAAAGGGAGACAGCAGAAGTACCCCTGCTTTTTGCTTAGACCTCTGTATATCTGGGCTGCTGCCATAAGGTACTGCCCATTGTGGTAGATGTTTTGCAAGACCATCCCCTCTAGTTAGTCTTTCTTAAGAAATTCTCTCCTAGGTCCACTCAAGGCATATCTCTTAGTTGATTCCAGATGCAATCAAGTTGACTACCAAGAATAACCAAATTCCTCAAGCTTTTTACATAAAATAGAAGGAAATTCTCATGGTCCACTTTCTCCTCAAAAATCCTTTTAAAAGATTTATCTTTTAAGCTTAAATTTTTAAAAATTTTATGTGTGTTAGTGTTCTGCATTTATGTATTTCTGTACACTACTTGCATGCTTAGTGCCATATCCCTGACCATGGAGTTACAGGCAGTTTTGAGACATCTGACTTGGGTGCTAGAACCCAAATTCAGGTCCTCTGAAAGTGGACCTTTGCTTTTGAAGAGTGAGTTAGCTTTCCAACCCCAAAGTTTCTTATATTAACTAAACTCAACCTCCAGTTAACTATTAGTATTCTCTTGCTTATGCTTTCACTATAGCTGACAAGGGTGGTTCTATCATCTGGATAACAGTATTGTTAGTTCTTAACCCCAGAACAAAGGGCTAACTGATGTGCCTATTTAACATACCAAAGCAGACCTGACCACCAGGTTTTCCCAGCATCCATCAGTCCCCACCTACAAGCCTTGCCCCCTATCCTAAACTTCTCCAGCCCAGGGGCTGGGCTACCCTTCCATTTATAATCCAGCCACTTTGATTACCTAGTCCTTTGGTCTACCCTTTATGCTTCTGGCCTCTTGGTCTGGCTCTCCCCTCTCCCCTTCCCCTTCTCACATAGTGCAGCTCAGGGTCTTGTTTACACTGGACTCTACCATGTGTCTCTGCCTCTATGTTCTTCCTCAAATCTACAATAAATGTTTTCTTCCAGCATACCTATGAGCAGTCATGTTCTTCCTTTTAATTTCTTTTTTCACGTAATGTGGGTCAACAAAATTCAACAAGGGCCAGGCAGTGGTGGCGCACGCCTTTAATCCCAGCTCTTGGGAGGCAGAGGCAAGCAGATTTCTGAGTTCGAGGCTAGCCTGGTCTACAGAGTGAGTTCCAGGACAGCCAGGGCTACACAGAGAAACCCTGTCTCGAAATACCAAAAAAAAAAAAAAAAAAAAACTTCAACAAGGTAAATTTTGTAGTTTAATAGGAAATTTGCCTGCCATTTGTACTGTCATTTCTTATACCAAGGCAACCACTTGCAGAAATTCATAGTACCCACTCTTTCTGAGCACATTATTCCCACATTATAGACTTCTGTGAATTATCAAGTACCAGTTAATAACTGATCAGAGTTGGCATTGAAATGAAAATTATGTTTCCTTCACTAATAAACTACCCTCATTATCATGGTATTATATTACAGGATACATATTATTTCTTTTATTATTTTTTATTCATACAATTATGAACCTTGCTTGATAGAGTTCCATAGAAAATATGTTAATTGTTTATAATTTTCTTATTTGAATGTAAATATGTTAAATGTGGAAACTGTCTATTTTATTATGTGTGTTCTTCTGAGGTCATTCCAGAAACATTTGCTGCTGGTTTATAAAGCATATTTTAAAATTAAAATTTCAGTGTCCATCATGATTAGTGCATGACTGGTATGCTGAAAATTACTATTCATCACCTAATAAAATCTGATATTGTTGCCAATATGTAAATTGTAGAGTGCTGGTTTGTATTCTGATCAGAGATCTATAAAGCTATAAAATATTCTTTGAAATTGCCTTTTAACTCTATTTAGGTTAATATTCACTGTTAAAACATTGTTTGGCTACATAATCAAAATGTTCGCTTACTAAGTACAATGTAGTTTATAGCATTAAATGAACTCCATTGCACAGCATACTACTGACTCTGCAAACATCAAGTCATCTGCTAGCTATTTCAGTAGAACTTATTTAGTAAAACTTGAAGAAAAATTACCATTTAACAAAGCAAAGCAATTTTCAAAACATTTGCAATTTCATCTTGGTATGTAAAGCTCATGTGCAACAGGACTGTATCTAAATATTTACTAAGATGGTACCAAATGCTTTATGATTAGTAGAACTGAATATAAAGAATTACATGGTATTGAAATCCAAATGCAGAGGACTAAAGCGTCTTCCCTGGTTGCTTCCCCTAAAGTTTCTAGGCCAGAACAGGGATAAATGGAACATTTCCACTGGAATTAGATCTGAGACTCAGTCTCCACCAGACACCTCACAAACATGAAAGACATGCATATACCAAAGTGAAGCAGATGGATAGTAGAGACTATATCTGGTATTCATGTTTCAGCAACAAAACCTTCCTTACAGACAACCTACATTCTCCAGACTTTTCCTACATGCCTCTGTTAGGCCTTAGGGACATGATCTGACCTCTGATATTTCCAAATCTCCATAACAGAATCTGACTATATTTATTTTTAACCAACTTGCTCGTTTTAAAACATGGAAAATATCTTCTAGCAACTCAACAAAACTGTCAACAGCTTTAGGCAAAGAGAGGGCATTTGTTAACGGCTCTAGGGACCCATCTCTAGAAATAACGTATTTCCCACACTTATGCTTTTGATGTCTGTTTTTGAGACAGACATGAACATGTCTACTTTAGGTATTCTCTAGTCTAGACATTTCCCAATAACATGTGTGAATTTATGAGCATTTATAAGTGAATGTTAACAAATGAAAAGCATGGAATTTGTATGCAATTGCATGGAGAGAGAAAAAACAGTTGAAAAGAGATATTGAGGTAAAGGATGGATTAGAAAATAAAGTGGGAGTCAGAAACCTACTATAGGGTGTTTGGACACAGTGCAGGGAATCAGATGTCACTATTTTGGGAGTATGAACTGGACAAAAAAGACTGGGATTATAACATATCAACAAACTCAAATTACCAAACCAAGAAACTTCATGTTCTAGGATTTTACCACGAAGATTAGGCCCCAGAAAAATTCAAATATCAAATTCAGTGTTCTCAGTTTATCTTTTCTATACTTTTCTCACCCCAGTAAGTTCTTACTGTGTCACATTTGATGCTCACTATCCTCTGTTGCATTCAGTCACTCTCTTTGGAAAATAACAACATCTGAAAAATATTTGGGGTATGATTCATTGTATCATGTTAGTGAATATCGAGTTCCCCTTTTTCATTCATAGTGGCTATATTTATATTCAAAGTTGGAAGTCATCAAATATTTGGCTAGCCCCATTTTCCTTGGCTTATTAAAACTACCTCCCAAGTGGAAGGGATCATTAGTTTATTTTACTGATGAAAAATAAACCAACATAAAAAACTAAATGTTTTTTTTTCTTAGTTGCTGAATCAGTAAAATTCAGCGTTTGGATAGTCATGTTCTCTAATATTTCTCCAAAACCAAATTTATGTTTCAATTTGATTCCACAAAAAATTAATACATTATCTCTGATAACACTCTAATGTCCTTATATGTTTAGCTGACCCTTGCATTTATCCTATGATTTACCTATTTACTGAGTTCTTACCAAATGCTGATGTCATCACTGGTTCCAAAGAATATAAAGTTACAGTAGTCTGTCTAGGGTATATTATCCCAATTTTAAAGGAAAAAACAATGGAAACTCAAGCAAGTTTAAGGACAAAATGTTACAATATATGTGGACTTAGTATAGAATTTCAAGTTTGTAGACATAATCTGTTGATACTCTGAATCTTTCTGCCTTTGTTGTGTAACTACTTAGAGAAGACAGACATGAAAACATTAGCAATGTGAATGTGACACTAAAGAAGAAAAGAAAAGAGAGAAGAAAAATGAGTAAGTTGAACTTCATCAAAATTTTAAACTTTGTTCTGTGAATAACATTAAACAATGAACAAACAAATCACAGCTAAAGAGGGGGAAATTTGCAAATTGTATATGTATCTATGACCTTGGTTCTCAGAAAACATAAACAGCTCTTAAAACACAACAGTAAGAAGGCCAATAACCTGAATTAAAAATAGCATGAATAGGCACTTGAAACAAGAGTATATACAGATGGAAAATTAGCACATGAAAAGATTCTAAACCAGCACTAGTCATTAGAGAAATGCAAATTGGAACTATAATGAGCTACCATTAACATCCATTAAATAGCTAATATTTTTAAAAAGGCAATCCTGGAAAGAATATGGAGAGACCGGAACTCTCTTATACTTCTGCTAGGAATACAAGTGCTCTCGAGATAGCTTTCCATAGGTAAAGTTGAACACGCAGTTGTACAGTCCAGATATCTTACAACAAAAAAAGTAGCACACTACAGCACCACTATTCACAATTAGCCTCAAAAGTACGAAGACATGCAGATATCCTTGCACAAAAGAATGATAACAAAAGGGGGGTGTTGGCATAATGAAGCACTTCCCAACAGTGAAAACGTAGCAGTTATGAATGAAAGTTAAACATATTATGCTACGTGAAAGAAGTTAATACAAAAGTACTGTATAGTTCTGTTTAGATGACATTCTGAAAAGGCAAAACAATATGGAAATAAAAGGGACTGGAAATAACTGAAAGGTTAGAAATGAGGAAAAAGAATAACTTGAAAGGCTAGTATGAAGAAAATGTGAGAAGTGTTATATTTATTGTTTATCCCTTTTCTAATTGTAGTTATATTAATTTGTGGATGTGGTAAACTTCCTAGACATATTCATAGGCACAGATTACAAAATAGTTACTTTGCATTGATCCTGATATATATTTAGTCCTAGACAAAATTTAAAATAAATGAGATTTGAATTTAGCACTACATGTTTCAATTACTTTTGTCTATCAGCAGTATTCCTACAGATATTAAATCTTTACTCAGTTGCCAGGCTTAGCTTTCAGGATATAATTTGATGATAAATCTGCCCAAAGTTTAAATAATGGCAAATAGCTATTATGTTTTCTCTATGGTGTTATTTTCATTTGAACAGGTCCATAATTTTTAATCTAAAGATATGTATGCTCAATAGCGGATAAGAATTCAATGATTGGTCAGTGGGCAAAGAATATTTTTGGAGAAAGAGCCAGGATTGCTTCTTTTACATTATTAAAAAGAATGTATGTATGTTTATGTCTTTTTAAAAAATGTTTTTAATTGAAATGGAATTACACCAGTTACCCCTTCTCCAGCCCTTTCCAGCTAACCTCCCTTAAATCCCTCCCATGCCTTCCACTTTAAAGTTGAACTTCTTGTATTATATTTGTTACATATTTGTGTGCAAAAGTATACATAAATAGAACCAAATGAGTTACATGTATGTAGTTTCCAGGCTGACCACTAGATGTTGGACAACCAGCAGTGGGGCTCATCTCTGGCAGAAGCTAATTCACCTTCTCCTAAAAGTCATTAGTTGCCTATTGTTCTTTTTCTAGGGGTGGGATATCACATTTTTATCCCTTTCACAGCAAATAGAGAGACTATAGATAATGACAACTGGACACAGTGCAGAGATCATTGTATCATGGGAGCCAAGTCTCAATATAAACATTTACATCCCAGATCCTGCATCTGTGGTTCAGAGAGCATCATGTTAGAGAGCACAGAAAGATTTTTAGAGCAGAATACCAGAATCTTTCCTGTGGAACAGTCTCTTTTAGAAAGGGCTATACCATCAAGACCAGAACAATGGCAATAGTGAGAAACTGTTTAAGTCTTAAGTTTGTGTTTTACAGCTTGTGTGATAAAATAGCATAATCTGTGTGGCACTAGAGATGAATAGAAAGGAATACATGTGACCCTAATAAATACTGAATATACTCAGACTAAAGAGAAACCCTAAGAAATAGTGAAAATAATATCTCAAAATTTAAACTTGTTAATAATAAAAATCATTAAAATGATTGAGTTCTTATATCAAAAATCTGAAACCATCCAGGCTCATTTCAAATATCTACTTATTTATTGTTACTTTCTGAGAAATGATTAACTATACTTGAATATAAATTGCTTTAATAATGAGAAACTTTGGAAGATATAGTATATTAGCTTATAACTTCACATATTTTAATACATGTTTAAAGATATATCTGCACGGTAGACTTTCTTAAAGTGAAGGATAGCCATGTAGACTTAGTTATAGGCTCATTGCTGTGATAAAAATACCTGGCAAAGGCAATTTTTGAAAGGAAGGGTTTGTTTTGATTCATATTATGAGAATGTAGGTTGTAGGCTTAGATTTTTCAAAATCTACTTTTAATAAGTGTTCTCAAATGCTTTGATCCTCCTTCTTGCTCACCCAGAAACCTTCACTTCAATAGACTCCCATGGTGAAGAAGATATGACAGCAGAACTTTAATGGAGCCTCTGACCAATGATCAGGAAGCAGCAAGAAATTAATGTTAGTGCTTAGCTCATTTTTTCCTTTCTCTATGGTCAGTATGTGACCCAATTCATAAGTTAGTGCTGAACACAGCTAATGTAGGTCTTCCTGTCTCAGTTGACCTAATCTACTCAAGCCATCCTAAGGCATTTCCAGAGGCTTCTCTCCTACGTGAATCTAGAACCTGTCATGTTAAGAATCAATATCAGCCAACAACGTATGCAAGAATGGGGTGTTTTTGAGCACCATAGAACTTGCATACCTTTCACTATGTTGATATAATGTACAGGTGAATTAGACTTTAAAAGCAATGTAGAGAGGGTTTGTAATTCAGTTTATATATTCATCTTAATAATATCACAGTAAAAGTAATAAAGAAGCCCAAAATACATCAAAGCTGCATTTCTTTCTAAATGCAACCTGTCTGAATTGGAAGATTTTGTCTATATTTTCACCCAAAGATATTCTGTGTGAACTTTATTGATGCCCAAAGCATATGTTGTTAATTGCATATTTTGCTACTCTCAGTATCACAAGCTTCTGCAACACAGGAACTCATAGATGCACAACATGCTGTTATTACCCAGCTAGAGGCAGGTAGAAGGAAATGCTATTTTGGGTCATATCTATCTGATCTCAATTTCAGTAAAGAATACATTTAAAAGTAATCTATTTCAATTTTTTTCATGGAAACACCAGTAAAATATGAAGTATTGTAGAGAATAAAAAAGGAGTTGGGGTGCTGAATATTTAATTTTCACTATTAGCCTTAAATGGTCTTTTTGAGGAAGAATACTTTGATGTCATTAAGAAAATTAAGTAACTAAATGACTTAATCAAATTTATCATTGGGGTTTAAAAGTGTGAGAATAGTAAAGATAAGGAAGAGGAGCAAAGCTACTAAAGAAATTGTTTCCACTTGAAAAAGAGTAACTCATCAAAATCGGTAGACATGACATGACTTGATTTCCCATAACACCAAAATAAATTGTCAATAAATTCCCTGTTTAAATATAAATGTCATTTCATCATTCTCCTAATTATTTTATGTCTCCTTCTAACTTTTAGTAACTTCTTCTTTCCATTAGTCTCTGTAACCTGGGGGGAAAAAGTAACGTTTGAGCAATAGCACAGAGGTTTAAAGGCTGTGGACCAGGAATTAAAGAGTGACTTTGGTTGGGAACAGAGGAAAGATTGAATTTACATATGACAAGGTATTGAAGTAGCTAGTCTCCAGGTAAGGAGATCCCAGATTTTAAATCTGAAAGAAATTAGACAATGAATATACAAGTAAACATAATACCTCAAAGAGATAACTGTTTAAAGATTTGGTTCAGGGCTAACTTTAGGACAAAGTTAAGGATAGGATCTCTACATGTATCAGAAATGGTTGTGTGCTCTGGCAAAAGAGTCACACAAATTTAAAATCTCCGTTTGTGAAGACAATTTGGCTGAACATGTTTTATTGATCATTTTGCTTCGGTTAAATGTGTGGAGTTCTGATGAACTGAAATCATTGAAAATTGAAGTTTTTCTTTTCTTTTTTCTTTTAATATATTAGAGTGGTCACATTATATGCTATCCCTGTTGTATCCCTCCTGTCACTTTAGTCCTCACAACCACAAAAAGAAGATGAATAAGTGCTCATAAGAAAGTTATGTGGTCTTCAAGTTCATGTAGAATGTCCTTACTCGTGCTAGTGGCCTGTCTTCCGTCTCTATGCTATTGCCATTTGAGACCTTGAATTGTACCTATTCTGACTATGTTCTTGGCTTTGCTGTTGACCTAGCTTTTGCCTGTTTATGATCTCACTTCATTTTTAGCTGCATCTGCTTTCCTTCAGATTCTAATTAAATCCTGTGTTTCTGAGACTAAAAGCCCAACCACATTCCTAATTTCTCTTTGCATGAATGGTTTGGGCATTGTTTTTGCATGGACTCTACCATGATTCCTATTAATCTCACTGTAGTGACTCAGGAAAAATTCTCATCACCATTTTCTTGGAAATTTATCTCTTGATGAACATGAAACATGGGGTAAGGGGATATATAGGAAGTGATCCTACTTCCCACTTTACATTCTATCCTGCAGGTAACATGACCCATTTCTTCTGTAAAACATTTTAGTTCAGGTCAGAACACAAATCACACTGCACCGGATAGATAATTGCTCTGGCTCACAGTGGTGTTATGTATGCCTGGAAATGAGCCAGGCTCAGTGAGTACAGAAAGTATCAATGAGAACGGGATAGGAAGTTGAAATCCAAGATTATCATGTGTAATGAAAAACATCTGGTGACCTTAGCCGACTACTAAATTAAACACGACTTAAGAGATGGTTTGGGGTTTTAAGAACAAGAATTGTCAGGTATATTTCCCTGTTGATGACTATTTGTGGATGCAGAAATGAAAAGCCTGCCTGCATGAATGTCTTTCACAACTAAATTGAAACATGAGGGCTCAAGATTTTTGGTTGTTTGTTTTGTTTTGTTTTTTGAAGTCCTGGAGTTTTACTTTTCAAAATAAGTTCATTTACCAACCCAGAAAACACCCACCCAAATGACAGCATGAGAAGTGCTGTCCCCTTAGAAAACAAATTCAACTTTGAATTATCTGTGCCGTAGAGCTTGAAAATCTTTAGTCACTTCATGTAGTCAATAATGGGGATGTTTGATTTAGTGACAGATGATCTTCCCAGTATTTCCTTTCTTCTTTCACTCCTACAATTGCATATTTGTTAAATTAGTTGTGATTGATGCTATCATTTTACCCATGTGCTAGATTTTACAGTGAAAACTATCAGAGTTTTATTGCACCGGTAGTTTTAGGTGTGAATGTAGGAAAATATATTTTTATACTCCTTCAATAGTGAAGCCGCAATTTATACAAATAGATTCATTCTGTCTTTTGCCCAAGCGACTTTGACAAAAACATGTCATTTAAAGTAATGTTGCTCATCCTTCAGTGATGCAAAAGCTGAAGGCTACATTGCATTGCTTTGAAATAAGTGGAGTTTTGAATGCCTGGTAAAATCTGTATATGGAACTAAGAGTAACTTAAGAGGTTTGTACAGCTGGAACCAAATGGAGGGGAACAATCACTGACAGCTATAATTTTAGCATAAATTGGACTAAAGAAACAGTTTTTCTATTTTGAAAATAATGTTTTCTCTGAAAATTGGTTATGGAATGCTCAGATGCTTTCAAGGTTTGTTAAAATAATTATACACACAGTAAAATATTAGTAATTACAGAATACATCCAGTCTACTGTTTTGCTTTAGGCAGTATTATATGAAGACTGATGAGTATAAGATTTAGGGGGAGTACACAGAAGTTTAGAAAAAAAGAATGTAAAATATTTTTTCAATTAGTGTATTCCTTACTGATGAATGGTAGGCTCTGTGGTTTTTTCCTTGCAAATATTACTGTGAGGAGAAAATTTGAGTTTGTCCCTGTCACTTCTTTAGTGTAGCTACCACATCATGGAATTAGACAATGCTTCCTTCTATCAGAATATTAGTCGTCAAGAGTTATAAATTGGGAAAAAGTGAACTTAAAAAAAATTAATAAGAGAGTTGTATCTACGGAGTTTTGAGTAATGTAATATTCACTTGGGCATAAGGCCTTGAGATGAGTTACCACCCTGACTAGTAAATGTGCTGGGAGATTAATTTCATTTTTAGGTACAGGATGCTCTCAGGCTTAATGTGCTTTATATGATTTCTTTCAGTGCTAGTTTTGAGAATAAAAGAGAACCAGGGAGTGAGGGAGAAGGAAGAAGGGAGAGAAGCAAAGAAATAAAATTGATTTGGTATTTATGTACATTTATCCAGGTCTTTGTGAACTTACAGAGTCTTTAAAATGTATATCATATAATTATGTACAGGGAAATAGCAAGACACTGAGAAGTAGTAGAAAGAGTTGCACTCTAAGTAATGGCTTTAGAAGGACACACCCATTTTGTGGTATTTTCTTAATAGATCACCTATGTGATATATAACAGAAATTCTATTCTCCAACTGCTTGCTCTGTCTGTCATATATCCAAACCCTAAGTCTATTTTCTTTGTGCCAAAACAAAGTCTTCTCTTCAACTATGCACACTCCATGGATATTGATTCAACTATCCTTTTGGAAGGTTGTCAACCAATAATCAGTTCAATGCATTAAGCCAGAAGAAAATATGAACTTGTCTTCTCCATGGGCTTTCTTAGTCCTTCAACAGTCCTCATTGAGTACATTACATATAGTCGAAATGAAGAACTCTGAGAAGAAAGACCAAAACTGTACAAAATCTTCAGTGTGTTTTCCTGGGGATTTTCAAGAATAGATATTTATGCAGAAAGATGACCTTGTATAGCATTGAATAACATTGTTGTCTCTGAGTAAATCTACACATAGGGTAATCACATAAATTAGTTGATGTGTTTTCTAAAATAACTTTTTGGGATATTGTCTTTATTATTTTATGTATCATCAAGCTTAATTAACTTTGGTAAGGTTGTAAAGATACCCACAAGAAAGAACAGAACTTAATCATAGGTACATGCTTTACCTTTAAAGAGTTATTTTTATATATGTCTCTCCCTGTCTCTGTATCTGCCTCTCTGTCTCTCTGTCTCTGTCTCTCTCTTTCTGTGTCTGTATCTCTGTGTGTGTTAGTGTGTGTGTGTTAGTGTGTGTGTGTTAGTGTGTGTGTGTTAGTGTGTGTATGTATGTGTGGGGGGGGTGGGTGTGTGTGTGTTTGGGTGTGTGCACACGCATGTGCTCAGGTGCAGATACCTGAAGGTAGAAGAAGCCATTGAATCCTCTAGAACAGAAGTTATAAGAGCTTATAAGCTGTCACACATGGGTGCTAGGAACTAAATTCAGGTTCTTAAAAAGAGCTGTAAGTGTTCTTAACAATTGAACCATCCCTCTAGCATTCTTAGTCTGTTTTTTACTTTTTTTTTTTTTAGAATATTACTTGTTAACAGTAGTATCAGTTCATGTACTAACACGATCTAATCAACACGACTCTTCTTTTGTACGTCTGCATCCATTCATACTGTGCTCTCATGCCTGTAATGCATCTACTCCTTTATCCTAGGATCATCTGCTTCTCCATAAAACTATCACCAGTTAACTCATGAATTTGTCCCTTGGAACTTTTATTTGAAAATCAAGCATTCAAATATCACTCATATTTTGTCAAAAGTAAACAGAAAATGAGGTACAAACTGGTATTTTAGCATAATCTTCCTTTTGGCTGCCTTATCCTTTGATCACTCACCTTCTTCCCATGGCCTTATTTATCTTTCTCTTAGTTATTATTAACCTGTCAAGATGAGGATAATAAATTATAGCTCTTTAAACAATGTGAAAATTGAATAAAAATAAAAACTAAAATTGCTTGGCCATGTCTCTATCATATAAACACCCAAGAAATCACAGGTATTCGTAGGAAACAGACACGAACGTGTTAAGGAGAATAAGAGAATGGAAAGATAGTGTTTTAAATCCTTTCAGCCTCCACAGTGGTTCTCATTGGCTTTAGACACTGCTCCCCATGAACATCTGTGCTTTGATTATATAAACATTCTTGTTTCCCAGATTAGTCTATCCATAAAAACATCTGGGAAAAGATGAGGTATGTGTGCAAGTTTAATATCTATAAAGAAAGGTTAAAACCACTTCTGCACACATACTGCTTGCAAGTACTCATGTCATCAAGTCCAGTTTAATGCTGCCTTTATGTGTATGATGAATGATAGATTTAAAGGTATTTAGTGAATTAGCTATTAACCACATTTAATAAACACATGAGTGGAGCATATTGTTGGTTCTAATCATAAACTTAAAGATATCTCCTTATGATGCTTTGTTAAGTTACCTAGTACATAATTACTGCAGCAAATATAGACATGTGGCCTAAAGAAAACATCTCTATAACACTAATAGATGCTTTTCAAAGTAACGTTTTCAATTGTACCTTTTGCCATAGGAAATATGGGGAAAACTATGCTTCATTCTTGACAGAGTCTCTAGTGTGGAATCTTTCCTGTTATGCTAAATAACACATTGAAAATGCTTTGCGTCATCTGGTAATGATCTAAACTTAATGTGTATAGTAAAAGACAGAATGGAAAAACCAGTTCACATACAAAAGATGAAACCTCAGTAATTTTGGCCAGCTCTAGTACCCAAAGTGAGCTTTTTCTTTTGGAGTTCTTATTTTTCTAGTGTGAGTTTAAAACAATACAATACAAATAGCAGAAATCATAGACTGTTTCTATGTGAATTTATATTCACTATATATTAAAGGAATCGTTGAATATCCTAAAGATTCTCAATTAAAGATTTTTCCAGATTCAACTCTACATGTCATATAGAGCTTGTATGGTCCAGTTGTCCACCTGACTTAAGAATGAAAAGTAAAGGTCAACACAGTTCATATGGTGTTTTACATTTTAGTACTCTTGGCCCTGCACTATACATTTTGTATTAGCATTTTGAAAGTATTCTTAGTATGTAAAACATATTTAAAGTGACTTTGCAAAGACAAAATGGTGGTATATATATTCACTGTGAAATTACAAGGTGAACATCATGGCAAGTATTTCAGTGCATTTGAGGATAAACACTGCGATATTCAATATTATCTGTTTTCACTGGAAAGTAAAATTGGGAAATGGCCTAAGGGTATTTTAGCAAACCTTCACCTTGTTCTCCATATCTTACTTTGGAGAATTCGGATTAATAGACTTTCTTGTACCTTCAGTCCATCACAAGAACCTACACCAAGTATTCTACATCTCAAACTCAGGGCAAAACATAAAATATTGGCTAGTGGTATAGATAAATGTTTCCATGGCTTAATTCTAGCTGTGTTTCCACATGCAAAAGCTGTCTTCCCCAGGACCACTAAGTTCTGAAGTTCACAAGATTTATATGATGTAGACTCCATGTCAGACCAGTCACCTAAGGCACTCACGCTTCTTCTTTTTATTTTTTGATACGTTGTTTACATTTCCAATGTTTCCCCCTTTCCAGGTTTCCTCTTTGGAAACCCCCTATTCCCTCCCCCTCCCCCGACTCTATGAGGGTATTTCACCTCCCACCCACCCACTCCCCTATTCCTACCTTGATATTACTGGGGCCTCTAACACCCTCAGGCCCAAGGGCCTCTCCTTCCCCTGATGGCCAACAAGGCCTTCCTCTGCCACATATGTGGTCCAAGCCATGGGTCCCTCGATGTGTATTCTTTGGTTGGTGATCCAGCCTCCAGGAGGACCGGGGAGTCAGGCCAGTTGACACTGTTGCTCCCTCCATGGAGCTACAAACTCCCTCAGCTCCTTCAGTCCCTTCTCCAACTCCTCCATCTGGGACCTCACTCTCAGTCCAGTGGTTGTTGTAAAGTGAAACTTGGGTATTCCGAACTTTTGGGCTAATATCCACTTATCAGTGAGTACATACCCTGGT
>CM052722.1:74046723-74118919 GCA_028551405.1 Uromys caudimaculatus
GGTTCCTGCCAATGTGCAGTTTCTCCACACTAGCTGGTCTGATTCTACTTTCACAGTCAATCCTGCCATATTGTCTTGAGAATGCAAGCTGTTTTGTGGTTCTGAGGATAGAACTCAGGACCTCAAGCTTGCAGGCAAGTGCTCATACCTGCTGAGACACCTCCTGAACTTGATCCTTTTACTCTTATATAAAATCAACTTTTTCTGTCTACATAATCTACTAGTGAGATTATGCAGTATTTATTTTTCTCTATCTGGCTTTGTCATTTAAAATAATCTCTGGTTCCATCTACTTTGTTAAAAAGATGAGATTTGACAGCTGCATAATATTTCATTGTACATATGTAGCACATTTCTTTATTCATGCATCAGTTTATGGATGCTTAAGTCAGTTGTATATCTTGGCTGTTGTGAATACTGCTGTGATGATCATGGGAGTGTAGATGTATCTCAAATGATTTGTTTTCCTTTTGGTTACGTGACTAGTTGTACAATTGGTGGGTCATCTGCTAACTTGACTTTTAATTTTTGATAAAATTGCATCCAGCTTTTCATGACCGTACTAGCTTATATTTCTACCAATGTTGTATAAGAGCTTCCTTTTCTATACAATGTCACAACCTATTGTTACTTTTGGTGTTTCTCAAAATAGCCATTCTTACTGGGATACTCCTTGTAATCGTCAATATTTTTAATTTACTTATTCCTGTTGGCAATCTGTACGTATTATGAAATAGCTAGTTTAGATTTATTTCCTATTTGTTAGATGAGGTTAGTTGGTGGTGGTGGTGGTGCATTTTTGTTGTATTTTATTTGACAATTTCAGTACAGGCATTTAAATCCTTAATGCTGAGTTGCTTTTGGAGAAACGCATCTAATTTTTAGGCATGCAGATTTTCAATTTTATTTGCATCATTTGTTGAAAATGTTAACCTTTCTGCAATGTATATTCTTTGTACCTTCGTTGAACATCAGTGTGCAGCTTATAAGCTTTCTATTCAGTTCTACTCATCTATGTATCTGATTTTATGCCAATGCCTTGCTATTTTGATTATTGTTGCTTTGTAATACATTTTAAATTCAGAATGTATAGTGCTTCTTGTTTTGTTCTTTTAGAATGCTTTTGGCACTTGTGGCTAATTTTGATCCCATTTAAAGTTTAGAATATTATTTTTCTTGTTCTATAAAGAATGCAATGGCATTTCAATATAGATTACATTTAATATGTAAATTACTTTGGACTACATGGACATTTTAACAATACTGTTTTTTTTGGTACATGAATTTTTGGGTTTCCATATTTTAAAATTCTTATTAAATGTTTTTTCATACAATTTATTTTAATAATATTATTTTCTATAACTCAACTACTCTCAGATATAGTCCCTATCCCCATCCCCAACCAAATTCATGTTATTTCTTTAGCTCAAAAAAAAGCCTATCAAAACAAAAACAAAAAAAATGAAATAAAAACAGACTAAAAATAATTAATAAGAAAAAATACCCAAACAAAACAAAATAAAAAGCACACCCAAAAATCAAAGTCCATCGTGTATTAGCTAACTACTCCAGAGCATAGGGCCTGCCCTAGAGTGATACTCCTTTGGAAAAATTGAATCTTTCTTTTCAGAAGGTGTTATTTGCAAATAGTATTTTCACTAGGAGTTGGGCATTGTGTCCACTTCCCCTTCTTAGTCCTGGGATTTGGTCAGGTTTAAAAGGTGCAGGTCTTAGGCATGTTGTCATAGCCTCTGTGAGTTCATATGTGCATCAGTCTTGTTGTGTATAGATGTTGGGTTTTTTTTCAAGTTATCCACACCTTTGGCTCTTACATTTTCTTTTCTTATTTTCTATCTCCTCTTCTACACAGTTCCCCAAGCCCTGAGTAGTGGTGGTTAATAAAGACATCTCATTTAGGGCTGAATGCTTCAAAGTCTCTCATATAGTTCATTTGTGAATCTCTTTGTTAATGCAAGAAGAAACTACTCTGATGAAGGTTGAATGATGCTCTTCTCTGTTAGTATAACAATATGTCATTTGGAGTCATCTTACTGCTATGTTCCAATAGTAGCTTTCCCTTAGGCACATGACCTAGCTAGTCTCAAGTTATTGGCCACTTTTGGCAGTGTCATATATGGGTTTCATTTCAGAGTGGGCTTAAACTCCAATCAAAATGTCATTGGTTACTCCCATAACATGTGCGCCACTATTTCACCAATATATTTTGCAAAAAGTTCTCTGTTGCAGATCAAAGAGCTCATAGCTAGATTAAACAGATTATTATTATTTTTACTTAAGTGATTTGCATAGTATCTTCCAGTATCATATACACTAGTCAGTAGGGATAAAATTTCTAGTTAGGCACCAGCTTGATTTTTCCACTTTTAATGACATAAATAAATTGTGTTTGCAGCAATATCAAGATATGGACTACTATCAAGATATGGACAGTAACAAGTAGCCTTGGAAATAACCTGTGCTGTTTTGGAGGAGGTTGTCTCTGGGACTCCTTGTTCCATGACTCAACAAGATGTAACCCATTCCCAGCACTGGAAGTTTTACTTGGTAGCATTACATGTCTAATTAGGCCATTATCTTCCCATTATATGGCAACTCCATTTATATTCCTTCTACATAGGTATATATTTTTGGATGTTTCTACAGAATGAAGTTTCCATAAATTTGTTCTAGTGAGCATTTTAGTGTTAGTTCTCTTTCTCCACATACCTTCTCTTACTTTTCTATTCCATTCCCTTCTTCTGTTAATCCTCATATTCTAGGTTTCCCTATATCTGTTTATAATATTAAATTCTATTTTCCCTTCTTTAGAAGATCCCTTTTTCTAAAGGATCCCTTATTAGCTACCTAACCTGTTATTATTCGGATTGAAACACACATATCTAAAACTTAAAAGCTAATATACTCATATAAGTGAAAACATGGGATATTTTTCATTTTAGGCTGAGTTACTTCACTTAGGATGACTTCTTCCAGCTCTATCCACTTACCTGTAAAATTCATAACTTCATGTTTCTTAGCAGCAGTTAACACAATTCCATTGCATCAACATACCACATTTTCATTATCAATTCATTATTTCATGGATATTTAGGATGTTTGCAAATTTTTGGACATTATAAATATGTTAGAAATATATGTATTATAAACAAGATATAGAGTCCTTTGAGTATTTGACAATAGTGGTTTAGATAGATTTTGAGGTTTTTCCATATTTTTGCTCTTTGTTTTTGTTTTTAATCTTCAGTGTTGTAAACTTTTCAATGTAGAACTCTTTCACATGTTTGGTGGAAGTTATATCCAGGGATTTTACTTATTTTTAGCTATTGTAATTATGCTCACTTTATTTCTGATTCAGAACAATGGTAATATGATTTTACATATTAATTTTTATCCTGCAACTTTGCTAAATTAGTGATTAGTTTAAAGTAAGTTTGTGTGTGTGTGTGTGTTTGTGTGTAACATGTAGAATGTTTGAGGTTTTACTATGTCTAATAGTATATCCTCAGTAAACAATAACAACTTAATTTCTTTATCTCCAACTTTGATGCTCATTATTGCTTTCCCTTTATTTATTGCACTTGCTAGAACTTCAAGCATGAGGATGATGAATAATAATGGTAAAAATAGAGATTCTTGTCTTGTGTCAAGTGTTGGCCAAAAATACTTCATCTTATCTACCTTAAATGTAATGTTGACTGCTTAGTTCAGATAGCCTTTATTTTATTAAAATTGTCTTTTAATGATTTTATCTTTAAGAGATATCATGGAGTAGATATTACACTTAATATCATTTTTGTCATATGTATAGATATCATGGGCCTAGAAAACACAAACATACATTCAAATATACATGTGTACTTTCATGTACCAACATGGAAGATGTGCAAATCAAACACACAGAATTTAGAATAATCCACCACTAAATTCTTCTAATAAGTAAGTTTTAAGTTTTAGATAGCCTCTTAAATGTACAGGATAATGGCTATGCTGAGAAATTTTGCCATAAGTAAAGTTCTAGTTTAATCTATAATCAATAAATGAACCATGAGTGACATTGTCTTTGTATCTGCCTGTCATCCCACTTTACTTCTGTATACAAAATCCATTTGGGGTAGTTTTAGATTATATTCTTGTGCTTATTTTACTCATTATAGATTAAGCCTTCTTACCTCCTGCCCAAGAATATAGCGTTTTGCCAAAATAGTTTGCATACTTCTAAATTTACTGTATATTCCTTGAATGCATGGATGGACTAAGTTTCATTTGTTTCTTAAAGTACCAAGCTTATAATAGAAACTCAGTCAATACCTTCTGGGAGAGATACATTTGAAAAGTTATATTGAGATAGGGCACGAATGCTCTAAAATATTTCCTGGAATTTTGTAAAGATCATAATGTGGGACAATGGCATAAGGTTGTGGTGATAATAAAAATCACACCAGCAGCCCCAAGTTCTTAAGTGATTCTTAGGTGACATACATTTTACACATTGATTTATTAATTCTTATATCAAGTTACACTATAAATGTTATTATTTTCACTTACTGATAAGGAAGCAGAGGTAAAGCAGAGTTACATCATTTTCATGACACTGTAGAGCTTGAGTTTTAACCTAAATCTAGCTTGAAGACCTATAATTGCTGATGTATTAGCTAATGACAATAGTGGCTAATGTCTTACTCACACACTCTAATCCTATAGTCTTAGCTTCTTGTTTTATCTAGAAGGAAGAAAACATACCATTTGCTTTTATTTCTTATTTCAATCCTAAAAGATACTGATTTGTTTTCTCCTTGAAATGTACTCTTCCCAATTTTTCCAGAGCATATAAAATAAACATTTTAAGAATATGAATAGATAAGACATGTTCTCATTTGAGTTTATCAAGGCATAGAATGCATAATTATGGATCTGCATCTCAGATCTTATTTTAAAAACAGATTACTGTTTATACATTTATTGGTATATTTTCTTCTTGTATGATTTAAAGGGAGACTTGCCTTTTTTTCTGTAAAGACACTGAAATAAATACATAAAGATGTTAATATAGTATCAAATTTATAATGTTATAACAATTATAATCTGTACTTGTAACAACATAGAAGTCCATCCTGATGAGGACTACTACAAACACTCCTAAATTGATCCTGAATCTGAGTGGCCAAAAGAGCCCCACTGTAGGTATATTGCCTGTTTAAGGAGTTAAGATATCAGCAGTTTTTGCATTTGTTGGATTGCTACCCTAACAGTGAAAGTGGTGTCAATAATTTGGAGTGGGAAAACTGACCTGTGTTTTCTGTGTAAGAGAACTTTTCTCTTTGTTGAAGGACAATGGGCTTCCTCACAAATACTTTATCTATACTACTCTACTTTTAGAGCTATTTGTGGCTCCTTTGTTAGCTGTCAATATCTCTTGTGTTTTTTTCTCTAGCTTTTCTTTTAAGGACATGAGATCCCTTTAGCATACTCAGTAGGTGTATTTTATCCCTGACGTTATTGATGTTGTACATATATCTTTTTAGAACATCCAAATTGACATATTCTAGGATTTGCAAGAAATAGTAGTGTCATCACTGCAAGCGAGAATTGATGGTCAATGTCACCTAGCCAAACAGTGATTTTGTCTCCTGAATCAGAAATCAGAAGTGTGTAAATCTGCAGTCATGACTAAGGACCCTAGGACGTTAACCTTTGTGGAATTGGATCCTGTCATGACATTACTTTTCAGACTGCCTAATTTCAAGTAATTTTGACCTATTATTCAGCTGATTTTCATTGTCAAGATATATTCAGTCAAAATATTTTTGGAAAATACATGCTGTCAGCATAAATGAATAATGTATCAACTCAAGTTGTTTGGGAATCACAAGCTAAAACTACTCTATCTTCTGAAGCTAATAATTCTTGGCACTGGTATTATGTTTCAGGGTGGCAGAACAGTCTGCCTGAGTGTTCTGATTGGTCACAGAATATTAATTGGCTGCAGATATAGTGTTTAGGGCTCCAAATTAAGGATGACAAGAATGATAGCTTTCATTTGTATGCAAAGACTCCAACTGTCCCTTCAAGAAGAATGATCAGATCCTGCTTTAGCCCTCACTCATTCTTTACTTTTTAATATGAAAAAAGGGCAGATGAGAAACCCATTCTCCATCACACTTTACAAAGTTTCCTTAAAGCAGATGGAGTACTTCGGGGATATTGTTGTTTCTTAATAGCACATATGTTTACTATTCATTGGGTTATGGCATGTATGAGCTGGTACAAGACACAAACCTTTTTAATTAAAGTGTAGGTAATAAAAATATTTTATTTAATATTTTGAAACTTAGTTGTTTCTCTTGCCTTTTATGAGATGGTTTTTATTAATCAAAGAGAATCAGAGGCTGAATAAGATCTTAGTTAAATGTAACACTGACTTTCATGTCATTTACCTTGTCACTCAATTTCTTCACAAGCTACTCAAGTATCCTGGTTTTATTTGAAGGCAAAAAGTAAGCATCACCATGAGGAAATACACATCATAGACCCTGCAAATGTAGCACTATGGTTGAACCCGAGACATGTTTTGAAGGCTAAATATTAAGGATTAGCTTGCCAGGAGATGGGATTTGGAATTGATCCTGAGGGCTCTGACCTAATCAATGAGTCAACCCCTTGATGGATTCATGACAGACTAGTAAAGTAGTAGAAAGACAAAGTAAGGCCTCCTTAGAAGAAATGGTTCATTGTATATATGAGCTGGAAAGATATTTCTCATCTCAGACCCCATCTTGTTAATCCTCATTGCTGCTTAAATGCAGCAGTCAGTAACTTTCTCCATAGTGGATTGCTTTCCTCCACAGTGCTTCTACCTTGCCATAAGCCTAGAAGCAATTGTGCTAGCTGACCATGGACTAAAACCCCTGAAACTACAAACCAAAATAAACCATTCTTTCTTCAAATTATTTCTCTCGTGTGTTTGTGAACACCAATGTAAATATCTGACACAAGCATCAAAGTTCAATATAACTTTCTGAGATTTAGTATTATAATTTAGTTCAAAACCCACCTTGGAGAAAGTTATCAGAGACCTTTACTTCTGCCTTTCCCTCCTCTATCATTCGCATACCCCTCTATCATATCGCATATTCCATCCCATATTTATAAGAAGAGTATTTGCTTCAAAAAAAAATCTTTCTGAGGAAATTAACAAAAACATGAGATAAGGGCCTATCAACAGTAAATTATGAGTTGGGGAGGAAGTTATGTGTCCCTCGCTCTGCTAAACTATTGAATACTGAGGGGAGTGAAAGGAGTAATATATTGGTTAGGGTTTTGATTGCTTTAAAGAGATCCCTTGACCAAGGCAACTTTTATAAAAGAGAACATTTATTTGGGGCTGGGTTAAGGGTTCTGAGGTTCAGTCCACTATCATCATGACGGGAAGCATAGCAGCATCCAGGCAGGCATGGCACTGGAGGAGCTGAAAGTTCTACATCCTGTTCTAAAGGCAAACAAAAGACTGGTTTCCAGGAAGCTAGGAGAAGGGTCTCTCAAAGCCCATGGTGACATATTTCCTCCAACAAGACCACACCTCCTAACAGTGCTACTCCATGGGCCAGGCTTATTGAAACCACCACAAAGAGCTACCATTATCTTCTGTGGGGTATTCTCTCACCAACCTCCAGTAGATTGTTCTAAACCCATTGTCACATAGGTGATCCTAGTTAAAATCAACAAGTTTCCAAAAGTTTTCCACAAAACAAAGTGACAGTAACAACAACATTTATTAATATGGGGTGGGGATATGCAGTAAGGAGGGGGAGATGGTAGAAATAGGAAGGACATTTGGGGGTGTCATAATCAGAATGCACGTCATATATGCATGAAATTGACAAACATAAAACTCATTAATTTTTAAAAATAAAACATATTTCAAAACCTGTGGCTTGAGCATTGGCCAAAGCACATTGTGATAGAAAAAATGAATAGAAAACCTAAGCTTGACAGGGTCTCAAATTGCCTTTGTCATCAGAATTAGCAGAGGGAGGGCTTGTAAATGTATAGGTTTCTTCTCACTCCTCACCCACTGGATTCTTTTTTTTTTAAATAGGGAAATTGGAAATTCTATTAACCCTCAAGATAATTCTGGTAATCAGACAATAAATTATTTAATGATGCTAGCAGTTTTACCAAGAAGATTCAAAGAAGTATAGTAGTATACATGTGGTATATATTTATTTTTGGCTTCTTTTATAGCAAATATTCTTACTTTAAGGACCTAAGCTGTATCATTCTTAAAGTTTCACTGTCTTCAGCAAATAGCTTCCAAGGACATTGTTATTATCTGTATGAAAGTTGTGGAACCAAACATGACAAAAATATTATGTGGGAGAATTTTTATGAGTCAAATCTGGAAGTAATGCTTATTCTATCTCCCATGTACATTGCTTTGGCTAGAACTCAGGCATTTAGTCACACCTAACTGCAAGGGAAGTTGGCAAATGTGAAGGCTATGTGCTCAGAAAGAAAAAAGGAACAGATTTTATTGAACAAATAGCTATCCTTTTCATAGGAATTATACAACAGGGTTGGACTCAGATAAATTTGACTTGCACAGATGTAGGGGGTCCTATTTAGAGACCTAGCACTTTCATTAATGATCTGTCATTATGGTCTTGAAATCCCTAATAATATTTTTGGGGCAATAGGTCCTACATTTTAACTTTTCATTGATACTCACAAACTATTTTGTTGATGCACTTTGGTTAAGAATGTAAAATAGAGTCAAAGAGGTATAGCACAGGGTAGGAATTTGTTTAGACAGAGATATCTGAACTTTAGCATTCTATACTGAACCCATGTTGACCATTTGAGCATCATGTCTCAGGGTGCTGTCCTGTTTTGCATTTTTTATCAGTGACTTACATGACATGTAAATTGTACTTATCACATTGTCAGATGGGAGGAAGTTGGGAGGGACAGTTAATTCTTTACAATACGTCATTCTTATTCAAAAAGACCTCAGTAGTTTGGAATGATGGGTTGAAACTAACCAGATCACATTCAATATAAAAAAAAAAAAAAAAAAAAAAAACTTTTCATTCACGTCCAAAACTCCAACTGCAAAAGTACAGTCTTGGGATTTTATTTGGCTAAGAGCATGAGCAGAGTGGTTCAGTTGCCAAAAATACTAATTCTCCTCTTAGTCCAGATCACAAAAACTTAGGACCCAGAACAATAGGAGTATTGGTTCAATTGCACTTTAGATGACAACTTAAATTAGTATTCTATTTATTGTGCCATTTTTAGGAGGTCTAATGACAGACTAAATTGTGTCCATAAAAGGATGTCTAAAATGGAGAAAGGTTTTGGAAAACATGTCACTTAAAAGACAATGGACAATTGAAGGAACAGTAAATGTTCAACATGGATAGGGGGTGGCAGAATTTTAAGGAAGACAGGAGGTAGAAAGAGACTGTGATATTTGTCTAGACATTACTAAGAATTTATTCTACATTATTTCTGACAACAATAAGGATAGGTCTAATTGATAAAGTGTACAAAATGATAAAGTTAGCTAAATAAAAAACTGAAGTTTTAATATAACTATATAAAAGCTTATTATGTATAATTTCTTAATCCAAGTTAGAAAGTTAAGGCCTCTTTAGAAGGAACTCATGTATTAGATAGGAGAACTGCAGTCTTTTAAGATTATCTACAACTAAATAGCATGTGCATGCTGTAAATTAACTAAGATACTGTTCATATTATACTTAACAGGAACTTTGGAGACATACTGCCTAAATTCATACATTAGCCCTTGGGCATATCACATACTTTCCTTATTTCAGTCCTGATTCAATCTTACAGATTTCAGTCTGTAAGATAGAGATAATAATAGCATGTCCCTTATAAGTAGAATTTTTAGAAGCATTAAGTAGATTAATAATTAATCCTTTAGCATAGTACCTAGCTTATAGAAATGATATATTAAGTGTTATGCATTATTTTCCAGAAATATATTTTATAATTTTCACTTTCTTCAACAAATGTACCTTATATTAGAATTAGATCGATTTATGAGAAGCATAAAGTAGTTTTGTGGGAATATTTTTTAAAAAATACTGAACAGATAACTGAAAAGATTTCTGTATATATTCTCAGAAGCCCCTAAGAATGGTGCATGACAGCTTTGTTGTTGAAAGTTAAGACATTAAGAGGATATTTACAGTTTTATAACATATATTTAAAATTTCTTTTTATATACATCCTAGGGATTTTATAATTCCTTATTTTGTTTGCTTCTCATATTAATTGTACAGCTATACAGGAAAATTTTCATCCCCATCTTGAAGATGAGAAACTTAAACATTAGGAATATTATCTGAAAGGCACCAAGGTTTGGTATAAAGTACTACATGATTCAGGATTCCAATCCAGGTCTCTTCAATTTTATGCCAGGGTCAGAGACATCATCACGTAGAAAGTAAGCCACTTTTAAATTATCCAGTCTGAGGAAGACAGTATTTAAGCTGATGAAATGGCTTCTGTTATCCTGCCAATAATTTGCCTGTTTGCTTTTCAGCCAAATTGCTGACATCTTGCCAAAACTTCAGTCATCCAGTTGAATTTCCCTGTGATTTTGCAAGACCCGGTGCTGGGATTGGGGGAGGGAGATTGTGCTAGCTCATCCATTTCCTTGTGCATTATTGTATGTGTTTTAAGTTTAGAGATAAAAAGTCAATGCCATTAGCAAGGCAGAAGCTGGCTATAGTGAGCATTAAGCTTGACCTCTAGGCACAAAGTATTGTAATATCTCATGATATTGGAGACCTAAATTTTTTCAAGTTCAAGAGATGTGTTTGAGTGATGCAGGTTCCCTTTATCTCTATCATACACTGTTATCTTCCCATCAGTACCCCACCCCCTTCCATTTCAACATTCCTATTCACATACCTATTTCCCATCATTTATTCATTCTCAAATAATCAATTGGTTATCATTCATAGGGGGAAAGACAACTAGATAATCTCAGTACAATTTGCCATCATTTATTAAAAACAAAACTATGAATTGGTCCTTGTCTTAGCATCTTATAAGCACAATATTATTTAATCCTCATAATTCCCCAAATTGGGTGCATTTCTCCTCCTTAGTTTTTCATTAAGGGAACACAGTCCCATCAGAGGTTAAGAATATGACTCAGGTCAAAGAACAAGTGGCGGAGCATGAATTTAAACTCAAGTATTCTTCATCTGGAGAGTATGCTTTCAACAGCAATGCTATAAAGTTTTGTGACCTAGATAGTGGGTGGCAGGTGTTTCTGAAAGTTGGGAGAGACTTTCCTTATAAAATCATAACCTACAAGCTGCCATCTGCTCTGAATTAGGGTGTGATCAGCTAGACGCTGATGAACATCACAGACATTTCCAAGGTCTGGATAGACATAAAACAGGCGAGGGTGAGGAAATTTCTGCTGTCCTGGGAACTGAATTTCCCTTCTTAAGAACTAAGCAGTGCCATTGTCTTGTTTAAGATTTCATGAGAGTAAATGGCTCTGTGCTAGTAAGCTGCAGCTATCATGCTCATGTTCAAACACTGATGGACTAGATGCCCTTAGATGAAGATTCTAAAGGTCTGGTTTTCACTCAGATGTGTAACTAGCCTGTCAGGGTAAAAGCAAAGCAGCACACACTAATTCACCTAATGCAACAACAACCACTTGCAGGATTTTCTCTGGTTTGTAAAATGCAAGCAACCCCTCCCCCCCCACACACACACCCAGGAGAGTTTCCTAAAAAGCCTTTTGTTCTCTCACAAATTACCTGATCACTTCTTGACTGCAGACATTCTCAGGGAAAGCTTATGTTAGCTGTAGAAACATCCATTAGCACCAGGTCAACTGGGCAGAAAGCCAGAGCAGCCTTGAACACCTGGGTTTCTGTCTATACCAGACTATTCTACAGAGGAAGTTTTAGTCCTCTAGACCAAGGGATGAAAAGGTCAGATGTCATGGGGGAGATGTACAGACCCTTAGGTAAATTCAGATTACACTTAGAAGTTACTTCATTTAATTCCTTACAAGGAAAGCTGGTGGCAATGGCTTACCTGTCAAAGCATTAGCCTGAATTACAGGATTTCAAACACTGTTTACAGAAATAAGCAGCCACTTTTTCTGAGCATTGAGCCCAATTTCTTAACAAAACTATACCAGGGGATTACTAATGACAGCACAGGAGATGCAGATTTTAGAAAATCTGGAGCCATCTTCAAAATTCTATTTAGTGGGCAAGTTTATAAGGTTACATTCAAATCAACAAGGCACCTGTTTTGCAAGAATTTCATCCTGGTTAGAAATGTGCATTTCCCTGTTTCAGCTTGCAAAGGCAATTCTTTCCTCTGGAGTTTTCCAGTTGAACTTAATATGAGGAGACTAGAGAGGAGAAAGAGCTTTGTAAATTCAGCTTAGTCCCCTCCCCTTTGTTTCCTCTGTATCCACTAATCGCATCTTGAAATCACACAGCTTATATTTTCTCCTTGGAACTGTACTGAGCAGTCATAATTGGCTTCCTTTGAAAATCAATTTCAACATCATAGATCATCAACTTATATTTGATTAATTAAATTAGTGTTCATCAGTGTTATGAAGACAGGGAACATGCTTTGGAACCTTCCAGAGAACTTCCATCATGTGGGAAAAATTAATCAAGATTTCTAAGGGCTGGGTCTTGACTTCAGTGATGAAAGTGATTTTCAGATATTTTAGTGTGATTGAGTTCAATTAAAACACTATTACATATTCATCCTAGAGAGATTAGGAGCAAAGATTCCAGATTTAAGTTCAAACAGATGAGTCTCAATGACTGCTCTGCACATTTTGCTAGCTACATGACTGTGTTGAAATTACCCAATCTCCTTGAAAATTTTCTCTATCATAAGACAAGAATAAAAGTAGTCTTTATCTCATATCAATATTATAAGACTCAAGTAAAAATAAGATTTCACAAAGTAGTTGCCAGTAAAGTGAGACTTAAATACTGGTTCTAACCATTAAAGTATAGAAGTGAGTTCTTAAGTAAAAATTTTAACCTTTCCAAGCCTTACTTTCTTCATCTGTGAAATGTAAAAAAATAATTTCAATTTATAGGTTAGGTTAGCTTTTGTTTTGTTTAGTGACAGGGTCTCACCATATGACCTATACTGATTGTGAACTTGTGATCCTTCTGTGTCTGCCAACAAAATGGATTTTGGTGAGTGTCACTGCTACCAAGGTTTTTAGGGTAAAACAGTTGACTCTGGCAGCTCCAACAAGATAAGCACAGCTACCAGTTTCCAAGTCACCCATTAAAGGGATAAGTAGCAGTGAAAATCACAGGAGATTTATTCACTGTAATAACATTGATAAAAGGGAAAAAATGGATCCAGTAACTCTCATGTCTGTCCTCTGGGGCATGGACAGAATGTTTACAGTTCAGTAGGGGTTAAGAGGTATACTTAAGTAAAATGTCCTGGTCAAAATATGGTCCTGTCCACCCCTGATCCACAATTTTCTGGGCTCCAGTTTATCTTGCAAGGTGGTCTTTGAATCTTTCAGAAATTTGAGAAATACTTTCCTGAGAGATAAGGTTGCTCTCTGACTGGTACCAAACTTCAGCCTTTCTCTTCCAAAAGCATGACATACTTAAAGATATTTTAATTCTTTGAGGTACGTTATTTCAGTAACCTAATAGTCAAAGTATGAATGTCTCTTTAGAGAGTTTCTCCCTTCCTGCAAGAATGGCTGCATCACCATGCCTGACACCAATTTATAGAGTTTAATGATTATGTATTTGGCTTTCTCTCATGCAAACAAATTAGTTACTGACAGTTGTCAAAAATAAATGTGGAAATAGCTCACATGGAGAAGGTGAAAAGGATAATGTCTATGATTGACACCAACTCAATTTCTACTTCAAATCCTGAACCAAATAACTCTTTATGTTAGAATGGATCTACATTTAGGAAAATTTCTTCCTGGGTTCTAAATATGACATTTTGTTTAATGTTCACCAAAAGAACATTCTGTGAATCACATAATCATTTTTGTCATGAAACACTTGAATCTAAAGAAAGTGTTTACTTACCAACACTTGTCTTGTCATCTTCATTAGGGACTATAAACACATCTAAAAAGCTAAATTTGCTTAAGTAGTACTCTCTTTTCCCTGTTCTTTTGCATTACAAACTATTACACTGACAGGCTATGAATGCCTAATGAGTTTTGACAGCCATAAAGAAACTAGGCATTAAGCTGAAAACAGAAGTTTTAATACTAGCCTGAAAACAAACATATTAATAATTGTCTTGATGAATTTTTATTTGAAATACAAACAGTGTATTAACAAGTTGATTTGGCTGAAATTAAACTTGTAAGTAAAAGTCCATTTGATAACTGTATAAAACATGCAATACACATCTTACTTACTATAGGTCAGCCAAAATACAATATCTCTTTTCCTTACAGTCTCTTTAGTCCTAGGAATGTAGCTCAGCTGTTAGAATCCTTGTCTAATATGAATGAAGCCCATGATAGACTGGTTGTGATAGTATATACTTCTAATTTCAACACTCCAAGTGTAGGGGCAAGAAGATGATATGTTTAAGGTTATCTTTGGCTTCCTACAGGGTCTGAAGCTATCCCGGGTTACATAATAACCAATCTCAAAAGCCAAATGAGAAAAATTCTACTGATATTTAATTTAATTATTTCAGGTGGTATGGAGCTAGGCTAAAGAATGTCCCTTTTCAAAGAGACCATATTTTCATCTGCTATGAATATATTACATGGTATTGAAAATGGAAAATAAGGCTGAAAATGGAATTATAGTTTCTAGCTACCTGATTGAAACAGGAAAATTAAGCTGGAAGATCCAGATGAGGCTAATATAGCTACTTATTGCTGTAACAAAATACATGAGAAAAGCAACTTAAGAAAGGAAGTGTTTACTTTTGCTCACAGTTTGCATTACTGTCCATCATGGTAGCTCGGGTCACATTGAATCAGTACTGTGGAAGAGGGGAGAGACAATTTCTTCTGCTTAGCTCATGTTCTTTTTATTCAGTCCTGAACTCTTATCCTTCAAACGATATCACCCAATTTCAGGGTGAATCTTCCTACCTCAATTAACCTAATCAAGAGATTCCCTCATAGACATGTCCAGAGATTCATTTCCATCATGATTCTAAATCCCATCAAGTTTAAAATCAGGATTATCTATAAATGGGAGGAGGAAGAGAAATTCACTATAAAATGCTGAGGATTCAACTTGCCTTTGTTAGCACTGAGGATGAAAGAGGAGCAAACCTAAAGGAATGTGGAGTGTAGAGGAATTATAATCCAGCAACATGCCTACTCTGACGAGGAATCACATTCAAAGATAGGATCCAGCTGGAATGCAGACACACCACACACCTTTAATCCCTCTGGCTGGAATACAGATATGCCTTTAGTACACACCTTTAATCCCAAACGATGATGTCTAATTGAGGGGCAAAGTGATGAATCAGAGCCAAACTTGACATAATGAATCAGAGAGAGTATACACACAAATTTCATGAGAATGGACAGGAAAGAGAGACTACTTTAAGAGTATTGAGGGAGAGAGTCTAGAATTCAGTTCAGTTCAGTTCAAAAATTCAGTTCAGTTTAGTTCAGTTCAGTTGAGACCAGTTTAGTTGGTGGAGTTCAGAGGCAGTCTTTTCAAGTGGAGCAATTCAGTCAGAAGCCAAAAAGAAGTGAATTTGAATCAGTCAACTTGGAGAGGAATCTGAGAAAGAACAGCTGAGTTTACCTAGCTAGCCAGAGTTTTAAAAGAGCTAGAAAGAGTGATTTTATTCAGCAGTAAGTCTTGGAGAATGAAACATTCTAGGCCTACATTAGCAGAGGGAGTCTGGAAACTAAAGCCTTCAAGGTCAAGGCTTACAGAAGATTAGATTGTACTGAGGCGAGAGGCTTCCAAGACTAAGTCTAGGTATAGTTAGATAGAAACACTCTGGGCTCAGCCCAAGCCATGTATTCATAAAGCTTAGGTATGGCTCTCATCTCATCCCTTCCTCTAAGGAAATAAAATCAATACATTTACAGTGGTTACTGTACGGAATCTAGAAAAGAAAAAGGAACAAAGCTCACTCCTAGGTGTAGTTTATACAGCCCAGCCTTACCTTTGTTTTAATCTAGTGGGAACTATAGCAGAAAATTAGGACAGTGTACACAATGCCATTAATTCCATGACATATATGGTGATGGGGTTTTTTTTAGACCAGGTGTCACTATATAGGCACAGCTTGCTTGAAACCCACTACATATTTCATAGTTGCTTCAAAGTAGAGACTATTCTGTCTCAATTATATTGCAATTACAAGTGTATTCTGCCACATTTGACTCTAATAAACTATGTTTTAAAATTTAAAACAAAAGAAACAGTCTTAAATCTAAGAACAATGAATAATGGTGACAATGTAGTATAATGGTTACCAGCTTGAACTCAAGATCAAGCTAGCTTTGTGCCCTAGAGCTATAGTATATTTACTAGTTGCATAACTTTGGGCAAATAATTTAATCTCAGTGAGTATACTTTTTTCTTACTTTTCAAATATTGATAATCATAAAACTTGCTTTATATGATATTGTAAGTAATGAGAAAATAAATGTAAAAGGTAACTGGTTTTTTAAGTCTATGGTTAATGAAGGTTAGCCATTGTGCAGTGATAAAAATATTGTACTTTTAAAATCTTGGATTTTAATTCTTTTAGGACTAATGTGCAGCCTGATGCTGAACATATCCATTTCTTTTCTGGCATTCTATTTCTTCATCTGTCAAAACTTTAATGGTTGGTCTAGTTCTCAAATTACATATCTTTGAGTGTCTTATATTCCTACGCATTGTAATCTGAGTGAAATTCTAGAACTTCACAGATCAGCAACCATAAAAGAAAATGATAATCTTAATGCAAGTTATAAAATGTCCCAACTCCAATGTTTAACTTTTCATATTTATTTTAATTATAACTACATCCTAGATTCTGTGTAGAAACAGAACATATACTATCTTATTAATTTCTTTAATAACAACCATGAAATTTCTTTGACATCAGCAACATGAAAATCCTGGGAGTATTATTTTAGAAAAGAAGGCATATCTATTACCCAAGAAAGAAAAGACAAAAGCAGGGAAAAAATACATTGTGAAGGAAAAGGGTAGGGGCTACCATCTCAACCTCTGTTTAAATTTCCATTTCTCCCCAAGGTTGTTTTCTTTTCAAGTTTGAAGAAGTTGCTTTATGTCTGAGTAGATTTGTGCTGAATAAACAACCTTCTCTCCAGAGAAAGACCCTGTGTCAAATGGCATTGAGAAGAAATTGCCCTACTTTTGTGCTAAATCTTTCCCCAAGCTTATGCATTGCTCAAACTCAAATATTAGTAGAAATAAATATGGGATCTAGAGAAAAGGTCATCTCAGGGCAACTTCACAGCAGCCTTGGCCATTCACTACCCTCAGGGCACATCTTCTGAGTTGCAAGGAAGGACACAGGCTCTGAGCCAGTTGCCAGGGAGGCTCTGGGCTGTACAGGGGCAATGTCTAAGTAAATTGCATCTTTCTTCTCCAGGAACATAACATCGCCCTGTTAAAGGATCGTTTGTTTATTTAAATGTGATGGCCAACTTTATGTTCTACGCTGGAAAAATATATAAATGCTTGCAGTGATGTTAAATTGTGTCAGGGATAATTTTTGTGCAACAAGAATGTGTTTCTCAAAATAATTAAGTCCTCTAAATATGACTTCCTATCTGCTTCACTATTAGTGGTTTGTTAACAATTTTGTCTTTCTAATACACATATAAAAGATATGAGCCATTTTCATCCATAAGTTACATAGTAAAGAGAATTTTTAATGAGAGATAGTGAAGTGTGTGACACAAGTAACTGAATGGTTTGACAAACTCTAAACAATTATGAGAATCACTGATCAATTCGCTGCAGAGCCTGTTTTTTATTGTAAGAGAAAGCCTCCATTTTTGTAAGTGGACTTAATAAGCAGTTTGTATCATTTTGTCTGCTGTTACAAATAAAGCAGGGTATATAATAGTTTGGGGTGTTGAAAATAATTATAAAAATTAACTGCTAGAGTAGATATTAGAAGAAGGTAAAAACACGATGAATTGAAAACAAAGCATGAGTTTTCATAGATATTTTTCTTTCTTATAAAGGGCATTTAATTGGTGCTAGCTTACAGGTTCTGAGGTTCAGTCCATTATTACCATGGTAGGAAGCATGGTAGTATCCAGGAAGTCATATGGCTAGAGGAGGTAAGAGTTGTACATTTTCATCCAAAGGAACCCAGGAGCAGACTGTCTTCAGACAGCTAGGAGGAGAGTCTCACATCCTATCCCACAGTGACACACTTCATCTAACAAGGCCACACCTACTCCAACAAGGTCACACCTCCTAGTAGTGTCACTACTTGGGCCAAGCTTATTCAAATTACTACATTCCAGTCTTTGGTTCACATAGGCTTGTTCAAACACAGGAGTCTTTGGAGAACATACCTAGCCATAGCATAATGCAAATATATTTAGTCCAATTTCAAAAGTCCCATAGAACAGTCTGAACAATATTAAAGGTCCAAAGTTCAAAGTCTCTTCTGAGATTCATGAAATTGCTTAACTGTAATCCCCTAAGAAACCAAAATCAAAAAGCAGACTACATGCAGCCAACATCATGCATGATATACATTACCATTCCAGAACATCATGGTGAGGAAATACTGGAGCAAAGTAAGACAGAAAACCAGCAAAAAGCTCCTAACCCAAAACATTCAGGAAATCTAGGACACAAGGAGACCCTAACCCAAAACATTCAGGAAATCTAGGACACAAGGAGAAGATGAAACCTAAGGATAATAGGTATAGACGAGAGTCAAGATTCCCAACTTAAAGGGCCAGTAAATATCTTCAACAAAATTATAGAAGAAAACTTACCTAACCTAAAGAAAGACATGAATATAAACATTCAAGAAGTCTAAACAACTCCAAATAGATTGGACTAAAAAAGAAATTCCTCCCATCACATAATAATCAAAACATCAAAGGCACTAAACAAAGAAAGAACATTAAAAGCAGTAAGGGGAAAAAAGTCAAGTAACATATAAAAGCAGACCTATCAGAATTACACCAGACTTCTCACCAGAGACTATGAAAGCTAGTAGATCCTGGGCAGATGTCATTCAGACCCTAAGAGAACACAAATGCTAGCTCAGGCTACTCTAAACAACAAAACTCTCAATTACCAAAGATGGCAAAACCAAGATATTACATGACAAAACCAAATTTGCACAATATCTTTCCACAAATTCAGCCCTACAAAGGATAATAGATAGAAAACACCAACACAAGGAGGGAAACTACACCCTAGAAAAAGCAAGAAAGTAGTCTTATTTCAACAAACCCAAAAGAAGATAGCCACACAAGCATAAAAATAACAGGAAGCAACAATCACTTTTCCTAAGTATCTCCTAACATCAATGGACTCAATTCTCCAATAAAAATCCATAGATTAAGAGACTGGATATGTAAACAGGACCCAACATTTTGCTGCATACAGGATATGCACCTCAGTTACAAAGATGGACACTACCTCAGAGTAAAAGGTTAGAAAACAATTTTCCAAGCAAATGGTCCCAAGAAACAAGCTGGAGTAGCCATTTTAATATCAAATAAAATCAACTTTGAGCCAAAAGTTATCAAAAAAGATAAGGAAGTACAATTTGTGCTGGTCAAATAGAAATATTTAAGGGGTAACATCGGCAAGTGTTATAGGTATCTGATGAATCTCAGTGTAATGGCCTTTGGAAACAAAAAGGAATGGTGCTCTTTGCTCAGAGTGAAGCTAACATATCTTCAAGGGAGAACATTGGAGGTATTTGAATTTTATGATCACATTAGGGAGTCCTTGGAGGTATAGAATGGAAAGCCAACACCTCTTCAGAGATCAAAAGACTTCCCAAGACAAAAACAAATTACCAAAGCTGTCAAAGAGACATGTTATCCTCAAATGTAATAGAGCAACATCAAATAATTCAAAAACAATACTGGACACAAGATAACTAATACTTTAAAATATTAAAAAGAAAGAAGAATTGGGCTGGAAAAATGGCTCAGAGGTTAAGTGCACTGACTGCTCTTTCAGAGTTCCTAAGTTCAATTCCCAGCAACCACATGGTGGCTCACAACCATCTGTAATGAGATCTGACGACCTTTTCTGGTATGTCTGAAGACAGCGACAGTGTGCTCACATATATAAAATAAATAAATCTTTAAAAAAGAAGAAGAATTAAGCACTAAAGTTTCATAGTTGATAAAAACTTTCAATAAATTATGAATTCAAATTTAAAAATTCTTGGGAAGCAAGGAAAATCTGAAAAGGTTTTGCTATAAAACATCATTTTTTTTCAAAAAAGCATTCAAATAAAACTAGAACTAAATCATGGAGCAAAAAAAGTAAAACACAATAAAGTGCTACACATTTGAAAAGCTATAAACCAGTTTTATCCAATTATGTAGATAATCTGAACCTATTGTTTAGTCTTCCTTGTGTGTATATCTGGTCTAGTTTCTTTCATTCCAAGACCTAGATCACCAGATTTCCCAGCCATCCTTGAGAGCTCCCTGTGATAAGTTCTCCTTTTACTGTAATCAGCAAAATTGTGTTCCTTGCAATCAAAGAGGCCTGTGGGAAGCCCTATTTTCAAGTGAAAGTTAATTTGGAGATTATGTTTGTTTATTCTACAAAGTCAAATATTACTTTGTATGCTGACCTACTGGAGGCATGAACCTCATCATCTAGGAGATTAAAACTCCAGTTGGGATGACTTGGAATACCTAAATAAAATGAAGATTAGTTTATATTCAAGGCAAGCTTGCTATTTGCCAGATGAATAGTTCAAAGAACTTGTAAATACTTTGGAATTTAAGACAAGAAAAATTAGCTTCTGTGGTTACCAGGGAAGTTTTTGTTGTAGGCTAGATAGGTTTCACAATGGAAGTGGGAGGTATTAGAGAAAGTGTTGTGGACATGTTGATACCAGATAAACCTCTGTTTAAATTGCTGCTTTGGAAATCAAATCTGTGGGAACGTATGTGCAAGTTATTTATCAAATGTAATGTAAAATACCTTAGAATAACACATTACAGAAGATTCTAAATAAACAATCTGTCTTAGGGAGCACTCTATTGCTACAAAGAGATGCCATGACCATGGCAACTCTTATAAAGGAAAGCATTTAATCTGGGCTTGCTTACAGTTTCAGAGATTTAGTTCATCTTCAGCATTCCAGGAAACATGGTCTCAAGCAGGTAGACATGCTGCTGAAGGAGGGGTTTAGAGTTCTACATCTGGATCTGTAGGAAGCAGAGAGTGAGACACTGCCCCTGACTTGAATATTTGAAATCCCAAAGCCTACCCCTAGTAAGACACTGTCTCCAGCAAGTCCACACCTACTCCAATAAGGCCAAACCTTTCATAATCCCTCCCAAGTAGCAGAACTTCGTCATGACCAAGCATTCAACTATATGAGCCTATGGGGACATTCCTATTTAAACAATCACATAATTGCTTTGGTAACTAGTATAAATTGATAACTTTAGTAACTATAAGCTTGGTGGAGAAGAATTTTAGTCAAGGTATAGTTTTAGAGATTAATGTAGTGTGCTAATGTGGGATATGAGGAAATAAGTTTGATATGTGGGGTTGATAAGTTTAAAAGTAAGTAAAAATTCAAGACCATTTTAAAGACTATATTATAGCTGTCATGATTTATGTTCCTCTGTAAAAAGTTTAGATTTTATCCTCCAGTAAATGTACAAGATATTTTTAGGTATGAGCAGCTAAATGTTGCTATAAAAATAGAAGTTTTGGTATGTGATTTCAAGTACTGTTGAAAATAGTGATTTCAGTATGTAATTTTAAGGCTGTGGTACGGAATAGGCTTTGTGGGGGTGGTCTAGTTGATTGACCTTAACAAACTTATTCCAAAATGACATCATTCATGGAAATTAATGGTTGCCTTTTACTCTATTCCTTGTGATCTTTTTGGAAATCTAATTAAGTAGACAAATGAAAAATAGAGGAGGACAATAAAATTTGTAATAATAGTATAAAATATGTAGGCAATGTAATCAACTTATTCATCCCATTCAATAAATAATGCTATGCATATCTTTTTACTAAGTATGTAGAGTTGTCAAATCTTTTCATTGCTTCCAATAGAAAAGAGTTGATTTGAGCATAGTCCTCAAGTTTGTTAGTGTCAAGCACATAAAAACTCACTTAGGGAACAGCAGACAGTAGCCTAGTAGCTTCACTAGCACATTAAGCCCAGTGTGTTGTTATACTCTCTAGAGCAATTATATTTAAGGACAATTAAACACAAGCAGATAAGCAGCTACAGATGGAAGTGCAGGGGAGGGAATACAGACTGAAACATGTGTATTAAACTGAACCCCTCATTTCCATTCTTTCAATCACAAAGTAACATTTAGCCATACCCAAATTAGTCCCTCTCACCATCTAGGATGAGTTGGATGAGTTGTCTGATAAAATTCCAAATGTCTACTCAGTTGTTCAGGAGGACTGGTATCAATACATCCTGTCTTCATTTCCTAAGCAGTAATTGTGAGTTTGAGAAGAAACTGAAGACATAGAGTCAGAGACAGAGATAGAAACAGACAGACAGAAGCAGAAAGACACAGAGAAAGAGAGAGAGAGAGAGAGAGAGAGAGAGAGAGAGAGAGAGAGAGAGAGAGAGAGAGAGATGATGATGATGATGATGAGAAGGAGGAGGAAGAGGAGGAGGAGGAGGAGAAGGAGGAGGAGGAGGAGGAGGAGGAGGAGGAGGAGGAGGAGGAGGAGGAGGAGGAGGGAGAGAGGTGGGAAGGGAAGGGAAGTAGGGAGGGAGAGAAGCAAATGGGCTGTCCTGAACATGGTAGCATGTATTTTAGCTAATCTCTAAATGTTACCATTATGTGTGGTGTTGATAGATTTATCTCTGAGCTGGTGGTCAAGATTCTGATGCTCAGAGGTTGATTTATTATCATGCATACTGCTTCTGGCAACTCCCAGGTCTGAGCATGGCACTAGAATTAAATGAGGTTCCATGCTTACATGTCCTACAGTGAATTGTTGGACTCCAAATGCAATTTCATTTCCTCCTTCTCATGGGTTTTGGGTCGAAACGTGTATATGTGTGAGAATTCCTAAAGCAAAAATCATTCAGCTGGCTAATTGCCATTAAACCATTTGATTAGCCTAGGAATCACAGTTTAATTACTACACACTCAAAAAGGCTAGAATTTTTTGTGTGTGTTCTCAGCTATTTCACCTGTCTCCTGCCTACAACATATGTGTCCTCCTACTCATCCTACAAATGCAAGATGTTGGTCATAAGGCCACATAAATGAAATACTGTAAACTTCATTGAGTTTTGTGTCTAAATTGAGTAAAACTTGAACTGCCTCTTTTATAGTTCCAGGACTCCACATCGATCATATATGCTAATATATTTAAAACATTTTGAATATTATGAACATATACATATAAGATACTTAAAATTAGCCTTAAAATAAATAAATATGACTTTAGTAATTGATATTGAACTGTCAATTGGGCTAAATAACTCTGGAGAACATGTTGAGTGTATGTCTAGGAGCCAACAAGGTCCCTAGATTCATATCCTCCTGAGACTTGAAAAGCTCGTCATTTCCGCACATGAAACACATTCCTTCCATTCCCTTTCCACCATTATACTCAATTAATTTAATGATGTGAATTTGCAAATAAAATTAAGAACACTCTCCAAGGAACCTCAGTGTCTACTATTTGGATATATAAGGAAAAGTAGTAATATCTACAAGGAAATAAAAATTACTTTTCATATAAAGAAGATATAAATTATCTGTGTTTTACTTCACTTCAACCAAGTTTTTAAAGCATACTACATGCATATTATTCCAAGTATTTTATTTAATTTATTTTTAAAGTCATACTATAATTACATCATTCTTCTTTCCTTCTTCCAATCCCACCTATCTACACTCATTACTCTTCTTAGAATTCATGCCCCCTTTTTTAATTAAATTTTGTTACATACATATATGTGTATCTATGCATATATGTATATGTGTGTCCCTGAAAACATTCATGCTCAGTCTGTATAATGTCACTTGAGTGTTTGTACAGGCTACCCATTCTGCATTTCCCATATTTCTCACTATTTCTCAATATTTCCCACTATTTCTCAGCTAACCAACTACTTACCTTAGTGGAAACCACTGTTATAAGATATATATATAACACACACACACATATATATATATATAATATAGATATAAGATATATATATCTCAAAATAGCCCATATATATTCATATTTTATACATTTTTCTTGAGCGATGTGACTGGATTTTGAATTCAGATATTTAAGCTTTTATATTTTATATTCTAAAAATAATTAAAGATCATATTATTAAAATTTACTGGAAAGAATACATTATGAAGATAATATAACATTTAAGTCTGTGTAAATTATCCACAAATCTGTTTGGTTTTTAAAAAGTTAAATTTTTTATCAGCAATATGTATGTTGTAGGCTATCAATGAAGATTTGTTGAAAATGAAAACAATTAATTCACTAAAATTTTTCTATCTTGAATAACTAAGCAAGATGGAGCTTATACCATACAAATATATTTTCTACATATATTTCTGATATATTTTTGGTTATCAACAAATATTTTTGAGAATATCAACAAAATTTTATATTTCTATAACCTTATACATCCTGAACCAACACACTACTGTCTCTTCTAGACTTGTAAATAGGAGATATGCCCCTTTCATATCAACAGAGATTTCCTAAAATGTCAATTAATGATGGTTTAACAATTATCTTTTATAATATAGCCCAGTGCTAAGCCTCCTGTATATAACATTTTAAAGTGGTAAAATCCAGTTGTATAGCTTAAGAAAGACATAAATACATTAAGCATTTCAATGAATTCAGGATATGAATAACAGGGTGAAATAAGGTTGTCTCTATGACAACAATACATATGACATTATCTTTATGCACTCCAAATCCTCAGGTTGGTTTCTTCTAGTTTGTTTCTTCTTTTTCTTTTTTAATTTTCCAGAGTGTATCCTGGTCTCACTCATTGTTTGCCCTGCCTCAACTATAGAACTGTTTTGTTACCTACCTGTGTTCTCCCCTGGCACATCCCACATCCCAAGTTAATTATCATTAGATTGAGTTCCTTTGAGTCATTGTTTTATTCCAAGAATTACCAACGACACTTTAGCCTACACATCATGTACAAATCTGACTGCAGATTTCCTATGATCCTAAAGAATTTCATCCTTCACTATCTATGTACTGTCATTTCCAATTTGTATTGTACCTGTAATGAGCAATTCGATCTCCACATCACCCATCCAATTCCTTTTCATCAGACCATTCTTTTGTATGTACATCATTCTTGATATCTCTTATCACTATAATATGGATTGTGTTGTTAAGTTTCCTTTAATCTCTTCTTTACTCTCTGCTTTTCCATTTTTTTCATTCTTTAAGTTTCACATGGACATCAAGGTCCCTTCATAAAAATTCCTCCTGACTCTTTCAGCCATCATTGACCCCTCTTTTCTCCAAGTCATGTATACACACACACACACACACACACACACACACACACACACACACACACACACACATACACACCTTTCATCAGATTACATCATGGTTGTTTCTCTTTTTATTTTGTGCTAGATTATAAATTGAGAGCAAAGAAGAATATTGTACTTCCTTGTCTGTTAACCCAGAACATCTGACTTGGTAAACAAAAGATGCTGACTTTTAAATATCTGTCACTGAAGAATATATCAGTTCTTTCTTTTATCACAGAAAATTAAGGCAAAGAATGAATATGACTTGGACACTAAGAAGCCTTTTCTACTGGGAGTCTCCACTACAGTTCATTAAGACTATTTAGTGCCATTGAGCAAATACGAGAATATGATGTTTCTCTGATTTTACTTTCAAAAAATATACTTCTTGATATATAGAAGCTTATAAAAATGCATCCAAAATAAATAGTCCATTCATTTGAACTTGTTGGAAAATATAGCTGTGGAAATAGCCCAATTTAAGTGAATCAATGGGAAATGGATATTATACCCAAGTACAAATACTGTCTAATAAATGTTTACACATCATCAAGTCTAAAAACATTAAATATCATACATGGTAGAATAATCTTTACCCTATAATTTGTCTCAATTTTTCCATTACTTTCTTTCATTTTCTCTTCTAGCTTTACTCACAGACAAGCCTCCCAAGCCTTTGTTCCCCATGGAAAATCAGCCAAGTGTTATAGATGTCCAGCTGGGTAAGTCTCCTTCTGGGAATAATAATAGATCCTAAACTTGTTCTCTGTTAACAGATGGGGAAAATTGCATGAACCAGGAAAGGTTTATTGCCACTGTTATTACATGCAAATCAATTTGTGTTCTGCTCATTTATAACCCTGGCATTCAGTACAATAGCAGTTTAAGGAAATGAGTTTTTATTGCATCAAAGAATGGTACTACTAATTTGTTACACTGTGTATTAAGTGTACTCTACGACAGAGCTTTTTACCTCTGTGATTGATAGATTCATGGTCGTCTTGCATTGGTGATTGACATAGAAATATTTTCATATATGTAAGCCAAAAAATTTTATTTGGAGACCATTAGCTTCTGGAGACTAAGCACTTCATAAAAAATACTGAACAGTGAAGTCTTTAAAATAATTTGATAACATTATTTCCAACAACACAATCTAGTGTTATTTAAAACCCATTTTAAGGATCTGAATATTTATGAATTATATGATGTCATGGTAAGTAACAAGTTGATTCATGAATACTACTGCCTTTTTACAATCTCAAATAAGAACATAAAAGGTTGAATGGCGGGGCTTTTCTCCAATCCTCATGATTTCAAGAACTATAAGAATGGAACTCAGTAGTAGGCCTCTGTGCTTCTCTTTACAAAATGTGGCCTTTAATATAAACTATATTTCTTAACATTTTTAAGCTTTCTCTTATCTTCAGTTTAATATTAATATTCTGAAGCCTTTCAATTAAAGACAAAAAACTAATAGAACTGAGTACATTTTAGAAAATACATGATCTTTGCAATTTATGACCATGATGATGCCTACCAATTATACAGCCAAGAAGGATTAATTAAATCCAATATTCACTTTCTTGGAAAATTTTTACTCCAATTTTGATTTTTCCAACCAAACTTGGATTTGGAGAGGTTTATTCAATCTTCAAAAGAGGAGAAGGAAAATTATGTCCTTAAGATTTTGTTCACTACTCTAAAATGTAGTTTTTAAATGCTGACTAACAACACGGGTACTCAATCTGTTTTAGCTAAAAGATGAGATATAGTAAACTTGTGCTCAGAGTGGTAGCTGATTCATGAATGTGGAAATATCAGACTATGATTCTTCCAACTTTTCCTATATTATCTTTGTAATCATTATATTTTATTAAAGGAAATTGAAAATATAGATGCACTGATATCCTTTCTACGCAATGTTTTACTTACACTTTTCCATTTGAACTAATATGCAAGTATGCCAATGTTCTCTGTGATTTCCCAGGGGTAACGTAATGGCATGTAATGATCTTATATTAGTAGTATATATTGGAGGTTCTATAAGACAAATTATTTTATAAGAAAATGTATATACTAAGCAGAGTAAACAAAATATGCAGAAATTCTCCAAAAAAAAGAAAACTTGAGTGAATTTTGTATATGACTGCAGGAAGATCTTTGCTTCTCTTCTGCCATTATATACATACACTTCAAGAGAGAAATTTAAGAATTACTGCTCAAAGTAAGGAAACAGGCTCTTAGGGGATATATCCTACTCAATTTCACCAAGTGTAGCTTCCTGTGGGTTCTTTGTAACATGTACAATATATTTTCTTAGTTTGATAAGTATTTCAACACATACTAACACAGCTCACCAATATTACCACCTTATCAATTTGATTCTGATTTACATTAGATACAAGGCCAAATTTTTAATCTGAAAACAAATATTTTTGACAGAAAAATTGAGAACTGCCCATTTTTTATCCATGAAAAGCTGTTTCTACAAGACGTTGGAGTAACTATATTGTTTTAAAAGTAAAACAAAATTGGTCTCTAGACCTGCATTTCCATAATCACAGTGTTTGGTAATTTGAAATGGTTTTATTATCTAGCACCATTTCCTTGAATGAGAGATTATTTTGTAAGTTCCTCATATTCCCCAATAGTAAAGATGCTATTATAAGTGCTGTAAATATCAGCTCCTGATCTTAATGGGAGATTCATAGTCATAATGATAAACAGTTTAAAACTATCATTACAGAAAAAAAAGAAATAGAGAAAGAAAATGGTTTATTTGATGCCTCCAATTTTGACTGAGGAAATTTAAAAATTCAATATAATATGGTAGTATTGATGAGATACTTTAGTATATGCTTGAATACTTGTTCAAACAAAGCATGTTGAATTTCAAATTTTAATGTCAAAGATCAATACTTTAGTAATAATGAAAACCTCTAGAAATTATGTCACACCAGATTCTAAAGATTATCCTCAAGCATATTCTGCTTCAGACATGCTCAAACTAGAGCAAAAATTTTTAGAAGTTCCCAAAAAATGCAACAGACCAATTCAAATACCCAAGTACTTTATAAATGTGGGTCTGCTAAATGCATTCTTTTAAAATTTGAGGTAATGCTGGGTTAAGATAAACACATGTGTTTCTGTTGCTCCTACCGTATGATTGCAGTTTTTGTTACTCTCCTAGCTCTTGGTTGGCCCCAGGGATAAGTTTGTCTTATAGAGTATGACATAAACAATGTTTTGAGATTCTAGAAGATAGGTTTAGAGAAACTTGAAGCTTCCTCTCAGTCTCTTGATTAACTGTAAAACCACTATTCTACATGAAACTCACTCAAGCCACATGGGTGTGGCATCAATCATATGGAAGGAAAAATCCAGTGAGTATCAAGGCATCAGACATGTAAATGAAGAAACTGTCTTGGAAATGAAGTATCCAGCCCAGCTGTTCTAGCATATGCATTGTTTATACATCTGGCAAAAAATGTCATCAAGAAATGCAACTCATTGACAATGGCCACTGAAATAGAGATACTTTGTTAGGCGATGTTATGTTATCATTAAAAAGAAGAAAAATTAGGTGTCTACAGCATTTTCTATTCCATTTCCTCCAACCCCAGAAGAAAAGCTCTCACTCTCATTATGCAAAAAGGAAATTTTATGAGAAATATTGAGCATGAATTTCCAGGTAGCTTTAGAAACATGGTTTGGGGTAAGGAGTCTGTTTTCAGTTTTGACTATTCCTAAAGGTAATTTAATAAGCACCATTTTTCAGTAAAAAAAAATTCTTTTTAATACATAGATTTGGTATCAGTAAAGATATTTTGTTGCGTCTCTAGAGATAAATAAAAATCTCAACTTCGTTTCTGCTATAGTGTAATCCATTAGTCATCCACAAGGTTCCAGAAATTTACATACATTTTTGCTGACATAGCGATGACAGTTTGGTTGTTGCTAAATTGTGTTCGCATTATAATGCTGAGAGAAGATTAATCTTAACTGAATAACCATACACTTTGAGATGATAAACACATTCTTAACAAAATAGTAAGAAAACTACTGCTCCTGCAGAATGAGCATATGCAGCTGAAGCTGTCTGGAATAATGCTCAAAATATAAACAGAAAAATGAATGTACACCACGAATGTGTAAATCCAATATTTTTCTACTTTCTGTTTATTTTCTTTCTCTGACAGTAAGTTTAGCATTATATTTAGGAAATAAACATTTATTATACCAATGTTAATACTTTCTTCAACAGATGAAAAAGAAAGCATTTAATATTTTCCCAAGAACTGCTAACATTGCATTATAATTTATACTGCTGTTTTTAATAACAAAATATTAATACATAGGGGGATATGCAATACTTGAAATGTATTTCTGTTAGGTAATGTCTTCCTTACAAACTACTTTTATTATAGAACACAAATGCATACCTTGCATACTGTAGAAGCATCTGGAAGATTTGAAAGGCTGTAAACAAATTATAATTCAAAAAGTTGAGATAAGCCATCTAATTTTGATTAAAGGTAAATTTGAAAATGTACCCTCATGGATGGGGATATTTCTTCTTGGATGCTTTCTAACTCCTAAAGCTAGCCATGGAGCATCATATAGAAAGTAAACAAAGGTAAGTTTACTTTCTATGTTAAACATTCAAAGAGAAGACCTGAGGGTCTAAGGCATATCAGAAAACACTGGAACAGGAGAACAGTTAAAGCAAATTGAATTACCTCAGATGTTTCAAACATATAATAGTTCTTTGGATGAGTCAGACCTGGTATAAAAGAATCTTTTTCTTTCTATTCTAGTTTCATCCAGAATTATATGGTTTTACAGGCTATTTTAATTCATATTTAATGACAGTGCTAAGTGCTGCTGGATCAAACTGTCTCTGTGTGTATATTCAGTGCTAATCGTCATCAGAAATCAAGTTTTCCATCCAGGCATTGCTGTACACCCCTTTAATCCCAGCACTTGGGAGGCAGAGGCAGATAATTTTCCTTGAGTTTGAGCCCAGTCTGGTCTTCAGAGTGAGTTCCAGGGCAGCCAGGGCTACATTGTGAGACCCTGTTTTGAAATAACAAAAATCAAGCAAACAGCAAAGCAATTTCCCCAACATATCTACTTATACTAAAAGTGTAGAAGGACTCCCAAGAAACCATTGGAAAAGACTGTACAGAAGCAGAACGCAGAAGGTAAAAGTTAATGCAATACAGGAGTACAAGGCAAACATTTTTTAAGAGATTTAATTAAGTTCCAAATTATGAAATTATCCATTTAATAAAAAATAATATTTTTGAAGCAATTTCATTATCTGAGTACATTCATTTTGTTCGTACTAAATGTCAAATGTGTTAAGTTCTGGAGAGGCAGAGTTGAATAAAATGAGGTTTTAGGCATTTAAAAGTTCTCAATTTAGTACGGAAGGCAGGTGGATAATCACAATTTCAATGAATGTGATAACAACGGGAACTGAAATAGAAATCGGTGACTGTTCTTGTGGAAGAATCATATGTATTTCAAGTGATCATTCAATATTCTTACATAGATCTGTAAACACAAACACTATATTTATTAGAAATTATTAGAAGTTACTAAAGGTAAAAATTTTAAAACCACAGTCTGGCCACTATTACTTCAATGTAGTAAATATTTCAAATGGGTTGTTAAGGGCCTCTTAGGTGGTAAAGTGTTTGCCACACAATCAGGGGGACTTGAATTCTGATCTCTAGCATCCGCAAAAACACCAAGTGTGATAACATGTACCTGTAACCCCAGTGTTAGTTTGGGGCATTGGGAACATATACAGTCATATGTCCTGAAGTTCTAGTCCAGATTCATTGAAAGTCACTGTCTCAAAAAGTAAGGTCAAGAGTACTAAAGATAACTGAAGCTGATCTTTGGATACTACGTATGCATGCATAAGTGGCTTCATCTACATTGGATGCATCTGCATACACACATGAACAGATATGCAGCACTCCAAAGGGGGATCTATTGATTGCATACTTGAGTCAGTTTCATTTATCAGAATTACTCAACTTCTTCTAAACTTCACAAAGAATTAGCAAACCAAAAGAAATCAACTAATTTTTCTAAATCATGAAACCAGAATAATTATTGATATGAAAAGCAATACATCATTATTTCATTAAACTATAATATCATTTGGTATTTGCATTGTGTATTATGATGAGAACCAAAATATACATGATGATGATGATGATGGTGATGATGATGATGAGGATAATGATGATGATTACTGCAGTGCTGAAGACAAAGCTTGAGTCCTGCACGAAGTGCTGAAGACAAAGCTTGAGTCCTGCACATGCTAGGCAAATATTTCTACCAGTAGCTATATTCCTATCCCTATGTTTCTGAGATTTCTCACTATCTAAATCAGTGTGTCCCTGAACTCTCTAAATGTCCAAACTGGGCCTAAAATAATGAATTTTTGCCTCCCGAGTGTTTGAATTACAGGCATGAACTTCTCTCTTTCAAGTATAGTAGTAGGACCAGGTATCTGTAAACCACTCTAGTGTGTCTGGGTTGTATCTTGAAAATTTTTTTATAAGGGAGCAAAAAGTTGCCAATGGTTACTTCATGCCTATATTTATAGAGCGTAAATGATACTTAAGGTTATTATCTAAATTATGCAGAGATACCCTCTACCTCAACTGCAAAGACATTTAAGTGTAGTTCAGACGTGAATGTGCTAGACTCTTTCTTCAGGTTTCTAGACATTTAGCTACAGTATAAAGTAAAATAATGTAAAGTCACTTGTATGATATAAAACTATACACAGTATTTAGCTTTTAAGGGAGTATTTACATAGTGTTCTCCCCTAGTTCATGGTACAATATTACATATGGTGAAAAATCATTACTCTATTTTATTTTTCATTCTCAGACATTTGAAAAACAACCATTAATCACTGAATGTCATGGACTACAAGATTGATCTACTAAAATATACTTCATAATTGAAGCTATTTCTGTCAATTCAGAGAGAACAGGCTTTGGGGAAATGATACCTGCCCTCAGTGGACATAAAAAAAATTAATTCCAACAATAGAAAGTTCGTGGTTTTTAACTGATTTTTGCCCCTCACTTACGCTTCTTATACAAATGATTTTCTTTAATCTGTTATAATAGAGCTTTCTGGTCATTTTAAAGTACAGCCTTATAGACACCTTTTCTGCACTACCTTGTTCTTCATAGTCACTTGTCAGGCGAGTTTGCCACTTGGAAAAGAAATTTGAGCCCTAGTTTCAAAGGTGGAAAGCCAAAATGTCATTCTCTCACTATTTTCTGTTTTCTTACTATGCCACATCATGGTAGATACTCACATAATTTCCACAAAGATGGTTACTCACATTCTGTCCAAAAATCTCTTGGAAAAAAAAGAGAGCAAAGTAGTGCTGCCAGTGTGGTGGAACTAAACGAACACACAGAGCATTAAAGGCACCACGGGGAAGATGGATGTTGCAAATTTGGCCTTATTACATACAAGCTGACTCCTAGCTTGAAAAAGTTTTGTAATTACTCACAGACCACTGTCATCATGTAAACAATGAGTTATAGATATTTCTCAAAAAAAGTATACAAAAAGCCAATAAATACACTAAAAAGATGGGTTCTATAATTAACAGTCAACAAAGTGTAAATCAAAACATCAATATACATCTGCATAATAACTGCCACCAAATATGCTTTGGTTTAGTTTATAAATGGAGTACTAACCTGGGAGTAAGGCTAATGTATATTTAAATTTTGCATATGATTATAAGACACTTCATTTCCATGAACAGGAAGAGCTATTGGTCCATAGTGGGCCTATATCAAACTGTTTAATTTTTTTCATTAGTTGCAGATGTTTTTATAGTATACCCATTGCTATAATGGTAATTTTCCATTTATAGCCAAGATGTTTAATTATATTTAACTTGTTGAGATGACAACCATAGCATATCTTGAGGCTTACTGTTTTGATGAGCTAGTAATACCCAAAAAGTGTGAGCATGGTTTGTGATAAGGTCATAGACAAGAGAAGGAGTCATTATTTAAAGCACAGTTTGAAAATATACTTTTCTAAGTTATGGAAAAAATGAAAGTACTCCAGAAGGAAAGAGACTCATGCTAAATAAGAGATTCAAGGAAAGGGGAGGGTGGATTTTAATAACACCTCGTGTTTACACAGTGTATTTTCTCCAAGGAACTCAAATAACTTTCAGGTACCATTTAATTGATTTCATTAATAGTTCTGTGAAGTAGGATGAGTATAAGATAACATTAACCATTGGCACGTGCAATGATTAAAGCCTTTTATGATGCCCACAGGCAGTTTAGCTGAACATATGCAAGAGGGATCAGTTGCATCACTAGCGAATCACTGATTATTAACCTGGTCCTTCTGATTCAGCTCAGACTTATTATTTCCCTGCTATTATTATATATGTATGAATGTACTACAAAGATTATTTACTCAGTTCTCATCATGTCTACTTTCCTTTACAATGAAGTAGTTTATTAACCTAAAAACACCTATTTTCATAGGTGACCTTTTTGTTTATCAAACAAAATAAATTGTACCTGTAAACGTTCCATACTGGCTCACTATGCATCTATTTATTTTTTGTTCTCAAGTTAGTTCCTAAGATTTCAGCTTTTACAACCTTCTGATATACAAAGAACTTTTAAAAAGGAAATTAATTTCTTCAAAATGTATATATTTAGTGCTGCACCTTAGAGCACTTTGAAATGCCTCATGTTTATGAAAATAAATGTCAATTAAATGAAAAAAAAGGAAAGTAAAGGAAATCAAGTAAGGTAGAAATAGGTTAGATTTTGCAAAACACGAATTCTTACTTCCCTGTGATGTACAAAATTAGTTGGGTGACTTTAAGTTTTCATTTGTCAAGGGCAAGACCATGGTTACAGTATTCTATGCCTCTTGTCTCTGCTAAACACTGTTTGGCATTCATTATGTCCGTGTATGCTGATAAATAATTCTATTATTCATTGTTCATATGTCTTTTTCAAGGAGATTCATTTAGTACAAGTAATCTACTATTCATAGTGTTTCAACTCTACCCCATGGTCTTAATTCTAAACAGAAAGAAAGAGTGAACTTTTTCTTATTCTTTAGGATTTTCAACACATATTACATTTTAATCTGAAAAATAATAAAAATATTTTAAAACTAAATATTATATTTGATCACTGAAAAACCCCAAGACAATTCAAAGTAAAATGCTTCAATTTTCTTCCCTTTTATTTCAAAATGTCACTTAATATTTTTCCTTTTTCTCTCCATCTAAGAGAGAAAGGAGTAGTCTTATAATTTAAAGTGTCTACCTGTGTTCTCATTTCTATCATTCTCACAGGTTTTGATAGCATTAAATTATCCCTTTCTGCACCTGTATTTACTAGGCTTCTCAGTAATTATACTAAATGGTCTTCCTCACTAAATAAATGAGAATTCATAGATGACTGCAGTGTTTGGAATGAGCATTATCCCATAGGTACATGGGTTCCAAGTTGTTGCTGCTGTTTGTGGAGTCTTAGAAGGTGTAGCCTTGCTAGAGGAAGGTAAGCTTTGAGAGATCAGAGCCTTCACCCCTGTCTGTTCTCTCTGTGTACTTTTTAGTTATAGTTCAGGTTGTAAGCATTCAGCATTGAGTTCCTGCTGCCGTGTCTGCTGCTTGCTGCCATGATGGCCTCTTTTCCCTCTGGAAACATAAGTCCAAATAGACCCTTCCTGTTATGAGTTGTCTTGGCCATGTGGTTTTATAATAGCAAAAGAAAAGCAACTAATCCGATTAATGGAGTTGACATTGCAGTGTAGCAGAGTATGAAGACCACACAATTTCCCCCAGCAAGAATGACTAGCTAATAACATACGTCTTCACTTACCAACTTCTTCTTCATATTTTACATGTTTTGTAATATAACAAGGTACACTGTTCCACCCTTTGTTGCCTGTCACCATGCATGTGCTTGAATATTGTATAAGGAGAATCTGTTTAGTTATGTCATATTCATTTCATATGCCAGTGAAATGTACCCACTTCTACTACTCTAGCAAAAGTCATAGCTCACCCAAATTCTATTATTTTGTTCTGTAACATTTTCTAATTCTTTTTACTCTTAGGAATTTTCATATACTTTTTCTGCACCATCAAGGCATCTGAAAACAATAGGCATTCATTTCTTTGGTTTTATTTTTATTGTTGTTTAAAAGCCACCACTTTAATGTAAGCTTCTTCAGCTGTGCCCACTGCACCCCTTGGATGTTCTTTCTTGCTGAAACTTAGTACTTCCTATGCTCAAAGTCAGCTGCAACTTGTATTTCACATTCCCAAATTTCAAAGGTCCATCACTGGAGGGCAGAAAGCTAATAGGCAAAAGGTGATGCCAGGTGAAACTCCACGCAGTGTTTCTGAGGTTCTTCTCATACTGACTTAAAACCTCCATAAGAAGGTCAAGGAACACAGTAGGCCTGCAGCTGCATTACCAACTGTTCACCTTGAGTGCTTAGATTTCTAGCTCAAGTGTTACCCTCCCCACCATGTGCAAAGGCTTGGAAACTCACCGTTTTCCAATAGTAATAAATACCCTGCGGTCTGAATGGCACTGCATGCAGCTGACCTGTGAGCTGCCCATTGCTGCCACTGCGGGGCCAGGCCTCCTTCATAGCCCTCTGTCTTTATGTCATTGGGGCCAATCTCCTCATTTTGGTCAAAGGTGTGCTTGTACATCTCTACATTCATCTCCGGATCACCTTCAGGTGCATACACATTCTGCAGGTAACTGTTTCCTGCTGGATCATTCATGATAAAGTGGGCCATCATCTTGCCCTCGATGATATAGTCCAACTTCTAGCTAAACCCCTGCAGTTTCTCCTGCAGGGGTTCAAGTTGTTGTCCAGTGTGAATGGGTTCTTAGTTACCAATTCTTGATGTCTTTCAGCAGTTCTTCTAGAGTAGTGAACTTGCCTCCTAGAACAGCCATTCCCAGTTCAAACCGCAAGCTCTGGGATTTCCACACTACAGGTCTCAGACTTGAGGAAGTCTCTGTTCATGTATGTCTGAGGTAACTGTGATGTAAAGGATGATCCTGGTACCCAAGGACTCTACAGCTTCTCCAGACTTCACCTCATTATTCTGATGCCCACAGTTCTCACAGTTGATGGAAATGATGATAACCTCTTTAACATGCGGAGATTTGAACAAGCTTCATGTTGGTTTGAGCTGGAGCATTGTACTCTGGGCAGTTTGTATTGAAGTAGAGCACTTTGTTTCTAAGGTCAATCTCTTGTGAATTTTCAGGTTCTTCTGCTTGGAGCCCCAGCATCTCAGCTTGCTGTGGAGTCCAGCTGTAGTAGCTGATCACCAAATCATTTGCTTTAGGTCCTTCATTTTACCAATGAACTCATCAATTCTTTTTGTTATGGCACCTTCCATTGCCCGTCCTGTGGGCTGGTTCTGTTCCAGGCAGAGATTGCATGATTGATAAGTCCTATAACAGTAGTCATTAGTTCCCTTCTAGCTGAAACCTAGAAATTCACAATACAGCTTGGGAATCCTTGTGGTGGCTGAGTCTGTCTTCACAACTTCTCTGTTCATGTCCTCTTGGCCCCTAGTGGTTAAGGGGTAGCACACTCCCTGTTCCTGAATCCTGCCTGCTGACTGGATCTCCAGATTGTTCTAGCCACAGTGCTCACAGAAAAAGGAGCTCATGATTGATTGTTTCTCTAAAGAAGGAGAGCTTGGTGAGCAGAAGTTTCGTCATGCCATTCCATAAACAGTTCGTGCACAGCGACCAGTAACAGTTCATGCACAGTGACAGGGTTTTGATAGGCTTTTCTTCCTCATCCTTGGTGCTGAGGGGGCAGAAGAAGGGCCCCATGGTTGATGACCCAGCCTCAGCGGGCAAGGGCCCCTTGGCAGCCCATGGAGCCTGGGCTGCACAGCCCTGCTGGTGGACATCTCCCCATGTGTTCAAGCATTTGTTTCTTAATTAATACTTTCTTTTTTCTTTCAGCTCTCTTGTTGTATATCTTTACTTGTAAACGTAACTATCAGTCTGCTTTTTGATATCTCTTCCTGTAACTCTAATATTCTGATTCTGTGTGAAGGCTTCACAAGAGACTTATTTCTGACTCTCATCACTGAATGTGAATGGAATCAATAGCTCTTACATGCTTAGCCCTACAGACTAATACAAGAAGGATAAATAGGTTTCACATTCTTGGGAAAAAGCTGGAAAAGTTCTCTAACTGAAAAGTGATAAACACAAGCTCAGAGAAGACAAAAATAATTGAATGCCAAAAATCTTAAAAGGCCCTAAGACTTTCTGGTTGGACTGGGTAATGCAGGTCTTTCTTCTGTTCAGGTCTGTAAACATTGTGCATTCCAATACAATGTTATAAGGCACATGAACAAACAAAGACATATGACCTAATCAGACTAATCAAATAAATCTCCATAAGCTGGATCTGAATAAATGGACATATAGAAATTAAATGGAAAATAATTAAAATGATCATTGAGATACTGAATGAACACAGGCAAATTTTGTGTTTACTGCCAGTGAGAATGGATACAGGTTTACAAAACCAAATAACAAGAGGTGATAGTGGGACAAATCAGTCAGAAAATAATAAAGTAATAGTAATAAGCCCTTCCTATGGGTAACCATCTCTAGTCAGAATATAAGAGTATCTTAACTTACAATTTGACAGGGTCATACTCCAAAGTAATATAGCTGAATAAGTAATTTGTATATTTTAGGTTGTGACCTTTTTAAACCCCATACAGATTTCTGTAGTGATTACATTCATATACAGACTCCTTCCCTCCATATCCTCACATAGATTGAAAGAGAAAGGATGGAAAATATTATGTATAATAATCAAATGAAAACATGACTGATCCTAGATCTCAGAGAAAATACATTTTAACTCAGAAAATGTCATTGACCCAAGGAAGGATATTGTGTAATAGTAAAATTGTTATTTCTCTAGTCCTACATGGCAGTTACAAATAAATGTGAACCAAGTTCCAAACAATGAAACATAGAAGCCAAATGCTGGTGAAACTGTAGGAGAACTCAGGTTCATTTTCAATAATGCATAGAATACTGAGATGTATGATCAGCAAGGAAACTTTCCTTCATCTTCACCCTTCTTTTCTCTTTCCGTCTATGTGCACACTTAAATCAAATGCAAGTCTCTTATAGACATCATATATTGGTATCTATTTTTATTTTCACACAGTTTGTGGTTCTGGGGATTTAACCAAGGGCCTTATATATGCTAAGCAAAATTTCTACCTCTGAGCTCAATCGATAACTCAGTGTCTTTTTTTTTCTGAATCCATTCAACTGTTCTATATACTTAAAGTAGTTTAATTAACCTTAAACTTTTAATTAACTTCTTGGTAGTCTACAGAATAATGGGTTTCATAATGACATATCTAAACATGAATACCACCACACTTTGTTTATATTTGTCCCCTCTCTTGTTTTGTTTCCCTCTCTTGCTGGTCCCATTCTACTTTCCAAATACCTTTTCCTGTTTTCATGGCTTCTCTCCTTCACTCAGTCTCTCTCTGTCCTTATCTCAAACTGTTTCTCCCTCCTTAAAACACACATGCACATGCACGCGTGCACACACGTAGACACACACACACATCACACAGACACATAGACACACAGACACACAGACGCAAAGAGAGAGAGAGAGAGAGAGAGAGAGAGAGAGAGAGAGAGAGAGAGAGAGAGAGATATTTAATGCTATAACCCAAATGGCTCACAATGGCATATATAAAGAGCTTTACATTGAAATACCATCCAACAAATGATACATTCTTTCAAAAATATAGCTGGAACCTTTCCCACGTTTTGTCACATGCTACATCCTAAGACAATTATTTACACATTTAAGAAAGCTCAAATAATACTAGGTAGCATTTCTTTCTATCACGGGTTGAAAGTAGAAATCAAAATATTTGAAGCAAAGATAAAATTTATATGTGGAAATTAAAGAACACCTTTCAACAACAACTGGGTTAAAGAATGAATCAAAAAACCAGGTAACATTGAGACAAAAGAGATGAAAACACAACATATTAAAATTTATGAGATACAGCAAACATAGTATTAACATAGTATTAACAATGTTAGTTTTTTATTAAAGAAGCTAGTCCCATCAAGACAAGTATCCCATCTTTTATGTCATATGTAGAATCAGGGGCTGAGAGCATGTGACAAAAATTAATATAGTGAGTTAATATGACTAAATACATTACAAGCATATACTGAGATATCATGTATAGTTAATACACTGTAAGACAAAGAAAGTTTATAGTTTTTAATATCCCAATTAAGCAAAAAAAATCTAGTAACAACATAGTTTTATACTTCAAAATAACAAACCATGCCTAAATACCCAGTTTGAGAAGAGAAGGAAGAGGAAGAGGAGGAGGAGCTGATGGTACAGGGTGAAGAGGGGGGAAAAATAATGAAAATAGAGAATAAAAAATAAAATTGAAATGTATCAATGATACTAGGAGCTGTTTCAGTATTAAGATGGTGATATAACTGATAAGCTCTTTGTAGTTTAAGAGGAAGGAACCAGTTATGACTATAGCTCAGAGGTACTGCTCTTGCCTAGAATGTAAGAATTGAAGCTAGAAGAATAGACTCAAATAAATAAATGAATAAATAAAATCAGAACTAAAAGAGATAACTGATGACACACCTTTTTGTTGCTTCTGTGATTTTAAAATTGCATAGACAAAGATTTGAATAATTTGAAGGTGATGGATAAATTCCTAAAAAATTTGTGAGCCAAGCAAGCTAAATCATAAATATATAGAAAGTTTGAATAAATACTATTGAATATGACTACTACATCAATAATAAAAAGTCTCACAAACCAAGAAAATTCAGGATCCCGTTGTAGTACTAGATAATTCTAGCTAACAGTTACAGAATTATTAGCAATACTCAACATTTCTAGAATGTTTAAGAAGGGGAGACACTTCTAAGCACATTCTACTAGACAAAAATTACACAACTAATAAAACCAGGCCAAGAAATTATTAGAAAACTACAGTCTAATCAATATTCTTGATGATTATAAATGAAAAGTCTTCAATAAAATACCAGCAACCTGATTTCAATTGCATGTTAAAAGGATTATACACCATGACCAATTTGGATTTACCCTGGAATGTACAGATGGCTCACCATATGAAAATCACATAAGCATCTTAATAGCTGTGGGTAAAGCTTTTGAAAAATCTCAACAACCTTTCATGATAAAAACATATGGAGCAAATTAGAAATGGAAAGAAATTACTTGAACAGAATAAAGGTCATATATGAAAAACTCTTAGCTAAAAATTACATACTGAATGTTGAGAAACTAAAAACTTTTCCTATAAGATAAGGAGCAGGATAAGGATCCCCAATCTGATATTTCTCCTAAACAGAGTACATGAAGTCCTAACCAATACAACCAATCAAGAAAGAGAAATAAAAGATACCCCCAAACATGAAAAGACTATACAAGTATCTTTATTCTCATAAGACTTGGTCTTCTCGGTGGAAGAATACTTAATGGTTAAAAAAAAAAGTTAGATCAAATAACTTAATCAAAGCTTCAATACATAGAATAAATAAAGAAAAGCATTTGTGCTATTACAGTCTATCACTAAACAATCTGAAAAGCAAGCTAAGAAATTCTCATTTTAAAAATAGTGCAAAACTAAAAAATTCCCTAAAACCCATTTTGCTAAGTAAGTAAAAGATGTACATTGGAAACTATAAAAAACTATTGAAAATAAAAAGGCACAACTATGGGATGAGGTTTGATTCTCATCTCCTGTCTGACAACTTGCAATCATCTGCCACTCCACTTCTAGGGGATCCTAAACCTTCTTGTGGCCTTCATGGAAACCAGACACAAACATGGTGCACATGCATCCATGCAATCAAAATACCCATATGCATTTTTTAAAGGTTAAAGGCATAAATACATGGAAAGATATCTCTGTTTCATCAGTTGGAAGACTTAATAGTATTAAAATTTCCAAAATAGGACTATACATCATTAAAATAACTATCAAAATTTCAGTGTTACATTCTGTAGAAATTGACAAAAAATATTGTGATGGTAAATCTTGGTTGTCCACTTACTGGGATCTGAAATTGACTAAATAGCTAGCCACAAGAGAGACCTATGAAAGATTTTCTAGATCAAATTATGTGAAGCAAGAAAACTCACTTTGATATGGGTGGCACCATCCTCTGGCAGCCTAGACAGAATGAAGTGGTGGATGGAACTTTGCTTTCCTGCCTGCCTTCTCTGGCTGGAAATTTGGTTTATCTTGTAGAGACACCTGCTGCTGTTGTATTCCTTTAGTTGTATTGTAACTCATCTTCTTCAGGTTCCAAACATGTACTGTAAGACTAGTGCTTCTCCAGCAGTCCTCCAGGTTTTCAGTACCAGATTAGGAATACTGAGGCTCCTAGTCTTGTGAAGTTGACAGCTACCATATACTCAGCCTCTCCAGCATTCAGACATTCAGGCATTAGTTTTCAGACTATGCAGAATGTGTAGGATAAGGCGATCTAACCCCTCATTTACATACATACATACATACATACATACATACATACATACAAACATACATACATACAAACACACATACATACACACACATACACACAAACACACCATGTTCTACTTTATCCTCCCATTCCAGTCCCCTGAATACTTCCAAAACTGTATATTCTATTTCCTATTCCTAGAGAGATCTGGCTCCCCAATACCCTCACTATATAACTAACCTTTGTGGTATTATGGATTGTACAGTGGTTATCATTGCATTAACTTCTAATATACTCATATAAGTAAATAAATACTATATTTATCTTTCTAGTTTGGGTTATATCATTCAGGATGATTTTTTCTGGTTCCATCCATTTGCCTGCAAATTTAATAATGTCTTTCTCTTTTTTGACAGCTGAGTAATACTCCATTATGTAAATAAATATACCACAATTTCTTTATTCATTCTTATGCTGAGAAACATCTAATTTGGTTCCAATTTCTGGGTATTATGAATATAGCAGCAATTAACATTGTTGAGCAGGTGTCTCTATGGTAAAATGAAATATCCTTTAGGTATCTGCTCAAGAGAGGTATTGTTGGATCTTGAGATAGATTGATTCTCATCTTCCTAAGGAACTGCCACATTGATTTCTGAAATGGTTGTCTTGAGTTTGCACTCCCACCAGCAATGGATGAGTGTTTCCCTTAATCCATATCCTCACCAGCATGAACCTTGTTTTATTCATCACTTGTTTTATTAATCTTTGCCATTCTTACATGTGTAAGGTTAGATCTCAAAGTAGTTTTGGTTTGCATTTTCCTGGTGGTCAAGGATATTGAACATTTAATTGTTTCTTAGCCGTCTGAGTTACATGGATAGAGAATTTTCTGCTTAGATCTGTACCTCATTTTTAATTGGAGATTTTCTTATGTCTAGTTTTGGGGGTTCTTTTTATATTTTGGATATTTGCCCTCTTTTGAATTTGTAGTTGGTAAAAAATATTTTTCCCATTTGGTAGGCTTCTGCTTTGTCGAATGATGCTGTCTTTTGCTGTGCAGAAGCTTTTCAGTTTCATGAGGTTCCATTAATTAATTATTGATCTTAGTGCCCGTACTAACAGTGTCCCTGTTTAGAAAATCTTTCTCAGTGCCAATGCGTTTACAAACTGGTCTCTTTGCCTCAAGTTCTATGGGATTATCACTGAATAGCATAATGAAAATGTGAATTGTATCATCTGTCTCTTCTAGTTTACTAGCATTAGTAATTTTTTATTTTATTTTATTTATTCATTAATCTTTCATATAATACATCTTGACTTCAGTTCCTCTCCCTCCACTCATCCTATTCTCCCCTTTCACTTAGCTAGCAAAAAGTAAAATAAACAAAAATAAATTCCTTACCTTGTTCAGAGGCTGCCACCTAGTTTAGTTCCATTCTCTTCTTGCACCCAATATTCCAGTTATAGCCAAGTTCTTGCTTGTGTTCATGTGACAACTCATTTCCTCTCTCATTCCTACCCTCCAGCTTACTGTCAACTCTCTAAGATACCTTTCATTATCATTGACCTCAGTCGCAGGAAGAATTTATTCTTACTCCTTCTTTTGAATTCTTCTGTTTCAGTATGTTTGGTATTTACTTATTGGTACATCTGTCTCCCTTTACTAGACTTTGGTCTTTACAATTAGGGATTTCAGTTATTTCATTCCTAGCAGTAAATATGGTGTCTGAGATTCAATAATTTATGTTTCATGTATATATATATATATATATATATATATATATATATATATATATATATATATATATATATATATATGTATGTATATATATGTACAGACATGTATATAAATAAATACACAAATACATGAATTTATGAGAAGCACAGGTAAGATTTCTGCTTTTCTGTGATATCTAAAAATATCTAACAATATCCCTCATTGCAGCCTTGCGAATAAATTCTTTTACATTTTCAAAATCCTACTTTAGAGAAGATTACATTTGTAGCTTTCAAGAAGTGTAGCATGGTGCTCACTTTGGCAGCACATACACTAAAGAAGTGTAGTATGGCTGAGGATTTCTCTTAGTTAGTAGAATGTTTGCCAGCATTTGTGAAGTCTACACATTCAAACTCAGTATTGTATACATTTGGCATGGTGACACTACACCCATGATCCTAGCCCTCAACTTTGGTAAAGTAGGAAAGAAAGTCTGAAGTTCAAGGTCATCTTTGGTTACCAGCCATGGCTACATACATAGATAGCTGTCTAAAGAAATTAAGAAAGAAAAAAAAAAACACATGTCTAGATGTTGCAGGAAATAATAAAAAGAAGGAATAGTTCAGCAAGTTCTCACACTACGCCCTTTCTCTCAGGCCCTGCAGGCTGACCAGCCATGCACTGGCAGGAAATGGCCAACCTGCTTTTATCTCCTGGAGCTCTAATTCAGAGCTCCACGATCTCTCCACCTAGCTCACTAGGTTCCCACTGGCGGATCACTACCACGCCAGCTCCATGCTTCAATACCCCCATGGCCTCTGTGGTGCACATCAGGCAAACCCACACTTTGCCACTGTACCTTTCTCTCTGGAACCCAGGCAAGCTGCTGCATGAAGGAAAACACAACACAAACTTCGCTCAGAAAAAATAATAACTCAATCTCTGGGTGCAACAACTAAAACCTCATCTTGTAAACCTTATCAAAGTCTGATTCCTCTTGTGGTGAATCCTTATGGATCCACCATGATACCAGGAGAATCTAGTAGCTACATCTTACCTATCTGCTGTCCTGTTCCAAAAGGAACTCTCTCTTCTTCTTCTCCTCCTCCTCCTCCTCCTCCTCCTCCTCCTCCTCCTCCTCCTCCTGCTGCTGCTGTCTTCCCCTCTCCTACCCGGAAGTCCCTCCTCCTCACCCAGTGATTGGCTCTTTTATTCATTAGGCAATTGGTTCACAAGAAGTCACATGAGTATGTTACTCACCCCTTTTCTGAAGACCCTCCCAGGAGGGCAGATTTAGGAGAATACAAACAGCCCCTGGGCTATCCACAACATCTAGATAGGAAGGAAACTTGGTGGTTTTATTGGTAAGGATGATTGTAGTTAATATTTTAAAAACCAAAGGACACAATGACTTAACATGGAAAATATTTACTTCTTGAAAACGTAGAGACTGGTTGGGTATTCAAATAACTTTCTATGTAGCTCCAGATTTATTCATCATCCCCACATAATCTTTCAAAATCTCCTCCAAGAATTTCTACTCATATGTAGCTAAGTAAACAAGATATCACTACTCACCACATCTTCTTATCCACACTTTAGCATTCCAATGGAATTCCAATCAAACTTTCACAGGAAGGACTACTTATAGGCACTCTCAGACAAGTTGAGTTGCTAGAAGAGACTCAGACTAGTCAGGTAATTGGAAAGAAACAGAGACTACCTGACTGCACCCCAACCCCAAAATTAACAGATCAATCAGCTGAACTATATGTAAGAGGCACAGACCACCTGGGCTTCCTGAAAGAAACAGTCTCTGACCTTTTGAGCTTTCTGCAAGTTGTTCATGTGCTCCATTTTCAAGCTTTTGTGAGCTGTCCTCCATGCTAGAGTGAGCTTTGGTGATGCAACTGTCTGTGAACCATTTCTGGTCCTGTAAATTAACCCTCAGACATATTCCTCTTAGAAACTCCAATAAAACTCATAGGTTCACAGAAAACTTTAGAATGCAGAGGAGCACAGAAACTTAGATGAGTTTTGGTTGTAATGAAGCAACCTAGAATTACCTGTGGGAGCATTCCTAAGAGTTTTGTCTGGAACAAAGACTCCTATAACAATCAAAATCACTCTTTCTAGAAAGCAGCCTGTTTCATTACTGAACAATTTTTCGTTGCAGTTTTTCTTTATGTTGAGCTGTAAAATTTTCCTGTAAGGCAGAATCAATTTGTTCTTCTTCCATTTAGTTCCTCCATTAGCTGAATATGCTAATATGTATGATATAATATTAAGAATATGTATGTGTGTATATTCATTCTTAAAGGAACCTTACAACATTATGTCTTCTCTTTTCTGGATATATTCTAACAAAGAATGTCAGTGTGATTCTTAAAATATGAGTTCATATAGCAGAGATACATAACTCCTTTAGAGCATAGATCAACTGACTTCCTATATCCCAGCTTCTGTGGAAATGAGATCATCCATCTGCAAGCACTTTTTACAGTATAAAGCAGCACATTCATAGAAGGTATCATTATCCTCATAAATGTAGCTTGAAATTGTGTGAGCTTATTCAGCAGCCACATCATACTGTTGGCTTGTCTTTTAAACTCGTGGTTAGATAAACTCCCCAATCCTTTTCACAGGAGTTACTATGTGAAAGAACCCATAATCATTTGTTCTGTGGTCAGTGATAAATAAATCATTCACTTTTTTGTCTTTAAGAAAAAATAGGACTAATAGTGTCTAGATATCATGGATAAATACCAGCTTAAAATTTTGACAAGTTGTAGGTCCCATCAACCAACACAAACCACTTTAACCAAAATTGATATTTTTAAAAGTGTAAATTCAGTTAACTAAGCATATTTTCTTCTCTGCATCACACTGAATACTTGAATTTTATCCACTTGTGGCACTGGAGTGGGACTGCATTAAGCTTTTGATTTCTTCTTTAGTAATTAATGGGTTTGTTTTCATTAACTGCTCTCTATAGCAAGAATTGAGCACTTTCTTCAAGGATTTTTGCACAGTGTGAACAACTTGAATTATACAAAAGTATAAAATGTGTGAATAGTAGTAAGCTTGAGATTGCATGATTAATACAGTTAAATAGAGATATGAAAAATATATACCTTTCCCACTATGTTCTTCTTCCTCTCTAAGAACATTTTGGATCATTTACTTCTCAAGCCCATTAATCAGGGCCCATCTGCTAAATTCAGGATTAGTGGACCGTAATGAAAAGATCAGTGTTTTTTTGTTTTTTTTTTTTTTATTGCAGTCCCTTTAATTGCTTAGTCTATTTGTATTCTTCCATAGGGAATTGTTGATGGCATTTTCAAATATTGAGCCTTTGAAAAACTTCCCAATTAATTAATTGTATTGCTTCAATCAGGCAAAGGCTACTGCATTACACAATGTTTTATTAACTCCCATTGGTCTTGGTAGACTAGAATTTCCAGTTTTCTATGCAAGAGAAAAAATGACCAGCTTTTTTCCTGGATAATGAAAAGTATCCAGCAGTTTTTGCTAGGTCTAGTTTAATGTCTCTTGAGATGGTCACCCGAGGAAAACAGTGCTGTGTCATCTTTAGGTATATCCTATGCAGTTGGACTGGCTGCATTTTACTTCCATGTGCCCTCCATTACTCTATGTGCCAGCTTCCTAGAGCAGCTTTCAAAAAAGGCTACAAGCTGAGTATCCAAAAATGACATAACCGTATTGTATCCTAGTTTCTGAGACCAGATGTCTAAACGCACTCTCTTAGTAGTATTTGTTTATTGTAAGAGCACCAAAGGAGAATAAAATTTATGTTTTCTCCAAACTTTTGGCAGTCTCTGGCCATCTTCAATATCTCTGTCAACACATGGGGTTCTATCTTTCTATGTGTAGTGCTTGTCTGTAAATTTTCATCTTCTTATAACAATCCATTGGACTCTAGGATTCACTTTATTGTAGCTTAACATCATTCAAATACCAAAAAGACTCTTTTCCAAAAAAAAAATATTATGTTCACAGGCATTACGATTAAGCACCCAGCTTGCAAAGGGTACATTGTTCTATCCACAATGACGTGCCTACTTGCACCTAGGCTCAAAGGACAGTTAACAGCATGATGAGACATAAAAAGTTTATTTCCAGAGTAGAGAGTTTGACAAACTAAAATCTGTGCACCTGGAAGCTTGCATATGTGAATTTCCATGTAATTTAAATTGTTGGAGAAACACATAAGTAGACAAACATAGACAGGTCTCAAGCATCTTTTATGAGGGAAGTGTTTTTGTACACTTGAGCTTTAACCTTATGACTGAATCTACACACTCTGCTTTCTGAGTTCAGGAATAGAAATTGCTGTATACAGAAGAAGAATCTTTCAAAACTGGGATTCATTTCAAGTACTGTTTTGTTTTTTCTTCCATTTCCTGAGGACATAAGGAATTACTAATTTTACTTGTCTCCCTTGACAGAAATATTTCCTTAATACCTTCTAAGGTCCAATGTATTTGTACAATCAACCTGTATTTATGAATAAATATCAATTTATAATTACAAAAAAATAAATAGAAATATTTTGTTTTGCCACAGTACTAAGGGGAGCAAATGCTGAGCAATGTAATATTAGGGGTATATATGCAACTCACAGAAGTACTATTGTGAACCAGTATAACTTAACTTGAGTTACTTTCCCAACTTAACCAGCCCTTCCTCTTTAAAAAACAATTGAGAAAAAATGGGGTATTTGGGGAAGTAATGGGAAATAGGTAGCATTATTCTATTGTTTGTTTATAAGTAGGTTGTCAATAATTATAAATTGAGTTTCAAGATTCTTTTTATATACGAGTGACACCACCTATTTAGTTTTGACATATGATGCAACTTTTATACTCTTTCTAGTACCTCATACATGGAAATGAAGATGTCATGTGTCTACAAAGGGGTAAACACATAGTTCAGCTAATAGACAATCAACAAGTACTGAATAAATTAACATATTGTTATTTTGTGCTAGTTAATAAAGGTGAAACATTCATATTACGGTCCTTAGGTTGTTAGGGCTGGTAGAGTGATATGGAATGATTTAATCTTTGGTCTGTGTAGAGCTCTGAAATAAGTTCTCACACTCCTTTCTTTTCCTGGAGATCATTTTTTATGTCACCAAACATAACTTTTGTAAAAGTACTGTAATTTGCATATTTTTAAATAGTAATTCATACCATATATGATTTAAGCAATGATTTATTAGGTTGAAATCATGCAACAAAAATTATTGAGCTCTAATTATAAAAAAACACTTTTCTGAACCCGGGGTATAAGTAATGCAATTTTTTTCTTCTTATGATTTTTATTGTCCCAGGAGGGGAGAGAGTAAGTAAATTAACTTACTATTTTACATGAATATAACATTTCAAATGGTTATTAAGTGTTTAAGTAAAAAAAAAAAAAAAAAAAAAAGAATTTGTGGATGGGTCAAGATACCTGGATTCAGAAAGTCCAAAAGCATAAATTTTAAGGATGAGTAAGAAATGTCATATGCAAAAAGAGGAGACATGTTTCATAAATGAAAATAGTATATATTAAGGTCTTACAGAAGCAGAAAAGGCCAGCCACTTTTGCTTGTCTTAAGTCTAATATAGCTAAAGCATTAGAATATGCAATGATCCAGACAAGGGTGGCATACAGCAGGTTCAGATAGATGAATTGTGATTATGTCATGTAGAATCTCAAAGAAGCACTCCTACCAAAGATGGCTGCTGATGCTACTCATGTACACCTGTATTTTTAACTTTTTATCTTGAAATAATTTCACACCTGACAAAATGGTTGCCAAAGTAGCACACAGACTTCCTGTATATTCTACACAACCTCATTTATGAGGGCTCTAGTTAAAATAATATGATATGATTTCTGGCAAGTGATAAAGGCAACACGAAGTGATGTGCTCAGAAAAAGAAAGGTGTGATTGTTCCCATGTGGTAAAATTAAGAACACTCACTTAAAATTAAACTCTATGCATCAGATATAGGGTTACAAGCTAGAAATGAACAATAGAAATGTAGTTCCTGTCTTTAATAATCTTGTAGCAGATTTTGTAATAGATTGTTCATAGTTAGGTGAGAGTGATAATATATTATTAAAAATTTCACCAATGATTTATTACATTATAAATTCAACTCTCCCAGATTTAGAGGTTTGAAAATAGTAATTCAGTAATTGACCTGATTCTGTTAGCATTTACTTGGTTTTTTTACTGTGAATAAATTTGACTATGGTCAAACCATGGTATCACTGAAAATTCTGGTACTCTGGTGCTCATCTTACACAGATACAATTTAAGTGGCTTCACTATCTATGCCCAAAGTATATTTTAGTATTATCCATTATTTTAAGTGGAGCTATATTTATCAGAAAGGCTTTCTGCTAAGGAAGATGATGCCAATTCTGTCAAGGACTAGGCTTTGAATAGGTGGAACATTGCCCCAGTATATTGGTTAAAGGAAGTCCCAAGTCCAGCAAAAATTTAAGAGGAAGCAAAATGGCCCCTACCTTTCAAAAGAAGGAACTACATACATACAATTGTCAGTAGTGACCCTTGCAAAAAAACCCATTATGGAAAAGTTTAGAAGGAGATTAGGATTAGAAATTGCATGATAAAATGAGAGGTCTGGATTATTCAAGGTAGGGCACTCTAAAGAAAACTTATGGTCCACACATATTGTTTTTCATGTGAAGAAACTCAAACATCAAGAGAAAAAGCACATCCTTGCCAGGATCTGCTGTCAGCTGAGTTTTTGATCTTGGCCATTCTGACTGGTGTGAGGTGCAATCTCAGACTTGTTTTGATTTGCATTTCCCTGATGACTAAGGATATTGAACATTTCTTTAGATGCTTCTCAGCACTATGAATTTCCTCAGTTGAGAATTCTCTGTTTGGCTCTGTTCCCCATTTTTTGATAGGGTTATTTGGTTTTCTGGAGTCTAACTTCTTGAGTTCTTTCTATATGTTGGATATTAGCCCTCTATCGGATTTAGGATTGGTAAAGATCTTTTCCCAATCTGTTGTTGCTGTTTTGTCCTATTGACAGTGTCCTTTGCCTTACAGAAGCTTTGCAATTTCATGAGGTTCCATTTGTCGATTCTTGATCTTAGAGCATAAGCCATTGGTGTTCTATTCAGCAACTTTCCCCCTGTACCCATATGTTCCAGGCTTCTCCCCAACACTCCTCTATTGTTGGTGGGATTACAAGCTGCTACAACCACTCTGGAAATCAGTTTGGTGGTTCCTCAGAAAAATGAACATAATACTACCTGAGGACCCAGCTATTCTACTCCTGGGCATATACTCAAAAGGTGCTCCAACATGTAATAAAGACACATGCACCACTACGTTCATAGCATCCATCTTTATAATAGCCAGAAGCTGGAAACAACCCAGATGTCCCTCGGCAGAGGAATAGATACAGAAAATGTGGTACATTTACACAGTGGAGTACTACTCAGCTATTAAAAACAATGACTTCATGAAATTTGCAGCCAAATGGATGGAACTTGAAAATATCATCCTGAGAGAGGTAACTCAGTCACAAAAGAATGAACAGGGTATGTACTCACTGATAAGTGGATATTAGCCCAAAAGTCCGGAATACCCAAGTTTCACTTTACAGTAACAGCTGGACTGAGAGTGAGGTCCCAGATGGAGGAGTTGGAGAAGGGACTGAAGGAACTGAGGGAGCTTGCAGCCCCATGGAGAGAGCAACAGTGTCAACTGGCTTGACACTCCTGGAGGCTGGACCACCAACTAAAGAATAGACATCGAAGGACCCATGACTCGGAACACATATGTGGCAGAGGAGGGCCTTGTTGGCCATCAGGGTGAGGAGAGGTCCTTGGGCCTGAGGGTGTTAGAGGCCCCAGTAAAGGGGAATGTCAAGGGGGGAAGACAGGATTGGGTGGGTGGGTAGGTGGGAGGGGGAATACCCTCACAGAGGTGGGGGAGGGGGGAGGAGATGGAGGTTTCCAAAGAGGAGACCTGGAAAGAGGGAAACATTGGAAATGTAAATAAAGTATCAGGAAAACTTAAAAAAGAGAGAGAGAGAGAGAAAGCACAACCATCTCATAAATCCACAGAACACACAATATCCCAAGTAGTTATTCTCAACCATTGCTTTTTTTGCTACATTCTTTCACCTCTCTTTTCCTAAGGGAGGGGAGATCAATATATTTAGGGATTTTTCTTCGTTCTATATTTTCTAAGTAACATTTGAATGTCATATAGCTTGTTTCTAAGGAATATAACAAACTTTATTTTATCTGTTGAAGAAAAAAGAAATAGATGCTACACCATCTTATGAAACCAAGGAAGACACTGGACTGTGGCTATGTTTTATTTTGAGTGTCTGCTTCCCAAACGGATTCATGCAGTGCCATTTTATGTTTGCTTATTCTATCTGTCAAGAGAATGACTTACTTGTAGTTGCATGCCTCATATAGTCTGTAAATTACAAATAGCAACATTCAGCTCTACTCCTTTGACCTTTTCAACACTGTATAATTTTCAGAATATGCCAGTGCACTTTGCCTCTTGTTTACAGCCTCGGTGAACTGTGAAAAAGAGGTGGGATGGCCATCAAATCAAAATATACAATACCGAGAAGGTCAAAATAATGCATCATAAAACCAATTCTCAAAGCGAAGTTTAAAATCAAGATAAATCTGTCTTATTACTGTCTTTTCCTTCCCATCATACCCATGGAGATTGAGCATGAGGGCACATGTTAGTAATACCAGTCCTCAGAAGGCAAAGTCAGAAGTACTGTAAAATAACAATGAGCCTGTTGTATACAGCAAGTTCGAAGACAGCTAGAATTGCATAATGCGGTCCCATTTCAAAGAAAGAAGTAGTAAGGAAGAGATTGAGTACATGTTAATGAGGAAGAAGACATCAATGAATGATATAATGAGTAAAATTGTACCATGTGTTTAAATGATTTTGAAATGAATTTTACTATGTTTGAATATAACCAAGATCCATCTCAAAATGAACTGATATCTAACTAGTCATACATATGTATGAGTAACTTTATATTTACTGAGGTTACATTTATATATTTAGGAATATATCCATCTAACAATCAAAGAAAAAGACACTCATGAATTTGAAAGAGAAATAGATGATGTTTATGGGAGCGTTTGGATGAAATAATGGAAAGGAAGAAATAATATTATATTGTATTATAACTATATCATAATCTCAAAAAGTGAAATATCTTAAAAATATTTTGGTCAATATTTTTTAAATATTTTAAAATATTTAAAAATAGTTTAATATTTTTAGCCAAAGTATAGAAACATCTCGGGTTTCTACTTTTTCCTTTCTAAAATTTATTCTTCTGTCATATGTTACATCCTGACCACAATTTCCCCTCCCTGCATTCCTTCCAAACCCCCACCTCCCCTCTCCACTGGATCCACATTTCCTCTGTTTCCTTTCAGAAAAGCTCAGGCATTCCAGGGATATCAACTGAACATTGCATCAAAAGTTACAATAAGACAATACACATCATGAATTTCTATTTCAGGTTTCAAAACATTTTGTTTAAAATACGATTTATTTCAATATAACTATTGAAATCCCACTTAGCGCATACAGGTTGGTGATTAGAAATCAATGTTCAGATTTTAAAGAAGTTGAAAATAAGGATATCAGTATCATTCTACACTTAGTAGAGGAACCATGTCTACAAAATCAGTGTAAAACTGAAGTCACACAACCAATTGAGAAGAACCAACTAAGTGAGGAAGACCCCTATTGAAAATGGAATCCTAGTAGAACAAAAATTTGAGTGCTTCAAGATACAGTGGGGCATTTGAAAACCCAATTCTAGCCAGGAATAGTAGTGCCTTCCTTTAATTCTAATATTTGAGAAGCCGCTATAGGAAGATCAAATTGAAGTCCAGATAGATGTTTTCTCAGAAACAAACAACGCCACCATGACAAGGACAAGCCCAAAACAAGCGTGCGCATGCGTGCACATTAAGCATGTATATGCACTCATAATTGTACAAGAGACAGCCACAGGTTTATATCAGGTACATTTTTTTGTTAGCGTCCATCAAATTTATTGAGACAGGATATCTCACTAATCCTAGAAAGAACTCATTGATTTGCCTATACTGGCCAGCAAACTTCCTAAGTCAGCCTGTGTCTAACCCCGCCCAGTATTGGTGATCCAAGAGAATGCTACCACATCTGGCTTTTACATTGGTGCTATGGAACCGAAGTCAGATCCGTATGCTTGTTCAGCAAACACTTTACAGCCTGAACTTTGATGAGCGTAAAGTGCTGAAGATAGAACCTGGGACATTATGCATACTAAGCAAGATCTTTACAACCGAACTTGCTCCCAAGGATGAATGAGACCCAGGAGTCCTCCAATGCAAGAGAGAATTGTTTCTATCCAAACCCTGTGTAACAACTGTGGCTGTGCCAGGTTTACATTTAAATTCCATTAACTAGTTGCGAACTGCTTACAAATAGTATCCTTCAACTTTGGAATATTCTGCAGATATCATGGTGCATGTTGCTAAGATTAGCATAGATAACCTTTTTTGCAGTACTGGGTATTGAATTCAAGGCCCCCCACATGCTATGTAAGCACTCTAGTACTGAACTATATCACCAGCATACTAATCAGCTCTGCAACACTAAAGAAATCTAAGAGTGGTCATAAGCCACAGATGTATAGTTCGATTTTTTTCATGTCACTTAGCTTTAATCATCAAACCTTTCTCTATTACCAAAAGTAATATGTTTGGATTTCACACTTCTTGTAACATTGTAAGGTTTGCCTCATTTAGCTAATGTTTGTCAGATCTTAAAACAAATCCTAAATGCTCACTAATTACATGCTATCAGACTTCAGATATAAGAAGAACTGTTATGAGGGCCACCCATATGAGGCCCTTCAGGAGCTAGCAAAAAAGAAAAAAGAAGAAGAAAAGAACAACACATTTCTTTATTGCTGACTTCTGAAAACAAAGTAATAGGAACATTCCTATTTCTCTTTTTCTGGCTGACACTAGAAGTCTTCACTGATCAAAGACCAGTCAGTGCTTACAGAGTCATTCTCACAGCTGCTCAGGCAGGGTTCAGAAGAGTATTCACTAATAGTTATCAATTAAACCCCAGTGTATCGATATCCTAGTAAATAGCAAATTATTGTCTATAAAGCAAGAACAGTTCTCTAAGCTTGAGGAGACAGTATACTCCATTTTGTGTCACAAAGAGGCATTGTGATACTGGTAAGTAGTTTACCACTTTAACTCATATCCATACAGCAGAGATTCATTCACTCAATGGGGATTTATTGTTCACTTTCTATGTATCAGGGACAATTCTAGGCATTGGGAAAACATCAGTAAACAAGATGAACAAAAGTATCTGCCTTCACTGCTCTCTGTTCTCTCATTTTAGTTTGGAAAATGTAAGTTACTGGATAAGCAAACAATAAGACTTTCAAGTGGCCTGAACAGTTACATAAAACCCAACATTATATAATGGAAACTAACTGGAAGAGCCTAATTAATATTATATGGTTTGAAAAGATATTTCTGAAGGGGTCATATTTAGCTTGACAATCCAAGTGAAGGGTTCACTGAGAGCTTGAAGAATTACAGCCAAAATAACTAGGTTTACTCTGCCCAATCTCATGATTATGAGATTGGGGAAACTGGGAATAAACAAGTAACAACTGGCTCATAAACTTGGCTTCATTGGTTGCTTGAAATGAACAGAATATAAACATTTTTCTCCTGTTTAAAGATGTTTTAAATACATGAATCATACTTAGTTTTGTAAGTTTGAGTTGTAAATACTTGTATTTGTGTGCTAAATCCTTTCCAATGTCTGGAAGTAGTGGAACAAAAAATTAAAAACATTTCAGAGGAGAAGATGATAGATTGCATGTGATTTATAGCCACAGAATAGACCAGTTGGGTTGTTATATAGTTAGGACTTGTCTCTAAATGCAACTGGACAAAGGTCTTAAAAATATCAAGGCAGTCTTTTCCTCTAATCCAGTAGGACAGATTAAGAATCAAGTTTTATTCTCTGTGATTAGTCAGTTGTGAGTTTCTGCATTACACACTGTCTGCCACACAAAGAAACTTTACTGACGAGGTTTGAGAGCTATACTAATCTGTGGGTACAGAGAGATGAATTTAGGCAGCAGTTTCATTTAGAAAAATAACATTAGACTCACCCCTGGGGCATGTGAACATCCCAGCCATGTGCCCTTAGCCAGATTATTGTGTCAGGCATGTGTTTTCTCTGGTATAGTTTTAAGCTGCAGCAGTAGAGAATGAGTTGATCAAAGATTTAAATATTTAACTATATGAAATCGTTAAAGGATTAATGAAATATTATATATAAAGAATTAAATCAGGAAATATTTAATTTCATATACTCTTCTTTTCAGTTAGAACTATACTACTTTCCTGAAGTAAAGATATTTATATTTAAAAAGAATCAAGTTTTTAATGTTTCTATTTATTCTTTGAGAATTTCATACAATATATATTGGATCATATTCTTTCCCCTCCTCCAACTGCTCCCAGATCTCTCCCTGACTCCATACTCACTCAACTTTATGTTTTTTCCTCTCTTAAACAAACAAACAAACAAACAAACAAACAAACAATTCTTCCAGTAGATGCACAAAGAAACATGGAGTCTGGATTCTGTTGGAAAACAATTCCTGAGCATGAGGTTTGCCCTGAAGTATGGTCAATATACCCAGTGTCACTCCATTAAAGACAACTGATCTTCCCTCTCCCAGCAATTGTCAGCTGTAAATTACTTCTTGGCTAGGTATATGGCTTTGTGCCCCCTCTTCTCTTCCATGCTGGAATTTTGCCTGACTTGAGTTGATATCTTGCTTATTCTGTTATAGTTACTTGAATTTCTTACATGCATCTGCCCTGTTGTGTTCAGAAAAGTGCTACTTCCTTCAAGTCATCTACTACTCTGGTTATTACAATCTTTCCACACCCTTTTCCACATATATCCCTGACACTTGAGGGGAAGAATGTGGTAAAGATATCCCATATAGGAATGAACATGCCAAAGTCTTTTGTTCTCCAAATATGGTCTCCTTGTGAATCTCTATGTCAAGTACCATTTATTAGAAGAAACTTCTTTGATAAGGGTTGTGTGATGCTCTGATCTATATGTATAACAATATATCATTAGGAGTCAATAGGATTTATCCCATTTGAACACTAGTCATTGGTTCTTGGTATTGTTAACAGTGTTAGGTTCCATGTCATGAAGAAGTTATTAATGCCATTAAAAAGTAGCTGGCTGAAAAGTATTCTATTGTGTAGATGTACCACATTATTTTAATTCATTCTTCAGTTTAGCAACATCTAAGTTGTTTCCAGTTTCTAGCTATTACAAATAAAGATGGTAGGTATATAGTTGAACAAAGTGTCTTTGTGGGATGATGGAGCATTTTTTGAGTATATGCCCAGGAGTGTTATAACTGGGTCTTGAGGTACAAAAATTCACAGTTTTCTGAGAAACCATCAAATTGATTTCCAAAGTGGTTATACAGGTTTGCACTCACATCAGCAATGGAAGAGTACAAATATCCTCGCCACCCTTGTTCCACATCCTTGCCAGCAAGTGCTACCACTTGAGGTTTTGATCTGAGCTATTCTGACAGGTGTAAGATTTCCATCTCAGGGTCCTGTTGATTTGTATTTCCCTGATAACTAAGGATGATAAACATCTCCATAAGTGCTTCTAGGCCATTGGCGATCCTTCTGCTGAGAATTCTGTTTAGCTCAGTATCCCATTTTTTAAAATTGGGTTGTCTGGATTGTTAGTGTCTAATTTTTTCTTTGAAAGTCTGGTAGAAATCTGTGCTGAAACGGTCTTGCCTGTGGTACATCTACAATGGAATACTATTCAGCAATTAAAAACAAAGACATCACAAATTTTGCAGGCAAATGGATAGAACTTGAGAATATTATCCCAAGTGAGGTAATCCAGACCCAAAAGGCCCTACATGGTATATACTCACTTATAAATGGATATTAGCCGTAAAGTAAAGGAATTCCAGGCTACACTCCACAGACCCAAAGAAGCTAAATAAGAAAAAAAAAAAAAAAAGCCCAAGCAAGGGTGCTTAAATCTAGTCATAGGAAGCAGACAGATGGAGGGAACTGGGCAGGAGAGGGAATGGGCAGGGAAATGAAGGGGGGATTCTGGATCAGTTGTGGGGAAAGCCAGGAGAATGAATGGAAATCTGCAGCTAGCAGGGTTAGGGGTCATCTCGAGGACATGACAGAGATCTTAGATGTAGGAGGCTCCCAGAAATCAATGGGGGTGACCTTAGCTGAGACTTACATCAGTGGAGATATGGAACCTGAAGAGACCACCTCCTGTAGCCAGGTAGGAACCTTAATAAAGCAATACGGGTTCCAACCCACCCACAAAACGTTCGACCCAAAATTTATCCTATCTATTAGAAATGCAGGGATATGGGATGGAGCGAAACTAATGGCCAACTAATATCCAGACCAACTTGATACCCATTCCACAGCCAAGCACCAATCCCTGACACTATTAATGATACTCTGTTATGCTTGCACACAGGAGCCTAGAATAACTGTTCTCTGAGAGGCTCCACCGAGCAGCTAACTGAAACAGATGCAGAGACCCACAGTCAAACATTGGATGGAGCTCGAAGACTCTTATAGAAGATTGGGGGAAGATTTGAGGGCCCCAAAGGGGATAAAAACTCCACAGGAAGACCAATATTGTCATCTAACCTGGACACTTAGGGTCTCTCAGAGACATAACCACCAACCAAAGAGCACACATGGATTGGATGTAGTCTCTCCACACATATATAACTGATGTGCATGTCTGTCTTCATGTGGGCCCCCTAAACAATCGGAGCAAGGGTCTCTGTCTAAAGTTGTAACCTGCCTGTGGACTGACTTGTCTGGCCACATTGGGAGAGGATGAGCCCAATCCTGCATAGACTTGATGTTTCAGGATGGGGAAATATCCAGGGGGACTAGACCTTCACAGAGGAAAAGGAGAAGTGGATATGAAGGGAAGGACTGCATGAGGGGGACCAGAACAAGGGGCAGCAATAGGGACATAAAGTATATAAATTTTTAAAAATTGTTTTAAATCATTAAAAATATAATAAAATGAGGGAAAGTAGCTGGGTATATTCAGAAAATTCATTCTACTATTATAGAAGTGGACATATCTTACATTCAAGCCACTATTGTAGCTAAGAAGGTTTGTAGCTGTGTGATATCAATTTTTCTCCTTCAATAGTGTGTGTGTGTGTGTGTGTGTGTGTGTGTGTGTGTGTGTGTGTGTGTGTGTGTCCAATATGAACACTGGCCAGTAGGGGTGAATCTTCCAGTGAATACCAGCTAGATTCCTGTACATACTATGGCATAATTGTGTGTTGTCTTCAGCAACAAGATCTTACTATTAAGCTCTGGAGAGTAGCTAGTAGCATTGGCTATGACCTGTAATCTTTAGGGGATGGTCAATGAAACCCTGTTGGCCAATGATTTAAAAGGCATAACCTATTCCTAGAACTTGACATTCTATTTAAAAGCATATGATTTGTCGTTGGGGTTTTGTCACTTTCTCCATCATGTAGTAACTCCTGTTAAACTTCTTTTATATAGGTATGCATTTGAGGAAACTTCTACAGTTGTAGGTTTCCATGGGACTTTTCTAAAGGCCCTTAGTCTTATTTATCCCTCCCTGTATTCTACTATGCACTGCCATCTACTCCTGTTTTAATTTACCAATTATCCTTTTATAAAACAATATTCTACTTTTACTTCCATGAAAGATTCCAATCTTTCCTTCTCCTATAGTCCTTTACTAACTACCTAAAGTCTGTGGGTATTTTAAATAAAACTCACATATCAAAAAGGTAAAACATCCACATATGGGAGACAAAACACACAATGCTTTTCTTTGTGAATCTGAGTTATATCACTCAGGATGTATCTTAATTAGGATTTCAATTGCTATGATTTAAAGAAAAACTAACAAGAAACAATGTAAAGTTGCAGGGTTTATTTCACTTTACAATTACACAGCACAGTCTGTCAATGAATAAAGATTCCAGGAACTCAAACAGGTCAGGAACCTGGAAGCAGGAGCTGATGCACAAACCACAAGAGAGTGTCATTTACTGGCTCGCTTTTCCTAGATTACTCATCTTGCTTCCTTTTAGCACCAAAGACTGCCAGCCAAGGAATAGCACTGCACATAGTAAGCTGGCACCTCGTATATCAATCATCAATTGATTTGCCCACCAGCCAATCTGGAAGAACTTTTTCAATTTCTGTTCCTTATTCCAAAATGACGATGTCTGTGTCAAGTTGACATAAAAATAACCAGCACAAGAGGATTGCTTCTAGCTCTATCAATTCCTGTGAATTTCATTTTTCTTATCAGCTAAATAATATTCTGTTCTACAAATGTGCTGCGTTTTCTTTATTCTTTCATCAACTGATGGATTTCTACATTGTTTCCAAGTTCTGGTTATTATGAACAGAGCAGCAGTGAACATGAATGAGCAAGTATCTCTGCAGTAATATGTCCAGTCCTTTGGATATTTGCTCAGTAGTTTTATAGCTGGATCATGTGATAGATCTATTTTCAGCTTTTTGAGAAACCATCACAGTGATTTCTATAGTGGCTGTACCAGTTTGCAATGAATAGGTATTCCCCTTTCCCTGCACCCTCACATTGACTATAATTTTATATGTAATTATATTTAATTAAACTTGGCCATTCTGACTGATATAAGATGAAATCTCACAGTTTTAATTTACATTTTCCTGATAACTAAAGATGCTGAATATGTTAAGCTTTCTCAGCCATTTGCGTTTTACCTCTTGAGAATTCTGTATTAAGTTCCATATCCCTTTTAAAAATAGGAGTATTTGTTTTCTTGATGTTAATGTTTTTTAGTTATTTATATATTATAAATATAAATCTTCTGTCAGTTATATAATTGGTACAAACGTTTTCTCATTCTCATTTATTGCTTGAATGATACTGTCCATTTTGCTTTTTTAGTTTCACAAGGTCTCATTTATTAATTGTTAGTTTTAGTGCCTGCACTATTGGGGTTCTGTGCCAATGAATTCACTTGATGATGAAATGCATTTCCCAGAAGAAGCAGGAATATAGATCTGATTTTATTATCTAATCTGCTAGTCTATGTATTTTATTAGGAAATTGAAACAATTAATATTGAAAGTTATTATTGAACAGTATGTATCAATTCCTGTTATTTTGTTGTGGAAGTGTTGTTTTAAATCTTTTTGGTTTACTGTCATGAGGTTATTTATTCCTTTGTCCTCTTAGGTAGGGTTAACCATTTTATCTGAAAGTTTCTTTTTATGTATATTCTGTAGAGCTGTGTTGGTAGACACAAATTCCTTAAAATTGCTTTTTCATGAAACATGTCTTGTTCTCCTTCAATTATGATTTATAATTTTTCTGGGTATAGTAGTCTAGACTGGAATCTATGGTCTCCTAGAATTTGTAGATCACCTGTTGAGGCCTTTCTGACTTTTGGAGTCTCCACTGAAAGTCAAGTTTTATGCTAACAGGTCCAACTTTATATGTAACTTGGTCTTTTTCCCTTGCAGCTTTTAATGTCATTCTTTGTTCTGTTCATTTAGTGTTTTGATCATTACATGTCTTAGAAAATTTCTTTTCTGGTCAGCTCTATTTGATATTCTTTATGTTTCTTGTACTCTGATAGACATATCTTTCTTTAGGCTAGGAAAATTTTCATCTATAATTTTGTTAAAAATATTTTTATATATTTGACCAGAGTTTCTTTTCCTTAATTTATACCTATTATTTGTAAGTTTATTCTTTTCATAGCATCCAAGTTTTATGCCTAGACTTTTGGTTAGACTTGAAACAGTTCTTTGATTGAGTGATCTAGTTTTTCTACCTTGTCTTTGGGACCTGAGAGTTTCTCTTCTGCTCCATCCAATCTGCAATGCAGCTTTCCTCTGAGATTTATATTTAACTTCTTGGTTGATCCATTTAGAGTATCATTTCAATTTGTCTTTTCCCTAGTGATTTGCTTTTTAATTTATTTCATATCTTGAGTTGCTTTGTGATTGCATTCAACTATTTGTGTTTTTACAGCATTAATTAAATCATTTATTCATATTCTCTTTAAGGTCCTTGAACATACTCATAGTCTTTGTCTACGCAATAGCTAAGTTGTTTTTTCAGGGAACACTATACTAGTGGTGCCGGTTTTGGGGTGAGACATATTGTCTTGGTTGTTCATATATATGATTTTGTTCAGTTCTAAGGATCTGGCGTTACAATGTTTGTAGTATTTCTTGGTGTTGAATATCAGGTCTCACCTCTGTTGAGTGTCTTTTCTTGCTATTACCCAAACATGTTGGATTATGAATCAGCTGAATGTTGCTTGGTTTTAAGTCTTTTTGGTAGGTTACTCTGGTTTTCAGGGTTTAGACTTTGACTGGTTCAAGATCATAGTGCTAGGTAGTATTATTGATAGACAAGCAGACAGGTAAGGGATGGTTTGTATTTGGATGCCTTTAACTTGAGTTCTGGATGGGGTTCCACAGGGACCAGCAGTGGAGAGAGAGAGAGAGAGCTGAGAGTCTGTATAACTTGTAGACTGACTTTGGAATTTTCTGTTGGGACAATTGGTTTAAATTCTAAGCTGAAGACCAGTCCCAGATCAGCATGGTGAATAATGTGGTTAATATGTGAGTAGGTGGGTGGAGAAAGGGGATGACTATGATGGTATCTTAAATAGGGTTTGGGGTCGGAACTCCTGTGGTCCTCAGTTCTAGGGCCCAGTAATTGGTTGGGGCTTAAGGTAGGGAAGAGGAGGCAGGGAATTTGGCTCTGGGATTCCCTGCCTTAAATTATGGTTACATCTGAGGATTAAGTTTCCAACTTCTTCAACCACAGTGAAGGATGAGACAATACGTAGTAGAAAGCAGATGGTGAGAGGGGAGAGAGCTGACTCTGTAGGTATCTTTAAGTAGGATTTGACATCTGTCTCTATGAAGTCCAGGGCCCAGTGTGGGTGTTATTTCTGACAGTTGGCAAGAGTGGGTGGATAATCTGGTCTGAGATTCATTGCCTGAAATTCAAGTAAGAACTCGATTATCATACTCTAAGCAGCATAGATTTGATCAATGGCTGAGGTGGCCAATAAGCAAGCAAGCAAGCAGGGAAAGAGGGTTGACTCTTGAAATCCCTAAATAGGGTCAGGTTTGGCTCCAGGTGGTCCAAGTCCCATGATTGGCGGGCTGTCCAGAATCAAGTTTCATAATGAATTAAGTTCTAGAAATGCTTCATGCCCTCTCCTCATCTTGCATATCTATGATAAATATTTGTACATCTAATTTTTCTGTCATATAAAGTATAAAGACACCTGATAAATTTTGTTTTTATCAATCATTTCTTAAATGTATTTTATCTTGGGATCCTTTGTGTGAAAATGTGCATGTGTCTGTACATGTGATTTTATGTGCATGCATGTATGTATATGTTCTTTGTATCCCTCAAGTGCAATTGAGTTGAGTGCACTACAAAAAGGTAAGAGTAAATTCTGGTAAACTCTATGAAAACCAGATGCATTCTATGTCTGGTAGCACTAGGCTTTATTTTGTCTCATGTAATAGAATAATGGCCCCTCAACAGATGTTCACAGATTAATTGCTGGAACTAATCAATATGTTATCTTTTATGACAGAGAGAATTAAGACCGCAACCAGAATTATCTACACAGACTCATGTTATAAAGGTCCCTGAAAATGAAAGTGAGGGTCAGAAGATCGGGGAAGAATGATGTGATGCCATGTGTGAATGGTTGTGTTACTGATGTGAGTGGTGAAGAGGCTACTAGCCAAGGACTGAGGCAGTAGTTAGATGCCTCAAAGGCCAAGGACACAGCCTGTCACTGGAGTATCATGACAGGAATGCAGCCTCTCAACACGCTGATTAAGTCCTAATAAGAGTCCTGTCAGGCTTATGATCTATAGTGACGTTATACTATTTTAAATTAATAGGTTTGTGGCAACTTTTTACAATAGCAATAGATAACTGCTTGTCCTCCTCTCATGGACCATGTACTGAAGAGCAACCAGAACCACATAAGAATCCCACTGACCTTATATACTTAGATTGGCTGCAAATTAAAATCTAATGGATCTCTGTAAGGCAAAGAGATCATCCAGGTCATTTCACTTATCAAAAGTTTTATATATATATATATATTTTACTGCTTTTGCTTAACAGGCACTTAAGATTTCAAAAATAAATCAGTATTAACCTGGGCATAGTACATATACTTATAGTTCCAGTATTAGAAATTGTTGCAGGTGATTTGAGTACAAGGCTAACCTGAGCTATACAGCAAGATCCTATCTCCCTTCTCCAAACCCCTACCAATATTGCTCATGTTGAAAGAGATATTTTTCACTTCATGAACTTTGTAGCTCCAAGTTTACCAGAACATCATAAGTATAAGCAATGTGTGTTTTTCCATTTCATTTCTACAAGTATACTTATGGCCTAATACTTCAAAACTGATAGCAATTTTGTAGCAAAACCCTTTCCAATGGTCTATTTTGTACTAACATATGTGCACAAAAAGAACACTACTAACCTAATCACAGGTAGAACATATGCTTTGAGGTTTTATTTTAGACACAATATTCTCTTAATTACCTATCTATCCACGTATGTCTTCTTCATAATAAACAGACAACATCTCATAGGTCAATATCAAGATGACTAGTTGCTTATGGCTATGGATTTCTATTAAGGAGAAGCTACTTGGCTTTTTTTGTTATTAGAATTATATATAATTCACAATGACAAATACAGGAAATACTTTATGAGGACTTAAAAATACCTACAATCAATTTTCAAAACATTAAACATTGTAATTTATGTGGTAGGTGCATAATAATCTTTAAGGTGGTAGGAATGTTTGAGTCAGTCTATAAGGAACATAAAATTTGAATAATCTATATAGATTCTCAACATTTCATCTATGATAATTTTAGTTCTCATACAACTAAGAGTGAAATATTAAAGTATTTGCCTAAAACTTAAATGTTTTGGTCAAGTGTTGTTTCTTTCCTAAGGAGACCCAAGTGTTACCAGAATCTTTATCAACCAAAGTAAAACTTCTACCAATGATATTTTTGATTTATATCAACAATTTTCAGAAAAGGGGAAGGAATAAGTTTTGTTAGTTTGTAGAGGATGCAAGGAAATTTGGTGAGCATTTCTGAGGGAAGCCTGAATATACATGGAGATGAATAGATGTCAGAGGATAGCCTGGATATTGGTGAGATGAGAGCTGTCCTGTTCATGTAGCATCTAAGTTGGTTTCACTTTAACAAAATTTCCATCTTTTCAATAAATTGGCCAGACTATTATGCTGACATAAGATTATGAAGAGTTTTCCTGACAATCTAGCAGTCACTTAGCAGATGTTGATTGCACATTAGTTTTGTCAAGGCACCTTTATAAAAAAGGGAAATGCACATACTTCATCCAAAAGGACATTGTGGTTACAATTAGGAAAAAACTCCTTAAAATGGAATTAGCCATGCAAGTGTAAGTTGTTTATATTACAGAGAGCAAAAGAAAATAGCTCCTCAGATCTGGGCTACTTGGCTTTTACAACTAAATCCATGAATTCGGCTTCACCATGAGCCAGATAATTTAACAAGAAAAAATATTACTACTTAAGATTTAAAATGAATTGTTCATCCCTAAAAACAAACAAACAAACATACATACATACATACATACATACATACATACATACATACATACATACATATAGAATGGGTCGGTTGTACTTTGTGTGTGCGTGCGTGCATGCATGTGTATGTGTGTGTGTGTGTGTGTGTGTGTGTGTGTGTGTGCGTGTGTGAATGTATGCATCAACACATGTATAACAAAAATTAATGGAAAAAAGAAGGCATACAGTTTAAAAACAGTAAAAAGGGATATATGGGAGGATTTTAAAAAGGAGAGGGAAAAATATGGATAGTATTATAATTTTAAAAATGGAAGGCATTTTTAAAACAGAATGATTCTTCTAGCATTTTCTGATTAGCATAATACTGAGCAAGAGATTGAAACTTTCCTCTAACAAACATCTTGAAATAATTATCCAAGTAGATGGAATTATTTTAATGTGCCAAATAAAAAATTTCTTTTAATATATTTAATACAAATAATAAAAATTACATATAAATAAATTTAATTGCAAATGGTTGATTGTATAAGTAAGAACTAACAGAAGATCTCAACATTTGAATGATAGCAATTTTAAAATATTGGATGTAATTCAAATACTCAATGACTCTAATTTCAAATTTTATGAGTCTTTTTCCCTTAATTTTCAGTGCTAATATATGGTAAGTCTGGCCAAGGAACATTTAAAAACTGTTTTTGTTTTCAAGGATTATTAAGTTGTTACAACTGAACAAATGTAGATACTGGATAGGAAATTTCCTATGGTTTCTTATTGACTCAAGTCAGTAGTAAGTATTGGCTGTAGACTCTTTTCATGTGTTCTTTTAACAGAGATGATTTTCTGAGTCTGTAGGATGGTGTTTTCCTATAAGTCACTATTCTTCTCCATATTTTGCTCCATATTTGCCTTCATAGCATGAGAGCCAAAGTGATGCTTTAAGTGTGCCTCTTCTTTTGTTAGGGTCAACAAAGAAGTGACATATTAATAACTATATTTTAACACATAAATAAGAATTTATCACTTAAAAATCTTTTTTCTATTATTTGTGAATTTAATTGTATGACAAAATTCCAAGCACTGGGAAAATTAAGTCGCATTTTGGCATGTATTTAAGTAAAAGAATAAAATTTCGGAAATGATGACTTTAAAAAAATCCAAGTAATCTTAATAATATTCCACCTGAGGGTCAACCTCTATTCACAAACAAATCGTATAAAACATCAATGCTGAATCATTTCTTTTTCTGTTTACTAAAATATAGTTAATGTAATCAGATAAATCTTATTTTTTAAAAAAATTATATAGTCAGCTCTGCATGAATTAACAGAGTGTGTCCTAAAAAATGGAGACACGGAGAAATAACAAAACAATAATCAATAATATACAGCTTATATAATTTGGTTTAATGATTTTGTCTAATTTGTTATCTTTTTTATTTTTATACTTTATTTACATTTCAAATGTTTTCCCCTTTCCAGCTCTCCCCTTTGGAAACCCCCTATCCCATTCCACCTCCTCCTGCATCTATGAGGGTATTCCCCCACCCACAAATCTTACTTTTTAAAGCCACCTTAATTTTCATGGGCAGATTTGTTGAAAGAAAGGCATATATTTAACTACCTTGAATCATTTAAAACTGAAGTATCGCATTTTGCTTAAACCAGTCTCTGAATAGTTTCTAAATCACTCACACAATTCATTTAGGGCCTGACAATTCCATTTACCTTAAGGGTTTGAATCACTTCCTATACAGGATGAGATTGACACTTGTAAGTCTTCCCCTTGCCGGAAGCATGAATCTAGCACTTTTCTGTTCTTTGGCCCTCATTTAATTTCATTGAAGTATTAGGTTTTGTAACAAACCATTGTTGTTATTTATGACATGGTTTGGGAGTTCTTTCTAGGACTGAAAATTTAGAAAGAAGGGGATGAGATTTCTGGCATTTCTGGTGATAATAACAGATGATTATGGAATTAAGGCAAGAGCAACAGACCATCTGGCAGGCATGTGTATGAACTTTTCATTTTCTAGGTGTATCTAGATTGAAACACAAAGTTATAAAAATGTAAGCTGACTCCATCTAATTAAATTTAGCCTCTCTATAAAATGATATAAGATGATCATGGAACAGAAAAGGCTGAGCTTGCTATCTGCAAATCTGTGGATGGTTAGCAAAGCGTTGCATCAAAAACAACCTTGTTTTAACAACTAGCAATCTACTTTCAGTAAGTACTTCCTAAGAAGAGTAGTATATATAACCAATTCTCTACCATCAGACTTTAGTTCACTAAGCTCCCCTCCCTAATGATTAATCAGAAAAGCTTCTCATTTCAGTTTGGGATTTACAAACAATAACCACTGGAACCTCAGTCCTGGATTTCTCTCTATAGAGTGGGTATGAGCCAATGTAGTGTGGAAAGAGATGGTATTTCAGGAATCTTCTTACTCATCTTCCTGCTAAATCTTCCCCAAGTTGCCATATCTGCCCTCTTATACTTAATTCCTTTACCAGATGTAATAAATGATGCCTTCCAAGTGGCAGAATAAAAAAATCTTATGTATGGTAAAATATTTTGAAATGTACAAAATAGTCTGAAAACATAGAAAGTATCTTTTAATAAATGTTATATCATTGCCCATAGTATTAGTTATAGCTAAACTAAATAGGCAGAAATGTCTAAAGTGTACAAGAAAGAAGCAAAAGTTGGTAATAAAAGAACATTCATGAAAAGCCAATATGCCCAAGTGGATAATGACAGAAGTAAGGAGAACTAAAGGGTTAAAAAGATTTTGCTTTACAGTTCTACTTAACCAAGTTCTGGAATGACCAGTTACACCAGTAACTCTCTAGAAACAAAGACTCTGCTGTATTTGATTTGTTTAAAACATTAACCTGTGTCAGACCCCAGGGAAGATCCTGCTATAGAAAATCAATCTAAGCACAGTCCAGGAGAAGGAGAGGAGAAAGACTGGACACAGTTAGAATGGAAATGGAGATAGTACATACTAAGAGCATTAAATTGTCCAGTGTCATGAACATGCCAAGAAGAAAACATCATTGGTAACTATGTTACTCACAGTCCCATTACTGAGTGTCCTTTATTTAGGTATATCTATGGGTTTATGCCCATTTTATTTTTCACAATCCCTGGGAAGTCCAGAGAAAATGTGTTCTCTGATCACATTTTTTTTCAGGTAAAGGTAGAACCACAAGCAAACACTTTTCTGATGAAATCATAAAATATAGATCATATAGTCCTTACACATTTGGCAAACAGGTATCATTTTGAGAATCTTATGAGAAGCAGAAGAACTCTGTGGAGAAAATTAAGTTCATAGTCTGAAACCATGCAGGCAGTTTCTAGAGAGTCATCATATCGTGGACCCTAGGTTAGAAACCTATTTACCATTGCATTAATTTCTTATTGTCTTGTGAATTCACTTACCAGACTTACAATTGAAGATCAGCAATAAGATTAGATTCCTTTCCTGACTTAAATACTTAGGTCTTAAATTCCAACCAGGAATTGGCAAGGCAGCACACAATTAGAATGTAACAAATAAGTAATTGGGGAGATTACTGGAAGTGGGTGTAGTCCAGGAATTACTGAGTCCCAAGAATCTGAGTCAGATTGGAGAATGCAAAGAAGCTATGGAAGTCATTTATTAAGGTTGTTCTAAAAAGGAAAACAGAAATGTGGGGTCTGCCAGATGACTGAGTTAATAAAGGCTTACCACCAAGCTTGGAGACCTGACTACAGTACTCCAAACCCCATGTGGAAGAATAAGAGAATGGAACAGCACACACACACACACACACACACACACACACACACACACACACACACATCACTCACATACATACTAAATAAGTAAATAAATAATTGATTTAGAAATCTTCGAGTAGCAAGAGTATAGTAGGAAAACTGTGACATGACTCATTTTACATTCAAACATTCTATTGTGGCTTTCCATCTGGGAAACAGATATGTTTACTTGATAAGAGTAGTAAGGACATACTATATAAACCTATAAGAAAAGTGCCTTCATCCTTGTGCTGAGCATAAGTGACAAGAAAAGATTCGGAGCTGTTCCTGGAGAATTTGAGTGGTTGTCAGTAGGGTTTAAGAGTTTGTAAGGTGTATAATATGTTTCTGTGAAAAGATCAAAGTCACCATGTCAGACGAAGGAGAGGGAATGAACATGAATAAATAATGTGCATGCTCAAGCATTTTCTTTCAGAATGATTTATCAGTGCTCTTTCCTCAGCCTCACAGGATTCTCACTGAATGCTCCCTCTTTACTTAAAGAGAAAATAACACCACACAATCAGTGACTTGGCAAAAAGAAATTATTTCTTTATATACAAGACAAGGGTGTTTTTGTTGTTTTTGCTTTTGTTGTTGTGTTTTGGTTTGCTTTGGTTTGGGTTTAGGTTTTCTGTTTATTTTTTACTTAACCCATCACTCAAACGTGCTGAACTGTTTTCAAAGTGACATCAAGTTATTAAGTGTTGCTTTAAAATGTAACCCCAGAACATAGAAAGATCTCACCCATGATTGTAAAACTTCCTGACATCTGGAGCAAAACCCAAGTTATCAGTCAGGTATTGGGTATCCAGGCTGTCAAATATCTGGATTTAGTGTAAGACTTAGGGAGCCAGTGGATGTTCCTGATCTGTGTGTGTATGTATGTATGCACATATGTATGTATATCTGTTTCTATGTGTGTGTGTATATGTGTGATGTAGGTCACATACCTACTATTGTAAACTGTTTGAAAGCACATGATATTTTACATGTCATTATATTAATGAGAGCATAATGCACATGTAAGAAAATGAACATAAAGTAAGTAATAATATTCAAAACAAGCTTTCGCATAGTTATTTTTATACCCATTAAAGGCAATTTTAGTACCTACTTTGTACTAGGCAAATGCCTGAATATACAGATATAAAATATATAGGGCTTTCTTTCTAGAAACTCACCACACAATAAAACACAGAAAAATAAGTACATTGCACACTGCATGATAGTGAGTACCTGGAAAGTTTCTGACATTTCCCAACAGATTGCAGAAGAGGGGATCATACTTCATAGTAGAGATTGAACAGCAGTCAAGGCAATGGTTAACTGCAGTAAAAATAATGAAAATCCTATTAACAGGAGACCTGAGTTTGCATTCCAGATTTACCATTTTCTAATAAACACAAGAACATATTATGTAAGGTTATAAAAGTCAACAAGCAAGGGCATTTTGAAAGATATAATTCCAGAATTAAGCAGATATCACTTATTCCCCTGTAACCTTCAAGGTAACACAATGAATAACAGGAATGGGAAAGTTATCAACATGACTGACTGATTGCTGTCAAATCATCCTATCTTACTCTTTGTCCAGTGTTAATAGAAACCACTTATATATTTGTGAGCTGAGGAAGTCAAGGCAGTAGGAACTTAGAACAGCTAATTGCATCTACAGTGAAGAGCAGAAATGGAATGACTGTGTCCATGCTTGTGCTCAGCTTGATTTCTCCACTTCCATGCAATTGATGATCTCCTGCTCAGAGAATGGTCCTGTCCAAATGAAGATGTGACCTTCTACATAAATTAGCTTAATCAAGAAAATCTGCCACAGGCATGCCCAGAGTTTAACTTAATATAGACAAGCTCTCTTTGAGAGTCATTTGCTATGTGATTCTAGATTGTGTCAAGTTGACAGAACATAAGTATATAGAAACTGAGTGAGTCAGAAGAGGAACACAGAATAATAATCCATACTAGTTCATGGTCCATTCTACTATATTATGTGTAAGATACTATACATATAAATATGCATATAAACATTCACATGCAATAAATTATGGATTGTATGTTGGCAGTGTTCAAGTGAAATTTAAAAAAAATATATCATGGGCTCTGTCTCCACCCCTGGTTGGTTTTTTGAAGCTGACCTAGGTTTGTTTCCCATACCCATAACGGGCAACACATAATCACTTATAATTCTAGCTCCAGGGGATCTGATAACTTTTTCTTGTCTTCTTGGGTACCTGCCCACATGTTATGCACAAACATACATTTAGCCACACAAAAAAAATACAACTAAAACAAAAAATAAAAATAATGAAGAAAGAGAGGGTGAGAAAGGAGAAGAGAGGAGAAAAAAAGGAAAGCAAAGAAAAGGAGGGGAGGGGAAGGGAGGGGGGAGGGGAGGGAAGGGGAGGGGAGGGGG
>CM052722.1:74119419-74139155 GCA_028551405.1 Uromys caudimaculatus
AGAAAGAAAGAAAGAAAGAAAGAAAGGAAGGAAGGAAGGAAGGAAGGAAGGAAGGAAGGAAGGAAGGAAGGAAGGAAGGAAGAAAGAAAGAAAGAAAGAAAGAAAGAAAGAAAGAAAGAAAGAAAGAAAGAAAGAAAAAAGAGGGAGGGAGGGAGGGAGGGAGGGAGGAAGGAAGGAAGGAAGGAAGGAAGGAAGGAAGGAAGGAAGGAAGGAAGGAAGGAAGGAAGAGAAAAAATTATAAAAAAAATAATATAGCAGTATTTTGGTAAATGGTGTACCACTGGGAATTTGAATTAAAATCTAAACTCCAAATTTCAATAATTGGAACTTCATTTGTGGCCATGACAAGCTTGTATTACTCAGTTTTTATAACTTAACATTGTGCTGTTTGAAAGAGATGATTTGACATAAAATATACCCAAGTCAATATAATGATCGGTTTTGTGGCTGTATTGGAAATTATCCTTTTTAATCAACCTATCTCCATAAAGTCAAATTTTATTTCATTATCAAGATGAATTACCTGCATAATATCAATCATAATATCTAATCTCTATATTGAAGACCTTGAATCAATCAAATGTGGAGCCCTGTAGGATTAACTGTTATTTAGAAATATGCTATGCTTACAGCATATGTCACTGTTTTAGTAGTCACATACCTTATAGATTCAAAGCCATCTTACCCAATGAGATATTTTTAATATCTATGTATAGAAAAATAAAAAGTTCCAACTACTATATCATTCAGCTTCTAGTGAAGTGATTCTAAAGTTTGTTACACATTATAACAAATTGAGAACACTGAAAAGTGTTAATTAGCTGACAATCAAGCCCAGGCACAGAATGAGTATTTGGAGAAGACAAAAGCAGTCATCTGGATACTGGTGTTTTGTATTATGAATAGGGCCTCAATTTCTATCTCCACATGAAAAAAAAATATTTTGGAGAACTTTTGAGCTGGGTAGTTTTTGTGTAAGCCAGTAATTAAAAGGCTACAGAAACTATATTTTGTTTGATGCCTTATTTTGATACCCATAAGTTTTGATGTAATAGGTGTAGATTAGGGTCGAAATATCAGAACATTTTTAGAAGTTCACTAGGTATTTCTTATATGAAAATGAAATAAAAAATGATTAAATAGTTCATTCAACCATGGGGTCCTAGCTAACACAGACTTTCAAAACTGCAAATCATTAGTTTCCTATTTAGAAGATAATTTCCCCAGAGGTTCTTAGTTTTTAAAATATATTTTTCACATACCAATTACTGGCTTACTTTGGTACCTGCAAAATTCTTTCTGCTTCAAACTGAGTCACTTGCTTGATCTGAACTTCCTCAGCCTAAAATGGGTTTTAGAACCTGATTTTTTCCCTGTGTTCTTCTTTCTTCAATACCCTGATTTTGACCTTTGATCAAATGTAATTATCCAACTAGACTATGATTTTTGAGCTTCATTTCATCCCAGTTTACCAGTTTTAATTTGATTTAAAGCACTAGTATCCACAAATACTTTAGCATCATTCTATTGAAACTAACTTAGACTGGGTAATTTGCACCTGGACTTCAGATTCACACTATCTGAGCTGAAATTTGGTACCTTCTTTGAGCCTCAGTTTTCACATCTATAAAATGAAAAATTATATTATAAATATAGAAGTGTCAATTTTGAGAAAATAGTGCTTATAGTACCTCTTCTACAAAGCATGCTCCATCCACATTAGCAAGCATGTTTGATTTTTCAATGATGCAATAGCTGGTAAGTAACACTTTTTATCTGTATAAAATCAGCAAATTACCTCAACTATCCTGTTTGTCATTTAAACACAGTACCACTTCTTATGTTTATCTCTCAGAATAGTTAATTTGCTTTCAATGTGCTTAATTTTTGTGGAAAAAGAAGATGGGGGTCCACCTTATTTCTAATGCATGAAGAGGCCATTGTTTTTGATATCAGATAAATGTTAGGATACATAATAATTGCTTTATTGCCAAGTGTTCTGAATGAAGCTATAAAGGAAAAAAAAGATCTACCTAATTGCCTCAAGATGGATATGTAATGCATGAATCTCTTGTTTAATGGGTCCAGTAATAGGCCACCTATTTCCCATGCCTCCTACTCAGAAGAGTGCTGTATTCTGAAGTGAGAATATGTAGATTTTGAGATGCAGTAATGTTATAATTTCATGACCGTTTATTTCAATTTTTAATAATACCTAATCATATAATTCTAGATTTTAAGAAGAGTCCTACATTCCCCATATCATTTTATTGTAAGTGGTATTAAAATATCATCTAGGTAGAAGTTCTGCATTTAAAGGTGATACTTACAGGACAAATAAATAGAGGAAAGAGATAGAAGTAGGCTAAAGGTTGGGGACTTGCTTGATTTGTTCAAGATCAAATTCTCAGTCTATTAGCGTAATGGGATTTAATATTCAGTCAAGCTATTCATTGTTTATTTCCCACCATTTGACTTCATCATTTAATCTGTCACAATCTTCTAAGTCTACCATACATGATTCTGTCTTAAATAAGCATAAATTAAGTTTGAACGTGCCTTGCCAATTCTAACATGTCAAAGATTCAGGTTACAGCAATTCAGAATTTGTGATGACTCAGACTTTGCTGAGAAAAGAAGGTACACTTTTTCTTGGCAATCTAACAATGTTAGCAGATGGAGGGAGGTGTGTTTTGACTACTTGTAATGCATCATTTTCAAGTACCTAAGATTTCATTTGTAGGAAATACTAGACATGATAATTATAAATCATAATAACAAGCCTGGTAAAACATGCCACTGTGTTTACAGTAAAAATCTTTCCTTGAGGATGTTATTCATTATTTGCTCTATAAACCCCATAAAATATACATGCCCAGAACTACACTGACATAAAGAAAAATTAATCATTAAATATTATGTATAATCATATCAAGATTTGTTATTTGGTACAACTTGTGGCCTTGTTGGGACAAGATTAGAATTTATAAGTTGCATGTTGTGAATCCTACCTTTTTGTTTCATTTGTTTGTTTGTTTCCATTGTTATTTTAACTTTGTTTGGCATTAAACTATTTATCCTCTTTCTAAAAAGGATGTGGGTCAATCAATCAAACAACTGATGAAATATAAAACCAGCTTAACTTAAACTATGAAAAATTAACCAAAAGTAAAAAAAAAAAAATCTTTCCAAATTTTGTTTTACCATAATTACAAATATCATGATATTGTTCCTAAGTACTTCAGCATGCATGTCTGAAGACTAAAGACACTTTCTTTTCTAGTCACTCATGTCACTGAAAACGTGAATTAGTTAATTTTAAGAGTTTTGGCTCCATGAAGGACCTAGACATTGGCTTCTTCCTCTCCCTACATTAATCAACACAGACAACATTTATTTAGGAATTTATGACCAGTTCACCTTTGTGGATTGCCTGGTCAATTTATTGGTACAATTTCATTTAGTTCCTTTAGTTCATACTCTGGATCACACAAGAAAGAAGAATGAAATGTGTTGTTCTTGTTCCCTCCTCCCCTGCTTCCTCTGGCTAGCAAGAACGAAAAGAATGAGGAAAATTAAATTCTTCTTGCTGAGTGTAAACTCATGGAGGTAACCGCTGATTTGATCCACTGCTCCAAGCACCTTTTATCTGCACAGGCAGAAATTACTGACTTCTTCTCATGAGAGGTAATTCATGTTTATTAGACCCTTGAAGAGTCATAAAGGGAAGTTGAAGAATAAGCCGTGCCACAATCATACAATTATAACAGATTGTATTCACATAATTAAAATGGCTACAATATCAACTCGATATATCAAGTACTATAGTCCTAAGATAAACCTTATTCCCTTTCTTTTTTAGGTTTTTAATTTTCTTTCCTCTTTTTTTTTTACACTCCAGATTTTATTCCTCTCCTGGCACCCTCTGACTGTTCCCCATCTCATATCTCCTCCCACCACCTGTCTCCACGAGGATGCCCCCCCCCACCCCACCAGACATCTAAACTCCCTGGGGCCTCCAGTCTTTTGAGGGTTAGATGCATTTTCTCTGACTGAACCCAGAGCTGGCAATCCTCTGCTATATATGTGTCGGGGGCCTCATATCAGCTGGTGTATGCTGCCTGTTTGGCGATCCAATGTCGAGAGTCTTGGGTGTCTAGGTTGCCCTCTTCCTCAGCTTCTTCCAGCTTTTCCCTAATTCAACCATAGGGGTCAGCAGCCTCTGTCTATTGGTTTGGTGCAAATATCTACATCTGACACTTTCAGCTGCTTGTTGGGTCTTTCGGAAGGCAATCATGATAGGTCCCTTTTTGTGAGCACTCCATAACCTCAGTAATAGATTTAGGACTTGGGGCCTCCCCTTGAGCTGTATCACAATTTGGGCCTGTCGCTGGACCTCCTTTTCCTCCGCTTTTCTCCATTTCCATCCCTGCAGTTCTTTCAGACAGGGACAATTATGGATCAGTGTTTTGACTGTGGATGGCAACCTCATATTATTGGTTATTCTATTTATTTACATTTCAAATGTTCCCCCTTCCCAGTTTCCCCTCCACAACCCTCCCATCCCTTTCCTACTCCCCTTTGCCTCTAAGAGGGTACTCCTCCATCCACCCACCTACCCACTCCTGACTCACCATTCTAGCATCCCCCTCTGCTGGGGCATCAAGTCTCCACAAGATCAAGGGCTTCCCATCGCATTGATGCCAGATAAGGCCATGCTCTGCTATATATATGCAGCTGGAGCCTTGAGTCCCTCTCTGTGTATTCTTTGGTTGGTTAGTGTAGTCCATGGGAGCTATGGGGAGAGGTCCCGATAGTTGCTATTGTTCTTCCTATGGGGTTGCAATCCCCTTCAGCTCCTTCAGTCCTTCTCCTAACTCTTCCATTGGGGTCCCCGGACTCACTCCAATTGTTGGCTATGAGTATCTGCATCTGTATTAGTCACGTGCTGGCTGAACCTTCAGAGGACAGCTATACCAGACTCCTGTCAGCAAGCACTTCTTGGCATCAGCAACAATGTCAGGGTTTGATGTCTTAATATAATCTTTCTCCTTATTTATAGTTAATTTGTTCTGTCAGCTTCTTGGAAAACGGTAATTTTCTACATGCTAGAGATGAAAAACCTTGAATTTCATCATATATGATCAATGTAGTCCCCAATTAAGGCTTTATGTATTGTTTTCTAATAAATACATGTCTTAATTGTACACTCATCTTCTGGGAGAACTCAAACCAAAACACTGCTCTTAGAAAGATCAATCTCTTCAAAAGATTTTGCCACTTGGAAAATGCACTTTTTAATTATTAAATAGCAGCCTTCTTCGGTGTTTCCCCCAGCTCACTCTGCCTTGATTGTGTTTTCACATTTAAAGATTAAATCTCAAGTCAAATATTTAATCTTGGACAAAGCAGAGCATTTAGAAATAGCAAGTGTTCTATCATGCCTAGACAAGTACTGTACAGCTCTTGTTCCCTCGCTGGTGGTTATTGACAGGACTGTGGTCCCTCTTTGCTATTATGGGCTCCATCCGTGCTGCCAGGAAAAAGGGACTCTGGCATTTTGGCAGTTGTTCTCTGCCAGGCTCTAAACTTTCTTTTAAGCTTTACAAGTTGGCTACAGAGCAATTCTAAGAGGGCTATTTGACATCTGGGCAGTTGACTTAGTCATAATTGAAAAACAAATTAGATTGTGTCTGTGTTCTCTTCCATTTCCTTTGCTGTAGTGCTGTATGGATTAGAGACATGTATTTCACACAGGACAATTTGAATATATATAATTATTCAATATAAATTATATAATATACAATAAATATAATCAATGTAAATTATATATATATAATATGTTTATATGTATAGTCTTAATTGTGTTAAATACATTTCTGGCTTTGATTATTTTATTAATATTGGATGAGAACTATTAAGTCTATTTTTCAAAGTTATCAAGTTAAGAACATTATTATTTCTAAAGATTATGAAGGTCAAGCATCTCTCTCTCTCTCTTTCTATCTCTCTGATTGTTTTGTTAATGAGAATTTAACAAATAGCATCTGACCACCAGACAGGAAGCAGTTGTAAGAACTGAGCATACAAAGTAAATCAATGAATACAGAAACAATAGCATTAACTTGCTTTTATTACTTATAAGATTATTTGCTTTAGTGGAACTGGGTTTCTAGATTTCTACTATTCATATCCCTGAGCAAGTCAAAATATCTATGAAGAAATAGAATAACCATAATAGAATAGAATAAGGTAGTAGCATCTTAAGTTAGGAACACTTCTTTCTCCTCAAAAGTCATAGGAAAAGCAGGACAAGCCATGCATTTGTATACACATTTCTGAAGTACTTTGAGGATCTTGATTATTTAGTTTTGTTTTTTGTTTTTTTTTTATCCCAAAATCATCTTCAGATGACCTATGATGTATGTGCCCTAAGTTATTTAATAAGTAGTGAAAATAAAAACGAACCCAACTTCATGCCATGATTATTGAAACAAAACTATCTTGTGTATTAACAAAGAGTATGAATAAGATATTGACCTTTGAGAAGTTTTCTCATCACTAACTTCATGGAAAGTTGGTATACGGTAATTTCTGTATTTGACAATATTAGTAATTCTCTTCCTTAACCTCTATCAAGTAGTTTATGATCCTACCACTTCCCTTCCTCTTTCCTTCCACCAACCTCCCTCTTCCCGACCACTATCTCTGGTTACACTTGATTTAACTAGAGCTCCTACCACTGGCTCAGATGGAAAATATGCAGAGCTGCTGGCCAGAAAACAGGCATGCAGTAGAATCCTTTTAGACGCCAGTGGTCTCATTTAGTGTTAATGATAGCCTGCAATGGCTATCAGTCATTTCAGGGAATACCCATTCCATAAGATATAGAGATTTGAAAAGCAAAGAGGAAAATGCATATCACTGAACATAATGTGTATCAGTAGTCATCAGTTTCTTGCAGTGGGTTTTGAAGTATCCATAGCAATAGAATTCTAACACAACAACAACAACAACAACAACAATAATATCTGTTTTGAATTTGAATAGCACTTTCCCCTTTTCAGTGAATTTCCATCTGTTATTTAATTTAATCTTCATAGCATCCCTATAAAGTAGATGTGGCAAGGAGGTATTATCACTCGCTATTTGACCCATGACAAATCTAAGTGAAATGACTGAACCTGGACTTGGATTTAGAACATCTCATTCCAAGATGCTTATCTATCCAAGCATCCTTTTCTTTCTTCAGATAGAGCAATTTCAGCCTTGGTGTATAAGATGCCTTCAAGGAGAGAGTGGATATTTTGAAAGAAGATTTTCAACACATTTTTTAAACTTCAAAATGTTCAAACTCAGAAAACAATTGTAAACAAATTACAATGAACATACATTTATCTTTTACACATATTCAAAAATTGTTAATATCACTGCATGATTAGATTTTCACCTACATTTACTATTTGTTTATTTATTTATGCCTTTTCTGAACAATTTGATAGTCAATAGTAGATATGATACTACTAATTTATTTAACAAGTTAAAGAAATTTAACATTGTACACATCAAATATACATTCTACATTAAAATTTCTCTATTAGTTCTGCAAATGTTCATTGGACATTTTTCTGATCTCCAATCCATATGGAGGTCATACATTCCATTTTTTCAAGTCCTTCTTCTTTAATATTTTAAGTTTCATAGCTGTTTATTTTACTTAATTTTTAATTTTTATGGCTTAATTGACTTAGAATTTATAATAAACATATTTTGATCAAGTTAAGTTTATTTGAATTTTATTTCATAACACTGACCACTTTAATTACCCAGATTTCTTTTTTATATACTTTTTCAATTTGAAATCATTTTACTGTTTTCTCATGATAAAATTCACATAATACATATCTGACAGGAACACAGCTTGAGCACTACTATGTCCTTCTCTATCTCCTCTGGACACTATCATTTGATATTCTATGCTTTTGATAATTCTATATGCCTCTATTGAATAAAATTACATGCATCATTTTGTGATTAATTTATTTAACTTAGCATAATGTCTTCATCCAAGTTATGGTATATGTTAGAATATCCATCCTTTTTATGGGTGAATAACATTCCATTCTGTAGATATACCATGAATGTTTATCCATTCATCCAATAAACACATTGGGTAAAACACCTTTTTGGCTATTGTGAAAAATACTGCTGTGAATATTGGTACAGAAATTAAAAATGCTTTTTGGTTTCTCCACATACTTATGAGTATCTTATACTCTAATTTTAAAATTAATTAAATAAATTTATATCCAAACCCTCACTTCCCCTTCCTCCTCTCCTTCCAGTCCCCTGCCCCACTCCCCCATCCATTTCTCCTCTAGTTCTCTTCAGAAAATGGGCAGCCTCCCATGGATATCAACCAGCCATGACATATCAAGTTGCAGTAAGGCTAGGAGCATCTTTTCTTATTGAGGCTAAATGAGGCAGCCCAGTAGGAAGAAAAGGTCCCACAGGTAGGAAGCAAAGTCAGAGATAGACCTTGTTCCTGCTGCTAGAAGTCCCATAGGAAGACCAAGCTACACAACTATTATGTTCAGAGGGCCTAGGTGAGTCCCAAGCATGCACTTTGGTTGGTAGTTCAGTCTCAGATTAGTTGATTCTGTAGGTTTTCGTTTGGTGTCCTTAGCCCCTCTGGCTCCTATAATCCTTCCTCTTACACTTTTGCAGGATCCCTCAAGTTCTACCTAATGTTTGGCTTTGGATCTCTGTATCTGTTTCTAAGTTGTTGGGTGAAAGCTGCTCTCATAGCAGTTATGTTAGACTTCTGTCTGCAAATATTACAGAATATCATTAACAGTGTTAGGGGTGGACTCCCTCTCATGGCATGGGTCCCAAGATAGGCCAGTCTCTACTCTCTCTTTTTTTTTTGTTTGTTCATATGGGTTAAATAAGAATATATAGGAGCCAAATAGTACCAGGAGAAAGCTAACTTCCCAGAAGTGTAGACAAACCTGTGAGTGGAGGTAAGACCAGCACCACTGTTCAGCAGGACCCACCAAGAACCCTCAGGACACAGGGACCTAGGAGCAGCCAAGGACAGGAGCCTTCTGCTTTACACCTGTGCCCTATGCCACACGGCTCCATGCCCAAATAGCACAGGGAAAAAGCTAGCCTCCCAGGAGTATGAACAAGCCTGTGACCCAGGTAAAGTGAGCACTTCTGCTCAGCAGGACCTGCCCAGAACCCTCAGGTCACAGGGACAGAGGAGCAGCTGGGGACAGAAGCCTTCCAGTTTCCATTTGTGGCTAGGGACCTCAGCCTGTGCCACAGGGCTCCAGAGCCAGATAGCTACAGGATAAAGCTAGCCTCCCAGAAGTGTGGACAAGCCTGGGGGGATAAGACCAGCACCTCTGCTTAGAGGGACCCACCCAGAACACTCAGGACACAGGGACTGAGGAGTGGTCTTCCGGTTTCCTTCTGCAGCCTGGGAGCTGATCCTGTGACACAGAGCTCTATACTCAAATAGTGCCAGGAGAAAGCTGATCTCCCAGGAGTGTCAACACCCCTTCGAGCACAGGCAAGACCACCACTTCTGTTCAAATATCTGGATCAGGAGGGACCGTTGCAGAGCCATCAGGACACAGGAACCAAGAAACAGCTGGGGACAGGATCCTTCTGGTCTCTGTCTGCACCCCAGAGCTGACCCTGTCCCACAGCTCTCCAAAACCAATTCCTCTCTAAGAGAACTGGTCTCCAAGGAGTACTGACCCAGAGGCTTGCACAAGGGACAAGCCGCAGTCAGAGAGAGCAAGATCAGCTAAAACCAGAGATAAGCAGATGGCAAAAGGCAAGAGCAATGACATAAGGAAGTGAAACCAAGGCAACTTGGCATCATCAAAACCCAGTTCTCCCACCACAGTGAGCCCTGGATACCCCAACACACCAGAAAAGCAAGACTCAGATTTAAAATCACATCTCATGATGATGATAGAAGATTTTAAGAAGGAAATAAATAACTCCCTTAAAGAAATACAAGAGAACACAGGTAAACAACTAGAAGCCTTTAAAGAGGAAACACAAAAATCCCTAAAAGAATTACAGGAAAACACAATCAAACAGGCAGAATTACAGGAAAACACAATCGAACAGGCGAAGGAAATGAACAAAACTATCCAGGATCTAAAAATGGAAATAGAAACAATAAAGAATTCACAAAGGGAGAAAAACCTGGAGATAGAAAACCTAGGAAAGAGATCAGGAGTCATAGATGCAAGTATCAGCAACAGAATACAAGAGATATAAGAGAGAATCTCAGGTGGAGAAGATACCATAGAAAACATTGACACAATAGTCAAAGAAAATGCAAAATGCAAAAAGCTCTTAACCCAAAACATCCAGGAAATCCAGGATACAATGAGAAGACCAAACCTAAGGATAATAAGTAGAGAAGAGAGTGAAGATTCCCAAATTAAAGGGCCAGTAACTATCTTCAACAAAATTATAGAAAAAAACATCCCTAACCTAAAGAAAGAGATAAACATATATATTCAAGAAGCCTACAGAATACCAAATAGATTGTACCAGAAAATAAATTCCTCCTGTCACAATACAGTCACAATACCAAATGCACAAAACAAGGAAAGAATATTAAAAGCAGTACGGAAAAAAGGCCAAGTAACATATAAAGGCAGACCTATCAGAATTACACCAGACTTCTCACCAGAAACTATGAAAGGTAGAAGACCCTGTATTACCATAAAACTCTCAATTACCATAGATGGTGAAACTAAGATATACTATGACAAAACCAAATTTACACAATATGTTTCCTTAAACCCAGCCCTACAAAGGATAATGGATGGGAAATGCCAACACAACACAATAAGCGAAACTACACCATGGAAAAAGCAAGAAAGTAATCTTCTTTCAACAAACTCAAAAGAAGATAGCCACACAGACATAAAAGTAACATAGAAAATAAGAGGAAGCAACAATCATTATTCCTTAATATCTCTTAATATCAGTGGACTCAATTCCCCAATAAAAAGACATAGACTAACAGACTGGATGCATAAACGAGACCTAGAATTTTGCTGCATACAGGAAACGTACCTCAGAGTTAAAGACAAACAGTACCTCAGGGTAAAGGGCTAGAAAACAATTTTCCAGGCAAATGGTTCCAAGAAACAAGCTGGAGAAGGCATTCTAATATCAGATAAAATCGACTTTCAACCAAAAATCATCAAAAAAGATAAGGAAGACACTTCATACTCATGAAAGGAAAAATCTACCAAGAAGAACTCTCAATTCTAAACATCTATGCTCCAAATGCAAGGACACCCACATTCATCAAAGAAACTTTACTAAATCTCAAAGCACATATTGCACCTCACACAATTAATAGTGGGAGACTTCAATACCACACTCTCATCAATGGACAGATCTTGGAAACAGAAACTAAACAGAGATACAGTGAAACCAGCAGAAGTTATGGACCAAATGGATTTAACAGATATCTATAGAACATTGCATCCTAAATCACAAGAATGTACCTTCTTCCCAGCACCACATGGTACCTTCTCCAAAATTGACCATATAATTGGTCACAAAACAAACCTCAACACATATAAGAAGATTGAAATAATCCCATGCCTCCTACCAGATCACTACAGATTAAGGATGGTCTTCAATAGCAACAACAACAGAAAGCCCACATACACATGGAAGCTGAACAACACTCTACTCAATGATAACTTGGTCAAGGAAGAAATAAAGAAAAGAATTAAAAGCTTTTTGGAACTGAATGAAAATGAAAGTACAACATACCCAAACTTATGGGACACAATGAAAGCAGTGTTAAGAGGAAAACTCATAGCACTGAGTGCCTTCAAAAAGAAAATGGAGAGAGCCACACTAGCAGCTTAACAGCACACCTGAAAGCTCTAGAACAAAAAGAAGCTAATGCACCCAACAGGAGTAGAAGGCAGGAAATAATCAAAGTCAGGGAGGAAATAAAAAAAGTAGAAACAAAAAGAACTATACAAAGAATCAATAAAACCTGGAGCTGGTTATTTGAGAAAATCAACAAGATACATAAATCCTTAGCCAGAGTAACCAGAGGGCATAGAGACAGCATGCAAATTTTAAAAATCAGAAATGAAAAGGGAGTTATAACAACAGAATCTGAGGAAATTAAAAAAACTACCCTATCCTACTACAAAAGCCTATACTCAACAAAATTGGAAAATCTGTATGAAATGGACAATTTTCTAGACAGACACCAAATACCAAAGTTAAGTCAGAATCATATAAATCATCTAAACAGTCCCATAACCCCTAAAGAAATAGGCACAGTCATTAAAAGTCTCCCAACCAAAAAAGCTCAGGACCAGATGGGTTTAGTGCAGAATTCTATCAGTCCTTCAATGAAGACCTAATACCAATACTCTTCAAACTATTCCACAAAATAGAAACAGAAGGAACACTACCCAATTCCTTCTATTATGCCACAATTACACTGAAACCAAAACCTCACAAAGACCCAACAAAGAAAGAAAACTTCAGACCAATTTCCCTTATGAATATCGATGTAGAAATACTCAATAAAATTCTCACAAACCGAATCCAAGAACACATCAAAACGATCATTCACCACGATCAAGTATGCTTCATCCCAGGGATGCACACATGTTTTAATACCCAGAAATCCATCAATGTAATCCACTTCATAAACAGATTCAAAGAAAAAACCACATGGTCATTTCATTAGAATCTGAAAAATCATTTGACAAAATTCAGCATTCCTTCATGATAAAAGTCTTGGAAAGATCAGGAATTCAAGGCCCATACCTAAGCATAATAAAAGCAATATACAGCAAAACCAGTAGCCAACATCAAACGAAATGGAGAGAAACTTGAAGCAATCCCACTAAAATCAGGGACTAGACAAGGCTGCCCTCTCTTTCCCTATCTATTCAATATAGTACTTGAAGTTCTAGCTAGAGCAATTAGACAACAAAGGAGGTCAAAGGGATACAAAATCGAAAGGAAGAAATCAAAATATCACTATCTGCAGATGATATGATCATATAATTAAGAAACTCGAAAAGCTCCACCAGAGAACTCCTACAGCTGATAAACAACTTCAGCAATGTGGCTGGATATAAAATTTACTCAAACAAATCAGTAGCCTTCTTATACTTGAATGATAAACAAGCTAAGAAAGAAATTAGGAAAATGACACCCTTCACAATAGTCACAAACAATATAAGGTATCTTGGTGTGACTCTAACTAAGCAAGTGAAAGATCTGTATGACAAGAACTTTAAGTCTCTGAAGAAAGAAATCAAAGAAGACCTCAGAAGGTGGAAAGATCACCCATGCTCATGGACTGACAGGATTAATATAGTTAAAATTGCCATCCTGCCAAAAGCAATCTACAGATTCAATGCAATCCCTATCAATATTTCAACTCAATTCTGCATAGACTTAGTAAGATCAATTCTAAAATTCATTTGGAATAACAAAAAACCCAGGATAGCAAAACCTATTCTCAACAATAAAAGAACTTCTGGGGGAATCAGCATTCCTGACCTCAAGATGTACTACACAGTAACAGTGATTAAAACTGCATGGTATTGGTACAGAGACAGGCAGGTAGATCAATGGAATGGAACTGAAGATTCAGAAATGAACCCACACACCTACAGTCACTTGATCTTTGACAAAGGAGCTAAAACTATCCAGTGGAATAACGACAGCATTTTCAACAAATGGTGCAGGCTCAACTGGCGGTCAACATGTAGAAGAATGCAAATTGATCCATTCCTATCTCACTGTACAAAGCTCAAGTCCAAGTGGATCAAGGACCACCACATAAACCAGATACACTGAATCTAATAGAAGAGAAAGTGGGGAAATGTCTTGAATACATGGGCAGAGGGGAAAAGTTCCTAAACAAAACACCAATGGCTTATGCTCTAAGATCAAGAATCAACAAATAGGACCTCATGAAATTACAAAGCTTCTGTAAGGCAAAGGACACTGTAAATAGGACAAAATGGCAACCAACAGACTGAGAAAAAATCTTTACCAATCCTACATCCCATAGAGGGCTAATATCCAATGTATACAAAGAACTCAAGAAGTTAGACTCCAGAGAGCCAAATAACCCTATCAAAAAATGGGGAATAGAGCTAAACAGAGGATTCTCAACTCAGAAAACTTGAAGCGCTGAAAAGCAGCCAAAGAAATGTTCAACATCCTTAGTCATCAGGGAATGCAAATCAAAACAAACCTGAGATTCCACCTCACACCAGTAAGAATGGATAATACCAAAACTCAGGTGACAGCAGATGCTGGCAAGGCTGTGGAGAAAGAGGAACATTCCTCTACTGTTGGTGGGATTGCAAACTGGTATAACCACTCTGGAAATCAGTTTGGCAGACCCTCAGAAAACTGGACATAAGACTATCCAAGGACCCAGCTTTTCCACTCCTGGGCATATACACAGAAGATACTCCAACATGTAATAAGGACACATGCTCCATTATGTTCATAGCAGCCATATTTATAATAACCAGAAGCTGGAAACAACCCAGATGTCCCTCAATAGAGGAATGGACACAGAAAATGTTGTACATTTACACAATGGAATTCTACTCAGCTATTAAAAATAATGTCTTCATGAAATTTGCAGACAAATGGATGGAACTTGAAAATATCATCCTGAGTGAGATAACTCAGTCACAAAAGAAATAACACGGCATATATTCACTGATAAGTGGATATTAGCCCAAAAGTTCGGAACACCCAAGATTCAATTTATAGCAACCATTGGACTGAGCATGGGGTCCCAGATGGAGGAGTTGGAGAAGGGACTGAAGGAGCTGAGGGAGTTTGCAGTCCCATGGAGGGAGCAACAGTGTCAACTGGCCTGATCCCCCTGTGCTCCCAAGACTGGCCCACCAGCCAAAGAATACACATGGAGGGACCCATGGTGCTGGCCACATATGTGGCAGAGGAGGGCTTCTTGGACATCAGTGGGAGGAGAGGCCCTTGGGCCTGAGGGTGTTAGATGCCCCAGTATAGGGGAATGCCAGGGCAGGAAGACAGGTGTGGGTGTGTGGGTAGGTGGGGGAATACCCTCATGGAGACAAGGGGAAGGCAGGTGGGATAGGAAGTTTACAAAATGGAGACCTAGAAAGGGGAAAGCATTTGAAATGTAAATAACATATCAAAAAAAAAAAAAGAATATATAGTTCAGATTTGGCTTAATGACTAGTAATTTTGACTGTCTTTTCGTATGCTAAATAGTTATTTGTACTTTGATCAAATATCTATTCAATCCTTTTGCACTTTTGTAACGCATATTGTTCAATCTTGTCTTTACCATCTGTGATTGTTATTTTTATATTGTGGCTTTTAATTCCCTATGGTGCATATTATTTTTGAGTCCTGTTGTCTGTTGAGACACTTTATTATTTGTGATTGGTTAAGAGTTCGTGTGAATTTTAGGAAAGATTTTTATGCAAAAATCCTGTTGGGATATTTATTGAGAGTTTATTGAAGTTATAGATTGCTTTGAGTATTGGTGGTATCTTAACAATATATGCCACCAAATCCATGAGTGCAGCCTGCCTTTCATTAATTTGTATTAGTATTTTCAACAGTATTGTGTAGTTTTCAGTGTTCAGTGTTTTTACTTCTTTGATTAATTATTTTTCTAAATATTTAATTTTGTGATACCTATGATAATTTGAGTTTATGCCACTTTCTTTATTAGATTATATATTGTTACTGTTCACATTTTCAACTGAAATTTTGGCATTATTTTATCTGTGTTAATGAATCTTTACCTAGCTACATATCCCTGAATTCATCACACTGATCTATAAAAGTTTTAATAATCTCAGAAGACATTAATTCACGTTCCTGTCCAGTAATTCCTCCATAAAATAAATATGATAAATATGATAGATATGAATATATAAATTAGATAAATATGCCAACGATTCGGTAGCTGCACAGAAATATGAGACAAACCCATGCCATCAAGGAACTTAGGATTTAATTAAACAACGGACAATCACTTGAAGAGGTAGTCACACACAAACTAGATACAGGAAATTTTGAACATTATCAATAAATAATCCAATAAAGAAAGTAGCATAAAACTCAAATTATTATAAGTATCATAAATATTAAATATTTAAAAAAATAATGAATCAAAGAACTAAAAACATTGAACACTAAAAACTGGATTGTCAGGCTTGGGTTGATTATACAAGGATTTAATGGTCCTGAAATATTTGTTTCAGGAGTTAAGATGAGAAGATAGAATGGTTAGTCAGGAAATGGAAATGACTGTGCAGTCATTTGGACATACTGATTTTATATGGAGATCTACTGGGAATAGAGAAAATTTGGTTAAAGCAGAGCTGAGTAACATGCAGGACCGTGGTTGACAGGTATATGTTGTATTCAATGTACCTTTGAGATGTATCCTTATTGTGTCTGGATTAATAGTGCATTAATTTTATTCACTGCATAGATTATATTAATATCTGAGTGTCATTTTTCCTGTGGATGTATATTTGAGTTATTTTAAAATTTTGTTATCTATAAATGAAGTCAACCTAATAATGTTTGTAAAGGTGTCTGATAACTATATATGCTCACTTCTATTTGATATGAATCTTAGAGGAGAATCATAACGTCACACACTATTTACATTCTCAACCTTTGAATGAGCTACTGGGCCTTTTTCAATGCAAGTGTCTAATCTGCGGACTGTTTTGCCATTTCAGACCTTCTGTATGTGTATTGCCTTTCTTGCTACTCTGGTCTTTCCCTGATCACAAATGATAGGCATCACATGCTTGTCTGCTCATGGAGATCAGTTCTTCAGTAACAGTGCATTTTCAGGAACTTGTTCCTATGCTCATTCTTGAGTTTTTGGAGTTCTTTGCATGTTCTGTATGGAGAGATTGAGGGACAGAAGAAAGGGAGAGAAATTATTTCTCCCTGTCATGTTTTGTTCTTTTCACACAGTTAATCATATTTTGTGATGAGATAATGTAAATTTTGCAGAAGCCCATATTAATCTTTTTCTATTACATTTTTGCCAACTTGGCCTTGGATGTACTTTTTTTTTTTTTTCGAAACAGAGTTTCTCTGTGTAGCCCTGGCTGTCCTGGAACTCACTCTGTAGACCAGGCTGGCCTTGAACTCAGAAATTCACCTGCCTCTGCCTCCCAAGTGCTGGGATTAAAGGCATGTGCCACCACGGCCCGGCTTGGATGTACTTTTTTAAGCTTGCCTTTTTGCAGTTTTGTACTATGTCCATCAAGGTTTGAACACATCCTTGTGAGGACATCGTGTTCTAAACTTACTATGTATTCTCCCTACATCAGCACTCAAAGCTGTGGTTCACTTGAGCAAGTAACAGTATTTTGCAGCTATTTTTGTTAAAATATCAATAATCATAGACATTTTTCAGGTAAGTGAATTCCTAATGAAAATCTGATAGCTTTTCTTTTAATCCCGGCACTTTGGATGCAGAGGGAGACAGATCTCTGAGTTCAAAGCCAGTTTATTCTACAGACTGAGTTCCAGGACAGCCAAAGTTACACAGATAAACCATGTATAGAAAAATTAAACAAACAAAATGGAAGTAAATTCATGCTGTCCTTCAACCGTGGTATAAACAATTCTGTTTATTTTCACTTTATTATTCCTGTTACGTTCAGAATATTAAAGAGTCTTTCAATTTTTCTCTTATATTTCTCCTTTTAAAGAAAAATATTATAAATATGTCATCTATAGCTTATATTGATTCTATGCAGGATACTAATTATCTTTTTCACTTGTCAATATATTATAGTAAATAACATAAGTTTATGCTTTAAAAATCATTTCACTTTTGAACATTATTTTAATTTTAAAAAATCATAGATTCATAAGAATTGTACTTCCAAGTCTGTACACTTTTTCTCTGCCTCCTTCCATGTCAACATATTACACATTTGTACAGTACTGATCCCAAGAAATTTAACATAATGTTAACCCAAGAATTTAGTGTAATTTACCAGTTATTATGTGTTGTACTCTGTGCATGTACATTCTCTGCACATTAATCATAAGTGTAGTTTTACATAACCATGCTCACATTCAAGATATTAAAATATACAATCATTGTACTGGCTGGTTTTGTGTCAACTTGACACAAGCTGGAGTTATCACAGAGAAAGGAGTTTCAGTTGAGAAAATGCCTCCATGAGATCCAGTGGTAAGGCATTTTCTCAATTAGTGATCAAGGGGGGAGGGCCCCTTGTGAGTGGAACAATCTGTGGGCTGGTAGTCTTGGGCTCTATAAGAAAACCAGCTGAGCAAGCCAGGGGAAGCAAGCCAGTAAGCAGCATTCCTTCATGGCCTCTGTATCAGCCCCTGCTCCTTGACCTGCTTGAGTTCCAGTCCTGACTTCCTTTTGTGATGAACAGCAGCATGGAAGTGTAAGGTCAATAAACCCTTTCCTCCCCAACTTGAATCTTGGTCATGATGTTTGTGCAGGAATAGAAACCCTGACTAAGACAAATCGGTACCAGCAAAGTAGAGTATTCCTGTGACAACCTGACCATGTTTTGGGGAGGACTGTGGAAGGACTTTGGAACTTTGAGCTAGAAGAGCCATTGGGATATTAAAATCTCTGTGGGGTGTTCTGCAGGAGCTTGGAAGATAATGTTGAAAACAGTGCAGAAGATGGAGACCTATGAAATTTCAGAGGGAAGATTAAAAACTCTTATCAGGGCCATTGCTAGTTTGATTTAAGCTTCTGTGGTTTTTGGTTAGCTGGGGCTGAAGAAATCAACTGTGATTAACAAGATACCAGAACTACTAAAGCAAAACTATTGCATTGCTGGGACTGTTGATGCTGGTTGGCTGGAGCTGGGAAATTGGCAGTGATTGAGAGGAGACCAGCATCACTGAGGTGAAATCTTCTGAGAAGTGTTTTCTGAGAGCACAGAGGCTGTGTTCCAGAAACAGCCAGAGTTTTACCTTGTGCTGTGGCTGGACTTGGTAATGTGTAAGAGTCACCCAGGTGGTACTGGTTTTGAAGGCATGAAGGAGTCATGAAGAGCAGCTGAGGCCTAGGCACTGTGAGAGGCCGTGGAAGGCCATTGGTGAAGGTGCAGCCTCAGTTGCAGTTGATGGTCCAGGACTGAAGGGGTCATGCAAAGGAGGTGAGGCTTGGTACCATGAAGAGAGCCTATGAGAGACTGTTGGTAAAGCCTAGTTGCAGCAGAAAACAGCAGTGTTTTGGAAATGCCAGTACCATGAGATGACCACCAAGAACAGCAGCAGCAGTGGAGTACAGGCACCTGGAGCCCAGAAGACAAGGTGTGTGCTACAAGGGGCAGAGCTGGAGAAATGACTCAAACCCTTGGAGGAATCCAGAAGATTGTGAGTGGATCCCAGATATTGGACGGTTGGAATTTGATTTTGTTTTTGATTGTGACTTTGACCTGATATTTCTCCTTCTTGAAGAAAGAAGGTATTTTAGTGGAGCCCACAGTTAAGAGACTTTGAATTTTTAAAAGACTTTGAATTTTAAGAGATTGGATGTTTAAAAGGGACTGAAATGTTAATATGTAAGAATTTGCAAAGACTGTGGGACTTTTAAAGTTATTTAGATCTTGGGGATGAATAAGGAAGTAAGGGTCAAGGCTTATTGGTGA
>CM052722.1:74139655-74207888 GCA_028551405.1 Uromys caudimaculatus
TTTTAGTGGAGCCCACAGTTAAGAGACTTTGAATTTTTAAAAGACTTTGAATTTTAAGAGATTGGATGTTTAAAAGGGACTGAAATGTTAATATGTAAGAATTTGCAAAGACTGTGGGACTTTTAAAGTTATTTAGATCTTGGGGATGAATAAGGAAGTAAGGGTCAAGGCTTATTGGTGATGTGTTTGTGTGTCAAGTAGACAAGGAGTCAATTGTACTGGCTAGTTAGTGTGTCAACTTGACACAAGCTGGAGTTATCACAGAAAAAGGAGTTTCAGTTGAGAAAATACCTCCATGAGATCCAGCGCTATGGCATTTTCTCAATTAGTGATCAAGGAGGGAGGGCCCCTTGTGAGTGGTACCATCTGTAGGCTGGTAGTCTTGGGTTCTATAAGAAAGCCAGCTGAGCAAGCCAGGGGAAGCAATCAAGCCAGTAAGCAACATTCCTCCATGGCCTCTGCATCAGCTCCTGCTCTTTGATCTGCTTGAGTTCCAGTCCTGACTTCCTTTCTTGATGAACAGCAGCATAGAAGTGTAAACTCAATAAAACCTTTCCTCCCCAACTTGCATCTTGGTCATGATGTTTGTGCAGGAATAGAAACCCTGACTAAGACAATCACTATATTTCCTAATATTCCCAAATAAGTCTTTAATCTGTTTTATGTGTCTATAATTATTTTCACAATTTCTACATACATCAAATTATTAATTATCTGAATAACTCTTTGGAATTGTGTTTTTTTTTCTTTTGTGTGTGTGGGGAGGGCAAGGTATGGGTATAAAGGTGATATGGGGGCCACATAGACCAAATGCCAATTTCATATGTCTTCTTCTATTGTTCTCTTGCAATTTTTGAGACAGGGTCTCTCATTAAAGTTGGAGCTCGCCGATTCAATTAGACTACCTGCCAAAGGAAATACCCAGAATCTTCTGTCTCTACCTCCCCAGAGCTCAGATTACAGATATGTTTTACCACATGAACTTTTTATGTTAGGAATCTAAATTCATATTCACATGTTTGTGCCACAAACACTTAACTGATGAGCCATATTCTCAGCTCAAAATTAGAAAATGTTTTTTATTCACTTTAATTGAAAATAGAATTTTCATACAATAAATTATGATTATGATTTCCTTTCCCCAACTCCTCGCAGACCATTTCTACTTTCACATCAACCTGAATCCACACCCATTCTTTCTCTCATTAAAACACAAACAAGCATCTAAAAATAATAATAATAATAAGATAAAATAAAAACAAACAAGCCAGAATAAGACAAAATAAATAAGAAAAATAAAGTCAAAAAAGCACCAATCAGACAAACATTATGAGACAAAAATACCTCCAAACACACCATTGAGTTTGTTTTGGGTTGACTTTCTACTGCTAGGCATGGGGCCTGCCCTTACATATTGTTTGTGTACCTAATGAGACACTGATAGAGGAAACTAACTTTTCCTTTGTGAGTACTTATGCACTTGGATCAGAATGGAGGCTTGTGTCTACTTTCTCTCTCAGGACTGGGACCCCATCTTGCTTGGATCTGTGAAGGTCCTGTGCTTGCTGCCACAGTCTCTGTGAGGTTATATGTGTATCAGTCCTGGCATTTCTAGACCTCATTTTCTTGGTGTCTTTTATCACCATCAGCTCTTACAATTCTTCCTCTTGTTCTGCAGAGGTCCCTGAGTCAGGAGGGCAGATAATTGATGGAGACATCCCATTTAGGACAGAATATTGATATGTCTCTCACTCTATACATATTTTTCAATTGTGGGTTGCTGTATTAGTTCCCATCAACTGTAGGAAGAAACTTCTTTGATGATGCTGAGCAAGATACTCTGATCTATTAACATGTCTTTAGGTGTCATCTAATTGCTATATTCTTTTAATAGGAGGTCCATGACCTATCTAATCTTAGGTTCTTGGCTACCTAAGCAGTGTTAGTATAGGATTCATCTCATGGAACAGGTCTTAATTCCAAGCAGATAGTGATTGGTTACTTCCAAAACTTAGATACTTCTATTGCACAAAGCATATCTAGCAAGGCAGGTCACTACTGTAAATTTCAGGGTTTAGAGCTGGGTTGGTTGGTGTATACCTCTCCCCTCTATAATATACAGAGTACCTTCTTTTACCATGAACACTAGTCAGTAGGGGCAAAGACTCTAGATACCAGGTTCACTTCTCCATGTTCTGTAAGTTATGTGAGTGTTGGCTTCAGCAATAGAACCCTACCATAACTTTGTAGACTACAACCAATAACCTGATAATAAGCCTGGGTTGTTCAGTCATTTTTGGCCAACAACAGGATAAGATTTAACATTCCTGGCACTGGATATTTTATTTGGTGATGATAGATGTGTAGCTGAGGCTTTGTTTCTCCCCTTATTTGGTAATTCCAATTTAAATTTCTTTCATATACATATACATATACATATACATTTACATATACATATATTTCAAGACTTTTCTACTGGATTAGGTTTCCATACAGCCCTTCAAATGGCCCTTCGTTTTAGCTGTCCCTAATTGTATTCCCTCTCTTATCTCCCTTTTCTCTCTCCTTCCCTATTTGATCCTCCTATTCCAGTCTCTGTCCACTGACGATTGGAACTTTTTCATTCAACAAAACTTATTTGGCATTTATCCCTCCCACCAGGGTCCTGTTCAGAAACCCTTCCTATGTGCCTATAAGTTGAAGCATATTGCCTACTTTTTCCTCTATCAAATTCAGGTTTTCAGGCCTTATGTTGAAGTCCTTGATCTACTTGGATTTCAGTTTTTATAGAATGAGAAATAGGAATCTAATATCATTCTGCTACTTGTAGTTATCTAGTTTGACCAGCACCATTTGTTGGAGATGCTGTCTTTTCTCTGAGGTGTATTGGTAGCCTCTTTGTCTAAAATAAGAAGGTTGTAGGAATGCTGGTTAATATGTGGTAATCAATTCTGTTCCTTTGAAAGATGAGTGTGTTTTATGCCACTTTAGTGCTGTTTTTATTACTATAGCTCTATGATATAACTTGACATTTGGAATGATAATACATCCAGTAGTTTCTATATTTTAGCAGTTGTGCAGGCTTGCATACATATATATATATATATATATATATATATATATATATATATATATATGTAAAAATTAAATCTTATAAGTATCTAACCTAAAAATTGCACCTAAAATTAAGGGAACAAATATTTCAAACATATCATTTTCTAATTATTGTAGATGTATATTTTACAATCTGCTATGCTCATACAGTTGTTTGTGTTAATTTTGTGTGTTTGGAAAAAACTATGAAATAGCATATTGTTGAATATCTCTTTCAATTTGTGTTTGATGACTTCACCTTAGCAATTTGAAAATGGCTATGACAGGTATTGTTTCACCAAATGAAATCAGCAAATTCTACACATCAGGAACATTTCAGAGTTGTTTTGTCTGGAAAAACAGTTGCCAAACCTTTCTCAGTGTATTGTGTGGCATTTCAAAATACTCTTTGGCAGATTAAAATGATTCTACACTGTTATCAGTAATATATTTTCATTGGTTATTTAATTAATTTATTTATTTACATTTTAAATGTTATACCCCTTCCCAGTTTCTCCTCCTGGTTCTATAGGGGTGCTCCCCCACCTACTCACCCACTTCTGCCTCAGAGCCCTAGCATTTCCCTATGCTGGGACATAGAGCCTCCACAGGACCAAGGGCCTCCCCTCCTATTGATTCTAGATAAGGCAATCCTCTGCTACATATGCAGCTAGAGCCATGGGCCCCTCTACATGTAATCTTTGGTTGGTGGTTTAGTCCCTGGGAGCTCTGGGGGGGGGGGTCTAGTTGGTTGATACTTCTGTTCTTCCTATGGAGTTGACACCCCCTTCAGCTCCTTCACTAACTCTTCCATTGGAGTCCCCTTGTTCAGTCAGTCTGATGATTAGCTGCAAGCATCTGCATTTGTTTTTGTGAGGCTCTGGCAGAGCCTCTGGGATGGGGGGGGGGATGCTATACCAAGCTCCTTATCAGCAAGTGCTTCTTAGCATCAGCAATAGTGTCTGGGCGTGGTGTCTGCACATGGGATGGATCCCTAGGTGGGGCATGTTGAGCCGCGGCAGGAGGGAGCTCGAGCAGGAATGGGAGTATGAGCTGCCTCAGCTGCTCTCCCACTCCAAGCTGGATCCTGATCCCCGTGAGACCCACTGCTGTCAGCGCACGCCCCATGTTGAGTCAGGTCCTGACCACAGTGCGATCCTTGCGAGACCCGCTGCTGTCAGCGCATGCCCAGCCGCTTGGCCCAGAGAACAGATCTCTTTTCGGGACGAAAGTGTTACAGCTCGTTGGACAAAAGGCTCTTAGACACCAGAGCAGTTTTGCACCTTTATTCCTTCTGTCTGGCCGGCAGCGGGCACAGGCAGAAGCAGGCAGGGCAGGCAGGTAGAGCAGAGAGAGAGCGCTACACAGGTCAGGATGGTCTGATATACTGTTTGGGAGGGGTCAGGGGGGTTGGCAACTGATACTTTCCATTGGCTTGGTCTGGGGACTTTGTAGTGCCTCGTTTGCTTGTGGGAGGACTCAGAATTGCTTTCTTTGTGACAAATTTCACATACCAGGCCTCTCTCTATACAGGGTTTGTGAAAGCTGTAGCTGTTTTTACAGGAGTCTTCTGGGAGTGTTGGCCAAAAACATAATCTGGTCCCTCGTGGAAATTTCATGGAGTCTCCCAGAATTTTTAGCCTGTGCTCAACCGGGTGTCAGATTACCTGCTATAGACCACTGCCCCACAGGGCAGTGTCTAGATGGCCTTTCCTTCAGTCTCTGCTCCACTCTTTGTCCCTGTATTTTAATTTGTTCAGAGCAATTCTGGATTCATATTTTTGAAATGGTTGGGTATCCCAAACCGGGATCTCAATGGCAGTGTATTATGAATCTTTTGAATGTTTTCAAACTGATAGATAAGAAACTGTCTCTCAATATGACTTTAATTAATAGTTCTCCTACTAAGTATATTAAAGGATAGAAAATTGATTATAATTTTGTAACCTTGATCTTCTATATATTTGGTCACAGTAACACGTGATATAGTTGACTTCACTATGTGTTTTGTATCATTTTTCCCTCAGCAGTATCACCCCATTTTTGTCCTATGCCTTTCCCAGTAACTTTAAATCTCATTAATGCTTTTTGTTTGTTTGCTTATCTTTAACCTATATTCTAATTTTTGAAATTCTTTAGGACTAAATATTTGATTTCCTTCTTCTCTCATTCAAGCTTCCCTCTCCTAGTAATCTGATTGTTTTTCTCACAGCTTTGATTAGCCTACTGTTGTCCCAGACATACACTAAAAATGTAAGTGTTTAAGTGTCAGTTAAGTCTTGCTACTTTATTGCTTTAATTCTTAAGTCAATTCCTAGTGAGCCTAGAAAAAAAGTGAAAGTTCTTTTTATGTCACTAGCCTCACCTCAAAACTGCTCTTTGCACTTGGTAAATTCAATCTGATATGAATTTTATTTCAGCTCTTTGACCATATGAAGGCCTTTCCTATCTCAATGCCTTTGCATAACTTGTTCTATTTGCCTGGAGTTTCATACTTGACACTCTTAACAAAACACTTTCATCTTCAATTAAATGTGTACTACTTAGTCATACTTTTCCTGACTACTTTACTTAACATGAAGCTCTCTCTTCTTGCCCTACAATATTCTGAATGTTCACAGATTTCATATCACTAAATAAAAGTCTTTGTTGATTCATTTGATTGGTTTACCCTGTCTTTCCTACCACAATATATGATCTATGCTATTCAGTACATTATCGATCTTTTCATATCTTAGCTACAGAATTGAGCAACATGTCTTACATTAATTGATTATGGAACAAATAAATTGCCAAAGAACTGGGAACCTTTTGAGTTAAAGGCCTTGGTTATCATGTTAAGACTTAAACTTCATCTTGTAGAATGTATATGTGTGGTGGTTTGAATATGCTTGTTCTAGGGAGTAACTCTACTAGGAGATGTGACCTTGTTGGAGTAGGTGTGGCCTCATTGGAGTAGGAATGTCCTTGTTGGAGGAAATATGTCACTGGGGAGTGGGCCTTGACACCCTCCTCCTAGCTGTCCATGAAACAGTCTTCTCCTGTTTGCCTTCAGAACACGATATAGAATGCTCAGCTCCTTTTCCAGCACCCTGTCTGCCTGGACACTTCCATGCTCCCTGACAGGATGATAATGAACTGAACCTCTGAACCTGTAAGCCAGCCCTAATTAAAAGCTGTCCCTTATTACAGTTGCCTTGGTCATGGTGTCTCTTCACAATAATGGAAACCCTCAAACAATATGTTAAGTGAGGCAACTGCAAAGGTAACAATTTAAGCACTGTGAAAGAATCAAAATATGGGTTTATTGTGGCTGGAGGGAAGTCAGAAAGGTGTGATGAATGATATAATACCTGAGGTAGACATTCAAAGACAAATCAGACTTACATATGCAGACATAAAGAGACTCAGTGGGAAACTCTCAGCTTTATTCTTGAATAAAGGAATTGTTCCAGTAAAGTTTGTAGCATGAAGCATGCAGCATGCTTAGTGAGAAGTAAATCTTGAGAAAATAATTGGAACAGATTGCAGAGATCACTGAATGCTAAGCTGTGTCATCTTTTATACAGGAAAGGAATATAGTAAAGTTTCAACTATTCCTTTATATTTTCTTGTGTAATTCCTTTGAATCTCTCTTGTACTTCTCCTACTTGCTCTTTCCAAAGTTTAACCCCAATTTCCTTTGCCCGAACAATTCTAACTACTTCCTAATTACTACTTTCACCTACTTCAATCTCCCAACTTTATTTTTCCCTATCTACTACCTTATTCTTTTTAAATCAAAGTTCTTATAATAAAACATCCTCCATCAAAATTCTTAAGTTCTTTTGTTACTCGAACACCATTACAAGGTAAATCATGTTTCCCAAATCTAAACACATTAGGCTACCACTTTGCAATAAAAGTATATATATATTGATTCTTTGGGAAGAGAAATTTGTGGAGAACTCTGAGAAATATTTGGAATATTAACCCCTGTATAAGTAAACATTGAATCATGCCATGATTCCTTATGTAAATAAGTTTCCAAGGAAGTGACCTGACATCTTCTCTAAACCCTGTAAAAACAATGAGCTCTACTAAAAGTTCAATCACTTAATCAACTACTAAGTCTTGAATATATACTCTATGGCCCGACCCTGTAAGAAGTAGGAAAATAAAACACTACAGTCATATAAGATATTCACAGCTCAGGAGCAATGTGTAAAATAGAGTAAAAATGTGTTTGAATGTTGTGACATTCAATCAGAAATTCCTCTGGTACTACATCCACTAAATGGGTATCTTTATTACAGACAGTATGTTACAAGTCAGAAAAAAAAAATTCACCGAATGTAAGGAATTCTAGGTTTATTAACACATAATTCTCACATCAGTGCCATAGATGGCACTGATGTTCATTTTAACCTATGAAGACCGCTGAGCCTCTGAAGTTTCCAGCACAATCTGCCTGGCATCTTAAAATATCAAATACTAGTGACTAAACCTCCAATCTGACTTAAATACAGGCTGAAAGCTGAGCTCTTACTCCCATGACATGTTTTGTGTCCGTTATGATCCTTGTTGCAGTGCTAACTTTATTCTCAGTTGGCCCCAGCTACAGTTGTGGTTTGAGAGGCTTTGCTAGAAAATCTTTACATTTCCAATGGCATCCATCATTTTCCTTCACCCTTCTAGTACCTTCAACATGTCAGACTATACAATGAAATCTTTAGTTTCTTCCAAGTTGTTTTTGGTAACTTGTCAGAGATAGGAATCTAACTTCATTGTTCTATTTGTGGGGAAGATTTCCAGTTTTCAGAAAACCATTTATTGAAGACATTGCCTCCCCCTCCCCCCCAAAAATATGTTTATTTTTAACACAATTGATATCATCACCGAGGTAGAATTTACTGCTAGATGTTCTCTTATTTATTCCATTGGTCTATATGTCAGGGTTTTTTCTATACCATACTGTTTTCAATACTTCAGCTTTTTGTATATTTTGAATGAATTCAGGTAGTATAATCCTCCACTTTATTATTGTTTTGAGGATTCTTAGGATTTTAGGGGGTTTTAGGTTCACAATAATTACAGGATTTTCCTCTTGTTTTGTAAAGAAAATACATTAAATACATTAAATCTGTAAATAACTTTAGACAATAAAGACATTGTTGTGAGTTGAATGAGAAATGCCTCCTACAAGCATGTATATTTAAAAGATTGGTCTCCAGTTAGTGATACTGCTCAGGGAGATTATAGAATACTTAGGTGGAGTCTTATTGAAGGAAGTAAATCACTGGGGCAAGCTTTGATAATTTATAGCTCTGCTCCAATTCTAGTTTGCTTCCTTAGCTTCCTGTGTGTAGTTGAGATGTAATCTCTCAGCTTCCTACTCCTATCACCGGGATGGACTCTTATCCCTTTGGAATTATAAGTTAAACATAATTTTTCCTTTTAAAATTTTCTTATGGTCATAGTATTTTTCATATCAACAGACAAGCAATTAATATAGAACTTTTGATAATATTAATTATTCTAGTTCATAATCACAGGGTTTCTTTTTGTGTACTCTATAATTTCTGTTATCAGTGCTTTATAATTTTCATTATAAAGATCACTTCTGCAATTATTGTAAATGGGATTGCTTTCTTAATTTCTTTTTCAGATATTTAACTATTGGAATCTAAACTTACTACTGATGTTGTACCTGTACTTTGCTGAATAAGTTTACTTAAAAAGCTTATTATAACAAAGAGGATGACCAATAGAATGAAGAGACAACTATCATACAATTTTAAACATTTTCAAAAGCTGTACTACTGACAAGATGCTACTGTCTTGAATATATTAATATCTCAAACAACTCAACAGCAAAATCAATCTGATGTACAAGTAAGCATTATCCTAAATAGATATTTCTCATAAGAACCAGACAACTGAGAATGCTCAGTATCAGTGGTCACAGAAGATATGTTTTATGGATGATGGTCCTTCAATGGTCATTGTGCTAAAACCTTGCTTCCTAGTCTTGAATTTATGATGGAGGTAAAGAGCAGAGTTTTGACATATTTTAACAGAAGGAAATGAATGGTTGAAGAAATAGCATTTAATCTGATTAATTATTATATAATGTATATGTCAAATATTGTATGCCAGCCAATAATCTGTACAATTTCAGTATGCTAGTTAATTGGTTGATTGGGTTGGATGAATGTTCCTCTAATAGTCCATTTTGTACAATTCTTTGTCTTATGAGTGACACTATTGGAAGATACTGGGGCAAGAAGTTAGCATCTAGTAGGAGGTCCTTAGATTAAAGGATACATTCTCTTTTGAAGTAAATTGTGGGGTCCTAGTATTGTAGTCTCTGTCTACTTGCTGGCCTTTTGTTTTCAGAGAGTTCTTGGAACTCACAATCGTCCTTTCTTAGCCTCTTATGTGCTGGGACTACAGGTGTGTACTACTATACCTGGAAAACGTTATTTGTTTTTTTCTGTTTTTGTTTATTTATTTTTAACTTGGTACTAGTAAGCAGATTTTACACAAGTACTAGAATATAGAGTAAGGCTTTCACTTCTGCCTCTTATCTCTCAATATGAATAGTTTGTTTTTCACACACTCTACTATGACACTGCAATCTTCACACATGCCTGAACCCCTTTCTTGACTAGAACCTCTAAAACTATAGCTAAATAAATACATTCTTCTTGTGAGTTAATTGTCTCAGGTATTTTCTTATACCACTGGAGATACATACTGAAAATGAAAAATGAAAATGCCAGAAATATACTCTCATTCCAGTAAGGGCTCTCATCAACAAGACTAAAATTTACATGTACTGATGAGAATAGGAAATAAACAAATTTGTTCACACTCTTCAGTAGGAATGTAAGGAGTATAGATATCATGGAAAATACTGCATAGTTTTCTTAGAAAACTAAAAGTAGAGCTATTATGTAACCAAGAAACTCCCAAACTGGATATAGAACTAAAGGGCATGGTGTCGGTAGAGCAAAGAAGCATATGCACTCTCACGTATACATTTAACAATAGTCAAAATAGATAGAAAACACTGGCATACTCATTAAATTATTAATGAATAATAAAAAATACTAAATATGCACAATGCAATGCTATTAAGTCCTAAAGATGAAATCATGTCTGTCATGACAACATGGAAGAAACTTGAGGTATTAAATTTTGGAATAATAACTCAGGCACAAAACGGCAAATGTCATATTTTCTCACATGTGAACTCTAAAAATTTAAAAAGTCAATTTGATTTTATAGAAGCTGAGAGTAGAATGATAGTTTCCATAAGCAGGGGCAGTGGGAAGCAGAGAGAAATGAGGAAAGGCTGATTAATGCTTACTACATCGCACTTAGATAAGTATAAGGATTTCTGCCGTATAATTATACATTAAGATAACTATAGAAATAAATAATGTCCTATATACATTTCAAAAAGGTAGATCAAAGTATTTTGACATATTTTAACAGAAGGAAATGAATGGTTGAAGAAATAGCATTTAATCTGGTTAACTATTATATAATGTATATGTCAAATATTGTATGCCGGCCAATAATCTGTACAATTTCAGTGTGCTAGTTAAAAATAAATTTAATTTAGAAAAAAAAATTGAAACTTTTTTCATGGTCTAATATGTAATATATCATGAAGAATATTTGATAAGTACTTAAAAACTAATCTATATTTTATAGTGATCGTTTAACCAATTCCATATGTCAGTCTATATTAGTAGTGTTACTTTTTCATATTGTTTCCATCAAATTTTGTTTTAGGTTTTTCTCCTATATCATTGAGCTAATGATATTGAAAACTCTACATATCATTTTTCAAATTAGTAGTAGTTTTTTTTTTAATGCCTTGCAAGTGAACACCCAACTGGGTATAACGAGAATACTGCCCACAGCTTAAATATCGCCATAAGATTATAATTTCTTTTCTTGATTATTTCTGGGTTTTATTTTATGTACCTCTGATGATAGCTGCCTGTATATATGTGTGTGTGTGTGTGTGTGTGTGTGTGTGTGTGTGTGTGTGTGTGTGTTTGTGTGTTTGTGTGTGTATTTGTATTGTTTTAAATTGTGTATATCATATATGAGGTAAAACATACATCAATAATTTTATTATTATTAAGCATTCTTATTTATTGCTTTGTGCAATACTATACAGTAATATAACCACCCCAGTTCTTTATAGATGGTAAACCCTTTTACATACTTTTACACTCAATCCATCTTTATACTCCATTATGTCTTTAATTCTAAGGTCTAAGTTTGTAGGGAGCAGAGGAAGGCCTGAGGGAGTGAAGTCCTAAGTCAATGGGGACTGTCAAGGTAGGCACAACTACATCTAGGACCCCAGAGCCTCAGAGCCATGCAGAAAAATCTTGCTGCATGGGATGAGGCTCAAATGAAATAGTAAAGCCTTCATGGGGGACCTAAGTGAGTGTTGACAGTGTGGGTAACAGATGTCTACCACAGCACTCCATCCTGGGTATTTATGGTCTGAAAACTGCTCTCCTACAGAGACTGCTCCTACCCAGATAAACTAAGTGTGTCCTATTGATCTAGCAGTATACCATAACTCTGTTCCCTTGTTTATCTGCATACAATAATCCTGAATCTTCATTCCCCTGTATGTAATAACTCAACTCTGTATAATAAACATTTTGAACTTCAAGTGTGCTGGGGTTTCTCTGATCCTAGCTTTCTGTCTGTCTGTGTTTTTCTTACACTTCCACCTCTCAGTCAGGCCTGTGCCTGAGGCAAGCCATGAAAGGACACAGCATATGTTTATCCAGCTATTGCTCTGATCCTCAGTTAATAGACTTTTTTTATTATTCTTACTCACTTAACCTCAAAGTTTATCCCTTTTACTAACAACACTTCTGGTCAAGATTGGTACTAATGCTTACCTTTCCAAATCAACTGGGTATACAATGATAGTGACAGAGAGAATGCTGGATTTTATGACTTACCATTATCAGGCATAATTTCTCCTTTGGCTGTGATAAAGGATGGGCAGCAGCAAGGACAGAAAAATTAAAAACCACGGTTTTCCAATTTTCATAATCAAAGCTAAAATATTCATTTGCTTTTCTAAAATAAATGATTCTTGATTATCTTATGCCTTTAGCAAATTCACAAATATTTAAATTGTTATTTTGTTAAGTGCTTTGGGAAAATTGAATTTGTCTGTCATCTTGCATATGCATATCTGGAATTTCCATCTATAACAGTGTTTCTCTGCTATTTGCATGGTTAAAATAGTAGATAAAAAAACAGGCTGTTGTAAATATAAAGTAATGAAATAAACCAAGATTTCCATGAAATAAATATGGCTGGCTTCTTGCAAATGCTGTTTGATTAATATAAGGGCAATGCTATAATCCGCATACTATTTTAAATTCATTTCTTCACTTACTCATTTGTATATTCAAATATTTCCTTAAGAAGCAATATGCCATCATTCAATCCAATATTTCAACTCATATAATTCATCCATTGCCAAAGAATTTCATATTTAATAAGTTAGGAAAACAGACAGAAAAAATATAATACTCAGAATCAATCTAGTGAGATTATTGAAACAGATGTGACATATTAATGCCCTTTTGTTGCTGTGACAAAAAAGGCCTTCTTTTGGCTTATGATGCCAGAATGGAAGCATAATAGGAAGGGAGGCATGATAGCAGGCCGCCAGAACAAGTAGCTGAAATAGCACATCTCAACCACACATAGGAAGCAGGAAGTCCAAACTGGAAACCAGGATGAGGCTATAAACTTTCAAAGGCCACCCCCAGTGATGTTCTTCCTCCAGTAAGCATGAACTTCCCAAACATCCTTTAACCTCCCCAAACAATGTCATCAACTTAGGAACCAAGTTTTCAAATACATGAGCCTATGGGGAATATTTCTTTTTTCAACCCATTATGGGAGAGAAAATAAGAAATATTAACAGTAGTACTTCCTACTTTAATGGAATGATGTGGTGAGATTTTACAGAGTTGGCATTCAATACTACTCACCTACCCATTCATCCACCCATCTATACCCCTATCCTCTTCCTTTCTCTCTCTCTCTCTCTCTCTCTCTCTCTCTCTCTCTCTCTCTTTCTGTGTGTGTGTGCATGTGTGTGTGTGTGTGTGTGTGTGTGTGTGTGTGTGTGTGTGTGATATATAAATCAGCAGGGGGATGCTGGGGGTGCACCCTCTCAGAGGCAAAAGGGAGTGTGTAGGATGAAGAACTCTGGGAAGGGGGACCAGGAGGAGCAATATTTGGGATGTAAGTAAATAAAATAATTAACTAATTAAGAAAAAAGTCAGCAGATGTAATTGAAGGAGAAATTTTCCTGAATTGTAGTATGTCTGAATGTCCTGAAAACTATCAGCTTTGGTTTGCCCCCATGATGGATGCAAAACTTGAGTCATGTCATAAAAAGAAATGATTTTCTCCATAAGTTATGAAATTCATCTTTATCATAATTTATCTACCTCTAGTTAGAAAGCACATTTTTTATATATTCATGAAGTGTTCAAGTGATTTGAAGCCAAATATATAGTATAATGAGCAGAATTATACTCTCTCCACTCCTATTTTCTGAAATATATTATAGTTGATTATTGTCAGTGAAGTTGAGCATATGGTCCTTAAATGGCTCTAAATGATTTTATACATTTTCTGTTTTATTATTATCCATCTGATACTTTGAATGAGGCAGCATATGGCCATTAATTTTCTCCTCCATTCCCCTGTGCACAATATCAAAACAATTCAAAGTGGTGCATATTTGAGCTGTCTTTTACGGGTGAATTATATCTCCTGCAGTCTGTACATGGAGATACAGAACAGGCCATGAGACAGATTTCAGCAAAAAAATGGTATTTTGTTTGCTTGGAAGGATTTGGAGAATGTCTTTAAAATTATGTGAGCTTTAAGTACAAATCAAATGTTTAAATGCCTCTTTAATTATGGCATGTGCAATAAATCCCAAACAAACTAATGAATAAACTTTATGTTCTATCTTCCCCTGAGACAATTGGTAAGTATAATTTATTTATTTGTACTTTTAATTTTTTTAATAACAATCTAATTATATCACTAATCTCCTTTTCCTCCTAAAACGTCTTCATATATCCTTATTCTTTTGAATTCATGACTTCTTTTTCTTTTTTTTTTTTTAATTTTTTTTTGTAGCCCTGGCTGTCCTGGAACTCACTCTGTAGACCAGGCTGGCCTCGAATTCAGAAATCCACCTGCCTCTGCCTCCCAAGTGCTGGGATTAAAGGCATGCGCCACCACTGCCCAGCCATGAATTCCTTTTCATCTCTCTCTCTCTTTCCCTCTCTCCATATATATGGGTGTGGGTGTGTGTAATGAATATACAATGTATACATGTATATAATTATACATATATTATGTATATTCCTGCATACCTAAACACATCTTGCTCAGTCCATATAATGTTACTTTTATGTGCATGGTTTCAGCAATGAAGTTTTATCTTCATGGACATCTAAACATGACCTGAACAAGAAAGATACCTATAGACTTGCTAATGTGGGCTGAGGAAAAATCATGAGACCTCAAACCTAAACAAAGAACTACAGGAAGCTAAGGAATTCTGAGAGCGGGAGAACTAATCTTCCCTGGTAAAGAGCAAACTAATTATTTATTTATGATATATTTTTAATTTTAGCTATTTAATGATAGCTATTTAAATGATATTTAATTAAGTACACAAAAAATAAATTACTGCAACTATAGACTTTTAAGATTCAAAGGCCCATATAAGGTTGTTTACTAAAAGTCTATGCTTGATATTGATAGAACTTCTACAGTATTCTGTCTTGATTTGGCTCTCTAATACTATTTGACCCACCTCCTTCAAATTTAGTGGCTTTAAAATAGGCACCATATTTTGCTCATGAATCTGAGTTACTTCAAAATATGGTTTTAACAGAGTTTCTTTGACCACACATACTTTTAATCTAAATTTATAACCTCAGTCCTTCTTGCTATGATACATATAAACTCAGTTAAATATTGTATGATTATTTCTCAAGGTAAAAGAGAAAATGAAGTCAGTATACAAGCTTACAAAAGTAGTATAAGTGTTGTTTCTTTAGTGTAGTGATTTAATAATACATTTGCCCCAGTATAAAATATATTAGGGGTATTCTATGACCTAAGCAGATTAAACACACCCATCTACTCACACCTAATAGGAAGCTCACAAAAGACCAAAGCATGAATACCACCACAATTTGACTTGGTAGAGCAATGAACTTTTTTAAGGTCACTTACAAGAATATGGGTGAGGGGTTACTTGTAGGATCAGAAATGACTAAAAGATGTTATGTCACCAAAATCCACTGAATCATGATGACAGTTCATCAAAGCTGAGAACCTGGAATACTACATAGCCTGTAGGAAGACCAACAGTTTGGAGAATGTATGTACTTTCTAGGTGCCTAAGACGGTCTAAATCTCTTCCAGGCAGCTCAGCTGATATCTGCTTCTTCTAGTAGCTGTTCTTGTCTCAGGAGCTTCTTTGCAGCTTGTCTTGTCTGAGAGTGAGTCTTATCCATCTTTACTCTGGGTAGAGGAGCCTAATGGATCTGGTCAGTTTCAGGGACTTCCTGGAGGTATTTTCAGATTTCTTTCTTTTCTTTTCGTTTTGTTTTTTTGTTTTGTTTTGTTTTGTTTGTTTCTTGTTTTTTGAGACAGGGTTTCTCTGTGTGGCCCTGGCTGTCCTGGAACTCACTCTGTAGACCAGGCTGGCCTTGAACTCAGAAATCCACCTGCCTCTGCCTCCCAAGTGCTGGGATTAAAGGCATGTGGCACCACTGCCTGGCTCTTTTCTTTTCTTTTCTTTTCTTTTTTTCCTTCTAACTTAAAATTATTTCCTAGGTATTGTTTTCCTTTGGAAATTAGGCATGACATCAGGAGATATGATTGTGTCTCAAGTTGAAAAGGGGAGGACTTGTGATTGCTACTCTTTGTCATAAATTTGACTACATCTAGAGTTAACTAAAACTCAAATGATATATATATATAGTGGGGAATATTTTTAAAAGCCAGCAAGTTCCCGCACTATGCCCTGGTTCTCTCTGCCCCATGGGGCTTGGCCTGCCATGCACTGATGGGCAATAGCCCACCTGTTTTTGTCTCATGGAGACTCTGACTCAGAACTCCATGCAATCTTTCCTCCCAGCTCACTGGGTTCCCATTGGCAGGTCACTATCATGCCAGCCCCATGCTTCAAATTCCCCATGGCCTTTGTGGTACACACCAGGCAAACTCATGCTTTGCTGCCACACTTATCTCTCTTGAACCCAGACAAGTCAGCTGTGAGAAGAAAAATACCACACAAACTTAGCTCAGAAACAATGATAACTTAATCTCTGGGCACAACAACTAAAACCTAATCTTGAAAGCCTTATTAAAATCTGATTCCTCCAGTGACGATTCCTTGTGGATTCACCATGATACTGGGAGCTCTAGCAGCTACATCTTACCCCTTATGCTGTCCCGGTTCCAAAAAGGACTCTCTCTCTCCTCCTCCTCCTCCTCTTTTCCCTTATCCAACCCAGAAGACTTTCCTACTTGCTCAGTGATTAGCTCTTTTATTCATTAGCATATTGGTTCATAAGAAGTCACCTGAGTACGTGACTGACTTCTTTTCCACAGCCTCCCAAGAGAGCAGAAATTAACATCAAAATGCAAGCAGCACAGAGCCATCCACAATACACACACACACACACACACACACACACACACACACACACACACACACACACACATATATAATATGTTCTGTTCCACTAGGAACAATGACTAATGCAGCATATTTCAGTTTCAGAGGAAACTGCTACACAGGGCTAGTGGGGTGGAGTGTTCAAACCTGAGTTCTACCCCCAGAATTGAGGCAAAACAATATGAGAGAGGTGGCACACATTTGTCTGCAATCCTAGTGGTGGGGATGCAGATTTCAGGGGCTTATTGGGAATCTTTCTTATGTTTGTGTACATATTTGTTTGTGATTAATTGAGTTATAGTCCCAAAGTTAATAATAGTGGTTGAAACCCTTTGCCTGGTATACTCTTTAACAGCAGTATTATTTTAAGTGACCTAAGCTGTAATATGCCATTCCTAAAAAAAAAAAAAAAAAAAAAAAAAAAAAAAACAGTAAATTTTAAGACCAAGACCTTCACATTCATTCAGTATGATTCTACTCCATGCTCATTTTCTACTTGATGGTAAAATCTGTTGGCCCATGTGTGACAGCCTCCCATGATTAGCTCCTTTTGGGTGTTTCTCAGCTACGGTCAGTCACTTTTTTCAGGTCAATACTTTTTCTATCCCAAAACTAATTATAGTAGAAGGATAACAGCCCAGCTATATGAGTACATCATAAGACACGCCCATTTGTATTGTTATTCTTTAATCATTTTACAGTCCAGTCGTTATCCCCCTCCCGGTCCACCCTCCAACTGTTCCTCAGCCCATTTCTCCCTCACTCCCCCCCCAGCATCTCCAAGATGATATCCCCACTCCCTCAGCCCCACTCCACCAGACCTCCCTACTCCCTGGGGCCTCACATCTCTCCAGGGTTAGATGTATCTTCTCTTTCTGAGGCCAGACCAAGCAGTCCTCTGCTGTATATGTATGTTTCAGAGGCTTCATATCAGCTGGTATATGCTGCCTGGTTGGTGGCTCAGTATCTGAGAGATCTTAGGGGTCCAGGTTAGTTGAGACTGTTGGTCTTCCTATAAGGTCACCCTCCTCCTCAGCTTCTTCCAGCCTTTCTCTCATTCAACCACAGGGGTCAGCAGCTTTTGTCCATTGGTTAGGTGCAAATATCTGCATCTGACTCTTTCATCTGCTTGTTGGGCCTCTTGGAGGACAGTCATGCTAGGCTCCTGTCTGTAAGCACAGTATAGCATAAGTAATAGTGTCAGGCCTTGGAGCCTCCCCTTGAGCTGGATCACAAGTTGGGCTGGTCACTGGACCTCCCTTTCCTCAGTCTCTTCTCCATTTTTGTCCCTGCGTTCTTTTAGACAGGAACAATTCTGGGTCAGAGTTTTTGACTGTAGGATGGCAACCACATCCCTCCACTTGATGCCCTGTCTTTCTACTGGATGTAGCCTCTACAGGTTCCCTCTCCCCACTGTAGAGCATTTCATCTAAGATCCCTCCCTTTGAGTTCTGAGATTCTCTCACCTCCCAAGTCTCTGGAACATTCTACAGGGTCCCCCCACCTTCTACTTCCCAATGTTGCCTGTTTCCATTTTATCTGCTGGCCCTCAGGGCTTCAGTACTGATTTCCCCTGCCCCAATACCTGATCATGTTCACCTTTTCCCCTTCCTGTCCCCTCTCCATCCAGGACCTTCCCTCCCTCTGCACCCCACATGATTGCTTTTTTTCTCCCTCCCAAATGGGATTGAAGCATCCTCACTTAGGCCCTTCTGCTTGTTACCCTTTTTGAGTTCTGTGGATTGTATCCTGGGCATTGTGTACTTTTTTGGCTAATATACACTTATTAGTGAGTACATACCATGCATGTCCTTGTGGAGATGAGTTACCTCACACAAGATGCTATTTTCTAGTCCCATCCATTTCCTTGCAAAACACATGATGTCCTAGTTCATAAAAGCTGAGTAGTATTCCATTGTATAAATGAACCATATTTTCTGTATCCATTCTTCCATTGTGGGAAATCTGGGTGGTTTCCAACTTCTGGCTATTATAAATAAGGCTGCTATGAACATAGTGGAACATGTTCCCCTGTGGCATGCGGGGCATCTTTTGAATATATCTCAGTATTGGTATAGCTGGATCTTCAAGTAGATCTATTTTCAATTTTCTGAGGAACCTCCAGATTGATTTCCAGAGTAGTTGTAACAGTTTGCAATCCCACCAACAATGGAGGAGTGTTCCTCTTCACATCCTCACCAACATGCGCTGTCACCTGAGTTTCTGATCTTAGCCATTCTGGTTGGTGTAAAGTGGGATTTTAGGGTTGTTTTGATTTTTACTTCCCTGATCACTAATGACTTTGAACATTTGTCAGCCATTCAAGATTTCTCTGTTGTGAATTCTCTGTTTAGTGTATACCCCATTTTTTAAATTGGGTTGTTTGGTTTTTTGGAGGTTAGATTCTTGAGATCTTTATATATTTTGGATATTAACCCTCTATCAGATGGGGTTAGTGAAGGTTTTTCCCCAATCTCTAGATTGCTAACATTTGTCCAATTGACTATGTCCTTTGACATACTCATTTGCTATTTATATTCTAGAACCCTGTGAGTGGAATTGGCCTGCATGGCATTTTTTCTCAGTTAGCTTAATCCTGCCCCTCACTTCCTATTGATCCATAGTAAATAATCCAGGTACCTAGTATGTCAAGCCTACTTCAGCATCAACCAGAGAACCCAACTTGTAACAACCCCTAACTCATAAAGCCCACATTTACTCATAATATTTAACCTTGTTTTTTAATGTGGGGTACAGTTAACTGTAGTCAACTTCTTTACCAAATCCTTCTCCATATGCTTGACTTTCTGATTTTCAATTCTTCATTATTATTTGGTTGTTTCTCTAGATATTCAGAAATAATGTCCATTCCTTACAAGTTCCAAGTCTGTGAAACTTGCTTATTGTACTGACATATTTTTCTTTATTTTTGATTCAATTGCTTTTTAAAAAAAAAATGATTATATGTATGTATCTGTTCATGGCTTTGTGAACATGAGTACAGTATCCATGGAGGCCAGAAATGGCCTTCAGATTTCCTGGAAGTGCAGTTACAGGCAGTTGTGAGCTGCCTAAAGGTGCTGGGAACACTATTATTTGGAAGAGCAGCAAGTGCTCCTAATCTCAAAGGCTAGAGTCTAAACCATCTTGCCAGCCCTCTGTCATATACTTCTATCTCTATAATGATTTCTGAGTCCCAGAATAACATTAGAGCACAAAACAAAGCTTTATATTACACTACCTTTGCCAAGGCTAGGACCAAAAACAGTGAAATTGTCATTGATAAAGAGGAGGCAAGACAAGCAGTATTCAGAAAGATGAGCAGACAGTTTACTGGGGTCTGCCTTCCTGAGTGTCCTGTGCCACAATTAGCTCAGCCATTATAAATTCCTCCGTGACTCATGTTCTGTTTTGTCACCTGGATTTCCCTTGGTGTAATCATTTCTCAGTGCCACTTAATAAAAATGCTGACTTTCAAAGAGCTCCATAAATTTCTCTAAATATCCCCTGACTCAATAAAAATGGATGGAATTGAACACTAATCCTGTGTTCTATTGTCTGTCTCCCAGGAGTGTTCAGATAAACTGTGAAATAAATCTTCCTGTCCCATCCAGGTCATTTTACCAGCTTTAATATTATTTACTGCCCTGTCCATACAATCCCTGATTCTTAGTCTGAAATTATCAGCATGCTCCATTCATTTTTTGTTGCAAGCTCTTATGGTACTTCAAATTGAAAATAGCTGATGCTTTTATTTTAAAAATGAAAAAAAATTGTTCTATGATTGTAGATCACTTTCCAAAATGAGATATACTTTAGAAAAGTAGAGCTGAGCTTTTATTTTTTTTTAATGCTAGCTATGGCCTCAGAGCACAATAAGCCACACAGATTCTGAGAGGCAATATTTATTTGGGGTAGAGTCTGGATGATATTACAGAAAGCTGGTTATTTCTGCAAGGTGGGATTAAATTTGTCTTTCAATTTATCATATTCTATATAATAAAGTTTTAAATGTGATTTTTACTTTTATTTGTGTGTGTGTGTGTGTGTGTGTGTGTGTTTGTGTGTGTGAATGTGAGTTTGTGAACATGTTGTGTAGGTGAGCACAGAGGTCAGAAGTGTAAGTTGGATCCTCTGGAGATAGCGTTATTGACTATTGTAAATTGCCTAGTATGAGCTGAGACTTGGGTCCTCTGCATGAATAGTGTTTGTTCTTGCCTGTGAGCTAATTCTAGCTTCTATATATTAAATTTATATCTACTTTGTTTACTGTAAAATAAAGAATTAACATGCATGCTGGAGAATTCTTATTATATATTCATATAATATATACAATTCATATATATGTATGTGACTTTCCTTATTTATTATACTTAAAATTTCAGGAACCAGAGTGAAGTTAGGTCAAATTAAGTTAGTTTTCCATGTTCTTAGAGTATGTAGTGGTAAGACATAAGTTCCTCCTTTGACATGTAGCCTAATGTTCTTTCCACATACTATTTTTTAAATGGATCAGATGAACATAAAGAGTACAGGATCCATTATTTCTCAGAATATACTGATATTTAGAGTAATATTAATGAAGTGGAGGTGAATACTCCCACCAATAGTACCCATTCTTCATAGATATTTCATAATGGATCTTGGCCTCTCATCATTAACAAAACAATTCTACTAAACTTTGGATGTTTCTTCATTTTCACCATTGAAAAATTTTTGTGCAAAATCACTCAAAACCCTTATAACAGCAGACTTAAAAGAAAATATCTCCAATATAGCCTTTAGATTCTCATTTAGACAGTTAAAAATTGATATTAATGAGCTGGGGATATGGCTTAGTTGGTATAATGCTTAACTAACATGCATGAAACATGTTAGTTGTCCCTAGCATTAGTTAAAACCAGGAGTGCTGACACATGTCTGAAATTTCCATTGCTGAAGAGATAGAGATCAAAGAACCAGAAGTTTAAAGTCATCTTTAGCTACATAGCAAGACTGAGATTAGCTTGGGATACAGCAGACTCTGTCTCAAAAAATAATGTCAGTAAGACATATAAAAGAGAACATTTAGCACTATTAAATAAGCAAGAATTTAGTTCTGTGAAGTGTATAAAGCTTCAACAATGTAACAAGAAGTGATAAAAGTTATGTATTCTTTTCTTCCCCATCACTCTTTTCTAAAATAAAGGCTAAGGAAATGGGAATGAGAATTCCCTGTAGATGTGAGATTGTTTTTTATTCCTTATACTTATTTCTTCTTTAACAATTATTATTCCAAATGATAAAAGTAAGTTAATATATGTTTTCCCAACCATTATAGAAGGAGAATGTTGAGTAAATTCCTTTTTTTCGCATGCTTAACATACAACCGACTTCACAATAACAACTGATTAAAAATGTTAAGTCCTTATATCTGTGACAAGAACTGATTACAATTCTATTGCTGTGACCAAATACCTCAATAGAGAGCAACTTTAGAGTGGACAGGTTTATTTGTAGTCATAATTCAGGAAATCATGAGATCCAGCTGTGGTACCAAAACCAGAGGCAACCTAAGTTAGAATAGAGAACAGAGTGAGCCTGGTCTATAGCCCTTACTACTTTGCCCCTATGGCCCTGTGGCATCCAGTCTAATTCCAATTCCAAAGATTCTACACTTTCTTAAAGGATACCAGCCAGCTAGGAACAACTGTTCAAACTCATGAGTATGCGGGAAACTTGGCATTCAAATCTTAACAACAACCCTACTGATATTTCTCCCATCACTATTAGACTCAGTGGTAGAGCTTGTCATATGACTAGAATCCACTTCTGAGCCTCCCTTAAAATCTTAGATGTGACAAAAAGGGTCAATTTTTCTGGCCCATGGGACATGAATGAAAATGATGTGCGTGCTTTCCAGGCATGACATCATAAAAATCTCCTGTGCAATCCTGTCCTCTCTCACTTCCCCATCTGCTGGCTAGATGTGGAATTTTAAAGTAACCTCAGAACTTGTGTGCTGAAGATGGTGCAGCACGGATCTGAACAAGAAGTTCAGTTCTGTTGTGTCAATCTGGTGAGTTTTGTTGTTGTTCCTTTTCATTTAACACTGTTTCAGCCAGAGACACTTTAATAGAATGCCTTTGTTAATGCCGATTATGCAACTTTACATATTCAGTTTCTAAAAATTATTCAGTTAAGGCTTGCAGGACTTGTTGCAACAGTCTTGAATTTAAAATCTGTTGTTATGTTTTAATTTGATTTAGTATTCTCTGACCTCTAATAGGATTTATTTTCCAATGTCATACTATAGCATTTATATACCATAAAATAAGTTATATATTTTATAAAAACTTCACAGTGAGAAAAAAATATTCAAGAAGTAAAGGTTTTTTTAGAAAAAGCTACTTTTTTATTCTAGAGAATTTCACACATGTATAAACTAAAACATGATTATGTCTACTACCACTATTTCTCAGTAAAGCGCTCCAGAGATTGCCACCTCAACACATACACCTCCCAACTTGGTGTCCTCCTTTTATTTAATAACTAAGTAAACCCACTTACTGCTGCCCACATATGTATGAGTGTGGGGCCATCCACTGAACCATAGGAAATCCACTAGAGACCAAGAAATAATTTGAGCCTGGTATCTGAATAGATGTGCGCAGAATATCTGTGATGGAACATCGTGAAAAGTGATGGCTATTGTGGACAAAACTTCTCTAACTCAGGCTGTAGAGATGGCTCAGAGATTAAGAGAACTGAGTGCTCTTTTAGAGGTCCTGAGTTCAATTCCCAGCAACCGCATGGTGACTTACAACCATCTGTAATGGGGATCTGATGCCCTCTTTTGGTGTGTGTCTGAAGACAGTGCCAGTGTACTCACACACATGAAAGAAAGAAAGAAGTCTAGGTTAGGATGTTGTATTAATTAGGTTTGTCTAGAAAAATTGAGCTGGTAGAATATATATTTATATATATATATGCTTTATTAGAATGGATTATAGGTATAGTTTTGGTCCATCTATACTTACAACAAATGTCTCCAAATGGAAAGCCTGAGAATCTAGTAGTTGTTAAACCAACAAGGCTTGGCACTTCAGGTGCTCAAATCCTGAAGAAGTAGACTTTACTTCAATAGAAGGAAGGGAGGGAGGGACGGAGGGAGGAAGGGAGGAAGGGAGGAAGGAAGGAAGGAAGGAAGGAAGGAAGGAAGGAAGGAAGGAAGGAAGGAAGGAAGGAAGGAAGGAAGGAAGGCAGATTCCATCTGAAGTGAGGGCCATCATGCAAAGAGAGCAACCTTCCTTCTTCCATGTCCTTTATATAGGCTGACAAGGAAGGTATGGCCTAGATTAAAGGTGAATCTTCCCACCTCCAAAGGTCTGAATTTAGAGTAGGTCTTCCCACTGCAAATGATTCAATCAAGAAAAATCCTTTACAGGCTTGGGTTTTAGTTAATTACCGATGTAGTCAAGTTGACAACCAAGAATAAGCATCACAGGTCTGATAGGACAATCAAAAGGAAACACTCAGTAGGACATCTATCCCAGACAAAAGTTGATAATTACCCAAAGGAATTTTAACTCTAGGTACAAATGACTGACTCAGAGTACATTCAGCTAATGCTAAGGGCTTTTGCAAGGTTATAGCCCTATGAATAATATATAAAAGAATGCTCAATTTAGTGAAGGTCATCAATAGTAACTATGTGTTTCAACTAGAAATATAGCTAACGTTTGTGTCTAGGCTTATATTTTCCTTTAATATTATTAATAAAATATTACCTTTAGTAATATTTTAATTTATATAAAATTTTGTTTAATATTTGTGCTATTACTTGAATAATTGCTTTCTAACATAAATCATTTTAAGACTAGAAAAATTCACCTTTTATTGTACTATTAGTTGTACACCCTTTGTACCAATTCCAACCACATTATATTCCCTAATTCAAAGTACAACTGATCACTTGGGGACAAGACATAAACGTTTTAAGGCCTAGACTTTCAAAAAACTCATTTTACAAATGCTATGCAAGCTTAGGGGCTTCCCCCAAGTTTTGAAAAGCCTTGTGCTCAACAATAAGTCCAATATCCAGGACCCCTAAACTGAGACACCAAACTCATCCTGAGCCCCAAATTCAAAGACAGTACAACTTGTCTACTGTCTGTTTTATATCCGCACTATGTAACGTGTCACCTGAAGTTACCTAACACTCCTGGACCTAGTCAGCTTTTTGACATCTGTGTCCCCTTCCCTCACTTCTCTCTCTAATATCCCATGTAATTTACAAAGTACAAGTGAAACTCCTCTACAGGATAGTTTCAATAATCTAATGTACTCAAGAGAGAGAGTATTTAACATGAGACCAGGAGTTTAGATAGCTAATGCTTTCCGAGGACAAAGAATCTTTACTGTCCTCCTTGCTTTGGTTGCCTTTTCTGTCAGTTTTAGCAACCATAAAATATCTTGCTGTGCTTTTTTAAGTTTATTCAGAACTTATCAATTTTCTAAAATTTGTGTTTTGTCTTTTAAATCAAATTTGAATAGTTTTACTGAAAAGCGTCGCAGACTAAGCCCCCCATGGAAATTATATGTACTTTTCTATATTGCAGAAGTAAACATTTGTGAGTTGAGTTGTCTTTTTGTCTGAAAGATTATTGGGAGTTCCAGATGAAATCAAGAACATTTTCTTCTCTTTTAAAGAACATGCTTCAGCCTTTTGGGAAATTAAGGTACAGGGTTTGCGGTTCTTTTTTTTAAAAAATGGATATTTTATTTATTTACATTTCAAATGTTATCCCTTTTCCTGGTTTCCCCTCAGCAAACCCCCTATCCCATCCCCCCTACCCCTACTTCTATCAGGGTACTTGCCCCCCACCCCCCATTCTAGCCTCACCACCTTAGCATTCCCCTACACTGGGGCATCAAGCCTGCACAGGACCAGGGGACAGCTCCTCCTATTGATGCCAGATAAGGCCATCCTCTGCTACATATGCATTTGGAGCCATGGATGCCACCATGTGTACTCTTTGGTTGGTGGTTTATTCCCTGGGAGGTCTGGAGAGTCTGTTTGGCTGATGTTGTTGTTCTTCCTATAGAGTTGCAAACCCCTTCAGCTTCTTCAGTACTTTCTCTAACACCTCCATTGGGAACCCCATGCTTCCAATGGTTATCTGCAAACATCCATTTCTGTATTTGTCAGGCTCTGGCAGAGCCTCTCAGGAGACAGCTATATCAGGCTCCTGTCAGCAAGCACTTCCTGGCATTTACAATAGTGTCTGCAATTGGTGACTGTATATGGGATGGATCTCCAAGTGGGGCAGTCTCTGGATAGCCTTTCCTTCAGTCTCTGCTCTACTCTTTGTCCCTATATTTCCTTTAGACTGGAGCAATCCTGGGTTAAAATTTTGGAGATGGGTGGGTGGCCCCATCCTTCAAGCAGGAGGGACATTCCTAACCTCTAGATATGGTCTTTACAGGTTCTTCTTCCCCTTTGTTGGGTATTTCAGCTACTGTCATCCCCATTGGGTCTTGGGAGCCTCTTGCTTTCCTGGCATCTGGGACTTTCTGGTGGATACCCCCAGTTCCCCATCCCCTATTGCTACACACCTATGCTCAATTTTCTGACCCTCTGTCCATCTCCCAGTCTCCTCCCATATGTGATCCTGTCCTCCCCATTTCCTCCCTCCCCTTCCTCTCTTCCTCCCAAATCCCTCCCACACTCTACCTCCCCTGATTATTTTATTCCCCCTTCTAAGTAGGACTGAAGCATCCACACTTTGGTCTTACTTCTTCTTGAGCTTCATATGGTCTGTGAGTTGTATTGTGGGTATTCTGAGCTTTTTACCTACTGAGCTACAGGTTTTGATTTATGCAGCCCTCATTTGCATTATGTACCCTTAGTAGTCAATGATCAGTACAACCATTTAGACTTCAGAGGCTTTCGCAAAAGCATGATCAAAGATTGTTAGTCACTTAGTTTTTCTTTCTTTGAAAGCAGAGGTGTTTGTTCACTATCTCCAACCTCACACTCTTGATAGTGTCTTACATAAAGGAAATAATGAAACTAATGACTACCATTATCAATTTCTTTTCCAGGTTCTATAGGGACCATACCAGAAGCTTTGAATATCAGTTTATTCCCCTACCCACTGTGAAATCATTTTGTTAGGATTGTATTGCAAGATTGAGTATTTATGATCTTTGATTAATTTTATTAAAATCCTACCAACGTGATAGTACCACTATTTAATGTTATTTTGTCACAAGGAAGCTGAGATCCATAAAATACCACATTTATTCAAAATCTTCCAGTACATAAGAAATGGGATTACAATACAAAATCTGATTTCTTCAAATTTTAAGCAAAATTACTTACCCTATCCCCCAACATTCTTGGTGAAAATAGCAATGTGCATTGGGTATTGTCATATCCTCCTAAACATGTAATACTATCTCCAAAAGCTACAATATATGGCATTTAAGTTACATGGGAACTAGTGCATCATCTTAAATGTTTTATACTACTGTTTGTGCACCAATCTTTGTTATACTCTATAAACAAAACAATGTTAAGTAGTAATAATCTAAGATGTTATTTAAAATTCAGAGCATTTTTCTTCTGGCTTTGTAATCCATACTTTCTAGGAAAGGTTCAGCTTTTTGTTTTAATTGTATTTACTGTAATTTGTTGTTTAGTGGAATATATACCTTAAATTTTAAAATATAGGAAGAGCAATCCAATTTTAAGTAATGAATTGATAACTAAATATTAAGCGAACAAATATCACAAGTGAACTAAGTAATTATAAGCAAATAATTCAGCAAAAAAGAACTAAAGCATTCTTTTAAAGAATCAGGGAAATGACTAAGACAATCTAAGACATTGAGCTTCCTACGATCTCTCTGTCTTCTTGCTGCAAACCATAGATTTATAAATTTTTCTTTTGATCTCTCAAATGGAAATATGTTTGTTTATTGTTTGGTTATTTGAAAATGAAATTCCTTTCATTGCATTTTAGAAAATAGAGTTATAGCGTTTAGTATGTCATGGCCTTGAGAAGATTTAGAGTGTTATCTTACAGATGTTCTAATATCAGGTCCCTCAATTCACAGCCCTCATAGCCAGCTTTGTCATCAGTGAGAAGTTGTCATAGTTCCAAAAAAAGTCTATTAAATGAAATAAAGAGATATTGGAATAATAAATACAGTATAATGTTAGACAATAGCCTTTTGGGGTAGAGATAATAAAAGAAGTAACATTTTTTTTTGAAATTATTCTATTTATTTACATTCCAAATGTTGCCCCCAACATTTTCAGACAGAAATATTATATACAACAAGAGTATAAAATATAGGGGACGTGTACATGGCAAATTAAATAAAATATTAGAAGTTTTATGGGTAATCAGAGCCAATTCTTAATTCTTATGTCTTAATTAAGTCGAAATTATCACTCCTGAGGACCATTTAATATAGACATCAGTAAAATGTTCCAATCAAGTCTCCATGAGCTCCTCTTTTCCTGGAATGGGAGGGAACTCTAAAGGAAACTTAAATCCTCATTTCATCTGGAGCACAATTCTGGAAGACAACATTAATTACTCATGTTTCCATGTCATTGAAGAATATATGAAGTGTATTTCAATGTTTAAGAGGAGGAAAAGCATCTCTTCTGCATCCTACAGCAAAACAAACAAACAAATACTAATTGGAGTGATCTGCCACTGGGGACCTGAGCTTGTGCCACAGGGCTCCATACCCAAATAGCACAGGGACAGAGCTAGCCTCCCAGGAGAGTATACAAGCCTATGAGTGGGGGTAAGACCATCCCTGCTCAGAGTGACCTACCCGGAACCCTCAGGACACAGGGACCAAAGAGCAGCTTTTCCGTTTCCTTCTGCAGCCAAGGAGCTGATCCTGTGCCACAGGGCTCCATACTCAAAGAGCTGGCAGAGAGCTGGTCTCACAAGAGCACCAACATACCTTCCAGCACAGGCAAGACCACAATCTGTTCAAATTCCTTGCCCAAGAAGGACCCTCACAGAGCCATCAGGACACAGGTACCAAGGAACAGCTGGGGACAGGATCCTTCTGGATTCTGTCTGCACCCCAGAGTTGACCTGTACCACAGCCCTCCAAACCCAAATACCTCTCAGAGAGAGCTGGTCTCACAGGAGTACTGACACAGAGGCTCGCAGAATGGAAAAGACACAGTCAGAGACAGCAAGAACAGCTAACACCAGAGATAACAAGATGGTGAAAGGCAAGGACAAGAACATAAGCAAGAGAAATTAAGGCTATTTGGCATCAATAGAACCTAGTTCTCACACCACAGCAACACCTGGATGCCCTAACACACCAAAAGAGCAAGACTAAAATTTAAGATCACATCTCATGATGATGATACAGGACTTTAAGAAGGACATAAATAACTCCTCAAAGAAACACAAAAGAACACTGGTTAACAAGTAGAAGTCCTTAAAAAGGAAACACAGAAATCCCTTAAAGAAATACAGGAAAACACAGCCAAACAGGTGAAGGAATTGTACAAAACCATCCATGATCTAAAAATAGAAATAGAAACAGTAAAGATATCACAAAGGGAGACAAACCTGGAGTTAGAAAACCTAGGAAAAAGATCAACAGTCCTAGATGCAAGCATCACCAACAGAATACAAGAGATAGAAGACAGAATCTCAGGTGCAGAAGATACCATAGAAAACATTGACACAATAGTCAAAGACAATGCAAAATGCAAAAAACTCCTAATTCAAAATATCCAGGAAATCCAGGACATGATGAGAAGACCAAACCTAAGGATAATAGATATAGAAGAGAGTGAAGATTCCCAACTTAAAGGGCCAGTAAATATCTTCAACAAAATTATAGAAGAAAACTTCCCTAACCTAAAGAAAGAGATGAACATAAACAGTCAAGAAACCTAACGAACTCCAAATAGATTGGATCAGAAAAGAAATTCCTCCCGTCACATAATAGTCAAATCATCAAAGGCACAAGCAAAGAAAGAATATTAAAAGCAGTAAGGGAAAAAGGTCAAATAACATATAAAGGCAGACCTATCAGAATTACACCAGACTTCTCACCAGAGACTATGAAAGCTAGAAGATCCTGGGCAGATGTCATACAGACCCTAAGAGAACAAAAATGCCAGCCCAGGTTACTGTACCCAGCAAAACTCTCAGTTACCATAGATGGTGAAACCAACATATTCCATGACAAAACCAAATTTACACAATATTTTCTCATGAATCCAGCACTACAAAGGACAATAGATGGAAAACGCCAACACAGTGAGGGAAACTATACCCTAGAAAAAGCAAGAAAGTAATCTTCTTTCAACAAACTCAAAAGAAGATAGCCACACAAATATAAAAATAACATCAAAAATAAGAGAAAGCAACAATCACTATTCCTTAATATCTCTTAAAATTAGTGAACTCAATTCCCCAATAAAAAGAAATAGACTAACAGACTACATACATAAACAGGACCCAGCATTTTGCTGCATACAGGAAACACACCTCAGTGTCAAAGACAAACACTTCCTCAGAGTAAAGCACTAGAAAACAGTTCTCCAAGCAAATGGTCCCAAGAAACAAGCTGGAGTAGTCCATTTAATATCAGAAAAAATCAAATTTCAACTAAAAGTCAACAAAAAATATAAGAAAGGACACTTCATACTCATCAAAGGAAATATCTAACAAGAACTCTCAATTCTGATCATCTATGATCCAAATGCAAGGGCACCCACATTCATAAAAGAAACTTTACTAAAGCTCAAAGTACACATTGCATCTTATACAATAATAGTGGGAGACTTCAACATCTCACTCTCCTCAACATACAGATCATGGAAACAGAAACTAAACAGAGACATGGTGAAACTAACAGAAGTTACAGACCAAAATGTATTTAACAGATATCTATAGAACATTTCATCATAAATCAAAAGAATATACCTTCTTCTCAGTACATCATGGTACCTTCTCCAAAATTGACCACATAATCAGACATAAAATAGACCTCAACAAATATAAGAAGATTGAAATAATCCCATGCCTCCTATCAGATCACTATGGATTAAGACTGGTCTTCAATAGCAACAAAAATAACAGAAAGCCCACATACACATGGAAGCTGAACAAAGTTCTACTCAATGATAACTTGGTCAAGGAAGAATTAAAGACTTTTTAGAATTATTGAAAATAGAGTCACAACATATCCAAACTCATGGAACATAATGAAAGCAGTGTTAAGGGAAAACTCATAGCTCTGAGTGCCTCCAAAAAGAAACTGGAGAGAGCATACACTAGCAGCTTAATGCCACACTTGAAAGCTCTAGAACAAAGAGAAGCAAACACATCCAAAAGGAGTAGATGGCAGGAAATAATCAAAGTCAGGGCTGAAATCAACCAAGTAGAAACAAAAAGAACTATACAAAGAATCAACAAAACCAGGAGCTGGTTGTTTGAGAAAATCAACAAGATAGATAAACCCTTAGCCATACTGACCAGAGGGCACAGAGACAGTATCCAAGTTAACAAAATCAGAAATGAAAAGGGAGATTTAACAACAGATTCTGAGGAAATTCAAAAAAATAATCAGATCCTACTACACAATCCTATACTCAACAAAATTGGAAAATATGGATGAAATGGACTATTTTCTAGACAGATACAAAATATCAAAGTTAAGGCAGAATCAGTTAAACCATGTAAATAGTCCCATAACCCCTACACAAATAGATTCAGTCATTAAAAGTCTCCCAACCAAGAAAAAAAAAAAAAAAAAAAAAAGCCCAGGACCAGATGCGTTTACTGCAGATTTCTATCAGACCTTCAAAGAAGACCTAATACCAATACTCTTCAAACTATTCCACAACATAGAAACAGAAGGAACACTACCCAGTTCTTTCTGTGAAGCCACAGTTACACCAATAACAAAACCTCACAAAGACCCAGCAAAGAAAGAGAACTTCAGACCAATTTCCCTTATAAATATCAATGCAAAAATACTCAATAAAATTCTTGCAAACTGAATCCAAGAACATAGGCTTAATCCCAGGAATGCAGGGATGGTTCAATACCTGGAAATCCATCAATGTAATTCAATACATAAACAAACTCAAAGAAAAAAAAACACATGATCATTTCATTAGACGCTGAAAAAGCATTTGACAAAATTCAACATTCCATCATGATAAAAGTCTTGAAAAGATCAGGAAATCAAGGCACATACCTAAACATAGTAAAAGTAATATACAGCAAACCAGTAGCCAACATCAAACTAAATGGAGAGAAACTTGAAGCAATCCCACTAAAATCAGGGACTAGAAAAGGTTACCCTCTCTCTCCCTATCTAGTCAATATAGTTCTAGCTAGAACAATTAGAAAAGGAATGTAGGTCAAAGGGATACAAATTGGAAAGGAATAAATCAAAATATTCTATTTGCAAATGATATGGCAGTACACTTAAGTGACCCCAAAACTCCACTAAACAATTCCTACAGCTGATAAACAACTTCAGCAAAGTGGCCAAACAAATCAGTAGCCTTCCTTTACTTAAAGGATAAACAGGCTGAGAAAGAAATTAGGGAAATAACAGCCTTCACAATAGTCACAAACACTATAAAGTATCTTGGTGTGACTCTAACCAAACAAGTGAAAGACCTGCATGACAAGAACTTCAAGTCTCTGAAGAAAGAAATCGAAGGAGACCTCAGAAGATGGAAAGATCTCCCATGCTTGTGGAATGGCAGGATTAATATAGTAAAAATGGCCATACTGCCAAATGCAATCTACAGATTCAATGCAACTCCCATCAAAGTTCCAATTCAATTCTGCAGAGAGTTAGAAAGAACAATTCTTAAGTTCATTTGGAATAACAAAAAACCCAGGATAGCAAAAACTATTCTCAGCAATAAAAGAACTTCTGGGAGAAACAGCATCCCTGACAGTACCACAGAGAAATAGTAGTAAAAACTGCGTAGTATTGGTACATTGACAGGCAGGTAGATCAAAGGAATAGAATTGAAGACCCAGAAATGAACCCACACACCTATGGTCACTTGATCTTTGACAAAGGAGCTTAAACTATCCAGTGGAAAAAAGACAGCACTTTCAACAAATGGTGATGGTTCAACTGGCAGTCAACATGTAGAAGAATGGAATTGATCCATTCCTATCTTGCTGTACAAATCTCAAGTCCAAGCAGATCAAGAACCTCCACATAAAACCAGATACACTGAATCTAATAGAAGAAAAAGTGGGGAAAAGTATCAAACACATGGACACAGGGGAAAAGTTTCTAAACAACACCAATGGATTATGCTCTAAGATCAAGAATAGACAAATGGTACCTCAGAATTTGAAAACTTCTGTAAGGCAAAGGACACTGTCAATAGGACAAAACAGCAACCAACAGATTGGGAAAAGATCTTAACCAATCCTACATCCAATAGAGGGCTTCTATCCAGAATATACAAAGAATTCAAGAAGTTAGACTCCAGGGAACCAAATAACCCTATCAAAAAATGGGGAACAGAGCTAAACAGAGAATTCTCAACTGAGGAAACTCGAAGGGCTGAGAAGCAACTAAAGAAATGTTCAACATCCTTAGTCATCAGGGAAATGTAAATCAAAACAATCCTGAGATTCTACCTCACACCAGTCAGAATGTCTAAGAACAAGAACTCAGGTAACATCAGATGCTGGCAAGGATGTGGAGAAAGAGGAATACTCCTCCATTGCTGGTGGAATTGCAAGCTGGCACAACCACTCTGGAAATCAGTCTGGAGGTTCCTCAGAAAATTTGACATAGTACTACCTGAGGCCCCAGCTAGACCACTCCTAGGCATATACCCAGAAGATGCTCCAACATGTAATAAAGACACATGCTCCACTATGTTCGTAGCAGCCATATTTATAATAGCCAGAAGCTGGAAACAACCCAGATGTCCCTCATCAGAGGAATGGATACAGAAAATGTGGTACATTTACACAATGGAGTACTACTCACTGGACCCCTATATTTCTTCTTCTTCCCAATGTGGACATATAAGTAAATCTCCTGATATTCACTATGACTTGTCTCTAATTAATGTATTCGGGTACAGGTAGCTCAGCCTACATTTTAGGTGTTACCAGAGCCCAGACTTTTAACCTAAAACTTGGTGACATTATTGATAGTTCATATAGGTTTGAATGGTTCTAGACCATGGAAAAATGTGTGTCATGCTTTCTTTCATAGAAGTTGTTGCAGAATATGAAACTGCTGACTCGCTAATAATTTCCATTCCTTAATTATTTGTTTAATAATAAGCAAATATAATTATGTCTTGGAAACACTTTGTAGTTCATTTAATAATATTTTTATTAAAGGTGTTTATTTATTTAAAGCATCATTCATCTCTGTTACTTGACTGCCCATCCTCTCTCCATGCCATCGCCAACAAGATAAACTCTATACAAAAATTTTGAGCTGAAACTCCTTCTTAATATTTAAGAATTTACAACCCAAAACTGCTTCTATCACTTATTCTAAAAAATACCAAAGTATCTTTCAAATACTTTCAGATATCTTCCTGTCAAGCTGCCTAGAATCAACTCACTTCAACCACTTACGGTCCTGTGACCTTAGACAAACCATACCCATTCTTTGTGATGGCCAGTATTGATTGTCAACTTCAAACGATCTGGAATCATGTAGGAGACATCCATTTGGGCATGCTCATGAGGGGTATACTTAGATTGAGTTTATTGGAGTGGGAAGACTCACACTTAATGTGGGCAACACCATTCTGTGTGCTGGGGCCCTGAACTGAATAAAAAGGAGAAACAAAACTGAGCAGCCCCATTCGTTTCTCTGTTACTTGACTGGGATTTTAATTTGACCAGCTATATCAAGCTCATGCCTCTATGCCATCTCCACCATGGCAAGTTCTTCCTGAAATTGTGACTGGAAGGAAACCCTTCCCTCACATTATTTTTGTCAGGTGATTTGTTGTAGCAACGAGAATAACTCACTGATATAATACTGCTCAGGATTGGTTTAACAAATGAATATACATACCAAGTAGCTATTATGCCTAGAAAATGAACAATAATACTCAGGCCTTAGATATAAATGGGAAGCATCCTATCAGAAAGAATACATCACATAGCTTAGATCTTGGATCCTTCATTGTAGAAGGCTGTAAATGATACAGCTTTCTGATTCACCAGAACCAAAAAACTTTTTCCATATTTCAGCCCTCAAACTCTTTTAATGTTATGTTCTTTAAGGCAAATACCAACTTAATTAAATATTTCTTCCTATTCTAAATTCAATGTCCATATTTACACACAGTAAACATCTGACTATATAGGACATCCTTCACTAAAAAAAAATTAAAAAGACTCAAGTTTTGACCCAAACATTTTGCACTTTCTAAAATGTAAAATAACTGTTTTTCATTTCAAGTAAGGTAGGAGGTAGTTAACCATACCTTTTAGAGATGTTCTAATCATGGCATTATATGTACTAAACATATTTTACATGTGTAATGAGATCTGTGCATTAGTGACATCTGTTACTGCTTAATCGACTCCCAGGAATAATAACAAATAATCACAGAAAATGGATTTAGGAAGTCGGTGTTTTAATTAAATCTGTTTACCTCAAACTTTGATACATTTTTTCATTCCCTGTTCATAGTTTCCATTCTATCCATTAGTAGAGTTTTAATCTCTTCTAAGAACAGACATTTATTTTTGCATTGCCTTTTCAATGCCTAGGGCCATTGACTCAGAGTGTGTTCTAGTTTTCACTCAAACCAGTCTTTATCACATTGCTGAGACATTTGAGTGTCTATATTTCAGAAGGATGCTGTGTGCCAGAATCACAGTCAGTTAATTCAGATGATCAGAACATACTAATGAGGTCAAGGCTGTAAGTTTGTTTCTTTACTTTTGAAAAATATTCTTTTGAGAACTTCATGCACAACCACTTCCACCCCTCCCTCTCCATTCAGTCTTCATATGTTCCTCCATCCTAAATAATGGTCTCTTCTTTAATAACTAGTGTGCAAGTGTATGTGTGTGTGAAGACAGACAGACAGATAGACAGAGGCAAACACAGAGAGAGCGTGCATTAATAGACACACACACACACAAACACACACACATACACATACACACACACATACACATACACACACACACACACACACACACACTGAATCCATACTATTCACTGAATTCATTTAGTGTTGCTCATATGTACACATACCCATTCATGAACTTGTACCTGGAGGAATCTAATTTTCTCTCTCTCAGAAGCCATTGACCAACTATAGCTCGTCATTTAGGGACAGGACCATGTCAAATACACCCTGTCCACTCTGGCATGTCTGCTAATGTTGTCATTATGTCATTCTTGTTCAGACAACCATACTGTTGAGTTCTCATGGGTTTCTTTTGACTGTCATATATAGGAGACACTATTAACAGGCTCTCTAATGCTCTGGATTTTACAGTCTTTCCACTTCCTCTTCTGTGATTTTTTTCCCTTGATTACTGATTCATGTGGGAGGATACACCCCATTGTGGGTGATGCTATCTCTAGGCAGGTAGACCTGGATGGTATGAAAAAGCTGGCTGGGAAAATAGTGGTGAGCAAGCGAGTAGGCAGCATGCCTCCACAGTTTCTACTTCAGTTTTTGCCTCCAGGTTCCTGCTCTGACTTCCTTAGATGATAGACTGTGATTTGGAAGTGTTAAATGAAACAAAACCTTTAGGCTTATAATGTGATTCATTTTATATAAAGCATGCTAAGAAAATCTTTATTGATTAGAAAAAAAAATACAATTCGATTTTCTAGATGACTTAGACCATCATTACATTTGTTAGAAATTCACTTCACTCAAGTGACAGGAAAGGCTTTCCCTGTCATGGACTCCCTTTGGAAACTTTGTATACTTTGCAAACTTTGTAAATCCTCAAGGGAAGAAAGTGGGCAGGGTCCTGCCTGAGGGTCTCCAGCAGCCAGGCCTCTTCCCCGACCTCCCTAACTGACATAACTGTCACAAAGGCCATCTCCAGTCCCTCAACAGGACCCTTCCCAGATTATGCTAATTTTTAGTGAAAAGTCTGAACAAAAGCCACCAATCTTTGAATAGGAAAAGTCACCAATTTCTGAACTTCCCACAGAAACACATCAATCTCTGAACAGGAAAACCTATCAATTCCCCAAGCTCAGGACTTGAAATCCCACCAAACCTCACCCTGGAAAGATCTACCCTAGAATGTTCCACCCCCTAATAAACCCTGTATCAGTACTGTGCATTGTCCAATTCACTGCTGCTGTCTTCTCCCTCCTGGGAGCATAGGCAGTTATTCCTGGATTCCTCCCTCCACACCCGGTGTGACTCTCTTATCTGAAGAAGCCAAGAAGCAATAAAGACAAGGGAAGATGCGAAGAGAAGAGAAGGAATAGGCTGAATTATCAGCTCATCTGGGGATATGTTCCCCTGGGAGCTGCAACACTTCTGCTGAGGAGGCTTCCTCTCAGAGCTATGTGTTTCCTGAGTTCCCATGTCTCAGGATGCCCTTTCATTGGGACACTGTCCCACCTTAGAGCTGTGTGCTTCATGCGTTTCCAAGTCCCAGGACACCTTCCCATTTGAGCAGAAAGGCCTACAACACTCACTATTTACTTAACTGCAATGTGAAACCCTCCTCCAAGGAGCAATGGACAAATGATTTTCACAAGAGGGTCAACAGCGGGCCTGTATTCTTTCCTTTGTTTGCTATTAATGCTCCATGCTTCCCTGGTTCCTGTCTACAGTTTTAAAAATATCTCATGTGCTTATTCTTCATTGGACTTGTTGGACTGAATCAATGTCTTTGGAGATTTAATGAGAATGAACCCATAAATTTTAAGATATGTAAAAAGAAAAAAAATTATCCTCTGCAAGTTGCTTTTATCATGGTGATTTATCACAATAGTAACCCTAAGGTATGCTGTAACAAAAGATCTTTTTTTCACTTTTAAATCTTTTCTTATTTATTTATTCAGTTTATATCCCAGTTGAAGACCCCCTCCTCCCAGTCCCACCCTCACACATGCCTCTCCCTCTTCCCCCTCTTTTTCTCCTCTGAGAAGAGAAAGACCCCATTGGTACCAGTCCCCATCTAAGTGTATCTTCTCCTACTGAGGCCAGGCAAGGCAAACCAACCTGGAAGGGGACCCAAAGGCAGACTAAAGAGCCAGAGACCCTGCTCCAGTTGTCTGGAACCCATGTGTGAGGGGTCTAGGTCCATTCCAAGCATGTTCTTTGGTTGATGGTTCAGTTGTCTGTGAGCCTCCATAGACCCAGGTTAGTTGACTCTGTGGGTCTTCTTGTGGTATCCTTCATGTCTCGGCTCCCTCATTCCTTCTTCCCACTCTTCTACAAGACTTCCTGAGCTTTTGCTTTATGGTCAGTCATTTATTTGTGACAATTTCACAATTTTATTCTTCTACAGTTCTTCCTATACCTGTCAGGGTTTGGTTTAAAAGTTTTGTAGGTAGGTTGGTGACCCTATCTCTCCACTTGGGGGTCCTGCTTGGCTATAGGAGCCCACTGTTAGTCATTTAAGCTAAGGTCACCCATATTGACATTGAGTCCTGGGAGCCTCTGCCATCCCAGGTCTCTGAGACTTCCTAGAGATTCTCCCCTCCCCCTCTTCCAGGAACTGCAGATTTTCATTCATTCTCCAGCCCCTCTGGGCCTCTCTCCTCTCTTCTCCTACCCCTGAGCTTGCTCCCTATTTCCCTCCTCCTCTCCTCTCCCACCCAGTTTCCTCCCTCCTTCTGCCTCTTCTCTTTTTCTACATTCTCTTCCTTTACTCCTCTGGTTTCCTTTCTACTTTATACCATACACAGATATGCACATGTTCATGCATGCACATACACACACACAAACATACACATAAACACATACATACACACACACACAACACACACATACGCATTTATGTCTGATTTCACATCTAAGAGAAATCATACAGCATCTATCTTTGTAGGTATGACTTATTTTTTAACATAACAATCACCAATTGTATCATTTAAAATCTGTTTATGACCCAGAATGAAAATTTAAATGGAGACATCTTATAATGCAGGCCTATAACCTCAGGGATTTGGAAGGTAGAGGCAGAGGCATCAAAGTTCAAAGCCTGCCTGAGCCACAAAGTAATCTAAGGATTCACATTAGGTAACTTAGTAAGACTCTGTCTCAAGATTTGAACAAAGCAAAATAGGATGTAACTCTCTGGCAGAGTACTTTCCTACCATGTATTAAGCACCAGGTTAAATCCTTCCTACTACATTTTGAAAATGACTTACTCAATGTTATTACATAGTGTGATTATTATAGTCAATAATACTGTATATTTCAAAATAACTACTGAATTTTAAAAGTTTTTACTATAAAAATGCTAAGTATTGAGTTGATATATAAGTTAACCTGATTTAATCACTCATAAAATATAAAATATAAAATCTTCCAGAATATTATGATATATCCTATAAAATATGCAATTATTATTTTTATTTTAAAGTAAAAACCCTTAAATATATGTATATGCCACATTATGAGAGAGGCATCTTAAGGAACTTTACTGTCGGCCTCATACCCATGATGCCATACAAGCAGGATTACAACTCCAGTCACCCAGAGGACTTCACTTGGCTTTCCAGATGCTCTTCCAAAGAAGGAATTCAAAAGACAATAGCAAGGTGTCCATGCTCAAGTTGTGACCTACCTTACCTGCAGAGACCTGAGAGTCTCCTCTCATTGGAATTTCTTGTGTAGCATCAACTCATCCAGTCACTTGACAAAACTTTCCTTAGTGCCTGTTATGTTCTAGGTACTGGAAATTAAAGAAAGTAAAATCTGTGCATTCATATAGATACAGATAATATTCTAATGGTAAGGGAGCAATGAAAAACCCACATACAAATAAACAAGTTGTGTCAGAATGCATTAATAAGTACAAAAATGAAGCTCGTTGAGGTGAAGTGATACCTACTGTTTAAATAGAGAACTGAAAGAATGTTGGTCTAAATAGCACTTGTGTTTTAGTAATAAACATACATTAAGCACTAACCATGTGCTAGCCATCATATCTTTACTGAAAGTCTGTGGGGCAGAACCATTATGTTTGATTTATGGATAAGCAAATTGGAATAGGAGAAAACAACTTTCCTAAAGAAACACAGTAAGTGACAGCTAGGGTTTGAACTCAAACAGCATGGTCCTGAAACCCATTCTTATAAGCACTGTGATGCTTCCATTTTGGACTCTGCCTGAAGCAGAGAGGAGCACTCTTTTCTCATTAGCCCATGAGGCACCAACAGAACTGTATAAAAGAGTCAATTTCTTAAGCTGTGTAAGGGAGTTGCCTGGCTGAGAGACCCAGAAAGAAGAGAAGAAATAAAATTGCTAGTATTATATTTTATTTAGCTACTTTATTTAATTGCATTAATTTATTACTTATTTAATTATTATTTTTATTTAATTTCCCACCAAAACTATAAGTTAATAATAAGCATACCAACTTTACAAATAACCAAACTGAGATACAGGGTACCTCAGTGGATTGCCCATGTTCTTATAGGAGCAAAGATCTAGGACTATGATTGTAGGATAATTTATCAGCAAAACCTATGATCTTATATACCATACTTCCTATAGAGTGATGAACAAGGCAAAGAATTTCAGAGTAAAATACATAGGGATAAAATGAGAAGGGAATAATGTCACAAACAACAGCCTGGTCTTTTACAGTAAACATCTCAGTCTGTTCAAGATGCTGCAGCAGAATGAAGGACATGCAGGTGGTTTATACACAAACAAAATTTGTTCTGTGGTAGTTCAAGGGGTTGAGAAGCCCAAGATCAATATAACAGTAGGTATAGAGTTTTAGTGACTATTCTGTTGGCTTCTCCCCAAGTCTTTGCAAGGTAGAAGGGACATCCAAGATCCCTCAGACCTATTGCATACGGATACTAATCTCATTCACGATGGCTCTGCCTTCTGAGGACCTATCTTCCTTGTGGAAATGTCATTTAACTGAAGGGTAGGCAGCTTAAGTGTGCACATTTGGGGGAAGTACACAAACACTGAGCAAATGATGTCAAGTGAGGCATATTTTTAAGGTTTTTTATGATTTAGGGAAGTCAAGAATTGCTATCTAGCTTTATTCTAAGGCTTTATATTCATGTGGGTTCATAAACATATACAATTGTTGCTGTCTTTGAATTAAGTATTCTAGTAAAGCAAGGCAAGTAAGGCTCTTAGTACACAAATGAACATTCAAGGTTCATTTAGGGTTTGAGGACTAGCAAGTAGTTGTTTGATAACAAGGCTTTATTTTTCTTTCCCTTTGAAAGCACAGTTTCAAGCTGTCAGCCTTAATGGAATAACTTTAGAGATGTCTTGCCTGCCAACCTTTTCCTTTCTAATAATACAGTAGTAACACTGTGGGAATGTCAGAATAATAGGCTGATGGGCAGTGTTGGCAAAGAAAGACCAATGGCGTACTGCCTGTCTTATGCTGCAGCCTCTGTGTGGTAGGAGAAGCCAGGATGTGGTCAGGTCACTTGTGGCTTGGGACTGACTCACCCATTCATTATTCTGGGCGAGCAGCAAGTCTGCCACTCACCCCATGCCTGCTCAACTTTGCCTTGTCTTTCCACTCCCTAGCTCTCTTCTCTTTCCACTCTCAGGCAGTCTTTGTTTTTACCAAGTGTTAGACAAACACAAAGCAATAAATATGTTTTCTTTCAAAGTGCCATAGGTGGCTCTTTACAAGAGGAAGCAGAGACTTCTCCCATAGGCAAGGGCTAGCCCATGGCATCACTTGCATACTTCAGGTTATTTTAAAAGGAAACTATAAATATCAGTTTTAGAATACTGGGGTAGGGGATGCTGGACTGATATTCAAGTTGGCTTCTGTATAGCCAGGAAGCAGCAGCAATATCTGCTGGAAGTGAATTAGAATCATAAATTGATTATAAATAAAATACTATGAAAAAAGTTCACTTTCAGGGCTATTGCTACATATCTGAGTTTTAAAGACCTAGAAGATAAGAAATCCTCTTCTGGTACGGGTTTTGAAATTCTGCTGTAGAGAATGAGGGTAGAGTACCTCCATAACATCTCCTGCAACTCATATTCCAACTGTCAAATGAATTCAGTGTAATTTTTGTCATAAAAATTTTTCCCCAATGTCTTCCATGAATTTTCATTTTAACTTATAAACAAAATAGAGAACTGAGGTGACTTTTAATCCTTAATGGACCATGATGCTATCTGTGGCTGCACATCTGTATATTATAGCCTCTGCTCTATAATACTTTCCCACCTACATAGTTAACATGGATGAGTCTAATCTCCCAGCAAAACCTATACTTAGGAAATAGTTGTTAATTGAAGCACAATTTCTGTTGCTTTGCCAGATTTGGTTTGATGCCAAAATCTCTTCTAAGATGACAGTGACCACCTGCTGACAGCAAGGGAAAGGAAATGGGGCAAAAAAATAAAGAGAAGAAAAGGTTATAGGATAGTCAGGAGAAAAATGTGATTATGGACCACATTCCACAAATTAAGCAATCTACAGAGAGTAATTTGGCTGGTGACAGTCATCAGAATGTCATGTCAGCTTTAAAATCAGAATGCTGCCATTGTCACTTAGCTTGTAGAGATTCACTTGGGGACAGAAAGGAGGAGAGCCAGTATGGATGAAAGCCAGATAAGAGGAAGCTACACAAGTGCTCTGTTTATGGAATTCTCCTTAGGGGAAATAAAACCTTTGCTGACTCCACAACTGGATCCTGCAAATTTTTTTTTTTTTATACTTTATTTACATTTCAAATGTTTCCCCCTTTCCAGATCTCCCCTTTGGAAACCCCCTCTTCCCTCCCCTCTCCCCCTGCCTCTATGAGGGTATTCTTCCACCCACCCACTCACCTACTCTCATCTTCCCTCCTTGTCATTCCCCTATACTGGTGCATCTAACACCCTCAGGCCCAAAGACCTCTCCTCCCTCCCGATGGCTAACAAGACCCTCCTCTGCCACATATGTAGCCAGCACCATGGGTCCCTCCATGTGTACTCGTTGGTTGGTGATCCAGTCTCCGGGAGCATGGGGAGGTCAGGCCAGTTTTAAAGAGGAAGAAAGGGAAGCAAGCAGAGGAGATGGGAGCAAATGAAAAGTGACTATAAAAGAACCAGGCTTGCTTCCAGAGAAACGTATGAGTAGAGACTGCAGGCTTGGTAACTAACTCAATGGGTAACATACAGGAGAGAATGGACTAGAGGCTGATATCCAGGTTTCTGAGTTTTGCTGAATAGGTAAATCATGGTGCTAGACATGTATATGACCTTTCAAGCCATATGTTCACTTACTTCATATTTCCTTTCTTCACCCTAGACTTCTCTCCCTTGCTGATCCCTAATAATCCCTTGACAAAAATTTTGCCAAATGATTTGAAAAACTATATCATACTACATATCAAGGGACATCTAAAATCCTATACAGTCTGAGCAGTTGTGGTCTAAGAACGGTCTACTTAATTCTTTAAAAAATAATTTTTATTTAAAAATTGTTCAAATCATATTTTTTTATTATTCTTTCTCCTCCCTCAACTGCTCCCAAGTCCTTCCCACCTCCCTATCCCCCCAACTTCATGTACTTAGAACTTTTTTTTAAACTTTATTTGTATCTAAGCAGAAGAAAACAGAGAATGAGATAATTTGTAAAGAATTTTTCAGTGAAGCATAAGGAAGATGATGTTCACCCTTAGAGACAAATAAGAATGAAACAAATGCATGGGTACCGTAGATATTATTAATAGAAAGAATGATCATCCAGAAAAGTCCATAATTGATTCAGAAACTCAAAGACAGGTGAAGCGACCTCTGAATGTCCATTTTATAACAGTCTTTTTCTTCTACCATAAACACCCCCAGAGGAACTATTGTCTTTATGATATGAGAGAGTAGATCTACTGAGGAAAAGGGTAGGAAAGAGCATGGAAATAATAGAACTCTAATGACAATAGACACGGAGCTAGAAAACTCAAGACAACTGCTTCCTTCAATTTTAAAAGTAGTTTTCAAGTAAGGTCTTTAAGCTCAGCATCTATTGAGACAATGAATACATTTATATCCAGAACTCAATATCCAAAATAAAGAAGGGAATGGTAGACACACAACAAGAGAAACAAATGAATGTATCAAATACATCATCAAGCGTGAAACCAGAGAAGCAGATTTTTGGGAATGCCACTTAGATTTAAGGTCTTTGGACTATGAAAAATATGAACATTTTCTGTATTCTGGCATATACACAAGGAGAAATTCATACATATTCTTACACAATCCATATACCTATTCAAATATATCTAGTTCCACCAAAAAAGCAGAATAATTTACTTTAATACAAGAAATAAGGAAGAAGCCCAGCACAGAATTTTTCTAGAAGAGTATAGTAGGATAAGAGGACTTCTAGTTAAATAGAACAATATCTTATTAATGGTAAAGATCTGTGATTAATGACCCAACATTTCTACTTAAGAGCTCATTTACATATGAATCTTCAATTCCATTGTGATGGATTATGTCATTCTGAATTACTTGGTGTCTTTTACCATACCATTATTTGGGGATGAGTCTGGAGGACTGATAAATAAAATCTCATTTGTCAATTTGTCATGGATTTTTCTTAGCCTGAAAAGTTTTACAGCCTTTGTTAAATTTAAGATTGATACTTTGGAAATTTTGTGAATTTTGTGGGATTCTTTTCCTGTGAGGGAATTTTTCTTCTTTCTTTCTTTCTTTCTTTCTTTCTTTCTTTCTTTCTTTCTTTCTTTCTTTCTTTCTTTCTTTCGTTTTTATGCTAAATATCTATAATGTGTGGTATTTATTGAAGTATTTTAGAAAATTTCTTTTTCAAAATAAAATAAAATCCTACAAGAAAAAGTAACAACAAAACATCAGTCAACTTCATGGAGTCTTTAATGTGTCCTTCATTTGATTTGATTTTACCAAGAGTGCTATCTGTATCAAGACCCAGCACTTACTCATATGATTCAGAAGGAAAGTATAATTGAGTTGTCAAATTTGTGTCTCCTAATGTATGTAAAAAAGAATGAAACACATTACAAAGGCATCAAATAACACAAGTCAAATGCAGCATTTGAGTTTAGAGCCACTTGCTCAAAAAGAATTGTCTTCCTCAAGAAGTCGCTTGAGTGCCAATAGCTCCCTTATGTCTTCAAAAAGCATCTCCTATTACTCTGATCTGATTTTGTGATATTATCTGCATATTTTAAATTAGAAATTTTTTAGTTAATTAGAAATATGTGTTGTATGTGTGTGTACCAACAAAGTTATTTCCAAAATGAAAAATCAGAAGACATTTAAAATTCATTATCTTGAGCATTCCTTTTGGAATTTTCTGGTACTGTTAAAGTCAGTTTAAAAAAAAAAACAAACTCACACACATGATGAAAGACTGGAGGTGTCATAGAAAAGCCAAGCTAAGCTATCCTGATAGGGGTTGTACCTGTAGAACCTTTCATAGTCCCCCAAACTTAACATGGTTCAGAAACAGTTTGCTTACTTGGATCCTTCAGAGAAACAAAGAGAAGGGCTTTTATTTTATTACTTCTCTGTTAAACTCTTCATTTTTTTCCCTACACATGTCAATCCAGGAAATATCAACTAGGTGAGTTTCAAATAAAGGCAATTTTATTCATGGTAATTTATTGAATTAATAAGTCCCATTAGCACATTGCATGGAATGCTGGCTTTGAGAAAGAAGTTAATTGGATGTGAGAGTGGTTGCAACCTTTTATAACTGCATGAAATCATTGGCCTTGCATCTAGTGTTCTCACAGAGACACAGACCCTGATCTTTCTCTTATCACCAATCATAACAGAGCTATTCTGGCACCAGTTTATCTTTTATAAAATGGTCAAATATTATACTATATCAAAGAAATAGCAGTACCTATACCTTTTGTAAATAGCTAGTTATTGCTTAAGGATAATCCAATTGGCATCCAACCTCTACAATTTGCTTCAATACACTCTGGCCAAAGAAGCACCCATACTTCTATTTTTATTTTAAGAATTAATCATAAAAGTGTGTGTATTTATATCATTACCTTATATCTGGTTAATGATATGTATATACTTTCTATTCTGTATAATGATTTGATCCTTCCAACTAATCAGTTTGTATAATTACAAGGCTCAATAAACCAAAGGGCCATAAATCATGTTTCTAATGGCAAAATTACCACTGAATCTCTGGTATCATGACTGGCATGGTCAGTGCCTATAGTAGCCAATAAGGTTGCCACAAATATTTCAGTTCTCCTTACAGACAACTAAATATTAGGTTTATACTTCCCTGACCTGCTGAAATAATATGTAAATTACTGTCTTTGGATGTGGAAATGTGAGCAGAAGAGTCCCTTGTCATTTCTTGCCTATGTTCAGATTGAACTTTTCACTTACCCTTCCATAGTGACATGGAAACCTCTTGCAAAATGGGTTGTCTTTTGAGTCAGTCCTTTGAATGATTACCTGACAGAGCCTTACAACTTATATTGGGCATGAAATCTAATTGAGAGAAATACCCTTGTTACTTTAATTCAGTGGGTTTTGAATTATTACTCCTGACATACAGACATATTTTTTTCCATAGAAAGCACCAGTATGTTCTTATCAAAGTGTGTCATTCTCATCACTTCAGATCTATAAGACCTTGTTGCCCTGGGACTGATGGTACTACTTTTGCAAGTCTTTACTAGTAACAACCTGTGCCCATTCTCAAACTGAAATATTTAGGACTTGGTAGATGTGATGTCAAGGAGTGCACTATCCAATTTTCTTTAAGCATCATAGTGATAGGCTCAGGCCTTGAAGGAATATTATGAGCCCAGGAATTACTCTTCCAACTTTTAAGCATAGAATCTTCTCCCTTCATGTGTAATTTTGCATTGGAAAATATGAGAGGAGAAGAGCACAAATTAGATTAGAGATGAATATGACTATTCTCCCAATGGCATGTATTTGGTGGTAGCCTTGCTGTACTAAGTTCATTTCATATACTAACTATGAAGGAGAATTATGGGCTAGAATTGAGAAAGGCGCCTAATTGTTTAGAAGCGCCTTAAAACCAAAATTTAATCCTTTGAAGATAGAAATAGGTTTCTCTGAGTTTATCTCATTGATGGTAAAAATGTCAGATACTGGGGAAAATGGCAAAAATAGAATTGGAAAAAATAGGAAAAATAGTTATCTTCATACAGATATAAGTCAGACTTAAACATGAACTCCCTTTGCCATATACACATTAGGTCTTTGACCTAACCAGAGTAAAAAAAATGTAGCAGAGGTTTTTAAATTTTATAATTCAAATACTATCCATAGAGGACATCTGAGAAATTTTATATTCAACTCTCTTTTGTCTTGAGTAGGAATATCCAGAAAGTAAAGGAGACTTGTCAGCTCATACATAGCTATTAACATCCATAAGACTGTTAGGATCTGTACCTATTTAATCAAATCTTAAAGGTACTTTATGTTCATGTTATTAACATAAAAGATTGTTTGGCATCCTATAATATAAGCTGCATGCTCTGGATACTAATATATGGCTATAAGAAAGAGGATATTAAATTATTCAAATTATATAGAACACAGATGTTTGTGGTCCTATAACAAGAAAATCTAAATGCTCAGTATCTTAAGATTTAAGTAAGATTGTCTCTCATGTTTGTCAGTGTGTAGACAGGCAAATAATAATAGAGCAATTCACACTGTGATAGATTCTACCTTTCTGTCTGCAATAGTTCTACTGTCTTCTGTTGCTCTCATATACTTGGTCTCCAATAACAATGCCATACTACTGTTACCGTAATTGTACTAATTTCATGTTTTACTCTTTAACATACCAATTACATTTTACATTATTTATTATTTTCTGATATGAGATATCATTGTTATAGTCTTTTTTATTGCTATAATAAAAATTATGAATATCAGGTCCAGGAGACTCTTTAAAACAGTGAACTCTCCACCTGTGGATTGTGACCCTTTGGGAGTCTAATGACCCTTTTACAGGGGTCAGCTAAGATCTTTGAAAAATGCAAATATTTATGTTATGATTCATAACAGTAGCAAAGTTACAATTATGAAGTAGGAACAAAATTAGTTTTATGACTGAGGGTCACCACAACATGAGGAACTATATTAAAAGATTACAGCATTAGGAAGGTTGAGAATCACTACTCTGAAACAATGTAGTCTATTGCCATTTCCTTTGTTTCCTCTCAGAATTTTAAGATCCTATTTCTAAAAACACCAAACACTTCAGACATAGGACTCAGAGCAACCAAACTAGAATTGAGCTGAAAGCATCCTCCCTGAAGGCAAGCTCTCCTAGTATCAGAAGTTGTCATATAGGCTTCTGAAGAAGAATAGTAATAAATAGTTCTAGCCATATGTAAAGCTTGCAAACCACAATGATTGTTCTTGGAAGATGTACACATTGTTGCAGTAGTAGCACCAATATCTTAGGTGTAACCAACAGCTATGTAATTGGGTTGAGGCCAACTCAATAAGAAGAAATTCATGCCTGGTTTGGTAATGCTACCCAAGATACCATGACTGGAGGGGTCACAGACCCTAGAGAAGAACCTACTACTACCATATTCCTAAACTAATCTTATTTCTAATGATATTCTAATTACTTATCTTTATATCCACAGATAAATATAGCTCTTCCTCCTCTTCAAAGAGGGGTTTCTAAACAGTAGACAGGGGCAGTCAAAAGGCAGAGAATAAGTGGCTATAGGGTACCCAGTCCGAGTTGGCACATGTAAAAAACAACCTCTATAACTAAACACATGGAGCATTGCAGAAGAGGCAAAGAAAAGAATGTAAAAAGCCAGATCACCAGGACACCTGCTGTGGATACTGTCTTTATGCATGATGGAGATGCCTCAACTATAAAATCTCAACAACATAATTGCCTATACATGACCTCTACGGTGATCACACAACACAACTTGCCAATTGGATTGAAGAAAGTATCGCAAGGCCCTAGCCTTAGATGAAAAACTGCAGATAATCAATGGCTGAGGGAAAGAGAGTGCATTTTCTTCAGGAACATATCTCTGATAGGTTATGCAAACATAAGCTGTCTACGTTAAATACATGTGTATTCAGGCAATATTTCCTGGAAGTGTGTGTGTGTGTGTGTGTGTGTGTGTGTGTGTTTATGTGTGTGTGTGTGTGTGTGTGTGTGTGTTTATGTGTGTTTGTGTCTCTGTGGTGGGAGGCTATGGCCAATATATATCACAACTTTATGTAACAGTAATAATTACAGAAGAAGAGGACATGAATTTGAGACTTTTTAGGGAAGGGAGCTTCTGTTTTATTTATAGGTGTGACTCTTGGTAGCTTCACTATGGACCAATGAATATATGAGTACCCAGAAATAGTGTATGGACAGCACAAATTCTAGTATATAGGTTATTAAATTTAAAAAAAGACATGTAGTGAGGTTTTGATAAATTTGATAGGAGTTAAGGCAAAGAATTGGGAATGAATATAATAAAAATACATTGTAGGATATTCTCACATAATTAATAAAATATTTATTTCTAAAACAAGGTGGTACCATTGTGGGGCAGTGATCTGTGACAGGCAATCTGGCAAGTGGTTGAGCACAGGTATAAAATCTGTGCGACCCCATGAAATAATCCACAAGGGACCGGAAAACTTTATGCCAACACTCCTGGGAGGCTTTTTATCACCCCTCCTCAGATAGAGGCATGGCCACACAGCCCCAAGCCATCCCCATGTTAATGAGACACCTAGAGGCTTAGCCATGCCCTTTCCCAGTAACTATATCTGCCTTGCCTCTCCCAGAAAGGCTGGGGTACAATTCCATCCAAGGCCACTCCACCTGATGAAAATAAACGTCTTAGAATTATGGACTGTCTCTTCATCTGGACCCACCATGGGAAGCAAGGGATCCAGCCCTCGATTAAGGAGCTGCATCTAATCTCTCACCGAGGGTTTCCCAGCACTCCCAGACGGTACCCATTCACTCAAGCCTAAGCAGCTAGGCCAGCACCCCAAGTCGCTGAAATCCAGTCTCAGCAGGAACCCAGCTGCGCTCCAGCTAGTCTGTCTGCAGCACCCTGCAGCGACTGCAGTGTCCTAGGCTAGAGAACCCACTGAGACGGCTGCTGCACATTCCCCGAGAATGGCCCCCTCCCCCAACAATGGGCAGAGCCAGCAAAGGCTTCCCACAGCCCACACCTGCCTGTCCTACTGTGTGGGGAGATGTGTGGCCACTTCCTGCATGTCTCCTGTCCCACCCAGAGGTGCAGTGCCCTGGGACAGACACTTGGGGCTTCATCCCACCATGCCAGGCTTATTCCCACATACCATGAAAGCCAAGGATTTTTTCTTTTATATTATGGTGTTCTGGATGGGACCTGGGCTTTTGTACATGTTAAGCAAGCACTCTGCTGCTAAGCTTCCTCTCTAGTCTCAAGAGAAGATAAAACTTAAGGAGGGAATTAAGCAAGATTAAAGAACAAACTAGTATCATAACAAGACTTTTCATTGGGGTTGTAAACATGGAGTTCACTGGTGACCTTAGAAAAGGCAATGACTGTTAAGGAAGGTAAAGAAATAGTGAAATATGTGAATCTTTGAAGTATTTTGTGTGGAGGCATGGGGGAAAATACTGTGAACAGCAATGAATGCCTCCAGGGTATCTTTAATCAGGAAAGTGTTTCATCAGGATAGGATAAGACTTGACTGTGTTTTCTTGGGATAATGGCAAAGCATAAAAATGAGAGGAAGAAGACAAAAGAAAAAAATTCACTGAGCTACAGGCTACCAGGCCAATTTCTAGTGTCTATGTTACTGTCAATGACACTGATTCAAAGAACAACCACCAAAAAAAAGCTGGCATTTATACTTCAGATAATAATCACTTTTCTCAGAACATGTTTTATATTTTCATGACATTAGACTTCCCATGGTTCATTTCTTGGTAGGATCACCTAACAGAAGCATGTTTTAATTTTCTTTTCCATCAAGGATAAATGATGGGGATGCCCAGAGGAAAATTAGATAGCAGATGAACACACAGAATATTGAATGGTCCTTTTGTTGTACATGATAGTACTTGAGTCCATAAACAACTCTACATTGATAATGTGTTTAGAGAAGGAGGATTCTGTGCATGTTTGAATGTTGGGAGCAAATTAAGGTTGATTCTCTGTAGCTGATGGTATATAATTCTGTGAGAGTAAAGTTCTGTACATTGTTGTGTATTTGTTGGTTAAAGAATCCCATGCAACATACATGGGTACACCTTATTAAAACATCCCTTGACACTTTTAGACACTAACCAAAACACCTATCAGTGCAATGTTAACATTAAAGACATAAAAGTAGGTGAGTGATCAGTATAGCATCACTCAAATGTTGGAATAAAAATATCAATTCTTCAGTTAGTCAGTAGGCCAGACATGTACAGTATGCCTATCTTTATGTACAGATTACTGTAGTGGGTATTTTAACAGGACTCGCGGAAGGCTTAGCATACTCAGTTCTCTGATGACCTTCCATTGTGTAAGGGAACTAAAATATATTGATGTGAAAAAGAGCTATTTGCAATAGCTATATAATGTTACTACTTGGTGAATGTTAGAATTCGTAGGGAGAGTAAAGAGATGCCCTAAAATAGCAGATGTCATAAACCTGCTGTAGAAATTATGAGCCAATTATATAGTACTCCACAATTATCTGTGGTTTAGACTGCCTGCAACTTCAGTTATTCATGCTTTCAGTTACATATGGTCATCTGTGATCCAAATACAGTCACAGGAAAATTGCAGATTTTTTTATAATTTTCCTATGAACTTTCTAACAGTTTGTCATTACAATCACTCTATTTTCTTATGACTATTATTAACCTCTTAATGTGCCTAATTTATAAATTAAACCAACATAAGTACATATGTATAAAAATTATAAAGTATACATTGGGTTCTATACTTTCCGGGTTTCTGGCATATACAGAGAGTTTGGAATGCATTTCCTGAAGGTAAAGTAGGACTATTATGCATATTTAATTGGGACAAAGATTAATAAATATATTCTTTTGTTGTAGTTGTTTTGAGTTTTTGAGAGAAGATGTTATGTATTATAGATTGTCCTTTAACTCACTATGAAGAAGAAGACCTTGAACTAGAATCCTTTGCATCAACCACTCAAGTACTGAGATTATAGGTTTGCACCACAATGTCTGGTTTCAAATTCATTAGTGTAAAAAGAATTATCAATGTAGTCCTATGGTCATAGTTCTTTATCCATAATGAAACTTAAATTTTAAAATTCTTTTTATTACTAGGCATTATGGTGACTACCGTCAATCTCAGGAGGCAGAGATAGGCAGATTTCAGTGTTTTGGGCTGTACAGTGATACCGTTTCAAAATGAAAAAAAAAAAAGGAGGGAGGGAAAAAGAGAGGGTTCCTGACTTTTTGAATAGTAGTATATAATATTATCATAGAAAATTACTTATCAAAATAATTATCTAAAGTGATGTCTAAAACCTTAGTGTTCTCATGAGATAGTTCTCAATGGAACAATTTGCAAAGAGGTTGAATTTCAAAAATTTCTTCTAATAATTTTAAAACCACATTTGCCCTACACGAAGCTATACAAGCAAAGCATGTCATTTATTTAGCATAATTTTCATGGTTGTCACCCCAAAAGAGTTGCAGTTGTATAAAAGATAGATTATCACTTCAGCATTCCTTTATTACACATTACTGTGATAGATTTAATTGACAAATTTAGATAGATTTTGTGTATTAAGCATGGTTTTCATCAGCCAACATTTAGGGTACATTTTCTACACTAAATTGTTCTATTAGACAGAGTGTGCCTATCATCCTACCATCCTACAGATGTCTCTTGAAGATGTTGAAAGCACAAGAAGATAATACTTTCCCCTGTTACTGACCACATTCCTCAACTCTTCTACCAAATCCCATTGCATTTTCCATTCTAGGGTAGGATCTAGGACATAGTAAAATGTGGTTTCCATTGCCTTGAATCTATGTGTGGATGATGAAGAGTTAAAGATGGTCCTGGTTGTAGGTTTTTTTCACTTTCTTTATACACTTCATATTTTAAAATCATCTATAACATCAAAGAGACTATATGTCCTTTTGACTAGATCCCATGCACACAGTTATAGATCAACAAATATATACTTACCTTATATTAGGGATAGTTCCAGAAACACAGAATAATTTTTGAGGGAGGGGTCGCTTACCTCATCCAAGGCTAAGTGATATATCAAACCTAGAGGCTATATAAAACAAAGTCAAAGTCTGATAGCCTTAATGTGATGTTTTGATATTTATATTGTTTATATTTGTCATTTTTCCTTCTTGTACCTTTAATTATGCCTTGAATCACTTTAAATCACAGTGCCCTATACTTTGTATTAATAATTTTATTTTTCTTCAGTAAAATTAGAATATTTTCTTTTTCCTTTTAACTCTTACAACTCCAAATACTAGAGGTAAGGAAAAAGAGAAGTATCAACTTATTATTCTTTGGTTTGATTTTTTTGAGCTCAGTGGCAAATGAGACATTTAAAAGATATTGGATCCTTGAAAGTGTGCTGTTGTTAATTACATATGGAACAGAGGCCAAATTTTAGTATCAGTACAACTCTATTATCATTTCTAAAGCTGGTGTAAGGAAGAAACACTAAAAATGTATCAACGATTTTGCTTCAGTAGTTTCCTGGAATTATATGATCAATAAAGAGTTGTTGAAGAAATAAATTAAGCACTTAGTCTATGTTGCTCTCAAGTTAATGTTCTGGTGCTATCTTTTATATTGAGGGCCTCTTGATTCTTCAGGAATTGAACACCACTGGCTAAAAGTCCTAACTCCTAGATTTTTTTGAACTTGTCTTTCAGGGCATAATGTTGCTAGAGGTAGACTGTTGCTATGTGCCAGATGTCTGACTTGCTTGGATTGCATGTCTTATAGATGAGCTTTCCATTTGAGAAAGAGTTCTGCTGTCCAGTTACATTTACATTTGGCATTTGGGACTAACAGCAGTAAAATAGAGCAATTGCTTCCTTCAACTAACTTTTCATGTGTGTTTACCACGCCAGTAACTTTACTTTCTGTTTCAGGGAGAAAAAAATGTAAGCACTCTGGTGATTTTTCAAATCACAAAATAAATATATGTGAAGGAAATAAGCATTTAAATTAGAGCTATGATTAGACATTTAAAAATAACCTAAACTTTACAGTTACAAAAATAATGAAACACATTTACTTTTAAAAATTGCCCAGGGAAACACTAGTAAATAGGCCTCTAGCTCTACTCTGACGTCCAATAATCTATATATAGTAATCACTGAAGTATTAGCCTAGGAATAAATAATAATAACAAAACAATAACATCTCTACTGCTACTACATTTACTGTTTACACACCTACAGATAGATAATATTACTTTAGCATTGAATTAAAATCAGACAGACATTAAATTAATGACATTTTAAATTACACTTATCCTTTATGAGGATTCTGTACAACACATACTATTACTTGACTAAATCTGGTTTGTTTCTGGGGCTAGTGACACAAATTCACAGATCAGATAAGTTATAAAAAAGTGCTCACCATCATAATACAAGTCTCAGGACCGTTTCTGGTGATGGCTTTCTCCCTGGTAGAGTCCTGGGGAAGCACAAAGGTATCACATGTGAGATACAGAAAGCATTAGGGAGACCTAGCCAAACTTGTTTTTATAATAGACCCACGTTGGAGATAGTCATTGATCACATGCATGGATTAACCCATTCACACTGGTAAGAGTTGTTATAGACACTGTACCCACCCACGGGACCCTCTTAGTCCCACATTTTAGTTTAAAATTTAAATGGTCACAACTAGAACTTTATGTGTAAAGGAAAAAACAATGACAAACTCAGAATACAGGAAGCTTTTTTTTCAACTCCAGTTATGGGCATGTGAGAAGTTTACTTAAGGTGGAATAAATTAGTATTGAACGGAAGACCTCAGCAAACTGATTTTTGGGTCAGATACTTATTACCTCAGAATAAGAAAGGTTGACTGTCAATTTTTCAAGTTACTAAGTTTAATGTTACCACTTCCTTCCCTAAGATTTGTGTATGGGCCTGAATCCAGAAAAACTATATTTAAAGGGTAAATATTCTCTATTTTGACTGAATAGCAGTAGGAAGGTACAATATAATTTAGAATAGGAAAAAAAGGAAGTGTCACATTTCAGACTAAGACAAGTAAGGCATGCTATTTTCCCCCTTGGAGGCTATTTCTCTTTTTAAAAATCTTTTAATTGGCATCAAGTGATTTGAGAGCAAGTCAGCACAAAGCCATTGTGTGCATACATACATAGACATGCACTGTGCATGAAAGCATATGGCTCCCACATTTTCATAGCACACAATGTGGAGTAACTTTCAAACAAGGTTTAGAAGGTAGATAACATATTTACGCTACATGATTACTCTATGTAACAGAATGATGATGAGCAAAGGGAGAGAGATTAACTTGCTCATGATTGTGTACCTATGAAGATGTAATGACAACAAACACTGTTGGCTCTAAAAATCTAATACTGCTCACTAACTCATGTTGCTTCAGAATGTCAACAAGGTTGTAAACATGCGTAGAAGAAAACACTGGGTTCCCATAGTCAAAAATCTAATGTTAAAAACATGATTCCAGTGTGAAATTTTAATAAGATTTTGATGATTGCATATTTTCTAATTGTAGAAAGTTGTAACCATTCATTAAAGAACAGTCAGAAAGAACATAAGTAATAAAAATTAAAAGTATATATAAGTCTATAATTTAAGCAAAATAGCTATTGAAATCTCTGTATTTCCTTAATTATAAATGTACAGAGATCATGTACTTTATATTTACCATTTACTGAGAACATTTTTAATGTAGTTGTACATTCCTTAAAAGCGAATGTGATGATCTATAATATTAAATCTCCTGAATATACCAGGATCAATTTAACCATAGACCATGTCTTGGTCATTTATACTGTAAATTTTACTAACACAATGAATTTATTGTAAATTTTAAAGTACATCACTTCATATTATTTCAATATGGGGGTCTTAAATATTGATATGAAAATAAAGACAAGTTATATCTCTGAGCCTCTTAGATAGCATCATAAAATAGCTTTTTAGAATGATTTACATGTTTATACTCTTCCCGCATTGTCTAAAATTGTCCGTCCCTACACACAGTCCATTGCCTAGCACATACATATTTAGGTAGGAACATAGGATTTCAATTATTCTCATTTTCTTTATTTGATCTAAGATATAAAATTTTAGAATTTACTTGAATTATTTATTTTGCTAAAGATTTATTTGGATGTACTTTTGTAATTTATTATTTGTTCATTGTATTATCTGCTTAGTTTTGTTTCAAGGGATTAAGCCATGTACATGCTAAGAATGTGTTCCATCTACCATTTAGCTGCATCACCAAGCTATCATTTCTGTGTACATCAAGAATGTAACCTATTCATCCTGAATGATATTTTTTTTCAAATTTTATCACAGACTCTTTAAGAAACAACTTATATATAATAAAATCAATTAGATAAATTTTTGTAAAGGAGTAAAGGACACGTGTATAATCCTCAAAACAAGTGATAGTATTCATGTAAAAATTATAATTTCGAATAATATAGCATTATAGTATGCCTTAAATTCTGATATTCTAAGTTTTCTAAAGTTGTTATTTTCAAAGTTACATTGGCTTTTCTAAGTACTTCATATTTTATAGAACTTTGTAATCAGCTTGTCAGATTCTAGAATGAAAAAGCATACAGGTAATCTCCTTGAACCAGTTATCAATTTGAAGAAACTATCAGGGTTGAAAGACATTTCTTCCCTTCCAAAATCAGAAGTGTATTTATCCACTTATTTTAGGTGTTTCTAAATTAAAATACAAAATACAAAATAACACATTTTGCTAAATACATTTATTTTTTCTTTTTTATTATTTTATTTATTTACATTTCAAATGTTATTCCCCTTCTCAGTTTCCCTTCCACAAGGCCTCTATCCCTCTCCTGCCTCCCCCTGCCTCTATGAGGGTGCTCCCCCCCACACACACCCACTCCTGCCTCAGTGGCCTAGTGTTCCCCTATCCTGGGTCCTCAAGTTTCCACAGGACCAAGGGGCTCCCCTCCCAGTAATGCCAGATAAGGCAATCTTCTGCTACATAACCAGCTGTAGCCATGGGTACCTCTTGTGTACTCTTTGGTTGGTAGTTTAGTCCCTGGGAGCTTTGGGCGGTCTGGTTGCTTGATATTGTTGTTCTTCTTATAAGGTTGCAAACCCCTACAGTTCCTACATTCCTTCCCCTAACTTCACCCTTGTGGTCCTCATGCTCAGTCCAATGTTTGGCTGTGTACATCCACATCTGTATTGGTCCAGCTCAGGCAGAGCCTCTCAGTGGACAGCTCTACCGGACTCCAGTCATTAAGAACTTCTTGGCATCAGCAATAGTGTCTGGGTTTGGTGTCAGCAGATGGGATGGATCCCTAGATGGGGCAGTCACTGGATGGCCTTTCCTTCAGTTTCTGCTCTACTTTTTGTCCCTGTATTTCCTTTTGACAGGAGGATTTCTGGATTAATATTTTTGAGGTGAGTAAGTGGCACTATCCCTCAACCAGGGGCCATGCATATCCACTGGATAAGGTCTTTACAAGTTGTATCTCCCCTTTGTTGGGTATTTCCTCTAAAGTCTTCCTTGTTGGGTCCTGAGAACCTCTTCAGTCCCTTCCCCCACTGCTATGCACCAACTTCCAAATTCCTGACCCTCTGTACTTCTCCCCCATCTCCTCCCATATCTGAACTGGCCCTCTTTTTCCCTCCCCTCCCTCTCTCCCTCCCAGATCCCCTCTCTCTCTACTTCCCAGAAATTATTCTCTTCCCCCTAGGGAGTAGTACTATAGCATCCACACATTGGTATGATCTTCTTTCTTCTTGGGTTTCATATGGTCTCTGAGTTGTATCATGGGTATTCTGAGCTGCTTTTTAGCTAATATCCATGTCAGTGAGTACATACCATGTGTGTTCTTTTGTGACTGGGTTACCTCACTCAGAATGATATTTTCAAGTTACATTTGCCTGCAAATTTCATGAAATCATTGTTTTTAATAGCTGAGTAGTACTCTATTGTGTAAATGTACCACATTTTCTGTATCCATTCCTCTGATGAAGAACATCTGGGTTGTTTCCAGCTTCTGGCTATTATAAATATGGCTGCTATGAACATAGTGGAGCATGTGTCTTTATTACATGTTGGAGCATCTTCTGGGTATATGCCCAGGAGTGGTATAGCTGGGTCCCCAGGTAGTACTATGTCTAATTTTCTGAGGAGATGACAGACTGGTTTCCAGATTGGATGTACCAGCTTACGATCCCACCAGCAATGGAGGAGCATTCCCCTTTTTCCACACCCTCAACAGAATCTGCTGCAGACCCCTGAGTTTTTTATTTTAGCTATCCTAACTGGTGTGAGGTAGAATCTCAAAGTTGTTTTGATTTGCATTTCCCTAATGACTAAGGATGTTGAACATTTCTTTAAATACTTCCAAGCCATTTGAGATTCCTCAGTTGAGAATTCTCTGTTTAGCTCTGCACTCCATTTTTAATAGGGTTATTTGGATCTCTAGAGTCTAACTTCTTGAGTTCTTTGTATATTTTGGATATTAGCACTCTATCAATGCATGGTTGGTAAAGATCTTTTCCGAACCTGCGGGTTGCCCTTTTGTTCTATTGACAGTGTTCTTAACCTTATTGAAGCTTTTCAATTTTATGAGGTCCCATTTATCAATTATTTTATTTTTTACCATTGACTACAAAGTTCATTCTTTTTTTTAAATTTTTTGATACTTTATTTACATTTCAAATGTTTTTCCCTTTCCAGGTCTCCCCTTTGGAAACCCCCTATCCCATCCCCCCTCCTCCCGCATCTATGAGGGTATTCCCCAACACACCCACCCACTCCCATCTTCTCTCCCTAGCATTCCCCTATTCTGGGACATCTAACACCTGAAGGCCTGAGGGCCTCTCCTCCCATTGATGGCCAACAAGGCCCTCCTCTGCCACATATGTGGCCAGCACCATGGGTCCCTCCATGTGTATTCTTTGGTTAGTGATCCAGTCTCCAGGAGCACTGGGGAAGCAGGCCAGTTGAAACTGTTGTTCCATCCATGGGGCTACAAACTCCCTCAGCTCCTTCAGTCCCTTCTCCAGCTCCTCCATCTGGGACCCCACTTTCAGTCCAATGGTTGCTGTTAATTGAATCTTGGGTATTCCAAACTTTTGGGCTAATATCCACTTATTAGTGAGTACATACCATGTTTGTTCTTTTTGTGACTGAATTACCTTACTCAGGATGATATTTTCAAGTTCCAGCCATTTGCCTGCAAATTTCATGAAGTCATTGTTTTTAATAGCTGAGTAGTATTCCATTGTGTAAATGTACCATTTTTTTCTGTATCCATTCCTCTGTTGAGGTTCAACTGGCGGTCAACATGTAGAAGAATGCAAATTAATCAATTCCTATCTCCCTGTACAAAGCTCAAGTCCATGTGGATCAAGGACCTCCACATAAAACCAGATACACTGAATCTAATAGAAGAGAAAGTGGGGGAAAATTCTTGAACACATGGGCACAGGGGAAAAGTTCCTGAACAGAACACCAATGGCTTATGCTCTAAGATCAAGAATCGACAAATGGAACCTCATGAAACTGCAATGCTTCTGTAAGGCAAAGGACACAGTCAATAAGACAAAATGGCAACCAACAGATTCGGCAAAGATCTTTACCAATCTGATGTCTGATAGAGGGCTAATATCCAATATATACAAAGAACTCAAGATGTTAGACTCCAGAGAATCAAATAACCCTATCAAAAACTGGGGAACAGAGCTAAACAGAGAATTCTCAACTGAGGAAACTTAAAGGACTGAGAAACACCCAAAGAAATGTTCAACATCGTTAGTCATTAGCTAAATGCAAATCAAAACAACCTTGAGATTCCACCTCACACTAGTCAGAATGGCTGAAATAAAAAAACTCAGATGATAGCAGATTCTGGTGAGGATATGGGAAAAGAGGAACACTCCTCCATTGCTGGTGGGATTGCAAGCTGGTACAACCACTCTGGAAATCAGTTTGGCGGACCCTCGGAGTGTTCCTCTTTCTCCACATCCTTGCCAGCATCTGCTGTCACATGAGTTTTTTTATAACTTCTGTTAGTTTTATTGTGTCTCTGTTTAGTTTCTGTTTCCATGATCTGTCCATTGGTGAGATTGCAGTGTTAAAGTCTCCTACTATTGTTATGTGATGTTCAATGTGTGCTTTGAGCTTCATTAATGTTTCTTTTACATATGTGAGTGCCTTTGCATTTGGAGCATAGATATTTAGCATTGAGAATTTCTCTTGGTGGATTTTTCTTTGATGAGTATGTAGTGTCCTTCCTCATCTTTCTTGATAACTTTTGGTTGAAAGTCTATTTTATTGGATACTAGAATTGCTACTCCAGCTTGTTTCTTGGAACCATTTGCCTGGAAAATTTTTTCCAGCCTTTTAATCTGAGGTAGTAGCTGTCTTTGTCACTGAGATGTGTTTCCTGTATGCAGCAATATGCCTGTCCTGTTTTCGTATCCAGCCTGCTAGTCTATGTCTTTTTATTGGGAAATTGAGTCTATTGATATTGAGAGATATTAAGGACCAATGATCATTGCTTCGTGTTATTTTATTGTTAAAGGTGGAATTATGCTTATGTGGTTCTCTTCTTTTTTGTTTGTTGTTAGAAGATTAGTTTGTTAGTTATTTGGGGGTGTAGTTTCCCTCCTTGTGTGTGGGAACAAGGCTGACGCAGTAGGATGAAGCCTCACGTGTCTGTCCCGGGGCACTGTGGCTGTGGGTAGGACAGCAGACACGAGGGAAGTGGCTGTGCATCTTCCCACATAGTCTGACGGGCAGGTGGGGGCTGTGGGAAGCCTTACCGGGCCCTGCTCGTGGGGGGGGCAATTCTCGGGGAATGTGCAGCAGCCGTCTCCATGGGTTCTCTAGCCCAGGACACCACAGTCACTGCAGGGTGCTGCAAACGGACTAACAGGAGCGTAGCTGGGGTTCCGCCGAGACTGGGTCTTGGCGGCTTGGGGTTCCAGGCTAGCTGCTTAGGCTTGGGTGAATGGGTACCATCTGGGAGCGCTGGGAAGCTGTTGGCGAGAGATTAGACACAGCTCCTTAATCAAGGGCCGGAGCGTTGGCATAACTTTTACCAGGTGCCAGATTGCCTGTCAGAGATCACTGCCCCACAAATTCCCCCTTTTTCTTTTCTAAGGGAGAGGTATCATTTGTAATGAAAATTTTGGGTAGGGTGGCAATATCAAAAGAAATCACTGTACAGATTGGAGTGGTCACACAACTAAGCCAGAGGCTAAGGAGGGATAAGAGTGGGGGGGTTGGGAAGGCAAGGGATCATTGAATCAATTAATTGTTCCATGGATGGTACAGTTTGAGGGTAATAACATCAGTTTAAAACAGCATTTGATTAATCTAGATAGACATCATGGTTTCCTTACTATCATATAGCTTCCCTCAAGTTCAGTAGACATTTGGCTTTGGCAAGAGAGTTCGCCTATAGCTGAAAAGTCTCATATCTGTCCTCTGTGGGGCTGAGCACATGTCTCTGGATCTCAGCATGTGTCTCGGGAGTCTTCTGTCTGGAGGAAGGCAGCTTTGTAGTCACAGGCAGGTCCCAGGAGATGGTGTTGTCTCTGCTGGATCTGTGGCAGCAAGCTTCTGCGGGGATAAGCCTGTAGGAAAATAACAGAGGAGCAGAATCCCAGCAGGGGGATGTCTGCATAGGGTGAATAGCAAGTTGAGCCTGTAATGGTTTGTTTGGGAGCACATCATGGTCCTAGAAGGCATCTTTTAAGTCTGTTTTGGATATCTGAGGAAGAAAAGTTTTGGGATTGGCAGTAACTGTTCCTATTTAGCTGTGGCTCCGAGTGCCTTGCTCCCCCATCAGCCGAGGAAACCCGGTCTCGGAGGGAACCCCAGCTGTGCTCCGGCTAGTCCATCTGTGGCACCCTGCAGCGACTGCTGTGTCCCAGGCTAGAGAACCCATGGAGATGGCTGCCGCACATTCCCCGAGAATGGCCCCCTGCTCAACCCATGGGCAGGGCCCACTAAGGCTTCCCACAGCCCCTACCTCCCCGTCCGACTGTGTGGGAAGATTCGCAGCCACTTCCCTTGTGTATGCTGTCCCACCCAGAGCCACAGCGCCCCAGAACAGACACGTGGGGCTTCATCCTACCGCGTCAGCCTTGTTCCCACACTTGTGCTGGAGTTTTCCTTCTTTTATCATCTGTAGGGCTGGATTGGTGGAAAGATATTGTGTAAATTTGCTTTTGCCATGAAATATCTTGGTTTCTCTCTCTATGGAAATTGAGAATTTTGCTGGATATAATAGCCTGGGCTGGCATTTTTGTTCTCTTAGGGTCTGTATGACATCTGCCCAAGATCTTCTGACTTTTATAGTCTCTGTTGAGAAGTCTGGTGTAATTCTGCTAGGTCTCCCTTTATATGTTACTTGACTTTTTCTCTTTTTTTCTTTGTTCTATGCATTTGGTGCTTTAATTATTATGTGATGGGAGGAATTTCTTTTCTGGTCCCTCTGTTTGGTGTTCTGTAGACTTCTTGTATGTTTATGGGCATCTCTTTCTTTAGGTTAAGGAAGTTTTCTTCTATAATTTTGTTGAAGATGTTAACTGGTCCTTTGAGTTGGGAATCTTCACTCTCTTCTATACCTATTATTCTTAGGTTCGTTCTTTTGATTGTGTCCTGGATTTCTTAAATGTTTTGCATTAGGAGCTTTTTGTCAATGTCTTCTAGGGTATGTTCTACACCTGAAATTCTCTCTTCTATCTCTTGGTGGTGCTTACATTTGTGACTCCTGATCTCCAGGGTTGTATCTCTTTGTGTTTTCTTTAATAGTTCTATTTCTGTTTTTAAATCCTGGATGGTTTTGTTCAATTCCTTTACCTATTTGATTGTGTTTTCCTGTATTTTTTAAGAGATATTTTTTCTCTTTAAGGACTTCTACTTGTTTACCTATGCTCTCCTGTATTTCTTTAAGTGAGTTATTTATGTCCTTCTTAAATTCCTCTATTGTATTCATGAGATGGGATTTTAGATCTGAATCTTGCTTTTGCAGTGTGTTAGGGTCTCCAGGGCTTGGTGTGGTGGGAGAACTGGACTATGATGTTATCAAGTAGCATTGGTTTCTGTTGCTTATGTTCTTGTGCTTGCCTCTTGCCATCTGGTTATCTCTAGTGCTAACTGTCCTTGCTGTCTCTGACTGGAGCCTGTCCTTCCTGTGATCCTGGTTGTGTCAGAACTCCTCGGAGTCCAGCTGTCTCTGTGATCCTGTGATTCTTGGATCCTGTGATCCTGAGATCCTGGGTATGTCAGTGCTCCTGAGAGACAAGCTGCCTCTGGGATCCTGAAATCCTGGTGTGACCAAACTCCTGAGGGATGGATATTGTGGCCTCAACTATGATTTTGAGTATGTCAGAGCTCCAGTGATCCTGGGAATGTCCGATCTCCTGGGAGTTGAGCTTCCTCTGTGATCCTGTGATCCCGTGATCCTGGGCATGTCAGATCACCTGTGATCCTAGGCTTTTCAGAGTACCTGGGAGTATGGCTCCCTCTGGGTGTTGTCGGACTGGGTGCAGAGTCAATGCCCCAGGTCTGCTCCCAACATACATTCAAACTGAAAGGAACCTGTGTCACTAGCTGGGCAGGGGTTTCTGTGTCCCTGTGATCCTGGGCGTGTTAGAGCGCCAGGGAGTTGGGCTCTTTTGGGTGTTGTAGGAGTGGGTACAAAGCCAGAACCCCAGGTCTACTTCGGATTCAGGTTCAAACCCGAAGGAACCTGTGCCACTGACTGTGTGGGGATTCCTGCGTCCCTGGATCCTGGGGATCCCAGTTACTCCAGGTGGTGGGGCAGATGTTGTGGTCTTACCTGTGATCCTGGGCACGTTAGAGCACCTGGGAGTCGAGCTTCCTCTGGGTGTTGTAGGAGTGTGTACAGAGCAGCGCCCCAAGTCTGCTCCAGGTGCAGGTTCAAACCAGAAGGGTTAAATATATTCTTAACCATTTCATGCTTTTCTGCCATTGAAACTATCATTTATTAGTCTGAATTTGCCTTCTGTTAGAGTAATGAACACCATGATCATGAGCAACTTGAGAGAGGAAAGGGTTTTTTTGATCTTATGGCTTAAAGGCTTTCATGAAGGGAAGTCACGGCAGAAACTGAAGGCAGGAGCCTGGACACAAAGACTGCAGAGGAACACTGTTTATTGGTTTCCTCTTTAGACTCGAGCTCAGGTACTATTTTTTATGCCTCCTAGGATTACCTGCCCAGGGATGGCACCACCCATGGGGGCCTGGGCGCTCACATAAATCATTAATCATGAAAATGCCCAATAGACTTGCCTAGACAACAATTTGATACAAGCATTTTCTCAACTGAAGTCTCTTCTTCTCAAATGACTCTGGCTTGTGTCATGTTGACAAAAACAAACAAACAAACAAACAACAAAACACTAACCAGCACACTGTTCATCTTTTATTGCAAACTACTTTGTTTTAAAATAGGTGCTGTAGAACGAGTTGATGCTTGGTAGTTTGTAGAATCTTCATTATTGTGAAAATATAATATCAAATATCTTGATTCATCTATCAATGTAATTACTTTTATTTAATAGTATGTTGGAGTATCTGTTATTTTATAGTGTTACAATAACATTGCATGGGATTAATGCTACTTATTCATAACAGTTCATAACATTCATAGACAGCATTTCATAGACATCTATAGCTCTAGTTCTAAGGGATTTGATGCTGCATTCTAGGCTCTATGTGCTCTATCATGTACATGATGCATATAAATACGCATGAGGACAAACATATATACATATTTGCAATATATTGTAAATATTATATATATATGTATATGAATATGAGAGAGAGAGAGAGAGAGAGAGAGAGAGAGAGAGAGAGAGAGAGAGAGACCGACCCCAGGACTCTTGGCTAGGCTATGATCTAGAAAATAATTTCTAAAAAATACAGAAATAAAAACAACTCATGCTGTTTTCTGATTTTTAAATTCATTTCTATGTGATACATTTTGCTGTTTTGTATAATTTGGATGGGAGCATTTAAATGTAAGAAAAGGAAATATAAGCATTGATTCAATTCTATTGATTTATTCAGTAGTCTCACTATTAAATTTCAGGTTGCTAGCCTTATCAGTATCTTATATAATATGCTTTGCCATGTTCTGGCTAGGTGGCATGATTTCAGAAAACCATGTCTCTTCTACCTTCCTTTGAGTACCTTTTGATCAGGGGTATTCTGCAGCATGATTATAATTACATGCTTCATCAAATATGAAAAATAATCTTTTACCCCAAATTATTGATTTCCTCATTCCTTCCTGTTATGGTTTATTTTAGTTTACTGATTTTTTGAACATTCAATCTGCTATTGATCTCATCCATAAACCACACTATTTGATTTTGGAAACTGTATTTTCCTTTCTATAATTCTGTTTGCAGCTTTGTGCACATATTTGTTTTCTTAGTTGTATTTGTATTCTACAGTCTTTCACTTGTTGAGTATATTTATTAGTACATAGAATCTTGCTTAATTTTTTGTTTCTTCTTGGTTAAGTATTGCAAGTTGCATGTTTCTGCTTCTTCAGGATGATTTAATTTGTTTGCATATAGTTGCTCATAATAATACCTCATGACACTTTTAATTTGAGGCTTCCATTGGAATATCTCTACTCTTATTTGTGATTAGATTTAAATGCCTTTTCTTTCCCCAAAGGTAGTTAAAAGATTTGTTGATTCTGCTCAAAATTTAATTTTTTTTAACAAAACAACTATTTTCTAATATTTATTTATTTATTATGTATACAGCATTCTGCCTGCATGTATCCTGCAGGCCAGAAGAGGGCACCAGATCTCATTACAGATGGTTTTGAGCCACTATATGGTTGCTGGTAATTGAACTCAGGATCTCTAGAAGAGCAGACAGTGCTCTTAACCTCAGAACCATCTCTCCAGCCCAACAAAACAATTCTTAACTAATTTTTCTCCTGTTTTTCAAATTCTCTGGCTGTTTTACTTAGGTTCAGCTCTTTGTTATTGCTCTCAGGTAGATCTGAATTTCTTTTGTACTTTAACTGGCTTCTTGAATTGTATGATTTGCTTCTACTTTCAATTTCCTCATGTATTTTTAATTTTTGTTTTGACTTCTCCTTTGACACATTACTTACTTATGAGTATTTATTATATTTACTATATAATATATAAAATTTATATATAATAAATATTATGTCATATAATTAACATATTTACTTATAATGATATTATATTACATAATTAACATGTAATTAATTTATAAAGTTTATATACTATACATAATATATAGTAGAATATAGTAAACATATATATATTTGTTATATTTGAAATATTTTTAAAATATTCCATTTTCCCTATTTCTTTTTTTTAAAGATTTATTTATTTAATGTATAGGAGCACACTGTCGCAGACATACCAGAAGTGGACGTCAGATCCAATTACAGATAGTTGTGAGCCACCATGTGGTTGCTGGGAATTGAGCTCATGACCTCTGGAAAAGTAGCTAGTGCTCTTAACAGATACAATCTGAAAAGGTGCTTTATACACTTTGAATCTTCTTATATTTATTACCTTCATTTCTTTTGGCTTAATTAATTATTCTGGAAAATGTTCTAAGTGCTTTTGAAAAGAATGTATATTCTGCTTCTATAGTGTGTAATTTTAAATAAAACCCACAATAAACCTACCTATACACCAGCAAAGGTGGTTTCGCCCACCCCCAAAGCTAGCTCTTTGTGACCTTCTTGCCCTGGTTCCTAAGGCTAGCTTGCTACACTAACCAAACCAGTTTAACCTGAAATGCCTGGAGCTACCACTCCCATTTCTTGGGCCATCCACCTCCTGTGGCTGGCCTACAGAACACCAGCTACAGCTCATTCAGCTCCCTTTAGACCCATGAAATGAAAACAATAGAGACTTATTTTGTTCAGTTTCCTGACCTGCTGTACCTCTCTCACATCTCCTCTAGTTCCGGAAATTGCCCCCTTATTTCCACCCCCTCCTCCGTCCCTGTCAGGTCCCCCTCTCCCTCCACTTCCCATGATCATCCTCCACTCCCCCCCCCCAATGCAGGACTGAAGCATCCACACCCTGGTCTTCCTTCTAAGCTCCATATGGTCTGTGGGTTGAATCATGGGCATTGTGAGCTTTGGGGCTAATATCCACTTATCAGTGAGTGCATACCATGTGTGTTCTTTTGTGTCTGGGTTACCTCACTCAGGATGATATTTTCAAGGTCCATCCATTTGCCTGCAAATTTTATTAAGTCATTGTTTTTAATAGCTGAGTAGTACTCCATTGTGTAAATATACCACATTTTCTGTATCTATTCCTCTGATGAGGGACATCTGGGTTGTTTCCAGCTTCTGGCTATTATAAATATGGCTGCTATGAACATAGTGGAGCATGTGTCTTTGTTACATGTTGGGGCATCTTCTGGGTATATGCCCAGGAGAGGTATAGCTGGGTCCTCAGGTAGTATTATGTCCATTTTTCTGAGGGTCCGCCAAACTGATTTCCAGAGTGGTTGTACCAGCTTGCAATCCCACCAACAATGGAGGAGTGTTCCTCTTTCTCCACATCCTCACAAGCATCTGCTGTCACTTGATTTTTTTGATCTTAGACATTCTGACTGGTGTGAGGTGGAAACTCAGGGCCGTTTTGATTTGCCTTTCCCTGATGACTAAAGGATGTTGAACATTTCTTTAAGTGCTTCTCAGCCATTCAAAATTCCTGAGTTGAGAAGACCAGTGCACTGGGGTCGAACCTGTAACCTACACAGAGCCAGAGGGGTTCGGCCCCGAGCAGCTGAAGTCAGGGGTATTTAAAGGAAAAAACCACAAAGGGGTGGGGACTGGAAAGGATTTGCATTATGGGGAAGTACAGATTGTTCTAGGTTATTCACAGGTCAGTTGCACAAACATTTCTAGTTCCTGAA
>CM052722.1:74208388-74229835 GCA_028551405.1 Uromys caudimaculatus
GGTTTTCTGGAGTCTAACTTCTTGAGTTCTTTGTGTATGTTGGATATTAGCCCTCTATCAGACATAGGATTGGTAAAGATCTTTTCCCAATCTGTTGGTTGCCGTATTGTCCTATTGACAGTGTCCTTTGCCTTACAGAAGCTTTGCAATTTCATGAGGTCCCATTTGTCAATTCTTGATCTTAAAGCATAAGCCATTGGTTTTCTGTTCAGGAACTTTTCCCCTGTACCCATGTGTTCGAGGCAACTCTTTCTTTAGTTTATTGAAGTTTTCTTCTATAATTTTGTTGAATATTTTTACTGGCCCTGTAAGTTGGGAATCTTCATGCTCTTCTATACCTATTATCCTTAGGTTTCCCCTTCTCCTTGTGTCCTGAATTTCCTGGATATTTTGTGTTAGGTGCTTTTTGCTTTTTGCATTTTCTTTGACTGTTGTGTCAATGTTTTCTATGGTATCTTCTACACCTGAGATATCGTATTCTGTTGGTGATGCTTGCAACTATGACTCCTTACCTCTTTCCTAGGTTTTCTACCTCAATGGTTGTCTCACTTTGTGATTACTTTATTGTTTCTATTTCCATTTTTTGATCCTGGAGGTTTTGTTCATTTCCTTTACCTGTTTGATTGTGTTTTCCTGTAATTCTTTAAGGGATTTTTGTGTTTAGTCTTTAAGTGTTTCTACCTTTTAATCTGTGTTCTCCTGTATTTCTTGAAGGGAGTTATTTATGTCCTTCTTAAAATCCTCTATCATCATCATACGAAGTGATTTTAGATCCAAAACTTGCTTTTCTGGTGTGAGGGTGTATCCAGGACTTGCTATGGTGGGAAAATTGGGTTCTGATGATTACAAGTAACCTTGGTTTCTGTTACTTATGTTCTTAAGCTTGCCTTCTGCCATCTGGATATCTCTAGTGCTACCTGTCCTCGCTATATCTGATTGGAGCCTGTCCTCCTTGTGATCCTGGTTGTGCCAGAATTCCTCAGAGTCCAGCTGTCTCTGTGATCCTGGGATTCTGGGATCCAGTGGCACAGGCCTGACAGGGTTCCTGTATCCATGGGTCCCTCTGGTCCCAGTTACTCCTGGTGTTGTGTTCTTCTCACCCCTGATCCTATGATCCTGGGTGTGTTAGAGCGACTGGGAGTGGAGGTTCCTCTGGGTGTTGTGGGACTGGCTGAAGAGTTCATGCCCAAGGTCTGTTCAGGGCACTGGCCCAGACCTGAAGGAACCAGTGCCACTGGCTGTACGGGGTTCCTGTGTCCCTGGGTCCTTCTGGTCCCAGATATTCCTGGTGTTGGGACAGATGTTGTATCCTCCTCACCTCTGATCCTATTGCTTTTATTTTTTAAACTGTTTATTCACTTTAAATATATTTACTTCTATTTCATATCATTGTAATTTGTGATTCATTTAAAAATAAATATACCTTTTTCAGAATACTATTTGGTGTCAGGTAAAAGACCTCTATAGTAAAAGCTTTAACTAGAAATTAGAGAATACACTTGGAAGATAGAAAAAACTTTCATGCACAAGGATCAGCTTAACCCATATTGTAATAATGGCTCTATTACCTAAAGTGACCTTCGAACTCCATAAAATCTCCATTCAAATGGTAATGTCATTCTTCATAGAAATAGGATTCATTTAGAGTCACAAAAGACCACAGGTAGCCAAAGAAGTTCTCAACAGAAAGAACATAACTGTGGCTATCACTATTATTTGACATCAACTATACTAGGGAGCCAAAGTAGTAAAACAGCATAATACTTGCACACATATAGACATATAAATTGATGAAATACAGCAGAGGATTCACATATAAAGTCACACAGCTACAGACATGTGAATTTTTTAAAAATATAGACATTGAATATAAAACAGCCTTTTTAACAAGCTGTGAAAACTGGGCATCCACATGTAGAAAGCTGAACCTAGAGCCTGTTAAGTTACCTTGAACAAAAAGATAAACTATAAATATATCAAAGACTTTGGTTTAAGACCCCAAATCAACAGGAGCCTGATATGGATGCCTCCTAAGAGGCTCTGCCAGAGCCTTACTGAAACATATATGTATACTCACAGCCAACCATTAGACTGATCACAGCAACCCCAATGGAGGAGTTAGAGAAAAGATTGAAGGAGCTGAAGGGGTTTGCAACCCCATAGGAAGAACAACAATATCAACCAACCAGACCCCCAGATCTTCCAGGGACTAAACCACCAACCAAAGTATACACAGGGATGGACCCATGGCTCCAGCTGCATATGTAGCAGAGGATGGCCTTATCTGGCATCAATGAGAGGGGAGGCTCATTATCATGTGAAGGCTCAATGCCCCAATGTAGGGGAATGCCAGGGCGGGGAGGTGGGAGTGGGGGAGGAGAGCAGCCTCATAGAAGCAGGGGTAGGGGGATGGGATAGGGGGTTTACAGAGGGGAAACCAGGAAGGAGGATAACATTTGGAATGTAAATAAATAAAATAACCAATAAAAAAAGACCCCAAATCCTAAAATTTACAAAGGAAAACAAGGGAGAAATACATCAAGATAGATGCAGGAGCAAAGACCTTTCTGAAAATGACTCTAATGGCCCAAGAAGCAATATATAATGCAAATTATAAAGCATCTGCACTGCACTGGGAGTTTTTAACTGCAAATAAAACCTACACAATGGAAGAAACTACCATCTTAGAAGAGGTTAATATATAGGGTCTATAAAGAACTCAAAAGTTATCCAATATTCAAATATTCAAAAGAATTGAACAGATGGTCCTGAAAGTCAAAAGCTCAAATAGCTAGTAGATACATGAATAAAAGTGGGTTCAACATCTAAAAATGCAAATTAAAAGTACTTTGATTCCATCTCAACCCAGTCAGAATAGCTACCACCAAGAAACGAAACAAGAACAAATGCCTTTGGAGAAAATAATAATTATACCTAATGGTAGAACTGTAAATTATTAGTGCAAACACTATAGAAATTGGTATGAAGATATTTCAGAAAACTATACTGCTTGTGGGAATATATCTGAAATATTGTGAATCAATATACCAAAGAAATGCTTTCATATTCATGTCATGTGGTACATACTAAGATAAGATACTTAACCAGTCTAGATGCACAAGGAACAATGAAGAGATAATGAAAATGTGATTATGTATGTATTTTATATAACCATAAAGCAGAACAGTATTATGCTATTTGTAGTAAGATGAATAGAATTAGAATTTATCGCATTTAGAGAAATAAGCCAGGAACATGGAATACATATACATATACATATATGAACATTAGGAAGCAGTAGGGGATCTACTATGCCCCACTAAGGGGAACAGTGAGAGGAGAACAATATAAAATAATGGAGGGTAAGTATAAACAAATGACGATATTCATATATAAAAATATAACAATGCAATCCAGTAATTTGAATGCTATATGAATATTATAATTTTATAATTATGGATTGGGGTGTGGACTGAGTGGTGAGTTGCTTGCCTAGAATGTGTGCAGTCTTTTGATTGATATAGTACTCCAAGATTAAAATTATATATGGTTTAATTTTTCCTTCATGTTCTTTTTTTTCTTTAATCTTTTTTGTAAAGTCCAGTTGTTATCCCCCTTCTAGTAAACCCTCCCACGGTTCCTCATCCCATTCCTCCTCCCCCATCTCCAAGAGAATGTCCCCAACCTCCCCACCCCATCAGATATCCCCCTCCCTGGGGCCTCAAGTCTCTCAAGGGATAGGTGCTTCATATTCTTTCTTTTACAAAGACAAATGGAAAATTGTTCCAGCATAGTTTAATTGAAATTACTCTTTAGTTAATGTAATTACCTAGTTCCATACTCAATTATCAGACACCGGTGACTGTTTGTGAAGCTCTGTTAGATTGAATTTTCATTTCTTTTCTCATACCACCACTGGATTTTTCATTATAATATCTTCATAACACATTAATTTGGCCTTTGGGCATCACAGTTTTCTTGAAGGAAGTGATTCTCATCCAGGTATTAAAAGACTGATGGACACATGTCAAGTAATGATAAAGGAAATGAGAGGCTCCAGTTACCGAAAGGTACATGAATACAAAGATATGTGAACTCATGTTGCATATTTAAGGACTCTTGGAGGTTAGTCCTTCTAGGCTAGGTAGGTTGTTATGGCCAAAGGAGAAGATAGGGACTAGTAGGAGGGAATTAAATTTCTCTGTTAAAGATTAGGAATTACCTTCTGTGCTATAATAAGGTTTTGAGTGGGGAGGAATTATATAGTTATCCATCTTTGGCAGAAGTATGAAGATAGTTTAATGAGGAAAGAGTGATGTAACTGTTGTGGGGATCCTTGAAAAGGAGAAGTTTGTGAGCTATGTTAGCCAGTGAAAGAAATTTTGTAAAGGAGATATTGAATTATTACAGAATAAGATGTGACTAATCTATGGAGAAAAGTCTGATCCATGAGTTCAGAAGAAAACTATTATATGTATATATTATTATTATTATTACTATTATTATTATTATTATTGATATTATCTATGTTTCATCTATATAAAAATAGGCATACATAGTCTTACCTTGTAATTTAATTGAAGTTGGGTAGTTTTGCTGAAAATTAGTGCAATGTGGTTGCTTTAATTGATAAGCTTTAACATATAAATCAAAATTTTTCATTATTGAAAATATCATGGCTGGATAGGTTGCTGAGTGGGTAATGTACTTGCCATGAAAGTATGAGGATCTCAGTTTGAACCCCCAAAATCCAAGTAAAGCCAGACCTGATAGTACAGGGCTTTAATCCCTGTGTTCCTACTATAAAATGGAAAGCAGAGAAAGGAGAATCCCTAGAAGCTTGTAGGCCAGCTAGCCTGACATATGCAGTGAAAACACAATTACTTAATTAATTTATTTATTTAGTCTCAAACAAGATGGACAGCAAGAACTAAAACCTCAGGTTATCCTTTATCCTCCACTAATGCCATAGCATTTGCACACCAAAACACATATACATGCACATATATATATATACACTAGAGAGAGAGAGAGAGAGACAGAGAGACAGAGAGAGACAGAGAGAGACAGAGAGAGACAGACAGACAGAGATAGAGACAGAGATATTGGGGGGGGGCAAGGAAAGTAGTCTTGAGAGACATTTTGAAATAGCTAAGGAGAGAAATGCCTCTAATTTAAAACTAAATCAGTTTGGAAAGTCAGTATGAAGGACAGAGTAAGTGAGCAAAACCTAGCAAGACTTCAACTAGGAGCCTAAACAAAAGTTAATTATTTGAGCAGGCAAGACATACATACATACACACACACACACACACACACACACACACACACACACACACACACACACATATACACACAAAGCTAGAGAATTAATGTTTCAGACTTAAATGTATCTGCCCTTTAGAACAGATGAAGAAAACATTAAGGGGATATTTTAAGCCTTGAAACTAATTGTTTTAAATCCTTCTTTAATATTGGGTATATGAGGCCAGACTTCATTCAACATGTTAATTAAAGCCAAATGAATAAAGCAAAAGATGGAGAATATATAAATACCTACATTTTTCCAGTTTGCAACATGTTGAATTTCATGTCTAACTTGATTGCAATGGTCTTAAATAATGTGTTATATTTTAAAATAATTTTGCACATATAATATTATTGAAAATGTGGTCATTACACTAGTCTTTCTGTAGTTCGACTATGTCTAAGAAAATCGAATTTGCCATACTTGCTATTGTAGCCTGATGATTCATCACAAATCGTACAGTGGCAACTTCCTGAAATAAGGCAGAGTTCAGTGGGAAGAAACTCAACTCCTGTCTAAGAGCTGTTCTGAAACCCCACCCCTTGAATCGTGGTAGAGTGTCACACTCCCTGTGTCGTAAGCTCTCTGTGAGTAAATTGCTATTCTGAACAACTACTTAGGATGATTTGATTCTGTGTGTTCAAAATAAATGTTCTTTTAAAAATGTTCTTGAAATTTGATGGTCGATGCTCTTTTAAATCCATTATTGTTAGGTAGCAATTAAACCAGGATTTTAAGGGAGTAGATGAACTGATAATATCCATGAAAACATTGCAGTTTAGGGACTGGTGGTGTAGCTCCATGAATTCACCTAGAAAAGTACAGGTCTCTGAGTTTGATTCCCAGTATTTCAAAATAAAATAAATAGCAATACCATGGTCTGCGCTGCTTCTTGAATCCATGTTGATGTCCATGGGCTCCTTGATGTCACCAGGAACATATTGGTGTCTATGCTCTGGAAGCCATGTGATGTCCTTGGCCTGTGCTGCTGCCGAGGCCTATAGTGGTATCCACGGCTCTTGCTTCAGCAAAGACCACGTTGATGTCTGTGGTCTGACCATGGAGACCATGCTGAGGTATGTGGCATGGCACAGGCTGATACCAGAAACCATGTAGATGTCTTCAGTCTGTGCTGTCACCAGAAACTATATGGAGTCCATGATGCATGCTCCTACTGACTGTAAAGGGCAAGGAAGCTTCTTTATTTTTACTGGGTATTTTGTTTATTTACATTTCAAATGTTATCCCCCTTCCAAGTTTCCCCTCCACAAATGCCCTATCCTCTCCCGCTCGCCTTCCCCCTGCTTCTATGAGGGTCCTCCCACACACACATACCTACTCCTGCCTCAGTGTCCTAGCATTCGCCTACTCTTGTTCACCAAGCCTCCACAGGACCAAGAGGCTCCCCTTCCAGTGATGCCCAATAAAGCAATCCTCTGCTAAATATCCATCTGGAGTCATGGTTCCCCCCATGTGTACGCTTTGGTTGGTGGTTTAGTCCCTGGGAGCCTGTAAGGAAGCTTCCTTTGCAGTGGTTATCAATGACTGCAGACTCACAGTTGAGAGAGACATAGAAGGCTTCTTTGACAATCCCTACCCCCACCCCTACCCACCAAAACAACTTAGACCCAAAGTCATCAAAGAGAACTCGTTCAAAAATGTGGCAAGAATGTTAGGTGTAGGTAGGGAATGCCTCAGGGTTTTTTAGGGCACTGGCCACTGGCAGTTTGAGCATGCCCCAGTGAATACATAGGCAAGACAAATTGGACTTGGCAAGTTTTTTTGAGGGGGGATGGTCACGGGGTGGAAGAGTAGACCTGGCAAGACTGGGAATTAAGTATGATCAATGAGCAATATGTGAAATTCCCAAATATTCAATAAAAATACTATGCTGGAAAAAATAATATTGGTGGCTAATAAAAAATGTATAGTACAATAATTATATGGACTCAATGGCAACAAAATTTATGCTTAAATAAGTTTAATAATAACTTTATGCCATGCATGTTTTACCTCAATTTTTTAAAGAAGAGCTGGAGGGATGGCTCAGTGGTTAAAAGCACATACTCATGTTGCAGAGGACTTGAGTTCAATTCCTGGCACCCACACTGATCAGCTCACAAATACCAGTAACTCCACCTCCAGGAGATCTTATGTCCTTTGTCCTTCATGGATACCTGCATTCATGTACACATACCCACACATAAACGCAGATAAACACACAAACAAGATGCACACATACAAACACAGATGCACACACTCAAGCACTCACACAGAGACACACATACACACACACACACACACACACGCACGCACATGCACACACACATTTAAGAAAAATATTTAGAAACTAAAGATATGGAAGTACAGACCACTTATTGAGAAGAAGAGTTCCAACATGACTGACAAGAGATATGGAAAAGAAACGGGGTTGAAAATGGACAATAAACATTATATTATACTCAGGTATGCACATTTTAGAGAATAAAATATGTAAATATATGCAAATAATGATATTGAATGCAAAAAAAGGCTATGACTTTGAAAGAGAGAAAGGAAAGGCTTATGAGAATGTTTAGAGGGAGAAAATGTGGAGTTGAAATGATATGATTATATTATGATCTCAAAAATAAGAGGAAAACAATTTTTAAATGGAGTAAATAAACTAAAAGTAAATGAACAAACAAAAATGGCACTGAGAATTTGATCCCAGCAGAGTTCAGACCTATCATGTATAAAGTCCTGGGTTTAATTCCCAGACCACAAAAAGTAGTGTATGAAAACAAACACTTCAAAAAACTAAAGGGAAAATATAGTCTCTTTCAAATGACCATTGGCTTCTGATAGGAAGATAATTGTTTCGATGTGTCACCATCTATATTGATTTCATTTTTCTTTCTTAAATACATGAAAGTAATCATAGGAGGAATATATTCCTTCTCCAACCTCAGTCCAGGAAGAATCCCAGAAGGTTAAAGTGAATTGTAAGCAGCCTGGGAGTCAGGAATAGATGAGATCTTAGCAGAGAGTAATTATAGTCAGCAAGTGATTAACAGGGCTCAGAGTCTAAAGTGACCAGCTTCATGCCAAGCTCAGATGCCTCACAGTTTCCATAAGAGCCAACAGATTAGCCAGGTGATAAACAACACTTGTGCCTATGCCAAAGACCTAGGGTAACTTTTAAAACCTAAGATAATTCAAAGTGAGATCTAATGACATTGTAGGGAAATACCAAGATATGATTAAACTGTTTATGATTTATAACAGCTCAATTTATTGTGGTAGATCATTTTATTTGTTACTTCATAAATATTCCTTTTTAAGACATTTTTTCCTTTCTATATTTTAAATTTTTATGTGTATGGGCATTTGGCCTACATGTATGTCTGTGTAACACATGTATGCCTGTTGCCTGTGGAGGCCAGAAACAGGCCTTGGATTTCCTAGAAGTGGAGTTACAACCAGTTGTGAGCCACCATGTGTGTGCTGGGAATCAAACCTCAGTTCTCTAGAAAAGCAGCCAAAGTTTATAGCCACTGATACAGCACTCCAGCTCTTGAATTTTGACTTACATGCCACATACATACATGGCACACAGCCATCAAATTCATGCTGCTGTTTTAATAAATATATATTATATATTTAAATCTCACTATGTATAATATATATGTATTTACATATGTGTGTATTTATATACATATATACATGCATATGTATATGCATATACATATATATGCAAACATATGCACACATGTGTATATGTATATATGCACATGCACATATGCCATATGCATGTCTGAATATGTGCATTATGTATGTATGTATATGTGCATATATGAATTATGTACATATGTATATTTTTGCATGTATATATATGTATATGTGGGTATCTATGCATATATGCACATGTATATATGTGTAAATATGTATATAGGTATATAGGTATGTAGGTTTATAGGTATATGTGTATATGTATGTGCATATGTGTATATGTACATATATGTGCATATGTGTATATGTATATGTGCGTACATATACCTATATGCACATATGCAATATATGTATATATACATGTTTCTGTATATGCATATATATATTTGTATATGCATATATGCAGGTATGTATATATGCAGATGTGTATGTGTAAGATTCTCACAAGCCTTAGCTTACCAGATTACCTCCCCCCCAAGTGAACACCTTGGAGTCGGGAATCGATGCAGAAAGCATCCATGTTCCAGCATGCTGGGGTCGCCCTGCACACAAAGGAGGGAGGGAGCAACCACATGCAGCCCATTCAGTGAGCCTTTATACAGTTTTAGAGCAGCGACCTTTAGACACAATGTGATTGGCAGAACAGTATGACTTTTAAACTGATTGGTCTTTAGGGAATGAGGAACTAGGGGCTTAATCAGCCCCTCTCTTCTAGCCTACGTGCTCTCTAACCTTTCTTTTCCAGGAGGGGAGGGGTGCCTATGTGCTTGGAGTCTGGCGGAATTTTCCAAAGTTCCTGAGCTGAACTCTTCATTTTCCCCTTTTCTTTGTGTATGCTTCAAGTCTGAAACTATTGCTGGTTTTCTGGTAGCTCATACTCCTGGTCTTTTGAATATAGTTCCTTGTATTTGTGCTTTAAGATCATAAACTGTACTGTACCTATGCGTACCTTAACAAAAGTGACCAAGCAGTTCAAAATGGAGGGTCCAAAAGTCAACAATAGCAGAAGAAAAATTAAGGGTTCTAACAGGATGTATATGAGGGTGGTTAACCAAGGGGAGGAGTTAAACCAAGACTTGAACCAGACCTGACTCTGTTCTTTCTCTCTCTTCCACTTAGCTCACCTTCCTCTCCCCTTGGTCATTGAATCTTTAACCACCCCAGAATGGTCTACATAAAAGTAACACTCTTCAGCTAAGGCAGCACATAGCCCTCCTTGCTGGAGGAAAAGTTAAGTCTAATGCCTTCCTATTCTGTAGTACTCCTTGTGAAAATGAAGTCAGTGATTCCTTAAGATGACTGACAGAAGTTTCTATTCTCTCTATATCTAAATCAATGGCTGTCCTCAGACTGTCATATTTTTTTCCTCTGTAAGAAGGGAGGCAGTGAGTGCTGTAACAGGTTTGGTGGACGGGCACATAGGATGGAGGAAGGAACCAGAATCCAAAAGTACCTCTAGGCAGTCATGATCAAGGTCAAGTGATCTTGAGCTTGAGCAAATTGTCCATCTTCTGTACCGTCCAGCAGGGGTCTCTGGGGATCAGGGTGTCTGCAGGTTTCACACAGGAAGCATGTACCCAGGTCGCAATACCGTCTAACTTGAGGGCTGTGGGAGTAGCTAGCTGTTCCAGAAAGGGTTCCTTTCATCAGGGTTCCAGCGACTGTGCCCAATGCCTCCTTACATAGATCCAGTCACCTGTCTGAAAGTGGTGAGGGGTCTCTGGCATCCCTGGAGCATTTAAGGCAGACAGTTTTGGCAAAATCTCATGTTGTGCAATACCTCCTGGGATGGGTCCAGTGGACACCAAGGGAGTTGGGGTACCAAACAGGATCTCAAAAGGGGTCAGGTTAAAATTGTAGGGGGTGTTCTGGGCTCAGAACAGGGCCAAGAGGAGGGGCATCACCCAGTCTGAGCCAGTCTCCAAGGTGAATTTAGTTAAGGTCTCCTTTTGGGGTTCTGTTCATTCTCTCAACCTTCCCTGAGCTTTGGGGACAGAACTCACAATGGAGCTTCCAATTAGTCCCCAATATCTCTGCCAATCCCTGACTTACCTTAGAACAAAAGCAGGACCATTATCAGATCCAATTACCTTGGGTACTCCAAACCTCGGGAAAATTTCCTCCAATATCTTCTTGGATACCATGGTAGCTGTTTCCTGCTTGGTGGTGAATGCCTCAAACCATCCAGAGAAAACATCTACAAACACCTGAAGGTATTTGTAACCACATTTTCCTGGCTTAACTTCTGTAAAATCGACCTCTCAATATACTCCAGGCTGTTCTCCCCTAGGTCATTTGCCGTCTTTATTCTTGCCTGCATAAGCATTCACTTGCTGGCATACCTTACATTGTTCTACTATCTCTCTGGCCCAGAACCTGAGGTCTATTATATATACTTTAGGTCCCTTAACTGCTTAGACAAGCTTTATATCCCCTAAATGAGTCCATCTGTGCATTTGACCTGGTAAGTCTTTTGCTTGCTTTCTGGGGAGCATAGATTTCTTTCTTGTGTGCGCCATTGCCCTTCCTTCTCTAGGTAATAGTTGGTAGGGTAGCTAGCAATCTGAGCCCTTTCTTCTTCAGTATATTCTAAGTGAGGCCATCTCTTAGTCCAGTCCCATTTCCCAGCAGGTGTTTCTTGCAGGCCCATAACCAGGATAGGTTCCTCCATCGCCACTTCTCAAGCCACTTGATCTGCCTGATTATTGTCCCAGGCCACTGAGTCTCTTCCCTTCTGATGTCCTAGGTAGTGAATAATACTCAGAGTTGCTGGCTTCATTAAGGCATCCAAGAGATCTAGGATTTCCTGTTTGTTTCTTCTGATGTGAGCAGCCCTCTCTCTTGGCATATAGCCCCATGGAGGTGGGCTGTCAAAAAGGCATGCCTGCTCTCTGTGTGGATGTTTAATTTCCTTGCCAGCTCCAAGTTCCAAGGCCTTAGTGAGGGCAATTACCTCCACTTTCTGTGTTAACATGCCAGGGGGTAGAGGTGCCAGGGGGTAGAGGTTCTGCCCAGATGACATTTGTGCTGTCTACCACAGCAGCACCTGCTCGTCTCTGACCTTGATGGAGAAAACTGCTCCCGTCTGTAAACCAGGTAGCCTCAGCTTTCAGCAGGGGTCAGTGGGAGAGGTCTCTCCCTTTGGGACAGTTAGTTGAGGTCCATCAGACAAGAAGTGTATCTGGGCTCCCATTTTGGAGAATATGGGAACAAAGGGTAGGGACAGTCTGGGGTGACCTTAAATGAATGGGATACCCAGCCCATCCCTAGGTCCATTGTTCTTCCGGTAGTCCGTGAATACATTTTGGTGCCAGTGGCTTCCCAAGATCTTTTTGTGGAAACAGGGCCATCGGCTTGGAGGTTGTGCCCCTGTGTCCACCAAGAATTGAATGGATTTCCCCTCTACTCTCAGAGTTACCCTGGGTTTCAGGAGGGGGTCCGAACCCCATCTCCTCTAATCACTGTCTTCACCCAGGACTAACACCTTTGCTGCTTGGGAGCACTTTTCCCAAGGCCTGGGATTTCCTGCTCCCAGCTTCCATTTGTTAGTCCCAGTGGCCTCACTCCTTGCAGTATGCTCACGGGTTCTTTCTTGGCTCTCTTTTCTGCTTTCCCTAACTACTATAGCCAGGACACTCTGTAGATTCCTTCTCTGTCTTTTTTCTTCCTTTCTCTTTCTTTGCTCCTTCTCCTCTTCTGTCTCCCTGCTATGGTAGACTTTCTCAGCAACCTGCACTAAATCCCTCAATGACTTACCCTGTAAGTCTTTCTAACCTCTGAAGTTTTTTCCTGATATCTCTACTAGCTTTGTGCTCCTCACTGCTGGGGTCATAGGGTGTATACTGATGGAATGCCTCCATGAGTCACTCTAGAAAGGCTGCGGGTGACTCATCTATCTGGTCCCTGCTGATCCTCACGTACCTTGGTCATATTTGTGGGTTGTCATGTGGCCCCCTTGAGACCTGCCAATGGATTATAGTGGTGGACCTTTAGGTGCCCCTTACCTTAAAGTTCCAGTCAGGTCTAGTCAGGGAAAGCCCGCTGTTAAAGACAGCCTGGTCAATCAATGTTGCTCCGTGTCTGAGTGGGCATTCTTTCTAGCTTCCTGCATTATCCTCTCTCACTCTTTGGTCATGAAGAGCACTCTCATGAGTTGTTGGAAAGCATCCCTGGTGGGCTGAAGAGTAAATAAAACAGTCTCAAAGAGATAATTTGGCCCCTTGGAAAGGGGGGATGGAGTCTCCTCCCACTCCTCCCTCTGGTAAAGGGGGGGTACAATGGCCCCAGTCCCATATGAGCTGAGGATCCTGGGACCAGTGCTGGTGCTGGTGGGGCCATGGGGGCCAGGGTAGGGGGATATGGAAGAGGAGGGTCTTGGAGTAACAGGTCTGCTGTAGAAGGGTCTTAGAGGATCAGCTTCTCAGGTTCGGATTTCTCCTCCCATGCTTCCTTTTTCCTGATGGCCAGAACCTGTGAGGTGGGTCTTGGGGAATGAAAGGCTTTTATCTATGAGGGGAAAGGGGGGTCCTCCACTAGATTCTTCCAGGTAACTATATAGGGTACTTGGTCCGGGTGATACTGACAAGTTATCTCCTCTTTCCCTAACTTCCCTCCAGTGGTTAACTAGGATGGTTAACGGGGTAGATTCAGTCTGTCCAATGTCCAAAAAAAAAAAAAAAAAGTCATCAGTTTAATTCCAAGAACACAGCACGAGATACCAACAAACACAGAGGAAAACAATCAACACACAGACAGCTCAACCCTGCCACAGGCTGGCATCCAGGTTCAAGAACACAGAGAAAGACAATCAACATACAGTTTGCCCCTTCCATGGACCCAGTTACAGACAGTTCGTCCCTTCCACAGATGCAGAACAGAGTTGCTCGGCCAGCTCCAGCTGCACTGAGACAAACCAGGAGGAGCCAAGTAAACCAGGTTACAGCAAGACTCAGCTCCTGCCTACATTGTCTTGATCTTTCCAGAAGGAGGGGAGCCTTCCTGGCTCCTTCCAGAGTCTCTGGGGCATCCCCCAAATACTCTGCAGTCTCAATGTTGAGGCACATCTGCCCGCTGCCCTTGACCACACCAGATACTGTAGGCTCTCCGAGCCCCCCCCCCAAGATGCTTGTAAGCAAACTGAAAGTTCAAACAGACAGACTCAGACTCTGACAAACAGAGGGACAGATAAGAACCATGGTACCTGCTCGAACCATTCCTCCTATTCACCATTCTGGTATGTCCCACGGGGGTTCGCTTCCCTACCAATGCACCAAATGTAAGACTCTCCCAAGCCTTAGCTTACTGGAGACCACTGAATGAACACCATGGAGTTGGGGATTGATGCCAAAAGCAAGAGGAATTTATTGTTCCAGCACGCCGGTGTCACCCTGCACACAAAGGAGGGAGAGAACGACCACACTCAGCCCATTCAGCGAGTTTTTATACAGTTTTTAGAGCAGCAACCATTAAGCACAATGTGATTGGCAGAACAGTGTGACTTTTAAACTGATTGGGCTTTAGGGAATGAGGTAGTAGGGACTTAATAAGTCCCTCCCTTCTAGCATATGTGCTCTCTAACCTGTCTTTTCCAGGAGGGGAGAGGTGCCTAAGTGCTTGGGGGTCTGGTGGAATTTTCCAAAGTTCCTGAGCTGACCTCTTCATATGTATGTATATGTATGCATATATTTATATATGTATATATGCATAAATTATGTCCATTTACTTAGGAATCTTTTGGTTTACAAATGTATTTATTTCTCTTGGGCCAATATTTGAAAGTGGCCATATGATCAATATACATTTACTTTTTTTCAGCAACCTCATTGTTTTACAATAAGGTTGTGAATGCGGTTGTTCCCTAGTGCAAGTTTGTCAGAAATATATGAGAATTGTGATTTTTACCTAGCTCATGCTTTGGTGGTTTTTCCTTCCCTACCCTCTCAAATCATTCAACCATGCTTTGTGCTTTGACACCAGAAAAAAAAAAAATGTTCTTTGAAGCTTACTTACCAATTGCACCTACTATATATAAATAATAAATACAAAGAACCTGAATATGGAAGTCTGTCTGCAGTGTATGCTTAGAATAAAAGTCTATCTTGAAACTCTTTACAGGAAATAGTTTCAGTCCTGGGTGATTTTCCATGAATCTAATAGAGTATTATTATTAATTAAATTTTATTAATCAATTAAACTTTTACAGTTTGTTTTGAAACATTTTCCAACTCCGTTAGATGTGACTAAGGCAGTGATAGTAAGCCTCAGTATAGAAGCCAGAGGCTATGAAGGATACTGTTGTGACTAGTTTAAAGGACAGACATGATGGATTTTTTGCCTATGGTAGAAGTAGTTGAGGTAGGAGTAGATATATTGGCAATATCTTCTGGATGTAATGCAAAAAGATTTAAGGATGAAAAGACAATCTGAATCAAGGAAATGTCAATGATTTTCAGAGGTTTAGAATTTAGACAATTTTTATTTTGAGAAGCCTAGTAAATATTCACATTGATAATATAGAATAGATAGATGTATGTGAGTATAGAGCTCAGACAGAAAATAAGTATTTACAAGTCATGTACACATAAACACATGAAACTATATGGGAAGATCTCCCAAGCATATGAGACTGTAGATCTTTGTATTACTCTGTTGTAGAGAACAACATAAAGTAGAAATACAACATGTTATTGTTTGTTAAATCCTATAGTCACTCTATTTAGAGAAAGGCTATATTAAAACATCAAGGAAGAAGGTATAGAAAGATTTTAAGAGCCAGATGCCTAGGCACTCTACTGTAAGATTATGCTCTTAAATTAACGTAAACTTCATCCATGATACCTCAAAAATATGGCTCTGTGAACAAACACAGCACTAATAACTTCACCAATGTAGAGGGGGGAAAATCTCACAAGATTCCTCTCCTAGACAAAATACTATAGGCAATTAAAGAATTAGGAGTGTGAGAAATACTCTTCTCCAGGAAAGAGCCCTTAATTGGTTATCCAATACCAAGTGGTCAGGATTGAGAATATATATATGCCAGTTACAAATACTAAGCATACATAATGATAACAAATAAAAGGTAAGGCCATGTGGCTAGAGCAATGGCTCAGCAGTAAAGAGCACTGGCTGTTCTTCCAGAGGTCCTGAGTTTAATTCCCAGAAACCACATGGTAGATTACAACCATCTATAATGGAATCCAATGTCCTCTTCTAGTGTGCTTGAAGAGAGCACAGTCTACTCATATACACAAAATAAATAAATCTTTTTAAAAAGGGAGACCATGAATTCAAGAGGGAACAAGGGCTTGAGAACATGGGATGGATTAGAGGGCTGAAAGGAAAAAGGAGAAATAATGTAAAAAATTAGATTTTAATTCTAAATACACATAAATTAAAATTATAGTTTCTTACCTATTTTTAAAAGGACTTTAGAATTTGTCATTCAATTATTTGGTCTAGTAACCACTTATCTTTTCAGTTCTAAGACCTCATTTGGTACAGACCCTTGTAGGCCTTCTACATGCTGCCTCAGTCTTTGTGAGTTCATATTGCACTCATACTGTTGATTTAGAGGGCCTTATTTTCTTGGTAGCCTCCATCCCCTCTGTCTACCTCCTCTTCTGCAGGGTTCTCTGAGCAGTATGGGGAAGGATTTGATGGGGACTTCACATTTATGGCTGAGTCTTTCAAAGTCTCAGTCTCTGAATAATGTCTTGGTTCTGTGCCTCTACATCTCCTGTAGGAGAAAACTTCTCTGGTAAGCAAGGCAGTGTCCTATCAGTATAGCAGAGTGTCATTAGAGTCAGATTTAGAGCAATAGTATTGGGATTTACCCTTATGTCTCTGGGCTATCCTGTCTCATATTCTTGGTCACCTGTGCAATGACAGGTATGGGCTCCATCTTGTGGAGTGGACCTTAACTTAAGTCTAATTGAATATTGATTGGTTACTCCTACAAGTTTAGTGCCTCCACTGCTCTAGCATATTTTGCAGGCAGGACATCATTGTAAATCAAAGGGTTTGTGGCTAAGTTGGTGTTATGTTTCTCCTTTGGGAGCATGCAGAGTGTCTTCCTGTACAAGGGGACTAGCACGCAGGGGTGAAGTCTCTATGTAGGCGTCAGTTTGAGTTCCCCATTTTCAATGAGTTGTGTATGTGTTGTCCTTGGCAATGGGACTTTTTGTCAGTTTGTGTAGAGCAGTTTGTGTAGAGTCTTGGCAATACTTTGAGTTGTTCGGGGTTTCGTATGGGAACTCTTTCACCAAGAACTCAAATGCAACATAAATATCCAGCTTTAAACAGCATTTAACAAACACGCACTGTATGAACAGCACATTATTGGTTTCTCTAATTATACCAAATGGGTTTTGATTGTTTTAAATAACTCAGGTATAGAGACTTAATGGTGAACAAATTTCTTTCTGGAGATTCCTTACATTTTTAACTGGTATCACTGATTCTTTTCCAATACATAACATAGAAAAGGAAACTTAGTAAACATTATTAAGTCAAAGCCTCCCCACACTCAACAAATAGTATTTATTAGCATGAATTTTCAATCGTCACAATAAACTCATTAAGGTTTTTCTGTATGTTAGTTTTATAATATATATATATATATAATATATATATATATACATATACATATATAAAACACACATATCATGTATTTTAGTAATTTATATTCCACATTGCCCCTATTTCCTTTCCCCCCTTTCTTTGCGGCTCTTTTGAAATATTCCTCCCTTCCAATTTAATTCCTTTTTTGTATGTGAAATTATGCTATATATCACTTTCTGAGCCTAGCTTATTTTGTTTAACATAATGATCTTCAGTTCTATCCATTTTCCTAAAAATGCCATGACATTGTTTTTTCAACTCTCAAAAAAGTCTACTTGTATATACAGAAATTTGTTCATAACCATTCATCTGTTAATTTGGATCTAGCTAATTCGCTAATTTAAGCCCATTGGTTTTTAGCAAGTTAATCTCATATAAGCAATGAAAGCCTATTCTGAAATAAGATTTAAGACAAAGATAAAATAAATGCCAGGTTTCGTGTGAAACATTGAAAAGTAAAGTTCCATGAGGCTTAAAAGAGACTTAGGTGAGTACCGAGTAGATGAAAATCTAATACTTTCCACAAACAGAATGAAAGGGATGAGCCATTTATGCAATCTTTGTCTATATTTGTTGTTATTATTATGTGTATGTACATACTCATGTGTAGATGGGCGTATTCACATGTGTGTGTGCATGTGTGTGCACTTGTGTGTTGAGTAAAGAGGTTGATAGTCACTGTGATCGTAATTCACTCTCCACTTTATATTTTGGGACAGGATCTTTCTCTGAACCTGGAACTTGCTTCATTTGATGAGACTTCTTAGCCAGCAAGGCCTGAGAGTTCCCCACCTCTGTATCCTTCCCACCATTGCTAGGATTACAGGCTCACATAACCAGGCCTGGCCTTTTTACTCGGTACTGAGGATTAGAACGTATGCCCTTATGTTTGTATGCCAAGCAGTTTACTGGATTGAGATACTTCCCCAGCTTCCTTTGTTGTTATTTTTGTTACTAGTCAGTGATTTAAGAACTTCTGCTTAAAATATTTAAGTGGAGTAAGGATGTTGGCCAACAGTTCTCCATTACAGAGGAAACAATCTTTATTGGCTCCCACCCTAGTTCTCTAAAGCTACTGTCACATATCTCAGGCATGAATGACAGGGAGAGTAAGCAAACTCATCCATGTGCAGAGTTCACCTCAGCCCCACAGTCGTGCTCCAAAGAAGAGTATCAGCATTCCCTTGGCTCTGCCTGTGCACATATGTCAGGGGCCAGGGTGTAATGATGGTTCATTGCAGGTACACTCACTCCTCTGTCATCACTAGCAATCAATTTTAAATGCTCCAAGTCTTCCCTAAGGATGCTATAGATTTGAAACTTCTACCTGACTCATTTTTAAGTCCCCTGGTTTTTTTTTATTCATGCCACAATTACAATAAATTTGATAACAGTCTAACAGTCAAATGTTTTATAATATTCATTAGAAACTAACATGAATAACAAATGTGTTCAGTAGAGAAGAAGCACAGTAAGTAATATCCATTTTCATGAGCTGAATAAGAAGTTGATAATAATGAATGGTGAAGCAGAAGGTGGTGGTGGTAGCAGTGGTGGTGGTGATGATGATGTCTACATCTTTCAAAACACTGCTTCAGCCAAGCATCATATCCTATGGGTAAATGGGTAGGTAAATGCACAGCATCAGTCAGTCAGACACAAGGGAAAGCAGCAGGAATGTCTCTTAGCAAGCGTTTTTTTTCTGTCTTCCATCAGTTTGGCCCTGGCTATTATAAATATAATATGTTGTTAAATTTCTATTATTATCTTTCAATTGTTTAATTGGAGAGTTGTTAGGATCCTACACAGTCATATCTTTTATATGCTCTCCCAATGCAGTTATACTTTGTATAGCATTTGGGGAGGTCATTTAGACTTCCCTTAAATGTATCCAGCGATAGAAAACTCATGTCTTGAAAAGATGGCCTGCAAATTGCTTTTAGAAAAGCTCCTTTGTGGGTTGGATATGAGCAATTTTCTTATCACTATACTCATCATTACTACCTTAAATCACATTAAATAAGGTGAAGGCATTTACTACATGACCACCTGTATTTGAAACTGTAACTACCATTGCTCAGCATCTGTGACCAGCCCCTATACCACTCATCTATTCTGAAGTTCTAAAACTTCTACTATTTCATCTTTTTTAACCTTTCTTTAAATACCTGTTAAAGTTTCCCACAAATTTTTCTATAATGAAACAAACCTGGGTTTACATGATGGCTTTCTACTATGATACATATGAAACATGGGAAATTATTACTCTGGAGTTATTATGAGAATTAAACTGATAGAGAACTCTCATCCAATATCATTCATCAAGCATTATCCTACTTGCATTATACATATTAACTAGTTCACTTCTAGTAACATCCCTAGAGCCAAAATATACTATTTCAAAGTCAATTAATTACATTATAGTAGTAGTTTGATAAATGTTCTGCTCATTTTCTTCCTTGTTCATTTGTTCCCAGTCCCCTGGGCCCTTTCCAGTCGTTCAAAAGCTTAAATGTGAATCTGACTGTGGACTGTTTATAAACAAAAAGAGGTAGAGAAATTTCTCTGAAGTCTGAGATTGGCTTTATTTGGATACTATGTAGACAAGATTGATACTATTAAAGTCTCAATTTATGACCAAATGAAGATCCATCCCTATATTATCATAAATCTTTTATTCTGTAACAAGAATTTACTGTATCCCCAAGGAAGAGGGGTGGGGAGAGCAATCAGATACATGGACTTAAAACAGGAAGGAGAATAGTGGGAATTGAAGGGTTTACGTGGAGGTGAGGAGGAGGAAGTTGAGAGATGGAAAGTGGTGTGACAAAGAAGCAATTAAAACAAAGGATGTATGTGGCAGAGGAGGGCCTTGTTGGCCATCGGGGGGAGGAGAGGCCCCAGTAAAAGGGAATGTCAAGGTGGGAATATGGGAGTAGGTGGGCGGGTGGGTAGGAGGAGGAATTCCCTCATAGAGGTGGGGGAGGGGGAAGGAATAGGTGGTCTCCAAAGAGGAGACCTAGAAAGGGGGAAACATTGGAAATGTAAATAAAGAATCAAAAATAAAAATAAATAAAATAAAAAACAAAGGATGTACGGAAATACCACAAGGATGCTACTTTGTGAACTAATTTAAAGAAATGTTCTAAGATGGAAATTCTAAATTGGGTCAGTTTTCGTGGAAGGAAATTTAATGTGGGACTCAAAGGGTTAGTTGCAATATCTATATATAAATGTGGGACAAAGGCATTTGGAATAGAATTTAAAACATTGAGGACACTGAGGAGGCCTGATCAGAAACCCCAAATATGGTCCTTGTGGTTGAAGTTGGGTGAAAGGAACCAGGAATGACGTTGGAATGTTAGGGTGGAGCCTCATTGTGCCAGGGGTTTGTGCCGGAACTAAGGTTTTCATTGGGAAGGGATGCTGGAAAGTTGTAGTCATTGTTCTTGGAAAAGTTTCTGAAAGTCAGCTGCAAGAAAGCATGTGATAAGCTGATGCTGCCACCCAATCTTATAAGTCACCTGAGATTTCTAGCTCTTCAGTCCTGGTAAGTCCTTCTCATCTCTATCACTGCCGCCTCATCACCTCCTCCCGGATGGCATACCTCAGGTTGCTCTCCTATGTGTAGTTCTTGCCTGCCAGTCTTTCATATATGTTCTTTTTAATTGGAGATGACTTACAGTTAACTACTAAAAGAAAGACTATTACATATAATTTGCACAATTACGATTTAATCCTAGACATAGTATTAGAATTTATATATTAAGGGTAAGATTGATTCTACCAATAGCAATAACAAAGCA
>CM052722.1:74229935-74248421 GCA_028551405.1 Uromys caudimaculatus
TATATATATATATATATATATATATATATATATATATATATATATATATATATATATATATATATATATATATATCAGCACTGTGCATGACATGGGCCAGGAAGCATTACCATCTCCTCACTGAGAATTTGGAGGCTGTTACATTTCACTGACCTCTACTCTTCAAGAAATGAAAATGTCTTTTAGTAATAAAAAAATTAATTTTAGTCGTAATTTGTATACATGTGTGTATGTGTATCATACCACCACATGCATGTAGAGTTCAGAGGACATCTTTTAGGAAACTGTTCTCACTTTTCACTATGGATTCTAGGTATCTTATTCATGTCATCAGGCTTGTGAAGCAAAGGCTTTTACCACTGAGCCTTATTGCTGGCTCAGTTATCTTTGTGAATGATCTCAAATAATCAATTCCCCAGACCCAGTTTCCTTTCTGTAAGTCTGGACCTAATGTTTATAAAAAAGAATGGTTGTAACAATTACTCAGATGCTTAATGCATATGAAAGAACCTTGCAAAAATCACAGTTCGCATGTGCAGTACAACCAACAGAATGACACATCTATTGCTTTATGACATGCAACATTGTTTCTTTTTCTCAAAGTCATATATCACATTCAAATTAATTAATTGTTTATGCTGTCATTACAGTCAAAATAGATACATTATGTTTTGATGGCTTCAGGTTATTTTGGTAGATTTATGTAATAGTAGTACTACCATCTGAAAGGATACTTAGGAAATGTTTTTCTTTTTATTATATTTGTGCTTGTGAACATGCATACAGAAAGCTTGAGGCAATAAGTCTCTAGAATTGGCATTACAGAATTTTGTGAGGTGCTGGGAACTGACTTCTGGTCCTCTGGAAAAGCAGACCAGACTCTTAAATGCTGAGCTATCTATCCAGCCTTGAAGGAATCCATTGTTATTCCTACTTTGTAACCATCCTGGTAGGAATTAAGATGTTCTTAGATAAGGAATTAAGATATTCTAAATATCCCTTCGGCTATCAGACAACTGAAACAATGGACCTCAAGAAATTTTAATTTTCTCAGGGGTCTCAGGATGGGTGAAGGAAAACACCAGGGCAGTGGCCAGCCAGGAAGAAAGTTATGATATTCCAGAAAAGAAATCCACACGGTCCTGAAAAACCGTCAGACCATCTTTCAGGAGGTATTGACACAATAGTGACAGGCTGACCCACACTTTAACTGTGAGAAATGCTTAGGTATGTATATCTCTTTCCCTCTGCTTACCTGAAGATGTATCAGGTGGTGCCAGAGACTACAAGACCCCTTATTGTCAGGATTTTGATACATTTTGGTTTTCTATAATGGTCTCCATTTGTTATAAAGAGAGGCAATAGCTACATTTATCTGTGGGTATATGGATAAATATTTAGAATGCAGTTAGAAATGCTGGTTTAGTAAGTGGACATCTCTAGATTCTGCTCCAAGATCCATAACCTCACTAATCCTGAGGAGTTGGCTAAGTTTTCAGTACCAGGGATGAGTTCCCTCTTTAAAGTCCAAATAGAGAGCTGGTGGTTACCACCAAGATAAGAGTACCACTATTGCACTGCTAGAGTTGCCATGGTGATCATCATTGTTTTAGTTCATAGACATCATACCTGGGTAGAAATATTGACTGTGTCCGTCCCTTGGAAGTCTGCATGGCAACTTCTGGTACCATAAAAGCTAGTCCTCAGGTATGAAGTTTTCAGGTCAGATCTAGCTTGGATGCTTGGGGTCCTGTGTCCAAAGTACATGGTGTCTTCAGAAATAGGGTCTTACAACCTCTGGAAGGGTACCAAGGGCAACGTCAATAGTGGATAATGGTTTGGCAGTCCCTTGGACTGTGATGACCAACAACCCAAAAGGACGTTTCTTATATTTGGTATTGCTTTTATTTCCGTTTTAAGATAGTCTATGGCTTTTATAGGAAGCACTGCTAGTGCAAATGGAGAAATTTCATTTAATGTATATCTGTATACACATAGACATATATGTATTATATGGAATTTTAAACAATTATATAATGATTCCTTACGACTTTTACATACATCATTAATTTACCCTTTGCCCTCCTTCTATATTTATATCCCTTCTTCCTCCCTTAAAGCCTCCCCGGCCTGTTTTTTCTATTTCCTCCTTAGATCACTTTAACCCTTATATATCCCCTTGCTATTGCTCCCTCACGAATGATGGCCCCCTTTAACATCCCTGGTATCTGTTCTTACTCCATGTAATATACCCATATCTAATGATTTGAAGGTCCAGACCTCAGGTAAGAGAGAACATGTAATGTTTGACTTTCTGTGTCTGGGACACCTCAATAAATATAATCTTTTCTAGTTCTACCCACTAACCTACAAATTTATGATTTCATTTCTTTTTACACATGAATAGTATTTCATAGTGTTTATGTGCCATATTTCCATTATTCATCCATATGTTGAAGGACATTTATGGATTTTGTGTGGTGTTTTTTTTTTTTTTTTTTTTTTTTTGTCCATTTCCTATATATTGGGAATACAGTAGCAACTGGCATGGCTGGGTATGTATCTGTGAAGTAGGACGGACTTTGGGTATTTGCTAACAAGTGGTATAAGTAGGTCATATGGCTGATTTATTTTAACTTTATGAGGATACTCCACACTGACTTCCAGAGTATTAAAGCAGTTTACAATCCCACCAACAGTGAAAGAGAGTTCCCTTTCCCCAGTTAGCTTTCCAGAACTTGCTGCTGGTTTTGTCAAACTTTGCCATTCTTATTGAGGAAAGACAAAAATCTCAAAGTTGTTTTGATTTGCATTTTCCTAATTTCTAAGGATAATGAACATTTTAAAACTATTTCTTAGGTGTTGTTAATTTTGGGGGAGAAATTCTCTATTAACAACCCAAGACTACAGGAGCTGGAAAAATGGCTCTGTGGTTAAGAGTACTTCTTGCTCTTCCAGATGTCCTGATTTCAATTCCCAGTAACTGCATGGTTGCTCACAACCATCTGTAATGAGATCTGATACCCTCTTCTGGTGTGTCTAAAGACAGTCACAGTGCACTCATATACATAAAATCAATAAATAAATCTTGAAAAAGATAAAAAGAATCAAGACCAATTTTGGAATGAATCATATTTGGTTTTATTATTATTATTTTGGTTTGGTTTGATTTGACTGTTTTATGAGTTCTTTGCATATTCTGGATATTAATACTCTGTCAGATATAAAATATATAGCTGACAAATATTCCCTCACATTCTGTAGGCTTTTTCTTCACTTGTTTGTTATTTGTTTGTTATTTGTGTTTGTTCTTTCTTTTCTTTTTTTATGCAGAGGTTTTTCAGTCATATGAGGTCCCAGTTGTCAATAGTTGACCATAATTCTTGGACAAAAGAAAACGTATTCTGAATTCTTCTTGTAGTTTCAGTGTTTCAAGTTTCACACTGAGGTGATCATATCTTTGATCCATTTGGAGTTTAATTTTTGTGGAAGATGATATAGATTTGTATACATGTAGACATCCAGTTTTCCTATTTGTTAAAGATGCTGTTTTTTCTGCAGTGTATGTTTTGTTATTTTTATCAATATTAGAAGACTTAGTTATGTATACTAATGTCTGATTCTTCAACTTTGTTCCATTGTTCTACATGTATGCTTTTGTGCCAGTAGCATATTATTTCAATTACTATGGCTCTGTAAAGTATATTAAAACCTGGGATGATGGTCCTCCAGCATGATTCTTTTTGCTGAGGATTATTTTAAGTATCCTCAGTCTTTTGTAGTTCCATATGAAATTTAAAGTAGTTTTCTTTTTTTCTTTCTTTTTTTCTGTATTTATGTGAAGAATGTGGTAGAGATTTTGACTAGGATTTCATTGAATTTGTAAATGCCTTTGTTGTGTGGCAAGACATTTTCTTGGGAGGTGCTGCATGCACTGGTGAACCATGAGTTAAATTAGGGTTACTTGCAGAAATATAGGTGAAAGGTTACTTACAGGAGTAGAAATGACAACAGTATCTACATCTCCAAAGCCCATCCAGCATGCACAAAAGCTACAAACCTAGAGCACTCTGAAAAGCCTGTAGAGAGCTCAACAGATTGGAGAGTGTCCCTTCCAAGTGACTCAGTTGCTCTTTAAACCTCTTCCAGGCAGCTTGGTTGGTATCTGCTTTTCCCGGGCAGTTTGCCTGGTCTCAGAGTCTTCTTTACAGCTTGGCTTGCTAATTGTGACTCTTAACAGCTTGACTTCTTTACTCTTGGGAGTGAGCAAGTACTTGTGGGAGAGGCCTAAAGAATCTGGTCTGGTTCAGGAACTTCCTTATTTTGAGTTGTTTACCTTCCTGCTTAAGGAGCGTCCTTGTATTATAGAATATTTCTATCTCAGAGGAAAGAACAGGGCTTTTGGTAGAATGGAACAATGTGTGAACTCAAGATGTCTTTCTACTATCTAGTGTCTCTTTCTTCAGATATTTAAAAGTTTTCACTGTAGAAGTCTTTCACCTCTTTGTTTGGGTTTATTTGTAGATACTTTGTTTACTTTTAGCCTATTGTGAATAAGAGTGCATCCATGATCACTTTCTCTGTGTGTTTATTGTTGATGTATAGAAGCTATTGATTTCTACAAGTTGCTTCTATATCTTGCCACATTACTGAAATTGCTCATTTTTTTTCTATGAAGTTTTTGGTAGATATTTTGGGGTCTCTTATGAATGATAGCACATCATTTGAAAATAGGTATAGTTTGACTTCTTTTTCTGTTTGTATACCTTTCATTTCCTGTCACTCACTGTGGTACTGTTTGAGAGAAGAAAGCTCCAGGTGAGTTGAAACAGTAAAAAACCAAAATAAGTGATCTCTTAGACACAAACATCAGTTTAAGTTTTTGAATCTGCCTATAAATGTTTCGAGAGTGACTCACATATTCTCCATTGCAAAATAACTCAAAAAAGAAACATAAATTCAGTGTATCAGAATCTCTCCCAACATTTGTTAATCTGAATTTACATTTGCTTTAGGAGTGCTTTATTTAAATTCTCTGAAAATCCTTATGTGGTCCAAAGACAGGTAGGTTAAGCATGTATTAACAGAGATAATAGACAGCTTTAACAGGCTCTTGGAGTTGTACACATTTCAGAATAGGAGCAACTTGACATAAGAAAAAAAGCAGAGATAAAGTGGAATTCTTTGAAACCTTGTCTCTTGTCAGATGAGCCTTTGTAAAGGGTGGTTTGAATTTTTGAGGTTCACATACATCTTTTTCTCACTGAAAATGCCACAAGAAGGTACAATTGGAAAGAAGATGACAGGGAGTGAGAAATAGGGAGAGCTGCCTAAGGCATTAATGAGTTGGAAGAAGGTCAACAACCTATTTCGAGCTCATTAAATCTATTATCTGGGTTCAGAGTGGTCCCAGATGGAACTTGTGCTGACATACTCAGAATTTTCTCTCTAGCCCAGAGTAATGGGATAGAAAGAGAAAAGTATCCCTTTCTGCTAAACAGAATGAATGGGGATTGCAGACTACCTGGATTAGGTAGGACACCTTAACTACATACATAATTAATGTCGATTGTTTTAAGAGGCTTAAGTTTTATTTGGTCAAAAAAATCCACATGGAGGTTGAAGAGATAGCTCAGCTATTAAGAGTAAGTGTTGCTCTTGCAGGAGATCCAGATTAATTTCACAGCATCCACACATGGCAGCTCTCAACCCACTGTCACTTCAGTTCAGGGAACTGATGTACCCTCTTCTTACCTCCAGAGGAACTAGGCATGTGCACAGCACACATACATAAAAGAAAACACTCATAAAACAAAATAGTTTGAAAAAACTGCACAAAGTGAAGAGTACACTTATCTAGTCATTTAAAATCCACTGTGAATGACTAGGAGAATTGTTCAGTGAGTAAAGATACTTGCTGTCAAGCCTGATAAACTTGAGTACCTGAATCCATACCCAGGGCCCACACAGTAGAAAAAGAGAACAGAGTAGCCTTTGATTTCCACATGTGTGCTACAGCAAATGCATGCCACATTCCCCCACAATAAATATAAGTTAAGAAGAGAAATCCATTCCAATATTATTATTCTCTACCTGCACTTAAAACTCAGCCTTGTCTCCTCAAACCCTGTATACATCATACATTCTTGGAAATAATTGTATTGGTTTCAGTGCCTACCCTGTCCTACCATCCTCTTGCCAGACAGTCTGAATTTTGGCCCCAGGATCCACAGGACTAATGTCACAAAAACACAAAGTATTATGGATAGAAAAAAACACTTTTTAATTAGCCATAAAAGTTTCATTTTTGTTTATAGATGTCTTTAGTAGGAGCTAATTCAAGAACAATCTCATCTTACATTTTAGAGAAGCGTCTTTCATAAGAACTGACATGACCTATCAAAAAGTTACAACAATGGCTAGAGTAGAATCCTCATCTATTATAGGATGCCATGGATTCCAGCCCCAGCACAATAAAAACAGAACAAACAAACAAACAACAAAACACCCAGACAACCCTCTGACTGAATCTTCAACCAAATTGACATTTTTTTTGCTTTATTTTTAAAGCAAACTAATTATCACATCATTAACTCCTTAAAGATTTAAGATAGTGGGGCTGGAGAGATGGCTCAGCTGTTTTAGAGCACTGACTGCTCTTCTAGAAGTCCTGAATTCAATTCCCAGCAACCACATGGTGGCTCACAACCATCTGTAATGGGATCTGATGCCCTCTTCTGATGTGTCTGAAGACAGTTGCAGTGTGCTCACATACATAAAATAAATAAATCCTTTAAAAAAAAAAAAGCAGTGCTTTTATTTTAAAAAAGATTTAAGACAGAGATTTCTTTCTTATTATAAATACATACTATTTATTTCACATATGTAACTGTTATTTTATAAGTTAAATGTAGAGTTTACCCCAATGTTAAAATGAGTAGATTGATTAAATGGTACAATGACCACTGAGGTAGAAAAGCAAGAATATATGGTTTATTTCATTGTCTTACCCTGGCAAGTTTGACCTCATTACCCCTGGATCCTATCACACCTCTCCTACCTTCAATGTGAAGTTTCTTTCCGTCCACTGACACTTTGTTTTGTTATTTGAAAGCTTCTGAGAGTCACAACATTGTTCTCTTAATGACATGAAGTTTCGCTAACTCTCATTTGCAATCAGATCTCTCCCTGAGTCTTGATGAAAATGTTTTTATCACATAATTCTGTTGCCTTCGTGTGAATCATCCCAAAGATATATGCTGAGAATGTATCCCAGAACGCTATTCAATAATTGAAGATGCCTGTTGGTTTCACAGTGTCAGCTCTCCTCCGTCAGTTTATTTATGTCCGACCTAGGAATGGCACCCCAGTTGCTGAAGCCATTGAGTTTAGTATCTTCTTACAAGTACACTTTCTATGTTTAGGCAGCAGAATGTCAAGATCATTCCTTTACTTTGAGAAGTGTGCATCTGAGGATGGAAGGGATGGGACGAGGTGGAGATAGGTACAGGTAGTCTACATGTTTCCTGTGCATTTTGCTCCTTTTGAAAATAGTTCCACGGGCTTTCCTGCATTGATGCTATGGTGTATTGGTCTTATCCTCATTTCAAACAAGAAAATACCTGGCTTCATTACTGTAGCCCAACAGAGAGATGAGTTCACAAATGTTCTATGAAATAGTACACGTCTTGACTGTCAAATGAAAATAAAATGACCCAATAATAATGGTTTTAACTCACTGGTGAGAAAGCTTATGCATAACGATAACCAGTCAAAGGAAAGATTTTAAAAGGAAGATCACAATCACACACAAGGAATATTACAATTCATACAAAAACAGAGATAAAATATCCTTTGGAAGTTGAGAGGGAGACTGGGCATCTATGTTGAAAATACTTTACATTGCTCTGTTTTCTTCAGTTTGCAGAGTTGTTAAAGGAATGAAAGGCTGTGATCAGCCAGATTCAGAAAGTCTAGAATGGTATGCACACAACTTATAGTTTTCTACTAACAAAATAATCTTCCTCTACATTGGTTTTGTGAAAAGTAGCCTAGACTTTGGCAAGACTTACCAATGGGCTAGAAGCCATAAACTCCCTGCTGCCAGGTCTTCTTGATTCTTTATGTGCTTGAACTGGCCAACATACCAAAACATTCCTTGAACCTTGTTTTAGGATGCCTTCAGTCTGCTTTTGAACTCATTTCTTTCCTCTTTGTTCTTTCAAGATAACACCATTTAATCATATGACAATTAGAATGTTATGACATGGAAATAGAAGAAGAGACTGGCCCCTCACAGAAAAAGTAACACAGACTCAAAGGTCAACAGCATCCCATTCAATTTCTACTACAGATTTTAATCACCTAAAGATAAAGAAGAATTAAATGTGTGCCACATCAGCTTGCTTTTGTCTTGGATTTATTTCCAATCTTTTCTCTTTTTTTGTCACAGTTTTTACTTTTGTTTCTATACATTTTATTCACTGAAAATATGTGAAAAAGACATACATACACACACACACGCATGTGTATACTCACATTCTACATATGTCTATTAGATTTAAATCTTCTAGCCCAAAGTGTGTTATCTATATTCTATACATATATGTATATGCATATGTATATGTACATATATTTGTATATGTTAAAACAATGAAGGAGAAATGCTAATATGAAGTACTGAATAATACCAACCTCATGTAGTATATTTCTGAATTATATTTTTTCTTGATGGTTAAAATCAGAATGCCTGAGGAATAAGAGATGACTATGGATAATAGCACGCACTGGCTAATCCTTACAGGGGATCTGGGCTCCATTCTCAGCACCTATACAGCAACTCCCAACCATTAGTAACTCCAGTTGCAGGGGATCTGACACCCTCTTCTGGCCTACTGAGTAACCAAGCATGTACAGACATACATGCAGGCCATTTAGCCTACACGTAAATAAAATTAATAAATAAAATCAGATTGAGTTATAGAAGTAGACATTAGGTTATTTTTTAAATATTAAAAGAAGCTCAAATATTCAAAAGCAGTATGGTCTTATTTCAGTTGGTTTATAATCCAAAGTGGAGTCATTTTACCCTATGGTCTCATCATGCTAGAACATGAGTGGATTTACCCAAGTGATCCCTGAAGCATGTTTCAGTTGTCACAATTTCATAATACTTTAGGCAGTGACATTCAACCAACAGTATAACAAAAGGCAATCTCAATCAAGAGAGAAGAGATATTATAAAACTATTAAATTGCCTGTGTTGGCACTGCTTCATTCTTCTCTGTGACCTCCATTTTGACAGTAAACCACTCTCAATTTCAAGTATTTATTCACACATCCATTCAGTAATATGAAAATCCCCATTTTATTTCAGTATGTATTAATGTAGGTACTATATTAGAATATATATATAATTATTACAAACCCATACATTATATATTATTTATTTTCTCTTAATTCCATTTTGTATATGTGGGAATGAGGCACCAATATTAAAAATTACTTACTCAAGGACACATAATTTTTAAGTTTGAGTGCTAAAAGGAAAACCAGGTTTATCTGGCTTTACACTCAGATCTCTTTGTCTGTAGACTACATTGCTTTCTCATATATTTGCCAGCATTATATGCAAATTTTGAATGGCATTATGGAAAACAAAATGTTAGATTAGCCCAACTACTGCACTTTAAGGTTTTAACTAAAATGGAAAACATATTGTCCATTTGTTCATTTATTGAAAAATAAAATTCAGAAGACTAATTCTCAGTGGGGGGTGAATGTAGATACTAAATATAAAGCATCCAATGATTCTATTTTTCCCCACCTGTGTCCAGGTCAGACTTCCCTCTTCAGTCATAAATTTGAAGGTGAATTTGGACAACACTTCTTTTTCCTTTCCAAATCTTTTTTTTTTTGATTTATTAATGATGAGAATAACTAAAATACTTCTCAGTCCCTCCCAGGTATTCTGTGATTATATGATAAATTGTAGTTCTTTGCTTAAAACATCAGGAATTTAAGAGTGGAGACTAAAACGGAAGATTTCCAGAGAAGGAATTTGTGCATGGGTGAGGTAGGAATTATTTAAAGGAAATGTGTATCTCTGACAAAGTAGAAATAGAAATGCTACCAAAAATGACACTACAGAAAAACTGGTATATTGCAGGAATATATGTCTACAGCATCTTTTAAAACAGAATGTACTTGTATGTAAGGCAAACTGCTCAGGCAAATAGGAGATGCCAAGGAACTGAAGATAGATTTAGTCAGTGCATCTGCTACATCTGGTTGAAATGAATAGTCCAACCAAAGGGTTAAAGCTGAATAGCACTGATTGCCGAGAATTTAGATTAGACATATTCAATAGTTATAAACAACCCCAACCATCCATCATTCTGTCTCGTCCTTCTTTACAACAAATGGAGAGGGATGGTGAGGGCATGCTGCCCTGACACGAGCTCTAATTTCCTGAGAACACGGCCTCTCCTCCTTGTAGCATCCGGAATCCAGATTTAGGAATGAATAAACAAACAAATTCAGGTCTGCATCTGCAAGGGACAGTACAGCAGTCCAGTTACCTTTTAACTGGAAAATAATATCTTTTCTGTAAGAGGGAAGATGGCTGAGTACAAGTCAAACATCAATGCTTTATAAAGTGAAAAGTTAGAATTCAGTCTCAGTGCAAGCTTTGGACTTCCAAACCTTGGATGTTTTGATTGATGGGCAGATAAAGGAACTAAAGCATGACAATACCTTCCTTTTCCCCTGCCTTCAGCATGAAAACCACAACTAAGCCACCCTTGGATCCTGGCTTCTGCTCTGAACAACCTAACAGTTTCAAAGTCAGGCTGGATACTGATTAAACAAGGCAAACAACATGAAGTTTTTAGTCCCACAAAGCGTTCTTCTTTCTCCCTGTTGGTCCCTCACTCCTTTTACTCCTATATTGCCACGGTCATGGAACATTTTCTTTGCCTTTTCCCACTCTCCCAGGTACTTTCTTACTCTTCTCCCTTACTTTTCATTTTCTGTCTTGGCCTTAAGTCTGTCTAGACTCATGCTGCCACAAAGCCACACTAAAGTAAACAAGTTACTGTCTCTTAACCATTGGTTTTTTCTGATGTATGCCTATAAACTTCTTTAGACTGAGATCTTACCCTACACTTTTGTATTCCCCACTGGATCAGTGTGAATGATCAACCACCCTTTTGGTTCGTTATAATGGGTGAATAGCTTCTCTAGGCTTCCATGTTACTACCAACCAGATGCTTGCACTTTCTACAGCTGACAGACTTTGAAATTGACATGAGACCTCAAAATCTGGCCTGCTTGATTATAGTTTGTTAATGCTCCCATTCTGTCAGTATGGAGTGAAACTTGTTAACAACCTCAGGAGGAAGGTCAAAGCTGTCAGTTTCCATTGGAGGGACAAAGAATTGGATAGACTTCTTTGTAGCAGTTCTTGGCAGCATTCACTTTTCTGTTTTGCCTCCAAAAAGACATCCAACTTTTAGGAAGTGATTTCATATCTTAAGCAAGATAATGTAATACATTAAAATTCTTATATTTCCAATTCGGAGAAACCCACATCCCCAGACAAATCTCATTGTGTGAGCTCTCAACAGGGAAAGTTTTAGCCATACCTGTGTGTGCCAGTTTAAAAAAAAAAAAAAAAAGAAAACTCAGTTTCTCTTCCTTACTGCCTGGAGGAAAGGAAAGTGACACAGAATTGTTGTCTCAGTGCTCAGATGTCAAGGTACATCTTCAATATACTCATCATTCCATTCCTCCCCCACCCTGAGGAAACTTCCTCTCTCCTTCCTTGGAAAGAAAAAAAAACCTGAGGAAGAAGCCAAACACGAAAATAGATGGCAGATTGAGAGTCAAAATGCTGCTTCTCTTGTTATACTAAGAGACCTTGTAGGTATGAGATCAGCCAAGTGTGGGGGATATGGAAGTCAGCCATGTGAAGGAAAGAATGGGCTGGAGAGTGAGGCACCACAGGCTCCTGTGACTCCTCAAAAAATCCTGGTCGATGTACATGGCATTAGATCTAAGATGGCTCCAAAACACCACTGAGACAACAGAAAGGAGCCAAACTGAGGCCAGGGTGGTGGCTACTTCCCTCCTCTTTAAAGAAGTCCTAACAAGTGACAGTGTCATGTCCCCTGCCCCCTCCTCATGAGTAACCTCATCAGGTGGGGCTTTCATTGGAGCAAGGTGGTAAGATATGATTGGCCAAGGATTTAGGGGCTTGGGTTTGGCTCAAACACTGTATATAAGCTTATGCACTGGGCAATAAATTCAGATCTGTGCCTTGATGCTGGTCTCTGGAATTTGATGCCTGGGATTTGTCATGTGACTCTGTCTCCTCTCACCCCTGCGTTCTTGATCCTTTTTCCATACTCAAAAACTGTTAACTAGTCCTCTTGTGCAGCATGTCCTAGCTTGTTTAAAATAAGCACATATATGAGGCTTTCTTAAGATATTTTTGGTAACTGCTCCTCGTGTAATTGTTTTCCTAAGGAAGATATGATAAGCCTGAAGTGATACTTTGTTATCATCTTAGCTGACATTGTCCAATTGCAATCTACCCTTAAGTCCCCTTGCTTATTGGTTTTTCTGAGAGTAAGACCATAAGAACTATCTAAGTCTTGAAATTTTAAAATCAAAGGCCAAAAGTATTAGGTTTTTTTTTTTTTTAATTGAACTTCATACCAATTTGAGAGCAAGTTTCTGGCCATGAAAAGAACTGTATGGTTTGTAGGCAAAGCAGGTGATCTATATATTATAGATTCAAGAATCCTAGGAAAGCCTCCCCATCCCACCATGACTACCTATTGGCTAGTGCAAAAATTCCATCATCAAAGTTATTTTTAAGGCTTCATTTTGACTTCATACTTAAAATTATGTGACTGGTAAGATGGCTCAGTGAATAAAGCTGCTCGCTCTACAAGCCAAATGACCTGAGTTCAGTTGTGGAACTCACAGTGGAAGAAGAGAGAAAGCCAATGCCCCAAATTGTCCTTTGACATTCACATTTATGCTGTGGAATGTACACACAGCCAAAAATAATATTAATTTAATTTTAAACACACACACACACATACATACATATATATATATACACACACACACACACACACACATATATATATACACATTATATATATATATGTGTATATATATATATACACACACACACACACACACACACACACACACACACACACATATATATATATATATATAATGTTTAGGGAGCTTCAATATATATATTGAAGCTCCCTAAGCTTCCCTTAGCAAATTTATTCCTGAGTATGAGTGAATCACAGATCATTGTTTTTAAACTTAAATCTAGTAAGAAAGTATTTGTTGCCTACAACTGAGAGTGCACCCAGCCTTTTGACAATGTAACATGCTTCCATCTATGAGGTTCACACTGGAGAACAACACAGTGGGGTGGCACACAAATATCATTTTCAAAGTGTCCTTATGTTTTAAGTACATTTGTGATTTTGTGTTGAGCCATATTCATAGCTGTTCTGGGTCACAGGGACAGAAGGGGTCACATCAAAAGAAGCAAGTATATGCACAAATGAAAAGATGTTTATACTATGATTTGGTGTGGTGTTTACTATAATAATGCTCATACTAAGGTTCATTTTACTATTAGAAGTTTCATTTACTTTTGGTCACCTTTCAGTGTTCTCGCTGACAGCACAGTAAAAAGACAGTGGGCTAATCTGAGTTTGAGATTGTGTCTGTCTTCTATTGGATGTCTTCTAGTGTCTATGACTTTATGCACATAAATAAGTCAATGAATCATATGAACTCACTTTCATTGTTGACAAAGAGATTTATACATTTTAGTATCCAATAGGACTACACAAACAAAAGTTTAGTTTTGCTTTCCTAATAATTAGACCTACCAATTTTCCTATTAGTTCAAATGCTCAGCGCCCTAAGTCACTAATTTGTTATGAGACACTAACCAAAGCATCTCTCTTTAAAATGAGAGAAAAATCTTGAAATGAACAATTTTTTCATTCTTATGCAACACTGCTGCTACTTTTGCCAGTAAACAAAAGAACAGGGCCTAAAGAACAAAGGCCAAAGGAGAACAGAATTACTCAAGTTCAGTTTAACAGAAACAAACTGAACCACGACATATTAATTTGAGGGGGGGTGTTATCTTATAGTTAGAGGAGATCAATGAAGTATCAACCTATGAGTGATTAAATAATTTTAACAGTTTTTGTTAAGATGGATCAATAAAAAAGGGCAGAATTTAATTGTTCTGGAGTCCAAAGTGAGGAATAAACTAGGTTTAATATATCTCACGCACTGCAACGTATAACTAAAATTATTCCAGAGCCTTTGTTGACATGAAAGATTTCACATGTAAAAGATTAGACTCAAAATAGTATTTGAGGAAAGTGTTAAGTTTTAATATGAAAGGAAGTAAAGATATCAATACAATCAAAACTCTGGAGGCAATTGAGTTGATATGGCAAGCTTAGGGAAAGGCAAACAGTAGACCAGGCAGAGCAGACTGAATTCAGCCATACTAGTGGCAAAAAAAAAAAGATAAAAATGAAAGTCAATTTAGAAGGAAGAAAATACACACAAATGTAGATGTACAGTATCTCCACTTTAAATTCCAGCTCCATATTTCCAGTGTTATTGAAAAAGAAAAACACAGGACAAGAACTGAAACCAAGGGCGGCCCTGTGTTTCTGGGGAGAAAAGAGGGAGAGTTATCAGTTCTGTGCACGGCAACAGACCAATAAATGGTAAAAGAAAAAAAAAGTTTGACGTATCATTGGTTGAACAAAATCCAGATTTAGAACAGTCTAAATTGCACCACTCATTGACCAGATTCTGTATTTCAGGTACTATGCTTAGCAAAGTACAGGGATTCCTCCATTTAATCTCAGAATTCCTTGTACAGTAGACTACGATTTTGCCAATTTTAGGGTTGTTTAAACATTTGTTTTTATTAATTTTATGTTTGTGAGTGGGTATGTGAGTGCAGGTGCCTGTGGAGGCCAGAGGGCAGTTTGATCCCCTAGGGCTGGGATACATGAGGCCATGAGCCTTCTCGTATGGTTGTTGGAAATCAAGCTCAGGTCTTCTACAAGAGCAGTGTGTGCTGTTAACTACTGAGCCATTTATTCTACCCAGATCTTGCCCACTTTAAATCCGAGAAAACTGAGTATATAGGCTAATAAACTTAATTAAGTCTGTATAGCTAGCTAAAATGCACAGTCTAGCATTAACTCAAAAATCTGTTGATCCTTGAGTCCTGTGCTTTTAATCTCTGTGATCAATTGCCATTGAATTTATTGACCAGGAAGTCACCCTTGAGAGAAGGTTTTAGCTGGGTAATAAATGCAGAGGTCACACAGTAAAAAGGGACTTGAAATGAGAGGACAGATGCAAAAGTGATCATGAAATGAATGGGTAGGGAGACAGCCATTGTTATGGCTATCAACTCCTTCCTTCTACAATTCAGAAGGGTAGGCAAAGACAAGTAAACATTGGGGTGTGTAGCCTGAGAGGACAGAAGATTCTAAGCAAGTGTCTTTAAGGATAGGAAAGCACTGAACAGATAGATGGTCAGCAATGGTGGAGGAAGATGTAATTTATAGGTTAGGAACGTAGTACTAAAAAGAGGAGTAGGATTAAAAAGGCAAGGGGAAAGGTTCGAATTAGAAAGAAACAGACATTTATCAGGCAACCAATTCTCTTAGCCTCTTCTCTTTTCCCTTATCTCATTCAACTGTGACATTTCTGTGCTTGGTTCAATGAGTACCTTACTCAAATACAAATATTACTTATTATAATTGGTATGCATTGTATGAACCCTTGTTGATAAAAATGCAATGGTTAAGTTGTAAGAAAATTGGAAAGCATTAAATATAACTAGTTGGGATTATGAGCGATTATGAAATTAGAGGTATCAGGGCATTAGATAATGACACAGGTCAATTTTCACAAATAGAAGGAATTCCACATGTATCGCCAGCTGACCCTGATCTTGGAATGATGGTAATGTAGAGGTGATGAGCATTCAGCATTTATTGTTTCACTTGCTACGCTATACATGGTGCAAAACAAAGATAATAGACAGAATTCATATTGCCAGACATTCCAAAGCTTAACAACAGAGGAGCAATATGATCACAGTATATGCATCAAGAAAAATGCTCTTGTTTAAAAACAAACACAAAATATTGGTGCACTAGGTAAGGAGACACTGGGTGGGGTACATGACAGACTTCCCAAAGGAGGTGATATTTGAGATGAGTTTTGACCCTGTACTGTTGCTTTTATAGGGACCTACACTAAAGGCCAGGCATTCCCCTAAAGTGTCACATTACAGGCAACAGCTGCAACTCACTATCAAGGCTTCATCCTGGATGTGTGACATCAAGGACACTACACTGAAAGCCTAAGGGGGAGGTTGGTAATGGCTCTAAATCTAACTTCTGGGCCAATGGGTCACAGGAGAAGGTAAAAGTTATATGCTCCAAACTGTAATCTAGATTAATACTCTCCTCTTTTTTAGGACTGAGGTGAGAAAGGGGAAATGCAGAGACTAGTAGAAAGAGGGAAAAACAGCTAACTACCTTGCTGTTAGATTATTTTTTTAAATAGGGAAAACAAATTCTTCTCTGAACACTACTTTTCTGGGCTTGCTACAGTTTTTATTTTTACAGCCTTTGCCACATGGAAAGGGCAACAAATATATCTCTCCCTAGTGCAGAGATATTTCAAAATGAAGAACAACCTCAACCCAGGTCTATTTTTCCTTCCTTTGAAGCTGGAGAACTGCTTGTAGGTCAATTCCTATTTGGTATGAACGACTTAGCCTCTCTGGAATAGTGCCTGTAGGAAATTTAAATTTTGGAAAGAAGAAATTCTGAAGTGCCTCCTTCAATCTGAATAGATATACTGTTCTATCCCTTCATGACACTGAGATACTGAAGAAACCAAACTGCCCTTAGTATTAAATTATGTGGCAACTCATTCTCCATCTTTAGATTCACATATATTGAGGAAAAGACTCAGCTTGAATGATTTTCAAATTTCCTTCTCACCACCCATTTTTCTAACACACAGAATTAACCATACAGTGAAGAAGGGGAAACATGGCTGAACATAAGGAAGTACAACACAGAGATAAAATACTGTGTTTGGTAGAAGATATTATGGATGTCCTGAAAATCATTTTTTCACTTAGATATTATTCTTGATGTTTGGTTAAACACTTTTCTTAAAGAAAATTAGAATGAGGAAATGAAAACCATGTATTCTAGATGGTGTTTATTAGTTTGAAGGGTGAATATCATTACCTTGAAAATATTATGGTTTTATTACATGAGATTTGAGTGACTTTAGATCTGTGTTAAATCTGCAATACTAAAAGTTCTTCTCTTGTTTTGGAGAATGATGCCTCCTTTGGGGTTTGAAAGGTTCATTATTCTTTTTACTATTTTTTTATTTTTTTCTTATTATTAATATTCTTTAATCTTCTTTTACAGTTCAGTTGTTATCCCCCTCCCTGTCCACCCTCCAACTGTCCCTCATCCCATTCCTCTTCCCCTGTCTTCAAGAAGATGTTCCTATTCCCTCACCTCCACCCCACCAGACCTCCCCACTCGCTGAGGCCTCAAGTCTCCCCAGGGTTAGATGTGTCTTCTCTCCCTGAGGCCATACACGGCAGTCCTCTACTGTATATGCGTCAGAGGCCTCATATCAGCTGCTGTGTGCTGTCTGGGTGGTGGTTCAGTGTCTGAGAGGTCTTGGGAGTCCAGGTTAGTTGAGACTGCTGGTCCTCCTACAGGGTCACCCTCCTCCTCAGCTTCTTCCAACCTTTCTTTCATTCAACCACAGAGGTCAACAGCTTCTGTCCATTCATTGGGTACAAATATCTGCATCTGACTCTTTCATCTGCTTGTTGGGTCTCTCAGAAGACAGCCATGCTAGGCTCCTGTCTGTAAGCACATCAAGGCATCAGTAATAGTGTCAGGTCTTGGGGTCTCCCCTTGAGCTGGATCCCAATTTGGGCTGGTCACTGGACCTCCTTTCCCTGAGTCTCTTCTCCATTTCCATCCCTGCAGTTCTTTCAGACAGGAACAATTCTGGGTCAGAATCTTTTGTTTGTTTTTTCTAGTTTTTTTTTTTTTATACTTTATTTACATTTCCAATGTTTACCCCTTTCCAGGTCTCCTCTTTGGAAACCACCTATCTCCTACCCCTACTCCACCTCTATGAGGGAACTACACCTCCCACCCACCTGCCCACCCACTCTCATATTCCCACCTTGACATTCTCCTTTACTGGGGCCTCTCCTCCCCCTGATGGCCAACAAGGCCCTCCTCTGCCACATATGTGCTCTGATCCATGGGTCCCTCGGTGTGTATTCTTTGGTTGGTGGTCCAGCCTCCAGGAGGAACGGGGGGGGGGGGTCAGGCC
>CM052722.1:74248921-74273152 GCA_028551405.1 Uromys caudimaculatus
TTACATGTTGGAGCATGTTTTCAGTATATGCCCAGGAATGGTATAGCTGGGTCCTCAGGTAGTATTATGTCCATTTTTCTGAGGGTCTGCCAAACTGATTTCCAGAGTAGTTGTACCAGTTTGCAATCCCACCAACAACGGAGGAGTGTTCCTCTTTCTCCACATCCTTGCTAGCATCTGTGTCACCTGAGTTTTTGATCTTAGCCATTCTGACTGGTGTGAGGTGGAATCTCAGACTTGTTTTGATTTGCATTTCCCTGATGACTAAGGATGTTGAGCATTTCTTTAGGTGCTTCTCAGCCCTGCGAATTTCCTCAGTTGAGAATTCTCTGTTTAGCTCTGTTCCCCATTTTTTGAGAGGGTTATTTGGTTTTCTGGAGTCTAACTTCTTGAGTTCTTTGTGTATGTTGGATATTAGCCCTCTATCGGACATAGGATTGGTAAAGGTCTTTTCCCAATCTGTTGGTTGCCATTTTATCCTATTGACAGTGTCCTTTGCCTTACAGAAGCTTTGCAATTTCATGAGGTCCCATTTGTCAATTCTTGATCTTAGAGCATAAGCCATTTGTGTTCTGTTCAGAAACATTTCCCCTGTACCCATGTGTTCGAGGTTTTCCCCACTTTCTCTTCTATTAGATTCAGTGTATCTGGTTTCATGTAGAGGTCCTTGATCCTCTTGGACTTGAGCTTTATATAGGGAGATAGGAATGGATCAATTTGCATTCTTCTGCATGTGGACTGCCAGTTGAACCATCACCATTTGTTGAAAATGCTGTCTTTTTTCCACTGGGTGGTTTTAGCTCCTTTGTCAAAAATCAAGTGACCGTAGACATGTGGGTTCATTTCTGGATCTTCAATTTTATTCCATTGGTCTGCCTGCCTGTCGCTGTACCAATACCATGCAGTTTTTATCACTACTGCTCTGTAGTACAGCTTGAGGTCAGGGATGCTGATTCCCCCAGAAGTTCTTTTGTTGTTGAGAATAACTTTTGCTATCCTGGGTTTTCTGTTGTTCCAAATGAATTTGAAAATTGCTCTTTCTAAATCTATGAAGAATTGAATTGGAATTTTCATGGGGATTGCATTGAATCTGTAGATTGCTTTTGGCAAGATAGCCATTTTTACTATATTAATCCTGACAATCCATGAGCACAGGAGAGCTTTCCATCTTCTGAGGTCTTCTTCAATTTCTTTCTTCAGAGACTTGAAGTTCTTGTCATACAGATCTTTCACTTGCTTGGTTAGAGTCACACCAAAATTCAGAGTTTTTGACTATGGGATGGCATCCCCCTCCCTCCACTTATTCTTAGCCTCACGAAAGCATTTGGCATAAGCTAGCTCTTCAAACATAGTTTTGGAAGGGAATGTTGGGGGAAGGCAATGATGTTCTATGTAATCGAAATTATTGGTGAAAAATGAAACCTAGAAGTTATGGTCAAATGTCTTCCAAAAATGAAGGATTTCAGGCTAAGGAAGGAGGTAGTTTTGTTTTTTTTTTTTTAATAGGTATGAGCACTGTATATGGTTCAACTCAAATTCACTGAATTCACCAATTCAGGCTTTTATGTGACCCTGACTTATGTTTTCTCTTATTCTTTGTCCTAAATCACCACAGAGCAATAATTTCTTGTTGGGTAAAAGCACAGAGGAAAACATCAATTTAATAAGCAAATAACTCTTTCATTTTAAAGTCTGAATGAGTACATAAAATGTTAAATATTTTTGACACATTTTAAATAGACATATAAGTTCTGTTTGGGCAGCTTTTCTTCATGACTCCCTCTCCCAGTCACTATAGAGTGTTCTTCAGCTTACTATTGAATACTGGAATCAAGTGTGGGTTTTGTCAGGTTTCTTCTCTGAAGAAATGTTAACAAATATTTAAAATTTTGTATCACTCTTCATATCTCTATTTTCATTTAGATTTTAAAAAGTACAAGTTACATGAATTTATTTTATATTATGGTCATAATGTCACATTTAAGTGTATACAAACCTACTAGAATTGGACTTTCCCATATCCACTTAAGGAAAGTCTTTGTGACATCAGAAACAACTCTGAATTGAACATTAATGCAGCATTCAGAATGCCAGTCAAGAAAACATTAAAAATAGCCTGAGAGTGACACATGACTTTAATATCAGCCTGTGGGTGAGGAGGGTCATGGGTTCAAAGCCATATTGCATTATATAACAAGTTTCTGGCTAGCCTGGGCTACATAGTGAGAATCCATCTCAAAATGACTAGATCTCCATGACTGGAGATGCAGCTCAGTGGTAGAGTGCTTGCCTAGAATGCACATGTCCCCATGGCTTAACCTTCAAACATCAAAAAGAAAATGATCTCTGTGCCCTAAAATTAATAAACCCTTGGAACCATTTTCTTTTGCACAAAGATTTTATTTTAAAGGCTAACTTTCCAGTAATAATCATCACCTCCCTGTGGTAAAATAAGCATCTATTCTTAGCTCCCTACTTTTTTCTAACTAAAGAAGATATATAGAATAAGAAGAACAACACACACACACACACACACACACACACACACACACACACACACACACACACAAAGGGGGGGTGTCAAAATACCCAAGGCCTGAAGCCCATTGATAGAAATGACAGCTGTAAAGCAAGCAATGTACTGCTTCTCATTACAGCCAAGCCATATCAACGTTAGAGTCTGCCTTTTACCATTATGTACACCTCTAATACGCCAAAAGTATTATGTGAAAATCTGCAATCCTTCTTTCCCTTCTTTCTTTCTTACTTCCATCCTTCCTTCCTCCTTGTAATGTTTTCTGTCTATCTGGAAACTATAGGAATGGCACATTTTATGGAATATATACAAGAGCCTTTAATAGTTGTTACTGTTGCTATAAGTCAAATCCAGACTCATTCAGCTTTGCATTCAGATTGGAATTAGGACTAGTAATTCACTTGAAAAGTTGAATTTTAAGCCTGGATATGCTGGAATGTCTAGAGTCAGCATGGGCCAGTTATTGGAGACACTTCCCCAGGACCTTCCTGCCTTTGCTGTATCAGCCACAGCAGGAATCCTTTGCTGTTTCAACACAGTTTTCTTGTGTGCTGATTGCAAACAACCCTGCAATCGTCTCATGATCCTCACATCCACCGTGAGGCATGGTCACAAGCCAGGTTTTTTTTGTTTGTAGATGATGATAGTGTTTGCTTTCCTTGTACTTAGAAGTGACCAGAAAGGGTAGGTGAACCAACCAACTGCTTCCCTAAAAAACACCCAAACTATTTCAAAAGATTTATAAGAAATACTGCAAGGATGGTTCACTGGAGTATACAAAGTCCTTCCAACTAAAACTTATACCAAGGTAGGGAAAGAGATTTGAGCATTTATTTTCTTTACTCCTTTCTTAAGCCTGTGTTTTCAGTGGATACATTAATGGCTAGAACTGATTGACAGGTGTGACAATGTTGGTAAGAAGCATTATGGGAGTCCTCATCAGAAGTCCTTTATGAGGACATGTAAATTTGTAAGACCTGTAAATATAATGTTCAAAATAAGTGGCATATTAGGTATTTTCTTATTGCTATGGTAAAATACTCTGAAAAAATGGCCTAGGGTTCCAGTCAGACACAGTTAATCATGACAGGGAAGGCATGACACTTGATAAGGGAGTCATGGTGACTGGGGCAAGAGACAAGCTACTTGCCTTTCATCCATTTTCAGGGAGCAAAAAGAGAATAGAAAATAGGGCTAAAATATAAAACCTCAAGACCTGTTCCTAGTGGATGACTTTTCCCAGCAAGCTCTGTCTCTTAAAGGTTCCAGAACATTCCCAGACAACAACATCAGCTGTGAAGCATGTGTTTAAACATATGAGCTTCTGGAGGACGTTTCACAATCAAAGTACAGCAGGTGACCAAATGGTTGGGCTAGGTTATGCATGTCTGTAATCCCAGCACTTGGGGAGCTGAGGCAGAAGAATCAAGAAGTTCAAAGCTGGATTGGGTTACACAGTGAATTCCATGCCATCCAGAAATAAAATGTGACACCCTGTCTGAACAAAAGCAAAATGAAATAATTAATAATTTAAATAAAAGAAAATGGTAAACTCATCAAAATTAGGCACAGTGTAGCTATCTTTAGGTTCTGAAATATTAAGATTGATAGACAGCAGACTAAGTCTATTTCTTCAATCTATTCAGCCTGTAAGAATATAAGACAACTGGGAAAAATACCTTAGATATATTTAATATAGTAAAAATATTTAAAAGTTTAAGTGTTTTAACATTTGAATGGTTACATATTAGTTATAAAAATGTTTTCTTGTGACCATTTTTAATAACTGTAGAATACACATTCATCATATTTGCCCTCACACTCTTTCTTGCTGGTACCCCACCCAACCAGGTTATCCTTGGACTTACATGTTTTTTATTTTAAACATCAAGATTCCATGGGACCTGAGGAAAGGATTCTGTGGTTAAAGTCCTTGGCACTCAAGTGTCAGGACTGGAGTTTTGATCCCAAGAATCCAAGCCAACACCATGTAGGTATAGCCAGCCTCAGCTGGTAAGACATAGGGCACACTCAGAGTAAGTAGGATAGTGAGACTTGTTGTATTTGGAAATTTTTTAACATTTATTTATTTTATATATGTAAGTACACTGTTGCTGTCTTCAGACACACCAGAAGAGGGCATCCAAGCTCCTTATAGATGGTTGTTTTGTGAGCCACCATGTAGTTGCTGGGAATTGAATTGAGGACCTCTGAAAGAGCAGTCGGTGCTCTTAACCACTGATCCATCTCTCAAGCCATGGGGGAGTTTTTTATTTGGATGAGAGATTTTGCCTCAATAAGTATGGTGGAAAACTCATTATTCAGGCTCATTTCCAACATCAACCTTGAACCCCCATATACATATGTGTGTGTGTGTGTGTGTGTGTGTATACACACATATATATATATATGTATACACACACACATGCACACACCACACACACAAAGCTTTCACACACATGTTCAACACAGAAACACACACACACACACACAAACACACACACACACACACACAAATAATAATGGGAAAAACTAAAAAGAAATATCAAACCATTTTTAATTGAAATTCTACAAATGAGAGAAAATATATGTTTTTCTGAGTTTTGTTTATTTTATCTAATATGATTATTTCCAGTTCCACCCAGGGATATATTATCTTTTTGATATACAAAGCACAAAATAATCTTTAATTTATAATTGAAAACTAAATTTGCTAGTTAAAATATGGCAAGGCAACAAATTTTATAGAAAAGAAATACCAACTGAGCACTTATTCTTTGCCTTATACTCTCCTAGGCAGGAGTCACAAAGAAAAGTAAGATAAAGTACCTGTCTGCAGCAATTGTAATCCAGTAGTGACCAGAGAAGTAATCACCAGGCAATTTTGATACAAAGATCTACAATTGGGCTAAGTGGAAAATTCTATGAGAATACTATGAAACTATACCTTACATATTGAGTGGGTATACCAGAGGGGCAAAGATGATCTTTGAAAAGATGATTCTTTAGTTGAATTCTAAAGAGTAAGCTATCAGCTAAATCAAAATACATAATGTATGGAGTTTGCATATTTAAAGGCACATGTATGTGTCATTATTATAAATGTGGGACAATAAAGAATATGATGAAAATGAGATGAAGATGGATTGTGAAGGACTGTGATGGAAGGTTAAAATGACCAATCACACTTGATAATACATGTGATAGAGCCTGAGGTTTGTAGTATAGGCAATTTCAGGGCAATGCTCAAATAATTAAAATTATATCTCTGATTAGTTAGTGACATTGTGAAAAATATGACAAGTTATCATGGGAAAGGCCAGATACAGGCAAATTAATTAGAAGCTTGGTTCAGTAATCCAAATACCAAGATGGACTTCAACTAAAGCAATTAAAAATATACAGAGTAAAAGATAGTACAGCTCATTTTTAAAGAGACCATGCATGCTTGGTACATGCCAGTAATCCTGTCACTCAAGAAGTGGGGAAGCAGTTCAAGTAATCCTCAGCTACATAATGAGTTTGAAGTCAGCATGGTCTCCATGAAACCCTGCCTCAAAACAGTCAAAGAATCTAAGAACTCCAAGTTATAGACTGAGTGATGAAGAAAAGCAAAGATGCTAGAACTTCGATTTCTCATTTGCATGACAAAATAACTAGACGGTGGTCCCATTATTGAGGATTGAGAATACAGAAAGGCTGTAATTATGGGTACCCTTCATATACTCTAATCAGGTTTTATGTTAGAGGTGCTTAGGAGGCAATAGCTGTTGAATATAGACTTAAATAGGTAGCACACATCTCAACATAAAACATGAACTTATATGCTTATTCCTGCGCCTATAAATCACTGATAAGTGCTATACCTCTACCTCTCCTTTTGTTTTGTGATCTTCTTTGTATTCTTTTGAAATTTATGAGATTTTTAAAAAGATTATAATGTCCTCATGATATTCACTGACTGGCTAGGAATCCTTACAGGAAAAGGACACAAGTTTACTCCTGAATAGCCCATACTAGTCACAGTCCTTTTCCTCATACAGTCACACAGTTACCCTCATTCTATTATTCTGCATCAAATTCCATTAGTGCCCTACTGGGTTGTTGAGTAAACAGAAGAAAAACTTAATGGTCAAAAATAAAGGACCAGTTCTGGCTTTCTGCTTTATACATTCCTAGGAAGATACAGGCACAAGGATTTGGGAATTACCAGTCCATTGGTATTATGGTAAGGAAGTCATTTGGCAATAATTGGGCTCCTACAGTGTTCTTCAAATGCCACCACCAAAACACCATTAGCCAAATATTTGTCTAATATATTCCAGCAATTCAACAGCTTTACTTTTAGACTTGTAATACACCAGACCTCTCTTTATTTCAAATAACTGACCCCTCACTGATTGTGCTCCCTCTCCCGGACCTAACTAAAGCTACCATTCAACTCCTGATGCCTTTTATTGAGCTTTGCAATTCCTGCTTTTATTTTCCAACAGTAAAGCTACCTCATTGATAATCAAGCTTCAAGGCATTTATAAAGACTCATTTCTACCCTCTCCAGTACTGATTGCCTATTAAGCAATCAATTAGTACTAGGAGAAGAGAAATGGACTTGACCCCAGAAGGTCATCTAAGCCAATATTTTCTTAGTAAATCAGAAATCCAAAGCACAGAAAGGGGACATGGATAGACCCAAGAGTTCACATAATTCTCCACAGTTTATTACAGCTGGAATTTAGGTCTCTTGGTAACTAGGCCAGTTCTCTTTGGGCATGCTGCCATCACCTGCTCTGCTTTAAACACAGTCTCCTTTCACACCTTCAATTTAATTATCTTGACTGACAAGGTTCTGTCTTATAATTACCCTTTGGGCCCTCAGAAGCCTGAGCATGCAACCAAATACAACCTTTGAATTTTTCATACTGCTGTTTTAATAGAGAACTATTCCTCTACGCCAGGTGTCCCATCTCTTGTCTTGGCAAAGGTTCCCAATAAGCCAGCATAATTCTTGCGGGGCTTTGCAGAGCTGGGGTGGCTGGCAGGACTATTTCTTGCTTAGAGTTGCATGTGTATATTATGCTGACACTCTGTACAAAGTCTAAAACTTCAGATTCTATACAGAGAGGTGAGCAGAAAGTGACACATTCTGTACAGAGAGCAGAGGTAAATAAACCAGAGGCAAAAAGGCTTTGTAAACTGCCAAACTGAAGAGTATCTAATATGAGAATTAGCAGCCAGGGTCTAGAATGAGTAGTGTCTGGAAGCAAGAAAAATGCCCTCTTATTAAGGTCATCATGTATGAGAAGAGGAGGGGAGAGACCTGAGGTTGAACACCTTGGCCAGAACATGAGCATTTGTATATTCCTATTAGCGTAGTACAGAGAAGATCTGCTTCTATTAGTAGAACTCAGGCAGATGCTCAAACAATAACACAGATTGATTAAAAACAGGTTAAATATGTATCTTTAGTTTTTGCTTTTACAGATAGATAGATAGATAGATAGATGAATATGCTCAAATTGACAGTATCAGGGTTTAACCTACTCTGACTCCGAAAAAAATCTCTCACATCTGGACCAAGTTTTACAGTGTCAGCAGCTGGGCAAGATCCATGTCATTGCTATCCACCTGCCACTTTTCATGCTCAGTCAGCCTTTGGCATCCTGGTTGACACTGCTCAAGAGGTTGCTATTATGTGCTAGTGATTTGGTCCCAGCAAGTGGTGATATTTCTGATGACGACAATCAGACTCAATGGTGACAGTTTTGTTTCATAGCATAATAACTTGTGTTAGTTAGGGTTTCCATTGCTGTGAAGAGACACATTAACTAAGGCAACTCTTATACGGCAGAACGTTTAATTGGGGCTGGCTTATAGGTTCTTTCTGCAGTTCAGTCCATTATCATCATGGCAGGAAGCATGGCAGCGATGATGCTGGAGGAGCTGATAGTTCTACATTTTGTTATGAAGGCAAACAGAAGACTGCATGCCACATGGCTAGGAGAAGGGTCTCAAGGCACACCCCCACAGTGACACACTTCCTCCAACAAGGTCGTACCTACTCCAATAAGGCCATACCTCCTAATAGCGCCACTCCTTGGGCCAAACATATTCAAACCACCACAAACTTGTATTTAAATAAGCTTTTAAACAGACATACAAAAAAGTAAATAAACAAAAACTCCAAGTTCTCAGGCCAGATGTCTTAGCTTGGAGTGGTCCTTTTCCATGCACACTTTCAGCAAATCACATGTCATTTAATCTTCTGACACAGAAGCAATCTTCTGTCTTTTTTTTTTTTTAGCCCTGGCTGGAACTCACTCTGTAGACCAGGCTGGCCTCGAACTCAGAAATCCCCCTGCCTCTGCCTCTTGAGTGCTGGGATTAAAGGCGTGCGCCACCACTGCCCGGCTTAAATACCCAAATAAGCCATAGTTCCTTCAGGCTCTGCTTTTGTTTGTTAGGGTAGAAGGGTTTGTCGACGGATGTATCCAGCCCAGTCTCTAAGCTGATTTCATGGTTCCCTTCTAGGATGCTTTTTTTTTTTTTTTTTTTTTTTTTTTAGTTCTGGATTGCTTTTGATCCTATGCTTGGTTAGGGGTTTAATGTACTAAAATAAAATGTTCCTAGGAGATATACGCAAATTATCTATTTGAATAGTCTTTACATGAAAAGAAACCAAATCATAGAGAGCTTAAATGCACCTGATGTAACCAGTTTCCCGTTTGAGTTCTGACATGTACTAGTTCTGTGACCCTCATTAAATTATTTTGTCTAAAAATGGGTTATATCAGTAGTTACTGCACAGGCTTTATTAAAAGATGTTTTTTTTAAAGTAACTGCAATGAATTACTTTGCACATTGCCTGACATGTAATGTATGTTCAATTCATGGTACCTGTAATTGTACTTGAGGTCTAGTTAGTTGTCAAAATCATTGAGGTCTTCTGCCCACAGTCACTGGCATGGCTAATCTGTGGTCTACATCTACTCCCACACTCCCTGCTCATGATTAGACATGTGTTGTCATTTGCAGCACAGCTTTCACTTCATCTTGTCTATCTTGACTATGTTCTCCCCCTTTCCTTTTTCCCCCATTAACTTGTCCACCTGTCTCAGTTGATCCCATTTCCCTTGCCTTCCCAACAATACCATGGACCTGTTTCTACAGCGAAGATCTGGGAGCTTTCATTTGTTCTCCTTGTTATAATGGTTAATAAAGAGTTCAAGGATGCTTTACTGTGTGGTAACAGCTATACTTTGTACTCCTAAGTGAAGATATGACTGAATATCAGAAAGTGAAATTGACAACCGTGTATGTTAAGCCAAGTATGTCTGTCCAGGGGTGTTTATTGCATTTATGTATAGTGATACAACAATAATTTTGCAAGGCTTTGTCCTGTTATTCAAATACTCAGGATTTTCTTTATAAAAGGGGGATTGAGTTTGGAAAGGCAAAGGATTATACTAACTTCTTATTGTTTAAAAAAATTCATTACATTTCTTATCATGTGTGTATGATAGGATAAATATGGTCACACATATGCCCTGGCATATGGATGTCAGAGGAAAGACTTGAAGGGTATGTTCTCTCCTTCCACTGTGGGTTCTGCGAGTCAAACTCAGGTCACAAGACTTGCAAGGCAAGCATTTTTACTGACCAAACTTCCTTGCTGGCCTTTGGGTGATCTTGCTCTTAATGACATAAAATTAGCTGTATTTTAGTTGCATATTTTAGCGGTATCATTTAAGAATGTTATCATATCTTCTTTGCAAAGTTTCATCATATCACTTGTAATTACTTTGCAAGAAGGCAGATTGATGCTGGCTAATACATGATGAAATCAATGTCAATCATTAAATACCTATTTTGTGCCTAAACCCGTTCTAAGAAATAGAAGCAATTAAAACAGAGAATATATAGTTGTTAGAACAGTGTGGTTAAATGGAATTTCCTAATTAGGCTCATGAAATCCATTGAGTCTTTAATGGAGCTCACCCTGAACCCTTATAGCAACAATGAAACTCTGGCTTCTTGTTCTACTATGAGGAGCATAACAGAATTCCATCTGCTGTGCTCTGACTCTGAATCTTTCTAACATTGAGGCCCACATTTCTTTTTTTTTTTTTTTTCTTTTTATTGCTGTTGATGGTAATTTTATTTTCTCAAAAACATTTTACACATTAATTCATTTCCAACCTTATTCCACAAAAGATTTGTCAGATAATTTTGAAGGCTCATTAATTCTTTTTTTTTTCTTTTTTTTTTTGATACTTTATTTACATTTCCAATGTTTCCCCCTTTCCAGGTCTCCTCTTTGGAAATCCCTTATCCCCTTCTCCCTCTTCCACCTCTATGAGGGCATTCCCCCTCCCACCCACCCACCCACCCACTCCTGTATTCCCACCTTAACATTCCCCTTTACTGGGAGGCCCACATTTCTTACAGGTTGATCTCAGACAATAACTGAGCATGACAGGGACACTAGAGCATCTCATCCCTGCAAAATATAGGACAACTTGGATGTCTTTCTTGTTACAGAACTCCCCACTGACTTTACCATAACATTCTTAGGATTTCTCTATGCCTTCAGATTGATGAAGTAACTTCCTTTCCCTGCCTTCACATTAATTGCAACTGCATCACAGTCCGTTGTCTTTCCCAAATTCAGTTGGCTCTCTTCCATTTTTGTCTCTTTCCTCAAGTTCTCAGTAAGTTTCCTATATGTATTGTCCTGCCATAGCATCTGCTTCTTAGAGGACTTTACCAACACAGTCCATAACTCTGCCACCTGACTTGTCAATATTCCTTGATCATAAGATAGACATGATAGCATGGAGATTCAGTATCCCTAGAAACAAAACAAATTCAATAGTTTGAGTGTAAGAAATTCTCTGAGATTTGTGCTACATTGATAAAATGGAGTTTGTAATTCTACTTCATATTGTGGTTAGGAAGAATCATGCTAATACAGTCAAAATCCCTTTGGTGTGGTAAGTACTTGATATGTTTATTCACATTAATGTAAAACTAACCATCCCAGAATGGTAGAGCTTATGAAGAAGATTTGAAAATGAATGATGACATTTTTATTAATAAAAAATGTAAGCTGTAAAGAACAGTCAGTACTGTTTCTACAGCTCGTAGTTGTTCTGTACTGGCAGAAATGATGAACAATGGAAAAATTTCAATGCATGAGTCTGAGCTCCTGGGAACAACTGTGGTTTAATATGCTATGAACGTATCCCACTTGTCTGAGGTTGTTACAAAAACAGATTTTAAATGAAAAAACTTAAGAAATTTTTAAACAGAATTTTTGAAGCAAACAAGAAATAAATAAAAGCAAAGATAAGGAGATGTAAAAAGAAAAGAAAAGGGAATTTTTGAAATGCAAATTAATCATCAGATTGAGAGATGTGGCTTTTTAACTGTACTCTTCTTCATCGGGTCTGGGATTTTGCAGGGAATCTGCAGAGCAAAGTCTTCTGCCAAAAGAGTAAAAGAAGGAGACGGTGAATTTGAACTCTCCGAGGACCACGTCTCTACAACAGACATTGAAGAATTCTGTACTAAGGGGAAGCTGTTAGGTGTTCAACTTACTTGGCCCAGAGCTACAATAGTGTTTTCCATTTTCCAAGGCAACAAAACAAAACTGTGATTCTTCCTTTGGCAAAAGACAATGATGAGCTGGCCACCAAGCTCATTGCCTGAGTACGGAGAATTTTCACTAAGGTACTGAAGGTGTCAGGGAAGGTAACAGGGGAAAGTTCCCACTACCATTGAACCCAAACTGCTAGTGCCAACTCAGGGCCCTCAGCACTGGCTATTGGCAGCACTGGATTAGGAAAATCAAGCAATTTCAAGCTTGATGTAGAACCTTTTAGACTGTTAAAGTATCATTTCCCAAGTAGTTCATACATGAGGTTTACATTGAATATGTCTTAAGTGGTAGCATACCACTCTTGGCTCTTTGATTTCTGTGTTTTCTCATTCTAGAGTTTTTAAAAAATGAATAAAACTCTCAGAAAAGGGGGTTTCCACAACAAGGCTACCTTTAACCTCTTGCTTAAGGAAACCAAAGCTATTCACTCAGGATATGAGTCTCTCACCTGGAATTGTTTGTCTGAAACCAACGTTACAAAGTACAGGGATTCAACCTGAGGGCAAACAGGAAGGAGTTCAAGAGACAGGCCACTTATCTGTGACTCCAGAAGATCATTCAGGCCACCTCAGCGCATTTTTTTTCTCTACGTGTTCTCAGGACTTCCTCGCAAGGATTGTGACTGCAAACACGCACTCAGCAAGAGGAATGAAGCCCTTAGGGTACAGGGTGTAACAGTACTCCCAGAGAAGAGAGGAAAAGGTATCTGACATGTCTTCGGGACTCCATCTTAAGAAAAGAAAAGAAAAAAGAAAAGGAAAGGAAAGGAAAGGAAAGGAAAGGAAAGGAAAGGAAAGGAAAGGAAAGGAAAGGAAAGGAAAGGAAAGGAAAGGAAAGGAAAGGAAAGGAAAGGAAAGGAAAGGGAAGATCAGGGGCCAGGAGGATGGCTCCTTAGGTAAAGTGTTTGCTGCACTGGACTCAGAAATCTGAGTTTGACTCATAGAAGTCACACACACACACACACACACACACACACACACACACACACACATACAGATAGGATTTGGGCACAGTGCAGTCCCCTGTTTACAAGAGAAAAATAGGCTGATAACTGGGGTTCACTAGCCAGCTAAACTTAGCCAAATTGACAGGTCTCAAGCCAAGGGGAGACTCTCTCAAAACTCAAAAAAGACACCAAAGTTGACCTCGGGACTCTACAGCCACCCCCATATATGTGCAACTCTACATATAGAAACATTTGTGCACTCATTTGTTAAGTAAAATTAAAATAAAATTGAGGAATAGGGGGGAAAAGCTGCCAAGACACATTTGCAACACGGTTCCAGAAGATCAGTGTTCATGATAAGGCAGGCTTTGAGAAAGAAAGAAGTCTACTCCCCTAGATAGTGGTGTCATTCTGACTAGACTGGGACAATTACCCCACTTCCTCACTTCCCTTTCCTTTCCCATCCAGTCCCTCTGCCAACACGTCCCATGCCCCCTTGTATTGTTTGCTTTTCTATTACTGGGATTAATCACCATGTTCAAGGCAACTTATTTTTTTTATAGTATCTACTTGGGACAACCTATTTTATAGACAGCATGTTTTCATACTTTCTGGTCCACATTAAGAAGCCAGGAAATTACCAGTGCCCACATAGTAGTATGAAGTTCAAAATGCTCTCCTGGATTGAAAGTGGTATGATACTCACATATAAATTCTAGTAACCACCCAGATTATAAGTGAAAAGGTGTTCTATCAATAATTGGTAAAGGGTACTATATACAATTATAAAAATGAATTGTCTTAGAAGCAGTAAATAAATCTTCCATCTAAATTGTGGGCTTGTGATTACAGATCACAACTTATAGTATTTACCAAATCAAATAGTTCTAAGACTGATCATGACTTTCCTAACCCCAGGCCACTCTTTGTCCTTGAGGTATTGGAATGTGTTACTTAATAACTTGAAGGTCTGGGGTATTTCCCTCTATCTTTTGTTCTATCTAAACCAAAGAAAAGAACTCAGGAAGGTGAGTTCAGAGTTCAAGAAAATAACCTTTGCGGGCTATGTAAGTCAGCAAAATTTTTCTATGCCCATGGTACTTTGAATAACTTTTCTCTTTATGTAACTACACAATTTAACCATGAAAACCAAGTGAGGAAAGACGGATATCTGCCTACACCAGAAATAATTCTTCTACCCTGCTCAGTTCCTTAGAGAAATGCTTCATTTTAGGTTAAGTAAGAATTTCCACTGGTATTTATCATCAAGAGAAAAAAAGAGGCTAGTTTTTAAAAAATATTCTTGGCCTGAGGAACTTAGGCAGATATATGTGTGCTCTCTGTCTCTGCCTCTGTCTCTATCTCTGTCTCTGTCTCTCTGTCTCTCTGTCTCTCTCTCTCTTTCTCTCTCTTTCTCTTTCTCTCTCCCCCTCTCTTTTGTTAATTGGGGCTCTTTAATTGTATGTCTATTTGGCATGAAAGAGAGTAAGAGTGATTTGCTTATTAGAAAGTGATCACAGAACAGACGAGATAAACAACAGGAAAGTAAGTGGAAGAAGGAAACCAAGGGGAATTGAGACTGTTCCTTCCATACAAGAGTTGGCTAAGAGGTAATGATAGTAATGATCTTCAAGGACCTGAAGGACAATCATTAGGACCAGATGCTCCCCATCTGCAGAGAGGGTGGAGACACAGGAAATGACAATATAGCAAAAGAAAGTTTAAGAAGAATTTACTGGCAGTGAAGACTGTCAAGCTTCAGACTACATTACTTCAGATGTTGTGAAATTCCCTTTGGGATGTTTTACATTTGGGTTTTAAACGGGAGAGATTCATGTCTCAGATGGCTGAGGTAAAATTGTGCATGAAGACCAGGGGAAAGAACACAGGATATTTCAAGACTTTTCATTGCTCTATGATTCTATTAAGTCTGTTGTATCTTTATGTCCCTTAAGGTGTCCATTTTACAACACGCGTTTTGTATTCTACTTCCCCTTAATGAAATTTCAGTTTCAACTTCTCAGTTATTTCCAGTTACGGAAGTTTACTATATGACATTTTTTTGTTTGCTTGTATGTTTGCTTGTTACCTTTTTAGATTATTAGAAACCTTAGCTTTGCCTCCTCCCAGCTTTTCCTCAGCTCACAAACTTTCCTCTTCCTTTTCTATTAACCTTATTACCTCTCAATTTTGCTTCATCTCCTGCAAGGACTTGAGATACTGTGCAGCCTTTACATAGCACCTAGCACATTGCATGTTTCAGACCAATTTAATAGCTAATTACTCTTCTAGAATTTACGCACACCATAAAATGTGAGAAAATGTAATTCCATGCAGTGACAACCCAAGCTTCTGTTTTCCTTTGACCTTGACTGGGTATATGTCTTAAGAGTCACATTTGCTCTGTCTCTCAAAACAGCCATTTGCTTAGGCTATTTTAAGGTAGGGACTAAAGAGCTTGAGTCTAGAAAGGGAAAATATCCAGCCACTCAATAAGTAACTTTAGATTAAAATTACTTTAGTTGGCTCAATCTTTGTTTGTTCAGGACAGTGTCCATCAAATTTAAGAACATGATATGCCTATGTTCATGAAGATATCTAAAGTTCCACTAGATTGTAGCAAAAGTCTATCAGATAACAATGTATCTTCACTGTGTACGTAAAAGCAACTCTTAATTTATAGGCTTGATACTCAAGACCACCTCAATCTTACATAGATCTTGCTCTCTGTTATTTCTGGTCTTCTATTTTAACTTCAGTATTCCCTAACAATATGCTTATGCTAAATTCTGCATTTTGTTCAGGTGCTTTCTAAAGTTTGAATATTATCAGGCTTCCTACCTAGTCAACATACTGCTTCCTTATTTGCTCTCATTTTTCATAGTAGATTGCCTTGCTTGATTACTTACCTGGCTCAAAGCACAAATTCACTAGCCCTGTGAGTAGTTGCAAGGATACTATTATGAGTAAAATATGTTTTAAAGTTCATTTCTAATAGCTTCTCTCCTAAGACACCCCCTTTAACCATGCGAACCTCACTGTTACCTATTTTTACCTTCTATGAAGATATCCTCTCCTTTTCCTCATCTGCCTCTTCCTCCTGCTTTTCTCTCCCTCTTCCTCATCTTCTTCCTCTTCCTTTTCATCTTCTTCTTTATCATCTTATACCTACAATGATCATAATAATTAATAATAAGAAGAAGAATAAAACATTAAACCTTCATATTCTCTCATTTAATATCCACATGATTAAACTACAACTTTTGAAGTTTTGGAAGAACTGTGGCTTCTACTACTGTGGTTACTAGTACAAATGTAAATACACAGTAAGCTCACAATCAAGATAGATCTCTAAGGTTGGCTACAGCAGTAGAAGGGTGTGATTAGAACCAGTTAAGTTTGTATCTTTTACTCTTAGTGATGGAGAGACCTCTAATATCTGCCCTGCAGGGGCCAGCAGGCCAAATAGACCTCTCAAACCTTCCTCCAAGCCTCTGAATAAAGCATTTTGACAAAAAAAAAAAAAAAAAAAAAAAAAAAACATCAAATGAATAATGAAGTGACTGATAGTATCTAGTTCTAGACTAAAGAAAGAATGTCTTTGGAGTTTGTGGAAAGGGCCATCTTTTTGGATTTTTAGTACAATGTAGTTCATGTATATTTTACTCAATAATTTGATAACAAACTAGTCCTGGAAGGCTTATCACCCATGATACTATTTACTATTTTACACTTGAATGTTCTTTGTTAATAATTAAATGTCTTCCTATGTACTCCTTCATTTTGTGTGTGCAAAACCATGTTCCCAAGCAGACTGAAAAGTTAAATGCATTCAAGTTTATGTTTCTAGCATTTACTGCTTTTCACCTTTAGAACGTTTTCTCTTCTTTATTTTTCAGAACGCACTACTGTCCTTCAAGAAACACATTTTTTTTTTGTCATCACAATTTGAGCTAAATGAATTTTGGTACTCTTTGAGATTTATGTATAGGTCACTCTTCAATCTAATTCATCCTATTCTAGCCACCTAGACTGTTGACAGAGTCCCAGGAGCGAGGCAGGATAGACTCCAAGGAAACGTAGATTTTTAGGAATTGATTAAGACAGTGAACAAATCTTCATGGTACTCTGAGACAAAATATTCTTCAGTAAGACTGGACAGACTTATTTCTTTCCTTCAGATACTTTAGAAGTATATTTGAATGCTTCTTTCTGTTGTCAACCCAACATAAGAATTATAACATTAAGCTGTATCCATATCATAAGAGACTAAGGATTCTGTTCCTAAAAGTGTCTAAAGTATTTTCCCCTGCTAAATGCAAACATGTATCTTAAATCAAAACTCAGGAACCAAGACCTAATCTCCATTCATGACAGTGAAAATTACGAAAAACCTCATAACCCCCCCTATAGTAAATCCTATCTCACCTAATCCCAACCTGTACCATTCTGAATATGGGATAAACTTTCTTAGATTATAAAATAAGCATTTAACTCCTAAATCTGAAATTGTTTGTTATATTGCCAATTATGTTGTGCCTTTTGGCTTGCTGGGCTTTATGATACACTGCCCAGACAATGTGTTGTTGTTATGTTCTTCTTATGTTCCAATGCATTGGTTTGGCTACAAAAAAAAATGTGCAAAGTTGAATGTCTTTTCAGCAGTCTGTTCCTTCAGTGTAAGGGAACACAGTGTAACACATTTGCAATGGAAATAATCCATTTAACGTTTCACCCATTAAGCTAGGTTTGTGGAAAGCATGAATCCTTTGAAGAGTGATACATGATTGATTAAATTAGATAGCTACTATCAGCTTGATACACATGAGAGGAAGTTCTCCTTACTGTTCCAAAGATGTAGCTTCTGTTCACACTGAAATACTGCAAAACGGCCTGTGACTGACAATTCTTTATAGCTTACTTTAAAAATCATATCATTGTGAATGGGAACAATTGGAGGGAAATGAGGGTCACATATAGATGTCTGCACCCTAATGCTATTATTCCTTCATTACAAATAAAGGGGATCACCATGTCTTAATAGGAAGTGTTCATATGCCAATATGCCCAATTTTGTCCAAACATGCCACAAATGTCTAAATAGCCCCTAGCTTTTCTTTAAATTGTCTTCTCCACAGTCAAAACCAACAAATGAACAAGTAATTTTGAAACCACTTGATAAAATTACAAACTTTAAAAAAAAGTAGACACTTCAGTTAGGTAACAAAATCTGTATTATGAAATCAGTATATGCTAAATTTCAAAGACATGACAAGCTCTGCAGAATATCTCCCATCAGAAAATTGAAGCTTTCAAATGACAAGATCTTTGGACAGGTAGGATCAGACTTTCATTCACTGTTTTGAGGTCAAATCCACTTCAAGTCATGTGTTATGATACAATAGTTAATGGTGGGATGATAAAGCAGCCTGTTCCTATACAGTGAGTATTAAATCGACAGTGTTTTGGATGCTAGAAGGGAAATTCTAGCTTCTTACAAGCTGAGATGTAACAGATAGATGACCATTAAAAGATGGTACTGGTGATGAAAATAGTTTGGGAGCCAATATTGGAATTTTACTCATGTTAGTGACAGGACAATCTGGTTTAGCACAATTTCCATAATATTTAGAGTTTGGATACACAGGCAAACGTTTTTCAACAAATTTTAAATTGGAGAAGGCTTTGCAAGGTGAAGAGGGATAGTGCTCCATATACTCATCCCTAGTTTCAGAAGCAAGGCAGCACCTGCAGTGCTCCAAAGCTCTTCGGGTTTCTCTGCCATACTGAAGTTAGTCAACTCAGCCTTGAAAAAGCTACCATCTAGGACTTTAAGCTCACTGCACATCACCTGCAACCTTGTGGATGGAAGAGACTTCTGAGTCCCTCCTTTGAGTTGGTGGAATGATTTCCTGGTTTCATTCAAAGCACGTGTCTTCTTGATTTGACATGTATCCTGGTGAGTTGGGGATACCATCCAGTGTCACTATACACTTGGGATTTATCTGGTTGTACAAGATTTCACATCTTCATAACAGGTCCTGAAAGTACCTAAAAGGTATCTACAGTTCTTCATCCCAGACTCCTGCTCTGGTTTTGCTACTATTTCCTCTGACAGCTTTGGCTTCTTCAGAATAAATGATCTTCTGTCTACACAGGCCATGGATCCCATGTCATCTCTGTTTCTACCAGTCAAGATAAAAATTCCCTGTGTTGAGTTCTTACTGTATTTTCTTCCTTTGCTTCCTGGACCATTTCTGCTTGTAATTCCTCTTGAGAAGTTCAAATTCTGGGAGCATGTGGCAATGTCTCTTTCTGTGGAACTCCTCTCAGACTTTGCTAGTACACTCTTTTTGTCTGGGATTCATAATCATCAGTTTTATTCTCTTTTCTATCATGACTGATTTTTCTTTTTGCTTCTTCTTCTTCTTCTTCTTCTTCTTCTTCTTCTTCTTCTTCTTCTTCTTCTTCTTCTTCTTCTTCCTCTTCTTCTCCTCCTCCTCCTCCTTTTCCCTCCTCCTCCTCCTCCTCTTCCTCTTCTTCTCTCTCATTTTTTCTTTCTCTCTTTTATTTAACTTTAACAACTAAACTCACAACAGTCAAGTTTCTTTCCTGAAACTTTTTGTCCTCAATATTAATTTATTATTATTAAGTTATTTCTGAAGAAGACTGCTAAGCACTCCTGGTTCACACAAATCTCCTCTTTGTACACTAGCTGTTTTGTACATCCAGTTGCTTGGCTGTGAATCCTGTTTTGCAAATGTTGAAGTTGCAGCCTCGTTAAATGAGTACCAGTATCTGCATTTGTATGTACAGATAATTGATAAATCTCAATAGAAGTTTGAGAAGAACTATTATGTACGTGCCACTATAGGCTTAAGAAGAACTGTATGTACATGTCTCTGAAGGCTCGAGAAGAAATGTATGTACGTGACTCTGTAGGCTTGAGAACTGTATATACGTGCCTCTGTAGGCTTGAGAAGAACTTTATGTACGTGTCACTGTAGGCTTCTGCTGAGATAAGGAATTCTCTTGCATAAAACTGAAGTCCGCCTCAATGAGATCATATGGTTCTGGCTTGATAGTAATCACATCTTCAAAGTCTGCTGGTTCCCTCAGAGGATTCACTGTTGACATTAGCTGGATTCAAAACTGCAGCATCATCTCTCTGACGTCAGTAGATTTCTGCTCCTGTAAACTTGTAGAAACTCTGGAATCTCTTTTTCCCCCCAGTCTACAGTTTGAAAGTGCAGAGGGAAGAACTGCAGCTTCATACACTGTCTCATCTTCTAGACTAAAACCTGTCTTGTTTGAAAGCATTTTACTATCAAAGCTTTAGACTAGAAGGCTCAGCTATAACAGACTGAAGTTTGTCTAATACACCATGAAGCCCACATAAGCGTCTAATTCTTGCAATGTCCCTTTAATGCCACTCCTGATCTTACTGCCAGTTTATGGGCTCAGTGACAGGCAGCCAGGACAGCACTGTGTCACACTTTGGTTACCTGAAGTCCACCAAGGAATGCTACTCAGAAGCCTGCCCACTGCCACAATTCCTACCCTGAACTTCACTATAGATGTGATGTTTTAAATTTCTGCCTTGACCTCCTGCAGTAATAGACTGTAACATATAGTTGCAAACCATTTAATCCATGTCTTCCCCTTTTGCTTTTTGTAAGGGGATTCAGGACAACAAGCATGAAAGTAGAACACATAGCGGAGAATTATGGCTTCCTACTAATGACCATATACATGGGCCCGTTTCAAATACATCCTGATATTTTGGTCAAAAATTGAAAAGGCTAATGTGGTGGTTAATTTTGATTGTCAATTTGATTGGATTAAGAATTGCCTGGGACATAAATGAGTGATAACTTTGGGTTTCCAAAGCAGAAATAGTCTTCCCCCAGGGAAAAGCATACAAATTGGTTGTCCATAAACAGTCCTGAAAACATATATTTAAGTACCATTATACAAAATGACCTGGATATATTTAGAACTATATTTTATATACATATAAACATGTATATGAATGTAATAACATGAAAAAAGCCATGAATTTGAAAGGGATCAAGGAGGGCTCTATGGAAGTGTTCAAAGCAGGGATGAGGAAGAGAGAAATATTATAATCATAATCTCAAAAATAAAAAAATTAAAAAGGGAAATAACACCATCACCATGACCCCATTACATTTCTGTGTGTGTGTGTGTGTGTGTGTGTGTGTGTGCGTGTCCTTTTATCCAACTTAACACACAGCATGTTGTATTGTTCTTTCTTTCTATAATTTGGGAGAATGAAGAAAGTCTGTTACATATTTTAAAGATAGAATTTTTTTTAAAACACTTGACCTTTAAAAAACTATATCCCCTATAATACTATTTAACATTACTTGTTTTATGAAAAGGACAAATAACAAGATGTTTTATTTTATTTTGAAAGATTATACAAGATTAAATTTCATTATAAATTATTTATTGCGTGACTAAATTAAAAACATTGATTCACCATCTGGCCATATGTTTACTAAAATGGATTTAGTTTTATCAAATCTTTATAGTTTTCTTAAAATGAGTTTTTGTGTCTCTGACCGAGTGAACTAAAACTAATATAAAAATAGTACTAATTTGTCACAAATTCAAATATAAACACACACACACACACACACACACACACACACACTCACACAAGTCTAGGGTACATAGAAAGACCCTGTAACAAAAACAGAAATCACACAAATAATTGATATTTCACTTAATAAGTAGTTTCAAACAACTTCAACCTAGCTAGCATTATTTTGATGGCAAATCACAGCTCACAGTTGGTTTATTTCTTTATAATTTCTATAATGCTTTCAACAGGAATATCTTTTTAAGATAAATATTCCAAAACACATTCAAGTTAAAACACATAAAGGCAAAGATTCTTAACCTTGTACAAACAAAGAGGATAAAAATAACTTCTTATGTTGACAATTTTTTCTTCAGTCCTCTTTTAGGATTCCATTGTTTCAAGTTATAGCACTTTCCTGAGTGCATAGTAATCAATTCCAAAGCACAGAAAACAGAACACATTACATATCAATTATATACGTACAAAAGCCTGGCTTTTCCCATCCAGAAATCCAGAGTTCCCCAAGCCAAGTGCTAAGGTCATTTCATGTCTTAAAAGGTAAAACCAAGCATCACAATGTTCTTGTATTGCTCTTTTATTTTCATAATTTTTTTTTTGCATAGAAACTTTTCTAATTAATCTCTCTTACTGAGACAATTATATAGTCACATTTATTTAAGTGTAAGAAATAATGCATGAAGTGCTTGTTAAGCAAATCTGACAATCTGAGTACAATTCTTGGAGCCCAGAGTGGAAGAACAGAACAGGCTCAGAAAGACGGGCCCTGACAGTTACATGTGTGCACTATGGCACACATATGCTTATCCTTGTACATATATACATCATACACATTAAACACAAGCACACATATATATTAATAATAAGTACAATTTTAAAAAATACGTTAAAATTCTTTAAATAAGACAATATTAATACTGAAAGAGATTATATACTTTCTATTCAGATTCCTGTAGAACCTTTTCCACAACTGTCCTCCAATGCGTCACCCAGCATACTACTCATAATGATGCAGTGTTATATGACACATTCAGGTATCTACTGGGAAAGCTCAGTCATGTTTCTTTTTATAGCAACAGACAGCAAAGTTCTTTCAATCTAATCTCCTCCCGATTCCCTAGAAATCACTAAATTGCAATCTATTTCCTTAATTATATCACATTGACACTGTTAACAATGTTTAATCTTTGGGACTAGCTTACATTCATTCTACTTCCCTGGTGAGTCATCCACATTACAGTATCCATTAATCACCAGCTCATTCTTCCGTTGTTAGTGGTTTATATTAATATGTGGCATGTATGGACCAAGGCTTATTTAAGCATTATCACTTGAGAGCTATCTAGGATATTTCCAGATTTGGATCACTATAAATAAAGCCAATATAAGCATTCACTGTCAAGTATTTATACATGAGAATACAGTTTATCATGAGAATACTCCTTTATAAATGCTCAGGTATAGCACTCATGAGTTATATAGTTTATATTCTTTGAGGATTTTATATATACATACAACAAAATATGATCTTAGCTACCCCCCACAATTCCTTAACTCCCCATGGCTCAGTCAACATGCCTTTTCCTAGCTCCTTTATTATTTTGATAACACAAAGCCAGTTAGTGCTGCTCTTATATTCATGGGTGTGGAGTCCCTCTACTGAAGTATAAGAAAATTACAAATGACCACACCTTCAAAGAAGAATTATTTTTCCTTTCCCCAGCATCTATCAACTTAAAACAGCTCTTCAGTGTGTGGTAGGGCCTAGAGATCATCTCTCTCATCTATGCCAGGATTTTATCTGGCTTGAATTTGTGTACGTCTTATGTAGGTAACTACAGCTACAGGAATGGGTAAATACAATAGTCATGTCATTTCCACAAGATAAAATTTCATAGCACTCGTTCTCATCCTCTGGCTCTTATATTCTTTCTGCACTCCCTCCCACCATGTTCTCTGGCCCTTGATAGTGGTGGTAGAATTGATATAGATGCTCCATTTGAGCCCAAGAAGTGAGCCTCTTACATGCAACATTTTCATCAGCTATGCATTCCTACATGGACTGCTGCCAACTGAAAAAAGAAAAGGAAAACAAAAATTTCTATAACCAAAGTCAAGCACAGCCCACATCTATAAATATTTAGAAGGTAATTTTAGAGCATGGATATTTAGTAAAATAATAGTAGATTATGGCCTATAACTTCCTGAGACATGGACATTTGAATATTGCTACAGTACCAAGTATGAAATTCCCTCCTGTGAATTAGGCCTAAAATTTAATTAGAAAGTGAATTCGTTGCTCTGATAATAGTTAAGCTACTCAAGAAGTTAGACTCCAAAAAACCAAATAACCCCATCAAAAAATGGGGAACAGAGCTAAGCAGAGAATTCTCAACTGAGGAAATTCGCAGGGCTGAGAAGCACCTAAAGAAATGCTCAACATCCCTAGTCATCAGGGAAAT
>CM052722.1:74273652-74340336 GCA_028551405.1 Uromys caudimaculatus
TAAGCTACCATTACATCAGTAGGTACATCTTACTTGGCAGGTTGGTATGATAGTATGCAGGGTTCATAGCTGGGTAAGACTACTGATGTTCTTTCTTCCACAGTAGGCTCCATAGTACCTTCTGGTACTATGAGAGCTAACTAGCAGGAAGAAAACTTCTTGGTCAATTTGAGGTTTATTTTAGTATGTTCTGCAGTCAGCATGTGGTATCTTTAGGAATAGCATCTGACCATTTAGTCATTTTTGGTGGATAACAAGAGCAATGGCAATATCTTGTATTGTTTGAAAATCTCTGGGATCTTTCTAACCAATGATTCCTAAGGAAGTATTCTTTCACTCTGTTGCTGTGACAAATACTGTTACCAAAAGTAACTTAGAGGAAGAAGTGATTTATTTGGCTTTTCAGTTCTAGGTCACAGTCCATGGTTGAGAGAATTCAGAGCAAGTATTTGAATCAGAAATCATGTAGGAGTGCTGTGCCAGCTTGATCTCTGGCCTGTTCCTTACTTTGTGATATCAATAAGTGTTCAAAATGGAACACACATTTCAAAGCTAATATCAAAAATGTGATAAAAGATGTGACACGTATCTTTCTGAATCTGGGCTGCTTTAGTCAGAATGATTATTTCCAGCTCCATTCATTTACATGCATGATTTTTTTTCTTAATAACTATAAATAATATTGAATTATATAAATGTCCCTCATCTTAATTGTCCATTCATTAGTAGCTAGACATTTAGTCCATTTGTTTCCATTTCCTACATATTGTCAATAGAAAAGCATTAAACATGGGAAATAATGTATAATCTCAAAACTTGCCCCCACTGCTGGAGTACACTCTCCATTAAACCTGCATCTCCTAAACATCCTCAGAAAGCACTAACAAGTAGGAACTAAGTATTCAAATACTCAAGACTATGGGGACGTTCCTCATGAAAACCACTGCAGTTGCAAAACAGGAGAGCTCTCCAGAGTTTCCCTGAGTGATCAGTGTTCATTAAGAGGAGTCTACAAAATATTTGTCATTTTTGTAATGGCATTAGACTCATGAGATTCCACTCACAGAGTTCTCTGAGGCAAGCACAATGGGGTCAACCTATGAAATATGGGAAAACATATTCTCTTTTACCTAATGATCTCTTCAGCCAAAGGGAATCTCTATCACTTGAACATCTGTTTCTCTGAAGGGACCTGATTAAGATTATTCCTATAAATCTTGGGAAATTGCTTCAATATTAGACTCTGCTAGACATTACATTGTAGGGCTACTCTACTCAAATTACAGGAAATGTAAGATGAATAGCCTTTTCAATAATTATATAGCAAAAATAATATGTAACTACACAGTGCTTGTAAAAACTGAATTATGATTTCATATTTTTCATTTTCTTCCACTACTAACAGTATATCAGAAAAACTACAAGGTACTAAGACATAATGCCTTAGTGACCACATATTTATTTACTAATAACCAGGTAGGATATATTTTTTCTTAAATAATATTTAATAAGTCACATAGTAATTCATTATTTTTGCTATATATTATGTAAAGCAAGCATCTCATTAAAAAGCCAAATACCTTTAAGGTTGTTATTATTGTTGATTTTGTTATTATAGCTTATTATTAACATTTATATCATATTTAAAGAGTTATTTTCTTATATAAAGTAAAAATGTAAAAATATATTATCATTTCCCTTTCGTTTCCAGATATGTGCTTTGAAATTTTTAGAGGTGGTGATTTATAATACAAGGAACGTTGTTACCAAATTTTTGTATCAAGAAAAGCATCAGTAGCTCTAAGGACTTTTGTTAAGTTTTCCTCCTTTTCACTAAAAGTAAATGTTACATCCCCCACAGGATAATTAAAGCTTGTTGGATTTGTTTTTATGAAAGGTTTCTTATCATACGATATATTTTGATCATGTTTTCCCTCCTCTAACTCTCCCCAACTCCTCCCTAGCTTCTTACCCACCATTTTTATGTTCTTTCTTTCTCTTTAAAATGAATAAAATATAAAAACAAAAATCAAACCAATAAACCAATAAGAAAAAAATTACAAAACAAAACAGAAATAAACAAAAGCCACTCCCCCACACACACAATGAAATTCACTTTGAGTTGGCCAACTACATGTGCGCATGCAGCCTGCCCTGGTGTAGTTGCTATGGCCTTTCAGCCTCCATTGAACAAAACTGATTTTTCCATTGCCTGCAGGTACCAATTTCTAATAGCTCCTTAGTTAGGGCTGGACTATTACCCTTTCATTCCTGTGATTCTATGTGGTATGAACCAATGCGGGTCTTGTGTGTGGAGCTGTAGTCTCTCTAAATTGATATATAAACATTTGTCTGGTTGAGTCTTGAAGACACTATTTCTGTGAAGTTAGCCATACCTCTGGTTCTTATACTCTTTCTGCTTCTTCTTTTGCATAGATCCCCGAGCTCTAGGGAGAGGTATTTGATGAAGACATCCCATTTAGGATTGAGTGCTCCAAAGTCTGTACAGTGTCCAGTTGCAGGTCTCTGTCTTAATTCCCATATATTATAACAAAGAAGTTCCTCTGATTAGGGTTAAGATAGGCAGTGATCTGTGGGTATAGTAATATATCATTAGGAGTTGATTTATTGCTATTTCTTTTTATTCCTTATTATTGTTCCTTTAGTAGAATAATGGTAGTAGACTTTCCTGTAGGCCCATAACTGATGTAGTCTCATAGCTTGGCTACATTAGCAGTATCAGATATAAATTTTATGCCATAGAGTAAGCTTTAAATCCAATCAAAAAGGTGATTTTTTAGCCTATAACATTTGGGCCACTGTTGCATCAGGCATGCCACTATTATAACTTACAAGGTTCAGAGCTGGGTGAGGTTGATCCCTTTTCCATTAAACTAATGCCTATGATAATAAATGGCAAAATGATCAATTTTCATTTGATTCCCAGTTATTTGCATTCTAGAACATTATTATCCAGAACTATTGCTTTACTTGTAAATACTGGTGTGTGAGCAGAGGCCGACATGTCATAGTGGAACAAATACAGGACATGTTCTTCTAGCTGAACTGCCTTGCCTTGCAGAGACTTCCTGTGCTTGGGTGGAGGGATACCCAGGGGACCCTACCCGCTCAGAGGAGAAGAGGAAGGGAATGGGGGATGCTGGTGACTGAGATTGGAGCAGCAAGCAGAATCTAAAGTGAATAAGTAAAATAAATAAATTATTATTGAGAGAGAGAGAGAGAGAGAGAGAGAGAGAGAGAGAGAGAGAGAGAGAGAGAGAAATTGGGAGATCCCACATATATATCCATGGGCAGATACCTTGGTGACCTAAAATCTCAAACTAATCCCTACTTCTTAAAGTTCTCTCACCTTTCAATAGCATGAATGTGGTAGTAAACACTTAACCTTTGACCTTTGGGAGACAATTAAGTCCAAGCTATAACAATACTATAGAATGTTATTATTTGCCAAGCATTGCAAGTTATGCTACACATCCAAAATCTAAACTATTCCCATTTTATATTATTTGAAAAATCTATGTCTTTCTTCTTAACCATTAAACTCTAGAGAATAAGCAAAGACATATGTCATTAATAATCTGATTCTACCAAAGTAGTATTTTTACAACCTTATATCAATTGCAGCAGCTCAGGTAAGTTGTTGCATGTTTAGTACACTAGACTAGAAGAGCACTATCAACATTTAGTGCCTGAAAGATTATGTGGCAAAGGTTCTGACTTGTGTTCTTGAATGATATACCACCTACCTCCACCAGCTAAATACCTCAAACACTCTCCATCAACTACTACAACCCAAAATGCTTCAAGGCTTTGGCAAATGCACCTGGGAAAGCAAAGTTTACCCTAGAACTATGCTCCTATACATACTCTGTGAAAAATTAAATTCAGGTTCAAAATAACATCCACATCAACTTTGTAGTATATGCAAACATTCCTACATATCATAGCCAATTTGCCAATTGAAACTCTTCCAGAAAAAAACTTCTTGTAAAGAATGCTGTACTACCTGGTCTTTTGCAAAGAAGTATAAATGCTACCTATTGAGCCTACTCAGAATTGTAACCCATTGGGATTAGACAGCCTATCAGGGACTCATCTCTGGTAAGAATTGATTCTCTCCTTCAGGAACCATTGACAGCCTATAACTCTTCATCTATGGGTGAAGTCTCATGAAATTTCCTCATATGTTTGTTTGAATATAGGTAACACTAATTATAGTAGAAGTGAGTGGGTGTAGGGGATATTGGAGAAATGGAATGGGTACAAAGAATGCAAATACATGTAGTCATATGTGAAATTCCTCAAGACTTAAAAACAATAAATAAAATGAGGTACAATATGTTGGCACCAGGAACTGACTTTGCAGTCAGGTACAAGATTTAAGGTCACAGATCAAATACTAATCCAGCAATGACGGTGATGTCACTCATAGGAGACAGGGACCCATGCATCTATTGCTATGGCAATTACCATGTATTCCCAGTGTCCACCTTTACCTGCGCCAGCAGTGTGAGTGGTTACATCACGCCCAAATAAAAAGCAGACCCTTCCTGACCTTCGTTATCTTTTAACCTCTTTCTCTTCATCGCCCCCTTTTGTCCTTTTACCCCACAATAAACCTCTCTCCCTTGGAACTGTACTGGTCTGGTGTGATCTTTCTGGATGAGCTGTGATTCTAACATAACACAGTTTCTATTATATTCTGAAGCTCAGATTCCTCATCTGATAGCAAAACTGATCATTTAATCAAAACTGTGAATCAATTTTTCTACTATTAGTAACACAAACCAGATGTCTATAATCACAAAATGAATAAACAGTGAAATATAAACCAATAAACACAAACACTGCATTCATGTTTTTTTAACACTTAACACCAAAACATAATATATTGATAATTGAATAATAAATTTAGTATAAACAAGTGACAATGAATCTACAATTTATTGAAAACCCTCAAATTGTTGGATGTTTCTCTTCAGATTATGGAATCTTGCCATTGTTTTTCTTACTCTTTTTGTCTTCTAAATAGTTTAATAGTTTATACTGGAGACACTAGGGTAAGAGCCATGGTGGAAAGAGTTAAGAGAAAGAGTCTGATATCAGAGACTGTTCTTCCCCTCAATTACTGGGGAGAATCCAAAGGAGACACCCAAATCTGATATAAAAGGAGTATGCCTGGGAGTAGTTAGCCAAAGCAAAATGAACTAGTTCTGACTCTGTTGCCTATCTTTGGATTCTTTTCCCCTAGCTGGGCTGCCATGTCTGGCATCAGTGAGAGAGGGCGTGCTTCGTCTTGATGTGCTTAGGACTTGATGTGCCAGGGCAGGTTGGTACACTTGGAGAGGGAGGTGGGGCACCTCTTCTCTGAGGAGATAGGGATGGAAGATGGAGTTAGGTATATGAGGATGTGATTGGAAAGAGAGGAGGGAGGGGTTTGTGATCAGGATGTAAAGTAAATAAATAAGAAAAAAGTACTCCTTGTCTTTGTGTGTGCTTGTGTGTGCCTGTGTGTGTGTGTGTGTGTGTGTGTGTGTATGCTTAGATGCTTTTTGCCCTATTTTTATGTTTAATGCCTTAATGTTTATTTGTTTGACATTTTGTGTTTTGTTGTTTGTTTGTTTGTTTGTTTGGAGAGAGAGGGGGGGAGAGAACCCTTCTGTGGGGAGGGAAGTGGGGAGGATCTGGGAACAGTTTGGAAAGGGGAAGAATATGATCAAAATATTGGCTGTTTAGTTTTGTCCATATTTAAATGTGTTTAAGGATGACCATTTGTGATCAGATAATCTATAAGAGCTCATCTCTGGTGAAAACTGATTATATCCCCTCAGCACCAGTTGTCAGCATAAAATTCTTAATATATTGGAGACATCTTTAAAATAAATGGTGAGCCTTTAAAATGCTCTAAAACCAACTAGATGATAACAATAGTGTATGTGTGTGTAAATTGAATAATTTATTAAACAAGCAGTATCATTAATGTATTCTTGTACAAAAATGCAAAGAGAAAATATAGCAACCATGAAAGAGGGGGGATTATTTATTTGGGGGTTAAAACAATCCTCCAAATGTGCCCAAGGGAAACTTCTAGAAAAGTTTCTCGATTTCCTTAGCATGTGATATACAAAGTAATTTTTAATTACCTTACATAGCCTCTGATTTCCTATATGTGCTTAAAATATGGAACTATACTGAAAGATGGATTACAACAAAATATAACTCTAAATGACACATGTCTCTAAGTTATGATATACATTACATATCATGTCCGGGGAAGCACTTCTTTTGTACTGTGTTTTTAAGTATTTGAATCATGGAGATCTTCAGTAAGAACACAGTGCTGTTTCTGGGCTCAGGAAGGTAAGTAAAAAACTACATATACTGTCAAAAGATCATTTTCAAAATAAAGGGGATTTTAAATGGGTTTCCTCTACGTTTCTTGGGTATTTGGCTAGGCCACAAATTAACATAATGTAGATTAATAAGAAAAAAATTAATTCCATTTATTCACATGAGAATGTCACAAAATATAAAGACTCAAGGAAGGGTTAAATGACTTTAACTTATATTGTGTCCTAGACTACAATGGGAATAGGACCTTTGGGATTCTAGGCGAATGTGGTAACCTGTTATGGGAGGATGAAGGGAGGAAATATATGGGAAATAAAGTTGTTCTTGTTATGCAGATTAAGAGGCTCCCAGGTGATAGAAGTTGCCTAGAAACAGTTCTCAGAAGAAAATGTGATATAGCTACAGTATTAAGCTTCAGTCTCCTTCCCTGTGATTCAAGTTAATTTTCATTTATCTAGAGGATTCACAAGGAGGGAATTCATGACAATGCTGTTTCTTTTGGAAGATCCCTCTTTAGGCAACTGAGAGAAGCTCAGAAAATTTCTCTGTTTTTCCTCTAGTGCTTTGGGTTCAAAAAAATCATCAAATTATTGGGGATCATTCATGAAACATCAAAAAGAAGATAAATTTATGCTTTTATTCAGACATTATGTATCATATGAGCAAACAAGAAAAATGTTCCAGACCTCAGTTTCCCCTCCTTGCACTCCCCCCCACCCCTTTTCTCTCTACCTCCTCTCTCCCTCAGATCAACTCTTCCTCTATTTCCTGAAAATAAATGTTTTTAAGGATTAAAGAAACATTGAACTTAATTCCAAATAGAGACTGTGTAAATAATATAACACCAATGTGCAATGATGGCACTTGGGTAATCCCATGCCAGATAGTCTGAAAACTGCAGACTCTGAGATACCAATAGCATACTCAGCCTACTTTTAGGCTCGTGTTCTCTGTTCCCAACAATAATTATTCAAATACCAAATACAGGTTGAGTCCCATCCCTCATCAAGGAAACTGTTCTTTGCAACAGATATAGACTGTTAGAGAAAATCACAACCAATCAAAATACAGAGTTGTTGAGCCCAGTCCCAGTGGATACATCTACAAAACATTCCCACACCTAAGGCTCAAGGATCATTTTATAAGAATATGGTAAGATTGTAAAAGCCCAAAGGACAAGGAGTTTGCTGTGAGACTTTGTCTCCTAGGGATTCGTAAATCCTCACAAACATGACTGCACAAACATGAGATAAGTAAGGACAATAAGAATAGGCATGCTAATGTGGGTGGGGAAAGCCTATGAGGCCTCAACTCAATACATTGAACTGCAGACAACTAAGGAATGCTGAGAGCAGGAGAAAGAGCCTTCCCCAGGGAAGGGCACACCAGCTGGTTATCCAACCAGCCCTGTAAACTTATATATTTGTAACATTTTATAGACTAAGCAGGTTATCTTTATGTATTTAGAAGTGCGTGTGTGTGTGTGTGTGTGTGTGTGTGTGTGTGTGTGTGTGTGTGTGTAACAGCGATTAATTTTAAAGAGCGGCCAGGAATTTTAAAGAAGACAAGGAGGGGTATATGAGAGGATTTGGAAGGAAGAACGGGAAGAGGGGATGGTACTATTTTATTATAACCTCAAAAAATAAAAGAACTATTTTAAAAGTCTGGACACTTCTGAATTACGGTGATTACCAGTGTAACTCTGGGATATACTCTGTGGGGTCTGAGAGCCTGAGAACTCAGGGCACTACTGGTTAATGTGGTGTAAATCCTCCAGTCCAAAGGCCAACAAGGCTGGAATTCTGTTATTCCAGGAAGGAGAAAATCTCTTCCAGATAAGACAGAAAGAGAGGGGGTAGAGGGAAGAACAAATTCTTGCATTTGCTTTCTCTTTGCCCTGAATTGTTTGGATGGTAATCATTCACACGGAGGACAGGTCTTGCCACTGTGTCCACTGAGATTCCCATCTAACCTCTTCTTGGAATCCTCTTACTCCAGCAATTCCTTAGCTCTGTCAACTTCAGCCTCACAGAGCACAAACAGCTTTTCTAGAATGGGAGAGGCAGCCGAAGCTCTATGAGAGAGGGTAGAATTTTCCTATTAGTTCTACATAATTTGCAAGTAGTTGCAAAATAACATGGAAAATTAACCAACTTAGAATCAGACAAACCTATAGAGTGCACTACATAGCATATGATTCTATTGGAATATAAACATTTTTAAACAACAAGAATAAAAAACATCCCTTCTTTTAGATTAAAAACCAATCATGAAGAAAGGTTAGGTTTTTCACAAAATTAGATTTGTCTCATTTGATTTGATATAATTTTCAGTAGGTGCAGAAAGTATGTATTTTTAAATACATTTTTAATAAAAAGAGAATCACACTACTTTCGCCCACAGTTTACTACCTATAGTACCTCCCAGGTACCCTCCTACAGTTCCTCCCATGTCCTCTCTCAAACTGATAGCCTCTTTTATTTATTCTTACTATTCACATACATACACACAAATACAACTTGTTATCTTCATTTTTTTCATATTGAATAAAAAATAAAGGGGCTTATCCCAGAAAAGATTAATTCCCCGGCTCTTAGCAGTAGTTAGTTGCCTATATTTCTTTGTTTACTGGTGCGGCACTGTGAAATGTTCCTGCTTCCATGTTATCATAGTATTGATAGTGCCATTGTTCTAGTCTTGCTTATGTAGCCATTTCTAGGAGAGATTGCCCCATGGCAGGTTTGCTTCACACATATTGCTTCACTTTCTAATATTTTGCCCTTAAAATCTTTCAGCCCATTCTTCTTAGTCATTCCCTGGGAGTATGGGCCTTCCTAAGTATGTTTTACTAAATCTTTCATGAAGAATTCCAGACTAGGCTTTACATTTTTTAGACTTTTTTTAAATTTTGCATGTGCAAATATTTTCCCTACATGCAAGTCTGTGTACTATATATGTTCCCTATGCATGTGGAGGGCAGAAAAATGCATCACATCTCTTGGATCAGGAGTTATGGATGGTTGTGAACCACCATGTGGTTGTTGAGAACCAACCAACCATAGGTCATCTGCAAGGACACTCAATAATTTTAACCATTGCTCCAGCTTCATAGAGTTTACTTTAAGATTAATTTTTATTTATTTGTATCTGACTGTGTGAATATATGCCACATGAATGGGGGTATACTCATTGTCCAGAACAGGGTACCAGATCCCCTAAAGCAGGGGGTACAGACAGTTATGACCTGCCCAACATGGGTCCTGGAAAGTGAGTTCAGGTCCTCTAAAAGAGCTGTAACATGATTAACCACTGAGCTATCTCACCAATCCAAGATTGGATTTTTTAAAGGACATCTGATAATTTGTGGCCCCAAGGCTAAGAGATTTTCTTGCAGTGCTTATAATTCTGGCTATATTCTTCCTTTTCAATGTACTTGATATAGCCTAAGTATTTGTACTTACCATGAAATGGCCTTGTTCAACTATCTAGATGATTGAGAACATTGGAAGCCAGGTACTACTAATTTCTTCTAGCTTTGGCTTTATAAGTTCAATGCTAATGTCATAAAGGTAAATTGTCATATTGAAATGAATGGGCATAATATTTAAACACAACAGACATGATTGCATAACTGTTTCTAATCGTGTCCGAGTAAAGGCAGAACACATTTTCATTGAAGCTATTCAGATAATTGTATTACTATGAAAATAAGAATATTTAATAAAAATCTAGATTCTGAAGAAGTCAGACAGGGTAAACAACTATTAGTGATACATGTTTCACTTCAATGTAAAATAGCAGAATCTGTTAAACTATTATGTCTTATAGTGCTGGGGGCACAAAAGTATAGAACATTTCCTTACCCATTTTATTGATCATAGACAATGTTCCTACAACAAAAAGCAAGTTAAAGGAAAAGCATAGCAAATCTTCTTGATTGTAGTATTTTATGACATGCAGGTCTTGAAAACTCAAACACTAGTGATGGACTATTTCTTTTAAACTAATTAAATTGTTCTTTTACAATTTTGTGTATTTATACAATGCATTCTAATTACTGTCTCTGCCGTGCTCTCTTATCTCCCTTACATTCTTGCTATTTCTGTCCCCCATAAATATCTTTTCAACAGTCATGCCTATCTATTTTGTTTTCTGACCCACTACATTGAACCAGGATCACTGATGTGACAGTGGACTTAGAATCATCCACTGGAGTCCAGTGGGCTCAGTAATAGCTATACACCTGAAACCAACTCCCTGAACCCATGAATATCTCCATGATCCATCACTAATGGTTGACAAAGTCCAATCTTTTGCAGACCTAGTCTAGGTAAAACAACTTCATAATTCTAATAGCTATTACTTATTTAGGATTGGTCCCTCAATCATTTCTTATTCTTAGTAACATGAGCATCTGTGACCTTCTGTATTGGCTACTGTTTTCTATAGAGAGGCTTCTCTAATGGAAGCTGGAAGTGGCATTTGCCTATAGGTGTCAACAGTGGTGTTTAGAAAGCAGTTTGGCACTGATTTAGTCACTGTACAACAGTTGTGAAGAGATACTTTTACCAAGTAAAAGAGTGACCAGGGCAACTCTTAAAAGAGAAAGCAGTTAACTGGAGTCTTGTTTACATAGTCAGAGGTTGGATCCATTATCATCAGGGCAGAGAACATGGCTCCGAAGCAGTAGAAGAGAGCTACATCCTCAATCCTCAGAGACAGACAGACAGACAGATCAACAGACAGACAGGCTGTTGTGTGGATTTTTAAAACCTTAAAGCCCATCCCCAGTGGCACACTTCCTCCAGCAAGGCCATAACTACTTCTACAAGGCCACAGCTCTAATCTTTCCAATCCTGCCGGAACAGTTCCACTCCTTGGTGACTAAGCATTTAAATACAGAAGCCTATAGGGTTATTACGATTCAATCCACCATAGGAATTATGTTAATGTAGCAAAACATCAGCAGGAAGTTGTCCTTTAGGGCCTATGACCGTCTGATCCTGACCATGTTCCTTTGTTGAAAAGGAAGCACTCAGGGCTGTGGTTAATGGCAAATGCTTTTAACTGAGGCATCAGAGAAAAACAAAAGTGCAGTTAATTTATCTGTGATACTTCTGAGATGGAAAAAATCCAATGAGAATTCATTTTTGCAATGAAATGTAGTTAGGTTTCTCATATTATCTTCTCTCACCAGTTTTCTCTCCTCTCTCCTCCTCCTCCTCTTCATTTTTTTTATTCCATTAATTCATACTGGGCTCTCACTGGTATCTCCCCCCCCCTCTCTATATATAATCTAACATATAACCCAAACTGGCCTCAAATTTAGTATGTAACAGGGTAGCCTTCAACTTGTGATTCTTCTGCCAAAATCTTCCATGTTCTGGGCTAATGTGAGTGTATTATCACCACTTTCAGCTCTGTGTAGTGCTGAGGATGAAGCCCATCGTTGCCTTCATTTTAGACAAGCATGTTTCCAGTTCAGACACATCCCCAGCCATTTGGTTGATTCCTTAACTTACAAACAAAAATAGTAAAGTACATGCAAAGGTTTTAATGAAAATAATTTTAAGCAGAGTAAACAAGATTATTTTCAAACATCATGAAATGAATATTACCTTTAATTTTTAAAAACATATATATATATATATATATATATATATATATATATATATATGAACAAACCCTTCAGATATGAAATATAAGCTTTCCATAATAGTAAGTATGCCAACTTATAATAAGAAGAAACCAATAATTTATCAATATCAAGGTGATGTTCAAAATGTCTTAGATATAACCCCCACTTACTCTATATTAATAGAAATTCTTTGATAGGGGACATCACTTCCGGTTGAAATCATTAGCAACAGGGGATTAAAATTATAGAAGCAATATTTTAACCAAGTTAATATTTTTAAAATAATGACAATTATGATTGAGAATAAAATTTTGTTGTTATTTAATATTATGCAAAGTACCTCAAAACTCTAGTAAATGGAAACTTCTCATGGAGAACAAAGTCTTTGAAGAATCTCCCACAACCTTCCACATAGTAAACAATTCACTGAAGTCTTTATGTACATCATGTTTTCATCCAGATAAATTTAAAAGACAAAACAGGACATCTCTTCTGATTGGAAAAAATCTTCTAATTCAGTATTAACACATTAAATAAAAGTACCTTTTTGTGTCAAGAAAGGTAAACTAGTCTTCTTGTTAGTGTATATTATTTTATTACCTTTATCTTTAGTGCCTTTACAAAGGGCCTTACAAGGTAATGTTTGTTTAGAACTTTTTGTTTTGTAGTGTAAAATGGAGATGGCAAAGATTAAAATTTGCAGTCCCATCTATTTACATGTGTATTTATGACTTCATTTTTCTTAACAATATTCCATTGTGTAAATGTATCACATCCTTATTTTTCCATTTATTAGTTGATAGATATCTGTGATGATTTCTTTTCATAGCTCTTGTAACTATAATGGCAGTAACCATGAATAAGCAAGTATCTCAGCAGTAAGATATAAAGTTTCTTAGGTACATGCCCAGAGGTGGAATATCTGAGATACATGGCAAATCTGTTTCTAAGTTTTTGAGGAATATCCACACTTATTTAAATAGTGGCTGCACCAAATTGCACTCTAACAGTAAATAGGCCATCCTCACCAGATAAAAATCATGTAATCATGTGTCATATATGTATATATATGGCTTTGAATTCACATCCTAGAAAAGTATGTAAACAATAAGTCTATAGCTATTTGCAGTGACAAGAACTACAAGTGCAGAGACACAAAAACATACATTTCAAATCCACAAATATTACTGGGCAAAGCAGATTAGAGATATGAGTTGGAGTGGGCCTTGAATACCAATAGTTCGTCTTTCCCTATAAATCAGCCCTCTATATTGTATGGTTTCCAAAAAGGGGAAGGCATAATCAGAATTGCAGTTTATAAAAGTCAATCTAGTATCCCCACAGAAATGGAACTTAACAGGCAATATACCTGGATCCAGAGAGACAACACACTGATTATCTGATGATTGTAATAAGAATGTAAAAACAATTTTAAAATCTCTGTACTATTTATTTGCTCAAGAGTCGTTTGGACTCTATTTACCTGGGTTCATTTCTATAAGTCTATTCAACTTCATCTACAAATCTGATCATTTTTGATAACTGTCTCCTAGGCCTCTCTATCACCTTGGTTTTTTGTTGTTGTTTTGATTTGGTTTGGTTTTTGTTTGTTTTATCTTAAAAAGGATAAAATATTGTTCTTTGCATACTTCAATAAACAAAATAATAGATTTGCAAAGATGTGTCTACCCTAATACTCAAAACAAAATACAGTAGCTTACATGAATAGACGAGGCATTGCAGATGCAATTATTTTAAGTTTTATAAGATCCTACCACTAAACAAGACCATGGCCAATTAGTATTTGCAAGTGATCAGGAGAGTTAGTCTTCTCCAGGGAAAGAACCACTGATAGGTTATCTAATGCCAAAGCAGGTATAGGTTACACTAAACATACATATGTATTAGCAACACTAAATGGACCCAGCAGGGATGAGTGTGTGTGTGTGTGTGCGTGTGTGTGTGTGTGTGTGTGTGTGTGTGTGTGAAAGCACACATGTGCGCATGTACAGGCATGTGTAAAAGTAACAATTACAGAAAAAGTCATGAATTTGAGTGAGTAGGAACACAGAAGGAGTTGGAGGGCTAATAGGAGGGAAAGGAAGGGTGGAAGTGATGTGAGCACAGTACACATATATGAATCTGCTCCCAAATTTAAAAAATTATTTTAGAAAAATAAAATAAAAACATCTTGGGGGAGATTGTACTGAATTATAAAAGGTAGGTGGTTTTTTAATCACAAGAGTCTTTATGGAGGCCTATGTCTGAGTAGTTCAGAATGCTTCCTACTCTTGCAGAGAACCTAGTTAGGTTCCCAGCATTTATTCTGAATGACTCATGCTAGACTGTAACTACAGCTACAAGGGATCTGATTCATTTGGCCTAAGGGAACTTACTCACATGTACAAACCTACACATGAACACGTCCATAGTAACAAAAAATTCAAAAACTCTTTATTTAAACAAAGAGTCCTTATGAGATGGAGCCAGAAGAATCCATGTCAGAGAACATATTATAGCAAAACCAGAGGTGAGAGAGTTGGAGAGAGATTTGAAGTTTGCTCCAATGTTATGAAACTGGAAGAACAAACCATAAACCAGGGAGTATAGATAGAAGGATGGAGCTTACAGAAGCCAGTCAACTGTGCTGACCTTTTGAAACCAATCCTTGTTTTGGACCTCAGACTTTAAAATCTTAATATTAATTAACACCAATTATGTAGCTGTTTGCTTTCGCAACAACTGAAATCTAATGTACATAGTGCTTTAAAGGCAGTCTGTGATTAGAGAGAAGTAGAAGCCATAAGGACTTCTGGGACATTGCTGAGAAATCATATAATGACATATTTATCCTATTCATTTAATTAAGTCAAAGACTTAGGGATGGGAACATGGAATTCATCTCTGAATTTTAAGAGCTAAAGCAATGGGGTTTTTCTTTATTTGTTTTACCTTTTTAAATCTCACATGATCCATTTAGAGACATTTAGAGTAATCAAGGTGATACATGAAAATGACTCATTAATTTTCTATGAGCAAAATTTTAAAAATGAAGTTGAAAACATATGTATGTAGTGGGTGTTGAACCATCAAATTCAATGGCTAATTGAATGGGGATGTGTGGGAGGAGATAGAACATGTGATAGTCACCTCAAATTTCAATAAATATTATCATCTACCTTCAGTAGAGGGGAGACTAAAGCCCAGAGGCCTCAAAATAATTCATATGGTGTTGTGTAAGTTGAATGAAAACCCACATGATTTTCCCTTCGTGAGGTTCCAGGTTAATCAAAATATTTCCTTGTTTCACTTAGAATGAGTATCCTTGTTCAGTTCCACCTGGTACTTCTAGACAACTAATACAGCAACATCAAATGTTTCTCTGTCAGAAATTGTCATTATGCCTCCCAGAGAGGACAGGGAAGTTACATCTGTGATACGGCAACAATATGGCTGCCTAAACAGGGCCTGAACAATGACAAGAGTAATAGACATGCTAACATGAAAGGGCAAAATAGCATGTCGTCTCACCTCAAGGAGGCAGGGGGCAGGAGAACTGAAGACAACTAAGGAATGATGGGAGAAGGTGAATTAATGTATCCAAAGGATGATCCTCCAATTGGTTATCCAATAACAAGGGCTCAGCTGTGAAGTCATAGAAATGCAAGTATCAAGTAAATAAATGAGCTGTCTTTATATATATTTAGGCTACACAAACACCAAGTAAAGGAGGTCATACATTTGAGAGGGAGTTGGGGGAGAAAGCGTTGGTGGGAGGGTTTGGAGGGAGGGAACAAAATGGAAGATGAGGTAATTATATTTTAATTAAAATTTTAAAACTCAAAGGAGAAATATAGATTCAAACAAGCCCACCTTTTAGAATCATACCAAGAGGTATGGTAAACATAAAACAGGAAACATAAAATCCTGAGTTGGCCTAGATTTGGGGGGGGGGGAGGGCTGAAGCATATAAGGGGAAAACGGCCCTTTGTTTTTCTCCTTGGGAAGGATTCATGAACTAAGGAAGCTAGAAACTGCCAAAGTTGAGAAAGGTTAGCTTTATTTCTTAAGTGCTATTATATTGTGTAACTAGTTTCCTTAGCAACTGTTTACCTATGCCCCTACAGAGTATCATGAAAACTGCAAAGACAAATGTAATAAGTGATGCTATTCTTAAATGTATAAAAATTTGCTTCTAAGTGCTGCTACTTAAGAATGTCCATGTAAAACAAGGTATAATCTATGTTGGTCTCAATTCCTATATACAAGTATGTAACACTGTTATTTATCAATAGATAAATGAAGGAGGCTAGCAACAGACTCTGTACTGTATTTTCAGGAAATTATATGCCAGATCCCAAGTAAACTATCACACTGGAAACCATTACTCCACCACATACATGGTGTCATCTAATATGTGAGATATAATGTATATGTGAGTAAATAAAATTAGCTTATAGACCTTCTCTAACATTAGAAAATCTAGCCAGCATAAGGTTAGTCATTATCATTATGGTCATGGGTGATTTTAATGATATATTGTGATATATATGCAAGAACATTGTTGAATCTACTAATCAATGCATAAACTTCATATACTTATTATTTAAACTGAGAACATTTAACTTTCACTGCATTCTCTCTTCAGGAGTACAAAACAGGAATACTAACTGTAGTCACAACACTATATAATTCACATCTTGAATCTCTTCCCCTTCTAGCTTAACCTTATTTTCTGTGATCATTAACTACCTTAGAAGTTCTTAAAAAAATAATATAGAGAGAGAAATGAAAGAGACATTCTGATACACATTGTCGATGCATAAAAGCTTCTTGTTTCTTCAGACTCCCCATAAGTAAGTATTTCTAGTAATTACATAAAAGTAGCAGCTTATGCAGTTTTACTATATCGGGTATTGTGTTGGATGGTTTTCAACATCCCACTGAGTTATCACAGAAGCATTATACACTGAACACTATTACCTTCATGATTTTATATATGAAAATATTACCTTGGCCAGAATAGGTGATTTGAGCAAGCATATACAGTTAGAATATGACTAAGTCAGGAATCAAATACAGAATTCAAACCTGCCTGATTCTAAAGCCCATGCTTAATTACTTTTATGCCTATAAATCAATGTATAAAGACAGTTTATCTTAATTATAGCCCACTTCAGTTCATTAAGAAAATTAAAGGATTGAATATTATACTCCAATTAAACTTTTACAATTACTGAGTATTCGTTGTTATGACCAGGGCTGTGGAAAGATATAAATGCAGGCATGGTTCCTTTCCTAAAGGAGTTCATAATCTCATCATAGAGATAAGGAGAGCACATAAATCAACTAGGGACTCATAGTTGACTGAATAAAAGCATCTGGCTGAGTTGTTGTTTATCTTGAGCCACATGAGGCCCCAGCTACATAAATCAGTGAGCAAGGAAAGATAGGCGGGCCAGGAACCAGGACGAAGGGTATGGGCACGATTCCAGGTGACCAGCGATCATCCACGTACATCATATCTAAAAAAGATATACTGTCTGAAGAGATGTGCTTCATTTAGATTATGGCAAATAGCCAAAGGGTCTCCATCTGGTGTTTAACATCAAAGCAGATAAAGTGTTTATAAGCGGGTTGTTGATGCTGAGTGAATATGAAACAGTACATCCAATCTCTAAGGATTAAGAGTTGAGAACCTGCCAAAAATTTAGGCAAGGTATCATGGTCTTAGCCAAATGAATTGGAGTTAAACTGCATCTCATCATAAAAGTTGCAAAAATCTGATCAACATAGCATAAAATATAATTGAACTTGAAACACATCGGGGCACTTGAGCCTTGCCTTGTGGATGCTACACACTAGTGCCACCCTCTAGTTTCCATTGATTGAGTCAAGGGAACATAACTGAGAGACCACAAGATACAAGTTTCTGGAATTCAAGTTCATCCATAATCAAATATTTATTTTGGGTGGCCTAAGGAAATATAGTTAGCACAAGCAGAACCACAATTTCAGTAAAGAGAGGAAGACACTGTTCTAGACAAAGGTATTGTATTCAAATGCCTAAGTTTGAAGCTCACAATAGGACCATTAACAGGAGGAACAACTAATAAATGCTTAAAGTATGTAGGAACAAGCTGAACTTGTGCAGAGTGGGGTAGTGTACAAGCCCAGTATTAGTGTGATTGCAGCTCAGTAGCTGGAAGTTACAGTAGATGTGCTGACATGGGAAGATAAATTCCAGCTGCCCTCATCTATGGGATACACTATCTTAATGTGTTCTCCTGGGGTCAGAACTAGTTTAGACACTGAAATGACTTGTGAAACTATAGGAACAGAATTATACCAGGATACTAAGTTGATGATGTCTTGCTCATATCTACATACCAGTGATATTTTTAGTTGTGTGCAAATGGTATTCTGATGAATAAAGTTTGTATTTAATCTAACCATTAGTGAATTTGAAGCTATTTCCATCAGTCTTTATTTCTCTTTAGAAACCACATAATAAAAATAAGAAAGGTGGGATGTGGAGGTGGCTCAGTACGAAAGAGTACTTGCATCATAAGCATGAGAACCCAAGTTCAGATTTCCAGCACTCTTCTAAAAATCCAGGCATAGTTGTACCTATAACTTCAGCACTAATGGAAGTAGAGATAAAGAAAGGGGGATCCCTGGGCTTTCTGACACGTCAGCTAAATTAAAAATAGTGAGGTCTAGGTTCAGTGAGAGACTCTGTCTCTAGGGAATAAGGTTGTAACTGATATAGGAAAGCATATAACATCTTCTTCTGGCCCCCACACATGTTGACACAGACCATGTACACCTATACATGTACATTTAAACACACACACACACACACACACACACACACACACACACACACACACACAAAGAGTAGTAATTGATTTTTAGTATCCCTTTCTTTTCTTTCTTTTCTTTTTTTCTCTTTATTCTTTCCTTCCTTCCTTCTTTCTTTTTTGTTCTTTTTTTTTAGTGGAGGGGAGGGGTCCTCAAGACAGGATTTTTCTGTGGAGCCTTAGCTGACCTGGAACTCACTCTATAGACCAGGATGGTCTCTAACTCACAGAGATTTGAGTTCTTCCTCCATCTGCCTCCCAATTGCTGGGGTTAAAAGTGTGCACCACAACAGCCTGGCAAAAAGTGTTAATTGTATTAGTTACTTTTTATCACTATGATGAAAAACATGGCATTGATTTTGGCTCATGGTTTCAGAGGGGTTTGTCCATGATTGCTTGGTACCAGCTACTTGGACAAACAACATCATGGTGGCAGGAGCTATGGTGAAAAGTGTTCTTCTTCATGAAAGGCAAAGAGAGAGAAACAAAAAGGTACCATGAACAAGGTAAGCCCAATCACCTACTACACAGGGCCTAGCTCCTCCTGTTTGCTCTTATCTCCTAAAGTTTCCAGAATAACCTACACAGCTACCTGGGGGGATAAGCATTAAAACAAAGAAGCATACAATACTCAAACTATAACTGTAATGCAGAAATTCTTGACATTGTTGAGGCCAGCTTAAAAAGGCTTCTTTTCTTTGGGGAAAACTGTTGAATGTGTTAGTTATACAAAATAGATATGTGTCTGTACACACACACACACACACACACACACACACACACACACACACACACATATATATATATACACACACACATATATATATATAATTCTTCGTTATCTCCTAAGACCCAGGTCAGAAGTGCAAGTATTTTGGCTTTTTACTAGGATTGCTGAAAGGAGAAAAGCATACTGAGCTTGGAAATCTGAGTGTGACACCTTCTGTAACATTTCATCTTCTATAAATGTCACAAGTTGCATGTTATTTAAGACATCATCATGGTCATCATTGCCATTATTACTGTGACTATTATTTGCTTAATGCTTTCTACTTCAGAAAGTGCATTTACCTACAAATAGGAAACTAAGGAAATACAAGCATCCATGGACTTCTGCAAACCTTCAATGTTTCCCTTGTAACATTTTTATCAAATGTACAGAAAACATTTTGACAAAATTTAGTTGAGACATTTTCTTTTATCTGGTGGCACTGGAATGAACATGGGCATTTTAGGGATCTGGCTAAAGTAAAGTTTATCTGGTAAAATGTTTAACTTGGCTTAACAAGGCATATACAGAGGAATCATATACATAAATTATGCTAGTCACATCCCTCAATTTTGAGTGACTTCCAAGAAATTATACTGCAACCCCCTGTGCTGTATAATCCAAACTCTGGGGTTAAAGAAACAGAAATCATATGAGAATTTGCTACACTAAATGTTAGGCAACAAAGACGTAAAATGTGAGGAAATCTTCTTTGAAACTTGGAATTGCAGTCATCCTTTAGATAATGATTCTATATTTAAAAGATAATTAATTGGTAGATGTATTTTGATCCAATTTGGTAGCAATTATGAAACTTTCTATGACATTAATAATAATAATAATAATGATAAATTATACAGCCAAATGATAACTCCAATATATAAATGCACCAAGAAGAAAAATAACTTTCAATCAATTGTAATAAGGATTGAATTTTCTTTCCATTCTGTCTAAAGAAATGATTATCATATAAAGAGAAAATCAAAATCTCTACAGTAAATATAGCTATATTTCATGTAGTTCATCAGTGAATAATTGTATACTAGTTATTCTGGATTCTGTAATATTTAAAACATTTATCAGCTTTTGAAATTTTGTATATACACCTATATACATATGAATATATAGCATATATATGCTATATATATGCTAAATATATATAGCATATATATCCATATATATGCTAAAATAATTTAATATATAATTTCATAATTCAAGATTTCAATTGTTTTTGTTAATGATATGTTCCTTCTAATTGTATGAATTCATATTACACAAAATCAAACTGGTCCATATACATGAATTCTGTAGCTTAAACCTCCCATTATACTTGAAATATTAGAGATATATACTCATTTATTCATTTTTCTAGCAAAGTAATATTAGGACTTAGTATGTGTCAATTTTACAAGTAGGTTCTGAGAGCACAGCAGGAAACACAGCAGACAAAGCAATTCTTATTCTATAGAAACTGTGTTCTAATAATATAAACTGTTATACTGATACATTGTCATTATCTTGTATAATATAATTAAAAATAAGTAAACAATCTTGGAATACATTCCAGGAATTTTTCCTTCTAATTGCTTTCTTTCTTTGGTCAGTTTAATTTATCATTTCTCTTGCTGTATTCCATGCTCCCTCCCACGAGATGAAGGAGCAGAATCATTTCTCTTGCGAGTATAGATAAATCTCTGCTTTTCTGTGACCTGCAAGGGTCCTAGCATGAGTGAGCTGCAGTTCTAAGGGGGCTTACTTATTTTTAACATGGCCTTATTTTATCTATTTTGGGTGAACACACTCTGAGTATACACTTGCTGGTCCTTTTTAACATTTACTCTAGGTCAGTACTTATATATTTTTCAAGTTTTCAAATTATAGCATGCTGCAGAGAACAGATCCTTAGCCACCATTTTCTTTTACTTTCTCTAGAAAAGAAAATAGGTTACTTCTTTCAAATGTGTTTTAAAAGCCACCAAATTTCTCTTGAAGCAACAACAGCAGTGTGTGTGTGTGTGTGTGTGTGTGTGTGTGTGTGTGTGTGTTCACACATGTGTGTATATATATGTGCATGAGTGCATATGTGTGTGTTGTACTTTATGTTTTGTAGTTTTCTACAGATTTTTTTTCCCTCAGTAGCAATGTCTTCCACTTTTTATCCTTGTGGAAATGGTGTTAATAAGAAAAAATCAAAATATTCTGAGGTTTTAGAAGATAACAATTAGTGAAAAAAGAAACCATGAATTTGAAAGGAGAGGTATATGAGAGGGGTTTGAAGGAGGAAAGGGGAGGATTGATGTAATTATATCATAATCACAAAAAGAAAAGTAAATTGTCAAAAGTTGCATATAAAATGGAGTGGGATTGGATCAAGACTCCTTTCCTGCACTGCTTTAACAGCCATCACTACATTCAGAGAAAATAGGTGTTAATGTCACCTTCTTATAGTAATTTTACAGAGAGCTAAATGTGACAATGACTAAAGAAAGAGCTATTTGGGACCTTTGCTCATTAGAAATAGCAGAGCCATGTAACAACCACTTCATTCCTCTCGTTTAGGCAGAATCATAGACATGATCTGCTTGTCTCCAAAGGTATAGATGGTAAAAAGAGTTTTCCTAAATGACTCACCCTTCAAGACTCAAATCGTAGTATTTGATTTTCCTCATTCAGTACAGCTGCCTTTGTCTCCCAGACAATAGTACTTGACGTTCTTAAACATTGCTGAAATCACAGTGGCTTTATGATGAGATTTTCTGAATAAGCTTTTGTAGATAAAACATTCTAGCCTGTGAAAGCAAAGCTCATGTCTCTGGCTTTAGTTTTGTTTCTAAGATGTCACTAAGAAAAAGGATGTGTGAGCATGATCAAATTTAATACTTCAGTAGCACTTTGATTTATTAGTGAAGTAGGATTTGCTTCTCAGCCTCTTATCAATAATATTAACGTCTTATTCCTTAATACATGGGAAATAGAAAAATTGCTTACTTCATGATTATGTTAATTTGATTTGGAGATGAATGGTTGAGTATTTTAATCCCTCTCATATATAAGCTTGACAAAATTTAAAAACATTATCTAGTTGTCTTTCACAATAATGCCCTCCCTCCTCAAGTACTCCACAGTTGGGTCCAGGTTTACTCCCACTTCTTTTTTTTTTGTTTTTGATACTTTATTTACATTTCCAATGTTTCCCCTTTTCTGGATGCCCTCTTTGGAAACCCCCCATCCTCTCCCCCTCCCCCACCTCTATGAGGGAATTCCACCTCCCACCCACCCGCCCACCCATTCCCTTATTCCCACCTTGACATTCCCCTTTACTGGGGCCTCTAACACCCTCAGGCCCAAGGGCCTCTCCTCTCTCCCTGATGGCCATCGAGGTCATCCTCTGCCACATATGTGGTCCGAACCATGGGGTCCCTCGATGTGTATTCTTTGGCTGGTGGTCCAAACTCCAGGACGACCGGGGGGGGGGTCAGGCCCCTCCATGGGGCTGCAAACTCCCTCAGCTCCTTCAGTCCTTTCTCCAACTCCTCCATCTGGGACCTCACTCTCAGTCCAGCGGTTACTGTGAAGTGAAACTTGGATATTCCAAACTTTTGGGCTAATATCCACTTATCTGTGGGTACATACCATGTTCATTCTTTTGTGACTGAGTTACCTCGCTCAGGATGATATTTTCAAGTTCCATCCATTTTCTTGAACCCAGGCAATATTTCCTACTAGGCCACATGTCTTGTCACCCTTTGGGACTTCCTGTCAATGAGGATAAATCCTAAAAAATGAGTTCAAATTTGGATGATAGATAAAACTTTGTATTACTGCTCTATGTATCCTAGGAGATTTTGGATTTAGTAAGATACAACTCAAAACATATTAACTTGAGATAGATATTGTAGCAGAATTTAAGGTAGTGTGCAAGCCATCCATCCAACAAGATGAATGAAGGGTGTGAGACAGCAGGAGTCTTTTGAATATTTCAGTGTAAAATACACAGATAGTGATATATTGTGTATGAAAATGTGTCAGTCTTTGAGAAAATTCATACAGTGATCCTACATTTACTCATTTAGAGTTTCATAGTAATAATAAAACACCATTCCTATAACCACCTGGCACAATGGACTTATTTTCATCATTTTGCTACATTGGATGCCTGCATTTCTTCTTCTGTAGTAACTCTTTCAAGATTTATTTGTCACCCATGTCCTTCAAGATAATCACTTCAATGTATTATTATTTTGTTGTCCCAAGTGACCTGACAGACTGCCGTCCTGTCTACGTTCCTGCCAGGTTACTAGTCTCTCTCTCTCTATCTATCTCTATCTCTATCTATCTCTCTATCTCTATCTCTATCTCTTACCCCAATACTAATTTATTTCATCTTTCTAAGAGTTGTAAGAATATCTTCAAGTCTTTCAAACATACCCTGTACCTATAACTTTTCACAGCTTTGTTGTATACATAATGAGGTGTTATTTTTGATGATGGTGGTTATTTACTTTTTATGTTTGTTTTGCTGTGTTTTCTTAATTTCTAGATGTTATTCTTAGATTGCAAGAGTGACCTCTAGTGTAAAACATCTGTATAGTTATACAAGCTTCAAGGCCTCTTGCCCAGCCTTAATTTCTACAGACTATGGGAAATGTAATTAGCAAGACTTCTACAAATTTGACTCATCATTATTTAAAAACAAAGTTGGGCTTATCCTCAATAGCTCTCATATAGTTGATCTCTAAACTACCAAAGATCAGCTTCATCCTTGGGATTTTGTGATGGGAAGGAAGGTCAAAGACTCTTGTAGGAATCTGGAAATAAAAGATGATATTCTTCATGAGGTGGATATACTTGACTACTGAAAAGAATACTGCCATGTTCCCATCTTGTGAGTAACTGTCTGGTGCACTCACCTGTTCTCTTTCTTTTCTGCAGCAAAGGGATATTATCCTTCCCACCATGCAGGGTAGATGCAGCATGTAAAGAACTCACTGTATTCTTCACAGATAAAATTAGACTGAAGTATATGCTCTGCCCACATACAAGGTCAGCGAGAAAATTTGCAGTATGGTCAGTGGCATCATTTATTCCCCACATGAGGTTAAGTGGAATTTTTACCTGCCTTTTAAGGGCTAGCTCCTCTTGCAGTAAAAATAAAGACCCTTCACATTAGCATAGCTTTTTAATACTTTCAAAACACTTTCATTAAGATCACTCTATTTTTTTCCCACTGATTAGTCATAGGGAGTAGACATTTTTAGTCCCATCTGAATGATGAAATGTATGAGACCCAGTGAGATGCAATGGCATGTCCAAAGTAAAACACATTTAAAAATGGTTAAGTTATAACATGCTGGATTCCAGTCACAGTGTATATTTTCACACAACTGTTTCTAAATCCAACAGTCAACCTTTGCCAAAACAATATATAAACTTCTCAAAAACTGCTAACTTGCAAATTTCTAGAGAAAAATGATGGTTTGGTTGTTAAGGATCAAAGAAGATTTTTATGGATATCACATACAGTCCAGTTTTTAACACAGAGGAAGAATGTGGATAGATGAGGAAAACTATCCTGAGTTCAGACAAATCAGGGGAATGGGAAAATGTGGAAGCAGTCCAAGTTTCCTAAGTGTGGGAAAGTCTTAAGAAATAATGTACTGAAAGAAAGTTGAGAACAGAAAATACAAGTTCTCAAATAACACTACTGACATTGGGGGCTAGATAACACATTTCTTTGCACTATAAGGTATTTAGTAGCACACCCAACAGATACCAATAGCGTACTCTCCTTCAACTGTGAAAACAGAACAAAAATGTTTCCATGTATTACCAAATGTTTTCACTACGATAAAATCCCTGCCCAGCCCCCACCACTATTTAAAAACCCTTAAATAATTAGATTTTGGAAACGATCCACATTTTCAAGTAGCGACGTACCATGAATATCTCCAGGCTTACAGAAGACAAAGCTAGTCAAAACATGAAGAATAAATTGAAAAAAGGGAATTACTAAAAAGAAAGAAAAATATAAAACCTATCAGAAGGATATGGCAGTGGCTTTTGGGTAGGGTCCAGAAGTGGCTCCTATATGGGAAAGAACATTAGCGTTAGAGATAAGGTGCTTGGAGTGTGTTGTAAGCTTTGCCAACAGTTTATTAGAAGAGTCACTTTAAATGCTGTACTCCCCTTCTCACTTTTGATCTAGGGTTAGAAGGTGAAACATGATGATTTCAAAGTCACTTTCTAGCTCCATTCTAGACATCTAGGAAAATACTATCACTAACTTCCATTAGGCTTCATTCTGAAAGTAATGCTAATGAGAATCAAGTGGGTATTACTTTGTTTAACTATAAACTGTCTAGCTTCACCACCTCAGTTTAAGCTCAGTACAGAGGCAAATCATAAATAGCTGAAATATAAATTATGTAATACACCTTATTTTTTAGATTACTAATTAATTAATTAAATGCTATTCATTTGTGTGACCTCACACATGCAATTGCTCAAGTGTGTCAAAGTTAAAGGACAATTTGGAGGAGCCACTTCTCTCTTTCCTCTATGTGAATCCCAGTGATCAAACTCAGGTAATAAGACTTAGCAATCACATTTATTCCTTAAGTCATCTAGCCAGCCCATGTAATGTACTTTAGAGGCATGTACCTTTATTACTTCAAATACGTGTAATAGATGATGTATTACATAGGAGAAGTACTGAAAGCATACTTCATTAAAAGATGCTATTAGGCTTTGCAAAGGTTAACATGCATTAACTATAGTATTAATTGTGGAATCTGCCAAAGATTTTTATTTATTTTGCTCTTATTTAAAAAATATTTTATTAGATTGTTCAAATATTTGACAAAAAATTATAATCAAACTTTTTTCCATCAACTCAAATGTTAGTGAGAATAAAATTAGTTTGTCAAATGTGGATATATAGAGTTTCCTCAAAAAATTGAAAATAGAACTACTGTAGTCACACTGCTTTTGAATATACACTCAAAGGACTCACGTTAGCATATTACAGAGATAAATCCATACCTATGTGCATTATTATACAGTTCACAGTATCACAGTTGTGAAATCAATTTGACATCCCTCACGAAGAGAAATTAAAAAGAAAAACTGGCATGCATACACATACAAACAAGGGTGTTTTATTCAACAATGTATGAAAGCATGCCACTGCACGGGAATAGATGCAAATGGATGTCATCATGTTAAGTGAAATGGTCCATACTAAGAAAGGCCAATACTGTATGTTTAGTCTCTTTTGTGGATCATAGATTTTCTATAGATTCATAGGAGCATTTATACATACATACACAACATAAATGCAGAAGAGAACCTGTCTGAGGGAACAAAGGGAACAAATGACAGGGGGAATGAAGGATGAAGAACTAACGACAGGATGGAAGTATAAGAGGTAAAAGTAGTAAACCTATTCTATGTCCTTGAGTCAAAATGTCTTTTCAAATCATAGCACTATGTAAATGAATTCACACCAATAAAATTTTAAAAGTTTTAGGATTTAATTACTCTACATTTAGGCTGACTTGTTTTCCCAGTAGATTTTTAACAAGTAAATACGAATCTTTGGTGATTAATTAGATGAAATTTTTTGCTCTAAAGAAATTCAAATCAATATTTTTAGAGTGTTTAAATATTAAAATCTACCTTAAAATTATTTTTATATTAGTTTTTCTTACCTGGTAATCTTCATTCTTATTTTTAGTGTTAGGGCTATATTATATTCCATACAAATAAGTGCACAGTCTGTGGGAAATATTTTCCCGCTGACCTGTTTCTCATGACGTTCTCTCCTACCTTATCTTCAGATCATCAGCAGCTCATCACTTTGATCAATAGGTCATACTTGAGACAGTTACTGAGGGATGTGCACACATACACAGTGTACAGAGAATGGGCCAGAGACAGCTATAATTAATTCAGGGAGAAAGCACCATGCCTTCCAAAAACTGAAATAAACAGATGATAAAGATGAAGTTAGCTATGGCGCTATCTCGATAGACAGAAGATACGTATATAGAGACATCAGGAGGGAAGCATGTTGGGGGATATGGGATGGATCGCAGGAGAGGGAATGAGGAATAGATTTGATCAAAATGCACTATATGCATATGAGAAATTCTCAAACAATAAAAATTAAAGATAAACAGTGGACATACAAGTGGACACATAAATGTGTGTTTCTGTATACATATAAGGCAGAGAGAAGCAACATAATTGGTAATTTAGGAATTAAATGTATTTTACTTCCTGTGTCTGCTAATTTACTGTACTGTTTTCCTTTCCTTAATTAGTGAACAAATAAATATGGAATTAATGGCCACATCAGTTTGGTTTATTTAGAAATCTTTGAGGACAAAAAGAGCAACTCTGAAGACAAGGTCCAATCATATCCCGGTTGTATAATTCATGGGTTTTAGCACTGAACCCCTTCCCTTCCTGTATAGATATCGTTGGGTAACTTTATCAGGTAGTTATGAAACATAGAGGACAACATCTGGAATGATGCGTATATTCTTGTTTAGAGAAACAATGTGTATCAAGGGAAGAAATGTGAAATATAAACTACAGAAAGACGAAACAAGATGTTCTAAGAAAATACTTGTTGAGAAAAAGGAGTTGTTAAGCACAGTGGGCTATTTTGCTTGGAACCTAACTCCTGTCTTTGTAAAAATATAGGAAGAAAATTCTACACAGAGTTAAGGAGACCTAAGATTAGTCCTTTGAAAGTAAGAAACGGAAATGGGGTAAATATTAGGGCTAAAGAGGTAAGAAGAGTGCGCTTCAGTGAAAAAAGGGTGGCAAAGAGATGGCAAGTAGTACTCTTTTTCTTTAGAGCCTAGCAAAGTGATAATAGGAAAAATGAACCTCTATTCCTAAGCACCATCTCCATTAAAAACATAAATATGAAACTGGGTTTCACTCACACACCTAGGCCTGCTGTCTCACACGTTTATTCCCAGTACTACAAGGCAGAGACAGGCTGATCCTTGTGAGTTTGAGGCCAGCCTGATCTGAGTGAGTTCCAGGACAACCAGAGCTACACAGAGAAACTCTGTCTCTAATTAATTAATTAATGTGGAAATATACATTATAAAACCCATTATTTTGTATGCTAACCAGGAAAAAAGCCTAAGTAAATAAGATTTATTTAAAACAAGCATACCTTCATCTGTTCATGCTACTGTGATTTAGACCATCACTAAGGAAACCTTATATGTACCAAGCAGCATGCTCTCTATCCCAAAATATTCCAGAGAAAACCAAGGTCTTTAGCCTCATGGAATTCCATGTCTGATTGTCTTGAAAATGAAATGTGGGTCATGGTTGTGTAGTCCTGACATTCAATACAAAATTAAAGAAAATAAAAGCAAAACAAAACAAAAACAACCAACAAAAAAACTGGTATTACTAGGGCACTAGGATTTATAAACCTGCTATATCTTACCAGGATTAGGAAATACATTACTGAGGGAAAGTTAATTTATATACAAACTAGATAGAAAAAGACTCCCAGTTTTTCCCTCTGTCTTTCCTATATCAGTGTTAGAATTTAAACAAAAGCCTAGAAATGCATGCTATCTGAGCTATATGAAACCTCGTCCTGGGAGACAAGTTCCTTTTCTCTCTGGAACCAAGGCTTCAGCCTTCCCTTCCTTCACAATGAGATTCCTCTGGAAAATATTAATGCTTTGGGATCTGTCTTTATCAACACTGTTATAGCCAAAGGGAGGAACACAAGTGTCTTTAGAATGTCTCCTCTCCCATCAGCATGGCCCCACCAGGACTTTTATATCACTATCTGGACTCCTAATTACAGAGGTTATTTGGAATTTTTAACTGAAATATTTCTCCTGAAAGATTTGCCCATTTCTTCATGTACAGCTGCTTTCTGAGCCCACTTTGTAATGGCATTTTGAATACCTTTCTATTAGGTGTCCACAAACATATGGCAGAGAGCCAATCTATGCACACCTTGACTGGGTTCCAGCCCAAATACATGAGGAAAAAAAGACTTCATTCTCTGAGTGGAGTATTTAAGGAAACTCATTTTGAGTGTCTGTTTAACTTGAAAACTGTTTGGAGGAAAGCTTGCTTTTCATCAGGATTTTGACTACTGACAGTTAATGAAAGACATTGAGGAGAATGGGCCAGGGTGAAAGAATGTTGAGTTTGTTCTTGGCTCCTGTCAAATGGAGAGGAGGGTGTGACAGAGACAATCAGCTCTGAGAACAATTTTTCCCAAACTAGGTCAGCCAGATAGTGTACTTGTAGAACATTCTCACTGCAAGGTGTAGGGTGCAGTACAAGGTACGGTTCTGTCCCAAGGACACTTGTGAAAAGTTCTGAAGGTTTTACCCACATATATGAAAATAAAGATAAATACAATAAAACTATCTTTGATAAAGAGCTCTTAGTGACACCAAAATTCTTAGAGGCATTGATGACTGATTTCTTTTTAAATCAGAGCTGATAAAAAACTAGGAAAGAGCCCTACACAGCATTTATTTAAATGAAGTAGCATGTTTGTGGGGGAAAAAAGCACAATAGCCCTACAAAACTTCAAACTAGACACCTTCTTACAAAATGCTTATAAAAGCAAGCAGTGTTATAATTTATAAGTTGCCATATAGGAAAAATTGCAAGAACATTGGATGCAAGAAGAGCAAGATTATTGAACAGCTGTGTTGAGACCTGAGTGGATAGATTCCTAAGGAAGAATTTTAGCCAGCTCTGCTGGGTTAAGCACCCTTTACTGCTTAACAGTTGTACTATTCCTTGAGATACTTTTAATGTACCTTAAAATGTACATTAATTTTCAAGAGAAAAATAACAATTTTATGGAAGAGTATACATTTACATCTTTGACCCTTCCTCTCATGTTTTCAAATAACTGGAGATTATATTATGAAATTAGACAATGGGTTTCGTCACAGAAAGCATAAAGAATTAGTTAAATAAAAGCTAAGCTTCTTGTCTTGTAAAGAATGATTCTTTCCATCATAGCAGAAGCCTAAAGAGAAAGGAACTTCTTGTATTTAGTGAGATAACTAATAACTAACTTCAAAACTCCCTTTGCTGTAGTTTACATAGCCTTCTGTCACCAAAGAACAGAAATCACTAGCTGAACTTATTCTTTGAATAGAATGTATCTTTTCAATCTCCCTTTCTGACTTTCTCTGTCTTCTTGGATTTGTGGCCACAGGAAAGAAAAGATTACATGCACATGGAACAATTCAAGGCAAACTCTAAAACACATGCAAAAAGAAATGAAGAGCACTTTCCAGTTGCCATTGCCTAAACATATAGGAGTATGGTTGATTTGCACAGGCACATAAACAGTGACATTCTGCCCTGACTCCTACTTCAGGTTGGACCTTACTATGAGGGAACTTATTCAAAGGCCACCCAGATGATGTCTATGTTTCTTTTTTTTCTCTTTTCCTCTCTTCCTTTTTCCTCATCAAAATGGAAATTTGGAAAGGGTCATGAAATGCTCTGTTCTGGACATGAGGTTGCCCTTATAACAGTGAATTTATGGTGGCTACAATAATGCATGCAGGGCCTACACAAGACTGATGCACCTCTGAGCTTTCAGCCATGGGTAGAGAAAATCCTCATGGAGCCCTGCTCTTACCAGGGGAGCTAATGACTGCTGATACATATTGTAGAAAGGGGAGAAGGGGAGTGTTGTCTTCAGTGACATCACCACTGATGAGTCCAGCATGCTTCAGTAGCTAACTCCAATCCCAAATTCAAAGAGACAATCTTGGTTAAACCAAGTAGGTCACAAGGTAAAAGAGAAAGGACATGAAAGAGCAAGGAAGATTGGTGGGAAGGAGGAGTGAGCAGGAGTGGATTGAGAAGACAGTAGAGAGAGCACTTGTGATCAGAGAACATTAAATCCATGTGTCAAAGAATACAATTACCATTTAAGAATGAATAAGTAAATACCTTTTTTAAAAGTATGAATGAAAGAAGGAAATAGCATGAATTGCAAAGCATTGGCTAACTATTCTTCCCTTGCCTAATGGATTTATTGTAACTCACAAAACAAGTTTAATTCAGCAAAAATAAAATCAATTAAAAACACAGAATGAAGAAAATTGAGCCATTGAAAATCAAGCAAGCACTATTGGAATGTGCTCATATGTTGCTAGTTCTTGTAAAGAAAAAAAGTATGCGAACTGACTTCTGAAACATGTCCTATCCTCTATATGTGACGTCCATACATGTGCTATTGTACATGTACACATGCATGCGCCTATGCAAACATGTGCACAGGCACACATGCCCCCACACACACACGAGAGAGAGAGAGAGAGAGAGAGAGAGAGAGAGAGAGAGAGAGAGAGAGATTAATATGAAATATAAGATCATTAAAGAGCATAACATATATTTGTAAAAGGTAGCATAGAAGAGTGGTTAGGATCTTTGGCTCTAAAATCTTATTCTAAATATCAGCTATGTATGATATTTATGATCTTGAACAGATTGTTTAACCCATTTCTACATCTGTATGCCCATTTGTAAACTGGTGGTAACAATGCCTTTCTGTGAGAATTAAAATGAATGAAACCCACTAAGGGCCTTGTTTGTTTATGTTTGTTGTAAAAATCATATGAAGCAGAGCACGCCTAAGCTGTCAGCTCCCTGTGGCCATATGAAAACAAAGTAGAGAAAAGAAAGAGGTGAGTGTGTACTAGGAGAGGTAGAAGTTCGGTTCATGTTATATATGAAACCTGAACTAGATCTTGGTGTCTTCAGATTGAAGTTGGCATTGGTAAGAGGTGAAGCAATGTCAATCAAGTAGGCTATAAATCGCAGCATACTGAATAGTGAGACTACAGATATTTGCAGTGAGGGGAAATTCAAAGTCCAAAAGAACCATTACAGAACTTCGCAAAATCAATAAAGTCACCAAAATATAATCAGCAATCTGTGGATAGCTTTCTATTTCATTTTTCTCAACTGGACATTGAACCTCAATATTTCTATTTTCTAAAGGATAAAAGGATCTTTGTGGGATTATTGTAAGCATTAGTTTCTCAAAGATAGTCTGCAGAGAGCAAGTGAGATTCATCAAAGTGAATGGTACCTATGTTAAAACCTTGGTACATTTTATTTTTGTTTTGATTTTTTGAAGATCTTTTGAAGGTTTCCATAGCCACAGTTTAGATCATACCATCATGTCCAGAAAAAACACATCAGTGTTTTCTTCAGCCATCATGTAATCCCTGGATCAGTCTTCAGATACACAGAGACATGCAGCCGTTTTATTGATGCATTTCTCCTGCAAACTTGTATATCAGGATTTGACTAGCAAGTTGTTTGGATGACCAGAAATTGTGATCTTATCAGTATAGGATTCAAGACTACTTTTGATGATGCAGAGGGTAAACAGCAAAAGAAGATTTCTGCTTCCAATCAAAAGTTTTCAAAGGACCAAGGGAACTTCTTTCAGAAAAAGCCATGTTTATCTAGTGTTCTGTGTTTACTGCTATTCTATATAGGCTGAATCTGATAGAAACCTAGATTTCTAGGTGAATACAAGAAATTTTTGGAAGTGAAATAATTTTATCTCAAATCAAGTGAAGTGGTTTGTTCTTTCCTTCTACTTAGCACACTAGAAGAAATAATGTGCATTTAATTCTGAACTATTAATTTAGTCCAAATGAATTCTTTTGCAACTATACATCCTCTTGGATACACATACACACAGAGAGGGGAGGGATTTGCTTAATTCAACACTCATGACATCTCATTTTGTTGAGAATGAGTTGGACTTACTGACAGAGTAAGTTGATATCCAAGGACTTTGTCTTTCCCCCTAGAGAGCTTTTCAAAATCCCTTTGTCAAGCTGAGATATGGAGAGCACTGGGTCAAGGCAAGCAGGCCATAAGCCAAGATCATCAGAGCCAATATAAGCAGCAAAGAGCCAGGGGCTAGAAAGGAGCAAGGGTTCAAGGCAAAGTAGGTCTCATAGGCAGGAAGCCCACTCTGAAATAAACAGGCAGAGATTAGAGAATAGAGAGGAACTGAGAGTCCAGAGACAGACAGCCTGCAAAACAAAACACCATGGGCCATGGGATTATGGAGCTACAGCTAAGACCTATCCTAGGCACAGAGACTTGCATCTCTATTCTTCTGTTCAAATAATCAGCAAGCATTTTTTTTTAAAGATGGGTAGAATTAGAAGTGAAATAGCTCATCCCACCTGTGAAAGTCTAAGATGTATCATTGTAGAACACTTGCATAAAATGTTAGACTTGGAAGAATGTTGAGAGAAATTCCTAGAATTTCTGAATTGACCCTATCACTTTTTAGAAGAAAACAATAGAAACTTATTGGGAGAGAGAATTTATGAAACAAAACAAAACAAAAACAGCAACATGGTAGGAAGGCTAAAGCCACAAATTTAGTGTTCTGACACCACTGCCTTTCCCATGATGTCCTTCTGTCTAGCCTCTGCCTAATGCCTTCATATAGCAGATATGGCTGAGAGTACTAGGATATTTACTGAGCCCATAGGTCTTTACCCTGACTTGATAAAAGATTAAAAAAACACACACTAAGCAAAGTTACATGCATGTTGAGTAGTTAAAATGGAGGTTCTGCTCATTTACCCTAGAAAAAAATATAATAAGAGAAACTTTTATTGCGATTGATAACTCTGTGGCAATTCATCAAGACAGTTCCTTTTAACTCTATACACAGCATCCTCTACCAAGCATCTGAACAAATTGTGAACCAAAGCCAAGCTATCATGCGTAAGTGTGAAAACTTCCTTTTCATTTAAGTTGAAACTATGCTGTGCTACTTCCCTATAGTATAGGCAAGTAACATTCCCCTCGTTCTTTGTCATCCTCAAAAATGAGCTCTTGAAAACACACACACACACACATGCGCATGTGCGCGTGCATATGCGCGCGCACACACACACACACACACACAGAGACAGAAACAAAGACAGACAGAGACAGAGAAAAAGACAGAGGCAGAGACAGAGACAGAGATGGAGGGAGGGAGGAGGAAGAGGGAGAGAGATAAAGGTACTCACCATGTGCTCTGTACTCTGTATCCCATCCCACCTATCTTTGTCTAGCTCCCATTCTCTCTATCTATAGATATAGATATAGATATAGATATAGATATAGATATAGATATAGATATAGATATAGATATAGATATAGATATAGATATAGATGATATAGATATAGATATAAATATAGATATACAAATACATATACATATATATGTGTGTGTGTATACGTATATATATATGTATATATATATATATATATCACTTATAATTATTCTTATTTAAGGTATCAATGTATTTTTTCCAAGTCTTCTTTATTCCCAGGTCAATTACAGTTAGTATTTTCTTTCCTTCATGATAAAACATTGCTCTTTCCTAGGCAGTGAACACCATATTTCTGAAGTTTTCACCATCTTGGGCAACAAGCTGATGTGCCTCATTGTCTCTTTAACTTTCCACCTACCTTTGGATTTTAGTAGAAGAAATACATTGTTCTTTAGTTATGCTCACTATCAAATATAATTCAAAATGTAACTTAGTGGTTTCAGCTTCTAATTTAAATTTAGAGAATTTTGAGTAAAGGGTCCCACTTTGAGAAAGTAGAGGCTTTAGAAAAAGGCTACATAAGATCACTGTGGTAGTTGGAAACTTCTTTCTTTTCTAGATGCATACTATTTGAAAGGCAACTTTGTCTCTAGCTCATTAAACACTGCTACGTATTAAAACAAATGAGTTATAAATGATGGTTTAAACTTTGACCTCAGTAAAGCCAGTCAATTTCTTTCTGGCCTTGTTTCTCAACCTTAATAACCCATTCAGTTGACTTGAAACTGGAACCTCAGAGTAAGCAAAGACACAGGCATTTTCTGCAGTGTAGTTTTGATTCTAAGTAGGTACTTAACCTGTGGGATGACTGATAAGAATAAAAGCTAAAGAAAGGAATAAAAAGGCAACATAAGGAAAGGAATAACATGTGGTGGTGGTGGTGGTGGTGGTGGTGGTGGTATGTATGTGAGTGTGTGTGTGTGTGTGTGTGTGTGTGTGTGTGTGTGTGTATGATGTGCATGAGCGCATACGAGCACACATGCACTCATAGGGGAGGTGCGGAGGCACAGGAGCATGCATTCACATGCACATTCACATACATACATGCTCAGAGGTAGGGAAAGAAACATAATTTTATTATCAAAATAAGACATTTTGTGTATCCCTTCATTTCAGCAAGGAAACCCTCATAAATGCTTACAATATCCTTGGATTCGTTTTCTTTTTGTAAACTTAATTTACTATTGGTTTAACGTTTTTGCTGTTCTGGGACCAGAATCCAGGCCCTTGCACATGATAATAAGGGATTTTCAAACTGAGTTATATCTACTGCCAGTATTTGCCTTCTTATTTACCATGGAAAGATGGCATGAACTGTAAGATACTTTAAATGAGGCATTTCCCATTTACAAATTATGAGTCTACTCTTAATCTCCCCATGAAGTAAAACAGACTTGATTATATACAGAAAGTGACATTTTTACTAACACAATTCTTAAATATACCTTACAGCCTGAGATATTATTCCTCCATATGCTATGTGTTCTGTCACTAACTGATTAGACTGCAGCATGTAGTTCAGGACACCCTCCCCTGTGCACATAAGAGATGTGTGCTCTGACTGTGAATTCCCTTCGTGGGAAATGAATAAAGCTCTTGAAATGGACAAACTTGCATCCATAGAGCCCAGCGGGAAATTGACAAGCTTTTATGTTGACATCATGACTACCCTCTCCCACTTTCATCTTATCTCGTAAAAGCCAAATCTAAGTGTGATCCCAGAGAAGAAAGGATGATCTCTGTTTATGGTAGCAGTAAGAAGAAGAGGAGTTTGTTTAACAACTTCCTGAGAATGAAATAAATAAAATTAACGTCATTCTGGCTGATGTTACACAATTTACACATTCCTATGGTATCTATTAAGACACAAATGCAATGTAGTAGGCTTAATTGATATGCTAAATGCAAAGATTCTGTTGTAGCCACTGAAAAGTTCTACTTTAAAACAAGTTTATGTATACTTCAAGTTCCAAAGCAAGTAAGGCAAGTGTGAGGTTTTGGGAAAGAAAAGATAACTCAAAGCCAGAGAAAGGGAATAGTTCCAGTAGATATCACAACCAGATGTGGGCCTGAAGAGTCTCAGAGTTCTACACATGATATTTTTAAAAAGTGAGGATCTAGATGCTCAGCTATCTTGTAATGCCAGAAAATCCATAAACTACAGACAGTACTAAAAAAATCTCATTGTTTCTGGAAATTCACACTGAACACAGAGCCATAACAATGAACTGACAGATACATTCAAAAGATATTGGGTCTGGAAAGTCTATAGTTAGCATGAGGATGAAATTAAGATTCATATAGCTCATATATGAACAACTCTGAGGAAAAAAGTAAAAACGGGAAAAAAGCAAGCAAGCGATATAAAAAGAGGCAAGCTTGGAAGTGCTCTGAGGGGATTCCACTAGAGTTCTCAGTTCTCAAGGCGCTCACCAAATGGAATCCCAAACACAGATAAATAAATACACAGCTATGAAATTAGAAATCTTACAAAAATGCTAGCAACCGTGAGTATGCCTTCATTTACATGGATGAGAAAAGACCCAGTCCATGAAGTAGGAATAATAGAACAATCTGAGAGTCATTAAAGAGAGTTTGAACAGTGTGATCATAAAAGGTCACTGATGGTTGCTTGTGGCCTATATAAAAATTGTCCAGAAATTGGGGACATCTATACTAAACATCAAGTTGTGCCCTTAAGAAATTCTTAGAAAGTCCCTGGTAGAGGAAGATAATTCAGATGTGTGGAAAATAGAATTCCTTTTCTATTTTCACACTTGCTTACACTTTTCTCATATCTGCTAAGTCAATCTTGGGATATTTAAAAGCTCTTCGAGGAATAATTATATGGATTTGAAATGCAAAATAGAATCTCTTATCCATGTCATCGAAGCATGTCAGACACACAACTGAAAACTGTGATGCTCAAAAATTCATTTATTGTCTTACTTTCAACTTTCTCATTAATATCAATGTAGATATAGACCAGGACTCATATGTGTTCTTCATTGGTTTTTTATTGCAAAAAGAGATTCTACAAATAACAATTCTCTAAACAAATGAAAGTGTTCTGTGAGACTCTACTGACTATACAAGAACCACAACAAAGAGATTACATTTATCCTTGTCATCATATGTAAATTGTGTTTTCCATCTTTTATTATCATTAAAGTATGTAATAAATATATGTGTTACATGCATATTTATTTCTAACATACCAGTTGTTAAATATTTATCAGAAAACTACTGATGTGTATCTTTGTTATTCTGAACAGTTTGTAATAATAAGATGTTGATTCCATCATTCTCCAACTTCTATATTTTTCTTTCTATCTACTTACAAACACCCACTCCCCATACCCCACAGGCCCAGGAACTCTGCCCCCACTACAGTCATCGTAAACTTCATTGTATTTTAATTTCCCTATGTCACAATCACATTTGAAATCCCCAAGCTTCATGGGCTTAGAATCAAGCAGAACAATCTCCAGAAGAGGGGGGCTTGTAAGGCAGGAGAGGGAGAAGTAAGGGGATGAGAGGGATGAAGGAAAGGGAAAAGGAGGGGGGAAGATAAGAGAATCTTGGACTTGGGCTCTCATGCTGAAGACAATTCAGTGGGATATAAACATTTGTACTACCACCTTAGACACATTTCTCCTGAGCCCATCATTATCTTGAGTACATCTGTTTCAAGACAAAATCCAGTAAAAGTAATAGTTGCAAAAATAATAAAGCTGGTTATGATTTATAGATTTTCAAAGTCTCAAGGCAACCTTTCAAATGTTGATTTTCAGAGAGCTCTTTGAGAAACAAAATTGAAGCAACGCTAAGGCAAAGGAGAATCAAGCCAGTCCATGTACTCTGCTTTCAAAAAAACAAAACAAAACAAAACAACAGAAAAACCCACTTAACTTATTACTTAGTACTGACAAAGCTCTTTTATATGATAGACATCTGAATGATCAGATGAAAATGTGAATTGGCTATTTCTACTAATTAGACACAGAGTTACAGAATGACTTTCAAACTCTCTGGAGACAAAACAATACAGTAGCTAACAGATGCTACTCCTTGCTATGATTTGGCACATAGGACGGATGTCACAGATACCTAGAGAAATTCCATTTAAAATTAATTTCCCATCAATCCAGAGAGCCTTCTCATGCCTCTGAGAAGAGGAATATCTCCTCTTTAGCACATACTAAACATAACTTTTTGATAAAAGATCCCTTGGGAACTCTCCTTTGAATGTGGCAGATGATGGCTGAACAGTTTTACTGCTTTAGGACATCAACATAGGATTAAGGATATTTACCAAGCACTGTACAAAATAAACTTCTGAAATATCTATCTCTTCTGTTTATTTAACAAGGATCTTTCTGATGGGAAGAGAAGAATTACAAGATAAATTGCCATTACTTTGGATGCAGTGTCAAGGGAAAGGGCAAACACTGTAATTTTTGCTGGACCACTTCAAGAAGCCCCCTTTTTACACACTACAATAATTTTCTTCATGAAAATCTTGCCAGTATGGGCACCTACACATTTAAAAAAAAACATTTTAATATATGTTTTTTCAACATAGTCCAAAAGAAAAATAACCAATATTTATATCTATAATTTTATATACTGGAATTTTCAGTGGTTAGAATCTCTTAGAATAAAGCTTATCACAATCTGTTAATTTTTCTGTGATATAGCTTATTGTTCCTTAGATATCTTCAATGTTGTGAGAATGAAAGGAAGAAAAGTATAGGAAAATGAAAACCTGTTCAGGTTTAGAAAACTTAGAATCTTTTCAGGTGAACCATATATATTCTAAATACAAGAAAAATTTACAAGATAATGTTGAAAATATATTGTCCTATGGATGCTCATAAATAAAAGAACACAAGATTGACATGATCAAAATAAAAATATCTCAGTCTCAAGACCATTTCAGACTCCTCCTGAAATTTAATTTCTTCATGGATGATCAAGTCTTAGAAAGCAAAAAACACTGAGCTCAATTGTGATGATGTATCTGAGTTCAAGAAATATTTTCATATGTATTTGTCTTCTTTGAGGTCCTCAAAATTATTATCTTCCAATCTCATTGCATATATATATAATTATTTAACATAAAGTTAGGTTATCAGTTCACAGGCAATGGTTATGACTAATCTAAGCATAAGCATTAAATAAATGTCTTGAATTTTAATCTAGTGTACTTTGTATAATGCGTGCTGTACTAGCTAGTTTTGCGTGTCAACTTGACACAAGCTGAAGTTATCACAGAGAAAGGAGTTTTCAGTTGAGAAAATGCCTCCATGAGATCCAGCTGTAAGGCATTTTCTCAATTGGTGATCAAGGGAGGATGGCCCCTTTTGAGTGGTACCATATGTGGGCTGGTAGTCTTGGGTTCTATAAGAAAGCCAGCTGAGCAAGCCATGAGAAGCAAGCAAGCCAGTAAGTGACATCCCTCCATGGCCTCTGCATCAGCTCCTGCTCCTTGACCTGCTTGAGTTCCAGTTCTGACTTCCTTTTGTGATGAACAGCAGCATGGAAGTGTAAGCCAAATAAACCCTTTCCTCCCCAACTTGCATCTTGGTCATGATGTTCGTGCAGGAATAGAAACCCTGACTAAGACACATGCTTTTACATAATTTCAGATGAACATGTGTCAATCATATTGTGTAGATTATTGACCTTAACAGATTGGACAACTACAGAAGAATCCAAAGATCCAGTACCTGAAATTTGAGATGGGATATGTTAATATTTTAATAAAATAAATACTTGTCAATATATTTATTTTGGGGTCTAAGCCCAACCTATCTCCAAGTGTCTGTCTTATACTTCACTATGTCTTCATATGGACTCTAGCTCCTACTTAGTTGCTCATTTCTGAAAGAGATTCTCAAAGAAAGCCATTTTCTAGCTGTGGTGACAAAAGATCATTGAATTCAGAATTTTTTAGGCTTATGCTTTCATAAAGTTGAGTTCCTGGTTGCTTGACATCATGTACTTGGGCAGAAACCATGGTGATAGCAGGTCTCCAATGAAAAGGTCCTTCTTTTGTTTCTTGTCAGATAGGAAATAAATAGAAGGAGATACACAAAGGGCAAAGGATGTCCTAGAGCTCAAAGGCCTATCACCAGGAACCTACTTATTCCAATAGGCTTCACCCACTCACCTTTCATCAAACTCCACAGTTGCAGTCATAATACTAATCCATTCAGGGTTCAAGTGATTGTTTCAGAGCCCTTATAATCCAGTGTTTTTTTAAGAAATATAATTGGGAACATAGGTAGCGGTCTGCTTAACTAATCCCTGAGACTTTTCTTAGTCTGATTAAGTTGATAACCAAGATTAACCATCACCGGGCTGGGGAGATAGCTTGGTGAGTAAATTGCTTACTACACAAACAAGAGGACCTGAGTTCACATCCCCTCCATCTATTTAAAAACTTGGTTATAGCAGCATGTCCCAATTTTAATCCTGGTGTTGACAGTTAGTGACAAGCAGGCTCCAAGGACTCACTTGCCATCTGAAAGGACACACTTCAGAGGAGATTCTGAATCAAAAATTTAGAAAAGGATAGAAGAAGCCACCTGACATTGACCTCTGACCTTCACATTTGAGCACAAAAAATGCACATCCAGACATAAGTGCATACCTTTCCATATACCAGACATGGGGAGAGGTGAAAAAAGGCAGAGATGTATGGTCACACTCTCGTTTTTTAATTCTACCTGTGCACTCACCAGGATGCCCAAATCCAACTTGGTCCTTCACTTCTGAAAATGTCTCATGAATATCACCAGAGATAATGATGACCAACTATTGAGATATTCCTAAGTCCTTTCAAGTCAACACCAAAATTTAACAATCATTTTGTATTATTTTTCTTACAATAGATTATAATAGGGAGAAACAAAGTGAAGTCTAAACAATCAATATCAGTAGTATATTTTTGATGTGTTTTACACTTATCAAGAGTTAACTTATGCTTTTAAATAATTTTAATCTTAAAGTCCATGTAAGGAATACTGTCAAAATGGAAAAATAATTAAGTATCATTTTCATTCTATCATTTCAGTTCTTGGGAGAGGTACAAGATCATTAAAATGCTATAAAGTAATGATTTATTTACTTTTTCAGTTTTTATATTAACTTGAATTTTATATAGTTTCTAAAAAGCCCTCATAATATCTTTTTTTCTCACATGCAAGAATTGTTGGAAAATAGGCCACCTCTGAGTTTTCCTTTGTATGCTAACTGGCCATCCTTGTCTCTGAATAACAAAGGGAAGAGAGTTTCTCATTCACATTTTTTTTCTCTTTCTTAGGTAAACCTCTGAACATCCCTTGCAAAGCTTTCTTCGGATTCAGTGGTGAGTCTGGACCAATGATCTACTGGATGAAAGGCGAAAAGTTTATTGAAGAACTGGCAGGTCACATTAGAGAAGGTGAAATAAGGTACAGGCTTCCAATTGTTGATTTTTTTTTTTTTTTTTTTTTTTTTTTGCTATCTTTGCCATTGATCAGTAAATCATGCTCATTGCAACTGCCAACCATTCCATTCTCTAAGACCTGGTACTTTGGAAATGCCAAGAGTGATACCTTCTTTTTAAATGCACATTTGCAAAAAATGTTTATCTACAAGTTTCTAATAGTCTTTTCTGAGGTTCTTGGAGAATGCCATCAGAATATGATGATTCCCTCAAAGCCGTTGAAGCAGATTTCAATTTGTTTTCAAGCTTAGGCCACTGCTTGTGCACCAGTAATTAGCAAGGCTTTACACTTTGCAGTTGACATCTCAGTTTGCTGGGCAAATCTCTTATTCACTCCTTGGGGATCAAACAACCTTTGTATGTCATAACTGTAAAGCTGTGGTAGAAATCTGATACTTTGCCAAAATGACTATTGACTCTTGTTAATGTTTATTTATTTTCTGAAAGAGACAGAACCTTCTGTGTAGCACCTCCTTCAATGTTTCTCACTGTCCTCTTATTGTTTTGCCATCTTGGTGTGTAGCTATTCAATTCATTTGCTTTGTGTTTATACTCATTATATCTTTTATTTTTTGAGATTATAATATAATTACATCATTTCCCCTCTCTTTCCTACATCCAAATGCTCCTAAAACCTCTCCTTGATCTCTTTCAAATCCATAACCTCTATTTTTCAATAACTGTTGAAATATATATATATATATATATATATATATATATATATATATATTCCTAAATACTTAAATATAACATGCTCATTTGGTATAATTGTACTTATATGTATGTTTTCAAGGCTGGCTATTTTGTACTAGATAATTAACTGCTGTGCTTTTCCCTGGGGAAGACTATTTCTCCCATTCTCGCTATCCTTTGTTGCCTGTAGTCCTTTATGTAGGACTGGGCCCTCCTAGGATTTCCCCCATCCACTTTATCATGTCTATTGTTGTTGTCCTTGGTCATCTCCTATTTGTACAGTCATGTTGGTGAAACTTTATGGGTGTAGCTTCTGATGTTCCTAGGAAATACAATCTCACAGCAAACTCTCTGTTCCCCTGTCTCTTAATAATCTTTGCACCTCCTCTTCTACACTGTTCTGCAAACCTTAGTTGTGTAGGTTATTTTGTAGATTTACATTTTGATTGGTTGTGGCATTCTGTAATGATCTTTATCTGTTGCAAAGTTTTTTGATGCAGGGAGAGGACTGTGCTTATCTTTGGGTATAAAGACAAATGTTCATAACACCATTAGGAGTTGGGCTGGTGTTTTAGTTTGGATTTCATTGCTGTGCAGAGACATCATAACCAAGACAACTCTTATAAAAGACAGCATTTAATTGGGGCTGGCTTACAGGTTCAGATATCCAGGCTATTCTCATCATGGTAGGAAGCAAGGCAATGGGCAGGCAGACATGGTGCTGGAGGTGGTGAGAGTTCTACATCTTGATCTGAAAGCAACCAGGAAGAGAAACTGTCTTCTGCAGGCAGCCAGGAAGGTCTCTCTTCTGCACAGGGTGGAGCTTGAGCATAGGAACCCTCCGAGGCCTGCCTACACAATGACACACTTCCTCCAACAAGGCCACACTTATGTCAATAAGGCCACACCTCCTAATTGTGCCACTAGACATGAGCCAAGCATGTTCAAACCACTACAGCTGGAGTAATCTTCTCATTTATGCAATAAAAAGGCAGGCATTCTTTCAGTAGGGTATATAGTGGACATTAATAGGTGTAGGCACACTTTTCCTTCATTCTCACTAAGAATCATGCAGTAGAAATCAATAGAATTTTTCAGAGAACTTGTGTTAATATGTACTTTCATGTTACTTGTTTTCTGTGACAGAGTATATTATGTTGTCCAGACTGGTCTTAGAATTCCTGGATTCAAGTTATCCTCCAACTTCAGTCCCACCAAATAAATAATACTGTAGGCATATGTGCACCATGCTTGGCTCAAGTTTTCTTGAGTATATTTTATAGCACTGTACATAAAAAAACATACTACAAAATACTTACCATAATTAATATTTTAAGGTTTGTATATGCTTGACCCAAGGAGTGGCACTATTAGAAGATGTTGCCCTGTTGGAGTAGGCTTTTCCCTGTGGGTGTGGGCTTTAAGACCCTCATCCTAGCTGCCTGGAAGCCAGTATTCTACTAGCAGCTTACAGATGAAGATGCAAAACTCTCAGCTCCTCCTGCACCATGTCTGCCCTGATGCTGCCATGTTCCCATCCTGATGATACTGGACTGAACCTTGAAACATGTAAGCAAGCCCCAATTAAATGTTGTACTTTTAAGAGTGGCCTTGGTCATTATGTCTGTTAACAGCAGTAAAACCCTAAGACAGATAAAATCTATAATTACCCCAGTGACAGTCAGTGTTCATGCATATACTCAATAATTCTAACCTATAAATCCGTAACTTTAAGGACCCATAATCTCCAAAATCATATTTGAAAATAGTATATTTTTAAGAAATATACTATAGTTTAGGAAAATATATTTGACATTGTGAGGTATCATAGAGAATCAAAACAATTTGTCCCCACTTCATACTCCTTAGTATAGTTTAAATAAATATATGATCTATAAATTATGGAGGTGAAGATGTAGAAAAATTGAAATCCTTAGGTAGTGATGGTACACATGTAATATAGACAATAGCTTGAAATAGCAATTTGTTAAATCCTGAAATGTTTACCATAGTGTAGCAGGTGGTGCCGCACTATACCTCCTAGGTATATACCCAACACAAATCAAAGCGTATACCCACATAAGAATATGCATATGTGTGTTAGTAGCACCATTCTAATGAGTGAAAAGTGGAAACAATCTAAATGTCTATCAAGTATGGAATGGAAAGATAAAGTGTGATATATCTACACAGTGAAATAATATTTTTGTAAGAAGGTTGGAAGTACTCGCATGTACTAATATCATGTACAGTCCTGAAAACATCTGTAAAAATAAACTGGTGGCAAAAGAGAGCTTATTGTGTGGTTTCATTTATAAGAAATTTCTAGAAAAGGCAAATCTACAGAGTTGTAAAGTTGATTCCTGACTAAGGCTGGTGTGAATAGATGCTATAAGTGGTGCTTAGAATCATATTGCATAGGTGCTACATTTTTACAAGTGTTGTCAAATCCAACTTAACACACTTTCAAGTGTACAGTTCAGTGGGGTTTTTGTAACTTCATAATATTGTAAAACCACTACCATTATCTACTGCAAGAATGGTTTCAATAGTCCAAAAGAAAATCCTGGACCTCACAGACTAGGGCTTCTTTTTGACAAAATAAAAGTATTTTAGAGGGCCCTGGAGAGATTGCTCAGTGGTTATGAGCACTGGCTTCTCTTTCAGAGGACCCAGGGTCAACTACAAGCACATACATGGCAGCTCTCAAATATCTATAACTCCAATTCCAGGTAATCCAGCACCTTTACATAGACATATATGCCAGCAAAACAGCAACACACATTAAATAAATAAGTAAATATTTTAGAATCAAATCATGGTTGCCCATACTAAACATTATAAAACAACAAACTATATATCTCCAATGGGCAAATCATCTAGTTTGTGAATTTTGTTTCAATAAAGCCATTTGAAGAGTATTTAGAGGTATGGTATTCTACAGCTAAGGCTAGCATCAAATTCCTGATCCTCCCTGGTGCTGATACTTTCAGTCATGGACTACCACAACAAGATTTTTGAAAAAGCTATTTTCATTATGTATTTTTCTAGTTTTATTTTTGTCAGCTCTTTAAGAATTATCTACAGTGTGTTTTCATCCTACTCATTCTTTCCCCCAAGTCCTCTCATAGCTGCCACCTTTCCTTACCCGCCAAACTCTATGTCCTCTACAATGTTTTTCATTTAAATTGTATCAGTAACCTGGCATAGCATAGATCTACAGAAAACAGTGGTTCATACATCTAAAGTCCTTGAACCTGAAGTTCTCTGTTAGTACGATTATATTAGTACAGTTTAATGATTTATTTGCAGCATATATAATTGAACTTATTTTAAGTCATTTTATAATAGTCAAGCTTAAATTTATTATCACTATATCTACTTTAGAGTGTACCACTCTTCACCTTTTTTGAGAAAGAAACTCTCCCTCAAAAAGACATGTGTTAAATATATTTGTACCTATTTAGTTCCTAATTGCATTTCTACTACCCAAAAGCTCTGAGCTTGGTTTCTTCAGCAAGAATAGTAATTATATAAACCCAAAGTAATTACCTCCCCTTTCTAGGATATGACTGAGTGGATTTTTAAAAGTAAAGAGTTTTATTGGGCTATAATTGACAGGCAATAAACAACACGCAATTTAAGGTTTACAGTCCATACAAGCTGATTAATGTATGCATATGCTTGCAAAACACTTTCCATAAAGAAGTTATCACTCCTTGTTTCCTGGTGCCCCTTTGAGATCCTTTCCACAACACTAATCTTCTTGTCACTACAAATCAGTCCACATTTTGTAGTTTCATATAAACAGAATAATATAGCAGATATGCTGTGTGTTTGCATTATTTCATTTGACAAGTCAATTAGGCATGGGTTATGTGCATAAATAGCTCATTCTCTTAGTATCAATGAGTACTGCTATGTGGAGATAGCATACAGAAGTTTGGTTTTCCACTTATCTGTTGTTTGCATTTGAGTTATGTCTAATTTGGAATCAGGAAAGATGACATGAGCATTAATATACAGATTCCATGTGCAGCTATACTTCCTTTTTGCTTAGCTGAATATCTAGATATGGATTAGGCAAATCATATGTGAAGTGTACCTTTACATTTTCACTTACATTTCAAAGATTTTAAACTATATTTCAGTGTAACTTGTGGCAAATTTATTTTTAATTGTTCATCTTCATATATAACACTCATTTAGTATTTTTCAATATTGCATCTTGTTAATGACATAATTTAATTAAACACATTAATTGAATCAAAGAGCAAAGGCATAAAGGCTAAGAATTTCTTCCGAATTTTCAGAATCATTTAGCTTTGAGGCAAATGTTAGGATCTAGACTTATTCATACAAACCGCTCTAGTTCTACATACCAAGCCGGGAATACACACAGATACATACAGAGATAATAAAACCATATAATTTGTGCCTCAAAACAGACTTAAACCTGAAATAAATAAAAAAAGTACAAAGGTGCATATAATATAGAATTATTAGTATTGATTGTATTATTAAAATACCTATGCACTTGTATATTTTAAAATGCATATTCCTGCGAATTTAATACCACCTTTACTTTAGGTTTTCTAGCTTTGACTCACAATGAAAAATAACATGCAACAGACAAATGAACATTTTGGAAAAGAATAAATGAACTCACAGTTGCTAATAGTACAGAGAGCTAGGGAAGGTTCAACAAATGACAAGCATGTTCCAATATCTGAACCAAAATCTGTCTCATGGTTTCTGCCAGTTTTTGTCTGCATCCTACTGTGGTCTCACTATCCCTTAAAATACCTGTGTGAGAAAGTTCAATGCTGCTGTGAAAATTGATTTGTTGTTGTTGTTGTTGTTGTTGTTGTTCTAGTCAAAACCAGGTCATAGCTGGGCAGCGATAGCACACACATTTAATACCAGCACACCAGAGGTAGAGGCAGGCAGATCTCTGTGAGGTCCATGCTAGCCTGGTCTAAAAGAAAGTTCCAGGATAGCCAGGGCTGTTACACAGAGAAACCCTGTCTCAAAAATCAACAAACAAACAAACAAAACAACAACAAAACCTGGTTATAGCTGGACCGGCCCACTAACCCCATCTGTGTACAGTTATTATAGAAATATGCTATCATAAATAATTTTTCTGCCTTCTCAGATGTACATTATTCAAAATCATTTTCCTAATGACAAGGGAGCCAACTTTTTTGCTTTTAGCGGGGTCTCTCTATTCAGTTCTGGCTGTCCTGGATTTCTGTCTGACTGGGCTGTATTGAACTCACAAAGCTACTCCTCCTTCCATCTCCTGCATGCCTGAATTAATGGTGGGGCCTGCACACTTTTCGTGCCATCTCTTTTAGGAAGGGGATCTAATTCCAACATTTCTCCCTCCCCTGTCCTCCTTCTAAACCTTCTCATGGGCCCATCCCCGCTCTCCTTAACATCCATGCCCTCTTTTCTCATTAAGTGTTATTGAATGTGTATATGTATGTACACATATCTGCCAAAATATAACCTGCTTATGATGCTTATGATGTTACTTTTATGTATATTCTCAAGACCAACCATTTGGCACTGGACAACCAATTTGTGTTTCCCTGGGGAAGAGCCCCTCTCCTGCTCCCAGGTTTACTCAGTTTGCCTAAAATGTTTTGTGTAGGCCTGAGACTTTGTGGGCTTTTCCCCATCCAATTTGGCCTGTCCATTGCTGTTGGCCTTAGGATTCTTTTTAATATTGAAATATTTATTGGGAAAATACAGTATTAGCATTCTTATTTCCTCAAACGTCTATCGCGTCAAAGTGCTGGAAAACTTTGGACTCTTCTAGAAAATAAGATTTATTTGTTTGGCAAACAAGCTTAATATTTCTCAAAACTTTTGGACAGAAAATTTGCAAATATATTATAGATAATTCCTATTTATCTTGACCAATTTTCTCCCTTTTTAATTAATGACTTCTGTTTCTATATTTATCACAACATAAATTAAAATCAATGCATACTTGTTAACTAAGATCCATTTTTCAATTCAGATTCCCTAAGCTTTTGCTGACCTTTCTTTCTCCAGGATTAACTTTTAAGGCAGATGCCTCGTTACATTGACATGTAGTTACACCATTTTAAAACAAAAAGTTGCTGTTCTCTGGAGCTGGTAGAAGACAAAACATGCAAACATGAAGTGAAGCCAGAGCCAGAGCCACTATATTAGGTGCTAAATGAGTCAGTCATTAGGGTCTTGCAAAATGCTATTGTTTATTTGATTTTGTTGTATTTTCTTCCTTTACTTTCTCACAACTGCCCAATAACAGTTTTCTATTTTTTTAAGGGAGGAATACATAACTTACTTGCACTGGTGGAAAATTGCAGAGTGTTTGTTTTGAAAATTTTACAAAACCCACTAGCTAAGTAGAGACACCTTTAGAGAAATAAAAACGAAGAGGCAGGGGTTCCTGGCCAAGATAAACACATAGTCAGCCATTTTTTAATATTAATTGTGTGATCTGTGATTTATTTGGGAGCTTGTGTGTGTTCCAGCATTCCTTCAGGCTATGGACATTTATGCTAACATAGGAATTAATTACTAAACCCTGTCTTCTAGCCTTCAAAGTCAATGTTCTTGAAAGAAACATACAAGATTTTTTTTTACAGAGCATAGAAGTTTGAGATAAATAACACAGTTTAATAAAAAAAAAATGATAATGATATAATTACTAGAATCCAGAGATGATCTGAGTTCTCCTATGACCCACAGATTTTCTCCAATGGGTATACATCTAAATGCAAAATGCTAAGATTTTAATTAGAGAATTTCTCTTACAGGCATTTCTATAAATAAAACTGACTTCTGGATACATGTTTTCCTTCAGGGTTGTCTTTCTTTCTTCAGATTGTCATAATAAACTATTTTAGAGTTTGTCATTTATACACAACAGAAACATTTGTCATCATCATGAAGGTTAGGAAAGGCAAGATCAAGGAATCATCCAATTTGGTGCCTGGTGAGGTCCTGTTCTTCACAAATGGCATCCTCAGTGTGTCTTCACATAACAGAAGGGGCAAAGTAACTTTCTTGCATCTCTTTGATAAGAGCATTAATTCTATTCATGAGAGCAAGGCCTGTATGACTAAAGCAAATTCCAAGTGCCTAATTTTTAACACTATATATTTGGTATTCTTAATATATGAGATTTGAAAGAGAGACACAGACATATGGATTTCAGAAAGGGCATTCTAATAGGCTCATGTTTTAATGGAGTTGTAGTTCTTGGGCTATGCGTGCATGTCAACAGTGCATTGCCTGAAAGTATAATGATGATTACTAGAGACTGGGAAGGGGAAAGCGAAAGGTTATTCTATTTGGTAGGCATGTGCTATTTACACATATAGGGCTGATGTATAAAACTCAATTAACATTTCAATTAGTACTTATTAAACATTTTAAAGTTCATTGTAAAGTAAATAAAACAGAAAAAGTAAGTAAGAAGTCATTGAGCAATTGACAAATGAAGAATCAGCCCTTCTGCCTAGACTCTCATTTTCTGGGCCTGGAGGTAGCTTTGCTGATGAGTACATATTGCAACTTTTAACATCTTTCCCAAAGGAGTGGAAGACTTAAGAGTCAGGATGGTGTTTTGTGTTCTTTTTGTTGTTATTGAAGATCAGCCTTACTACCACTGTGGAGATCAGTCTGGTGATTCCTCAGAAAATTGGACATAATACTACCTGAGGACCCAGCTATACCACTTCTGGGCATATACCAAAAAGATGCTCCAACATATAACAAAGACACATGCACCACTATGTTCATAGCAGCCATATTTATAATAGCCAGAAGCTGTAAAGAGCCCAGATTTCCCTCAGCAGAGGAATAGATACAGAAAATGTGGTACATTTACACAGTGGAATACTAATCAGCTATTAAAAACAATGACTTCATGAAATTCGCAGGCAAATGAATGGAAATAGAAAATATCATCCTGAGTGAGGTAACCCAGTCACAAAAGAATACACATGGTATGCACTCACTGATAGGTCGCCCAAAAGCTCCTCAGAATACCCAAGATACAATTCACAGACCACATGAAGCTCAAGAAGAAGGAAGACCAAAGTGTGAATTCTTCAGTCCGGCTTAGAAGGGGGAACAAAATACTCAAGAGAGGAAATACAGAGACAAAGTGTGGAGCAGAGACTGAAGGAAAGGCCATCCAGAGACTGTCCCACTTGGGGATCCATCCCATACACAGTCACCAAATGCAGACACTATTGTGGATACCAAGAAGTGCTTGCTGATAAGAGCCTGATATAGCTGTCTCCTGAGAGGCTCTGCTAGAGCATAACAAATACAGAAGCAGATGCTCGCAGCCAACCATTGGACTGAGCATGGGGTCCCCAATGGAGGAGTTAGAGAAAGGTCTGAAGGAGTTGAAGGGTTTTGCAACCCCATAGGAAGAACAACAATATCAACCAACCAGACCCCCCCCCCCAGAGCTCCCAGGGACTAATCCACCAACCAATGAGTACACATGAAGTGACCCATGGCTCTAGCCACATATGTAAGAGAGGATGGCCTTGTCAGGCATCAATGGGAGGAGAGTCCCTTGGTTCTGTGAAGGCTGAATGCCCCAATATAGGGAAATGCCAGGGAAGGAAGTTGGGAGTAGGTGGGTGGGTGAGGGAGCACCCTCATAGAAGCAGGTGGAAGGAGGATAGGATAGGGCATTGCCAGGAGAGAAACTGGGAAGGAGGATAACATTTGAAATGTAGATAAGAAAATATCCAATTAAAAAAAAGAGTAGTTGACCAAATTTTTAAAAAAATTGATTCGGGATTGTGAAGATATCTGGGAGACTAGAGGGAAGAAAGGGAGGATACAAATAATGTAGTTCTGTTTCAACTGAAAATATTTTAAAAGCAAATAAAATTAAATATGCTACCTAGAGAAAATACTCTGTTTACTGGCACAGGGTGGTCAGTGATATAATGTTCCTGGATCTTCAGGAAGTATAACCTCTGAACACAGCAATTTTCCAGTGTCTTGTCCAGTATTTGAGTGCAAATCCTGGCCAAGGTTTCAGGATTCTTTTTGTTTGCTTTCTGGGTCACTTTCATTTCTAAGGTTCCCTAACACCTCCTGATTTGCACATATTCCCCATAATTTCACTTTAAGAAAGAATAGGTGTAGCCCTTCAATGTCTCCAGGATTGCTAAAAGGAAATGGATCCACAAGAAAATCTGAATCCATAATGATTCTCTAATCATACTTGCCAGCCTGTCCCAGACAATTACACCAAAACTCTTCTACTGGCTATGTAAGATGTAATGTGTAGAATTGGTGAGATTTTCATGTGTGCCCTGTAGGTTTCATTAGATTTTCTATGATATTAAATGATTCCAAGAAATCTACTACAAATCTCACCATATCTTTTCAGATAATTCAGATAATCATTAGAAGAAGAATCAATTGGTGCTCTTACTGTGAGGCACTTTATAATTTCTATGAGCCTGCTAAAGCTGGACGAGAACTGTTTTACAAAGTAGAAATAAAGAGTTTACAGGAAGGACTTGCCTTTGATGGTGAGCATCTTAGAAAGTCTACTTTAGTTGTGAGTGTGTGCATGAATTTAATATTCAAGACACATGAAAATTAAAAATATGTATTAGAATTTGCTACTGAGGTATGTATTCCACATTAGTAGTAAAAATTCCAGATAACATTGACCCAATCTTATCAAACAAAAAAGGAAATACTTTAAGAGTTCCTACAGGGATGCAAGTTAAATCTAATTGGTTAAAGAGCCTGGATGAATTTCACAATTGCTTTGCTCTAAGAGAGAAAGATTTTCTATTATAAATCTTCCTCAACAAATTGCTCTATCAATTACAAATGTGTTCTCCTTGGGCAATACTATAAAACAGTTTACCAAATCTTTTATAATTGTTGGCCTCCAAACACATATTCAATCTATCTTCAGGTCTATCAGAAATGTTTCTTAAAATGCAAATAATTTCATTTCCACTCAGTTCCTGAAAGGCTACAAACTGAATATAGACTTCATTTGCTTTGAGTATTGATTTCTTCCCTCTTGCTTTTAGTTTCTTCTGGCCTTCATGTCATGCCTGGAAGTTAACATGTTCTCTATGGATGAATAAATGTGATACTCTAACAAAAGAGAAAATAGATGTAAATTAAAATATTTTATTCTTAAAGTGACTATTGAGAAGCTACCAAATAACCTATTATGAATACACACTTCCGGGTCAATGAGATAATACTTACTGCCAAACCTGATGAGGCAGGTCCACATGATGAAAAGAGAATACTGACTTCTGCAAGTTGTCCTCTGACCTCCAAAATGCTCTGGGACACGTATTTCCCCACAAACAAAAAAAGCATAAGGCCAGGCAGTGGTGGCATACGCCTTTAATCCCAGCACTTGGGAGGCAGAGGCAGGTGAATTTCTGAGTTTGAGGCCAGCTTGGTCTATAGAGTGAGTTCCAGGACTGCCAGGGCTACACAGAGAAACCCTGTCTCGAAAAAGAAAAAAGAAAAAGAAAAAAACAGCATATGCAAGTTTTAAAAAAATAAACCTTTCTGACAAAACAATAGCAACATGTGTATTTTTCCCCATAAAATAATTATGTGTCACTAAATGAAAGGAATATATTCTGAGAAGTATTCTGTAAGGCAATCACATACTGTGTGTATATGATAGTATATACATGCACAGATTATGCTGGCTATGTTGCAAGTAGTTGTCACCTTAGGGGGACGAGGTCATATATGTATCCATCATTTACCTAAATGTCCTTATGTCACTGATGCCTATGTAGAGGAACTAATTAGAGTCCCAGAGCAAAACGACAGACTCTGTTCTGGCGACTTCACACACATTTTTTTCAGTGCCTTTAAGCACTCCAGATACGCTTGATCTTCTCAGAGTTAGGCTTCAAAAGTAGTCTCTTTACTTCACTCACTCTCTGCCCAGCTACCAGCAGAAGGAACATGAATCAATCAACTTCCTTTGATTTAAATAAGTGGAAAATCATAACACTGCTATATGTGAAAGTACATTTTATAAATCATACAAAAGCTTCAATAGGAAAATAAAGCTTTTATAGGCTGCTTGGTTTTAGCCCAGGTCAGCCTTAATTGCCATTAATCTGAAAACTGTCATTTCTCTGAAATATCATTTTTTGGAAGAGCAGTGGTATCCACTATTCACATTTCCGCATTGATTTTTAGCCTTGATAGATACATAAAATATTTAAAGTCTTTCTAAGACATATTGGTTAATTTCTCTTCATTTGCTGAGTGTACTTTAGATACCCCAGCCTCAACTCTATTTAGTCCTGGATCATAGGTTTTGCTGGACAAGAAATGTATGATATTAATAACAACAATACTGCTATTTCCCATTTTATAAAATTCAGAATATTGCAAAACTATTTTTACATTCAGAGTCACATTTGAAGTCCCATGGTAGTCAGCTGAACTAAACAACTTTATCCTTCCTTGGCAACTAAAGAAACAAAGGTTTAGAGACTAAGGTAACAGCTTCCCTTCAGCCGTTTACAAGTACAGTTCAGCTAGATTGAGTTCATAAAAACATATCTCTCAAGAATCTACTGTTGTCCAGAAGATTTTGGAGCATTCCACATATGCGCTTCAGAGAGACAAAACTTTGCCGGGACTGAAAGAGTGAAAGTCAGTATGGAGTGAGAATAAGCAGTCCTGCCATTAATCAGGGTAGGAGGACAGACAGATAAAGCCAGCTGCAAAGTTAACAGAAAACACTGGTTCTCCCAGGGTCATGTAGCAGTTGTAAAATGCCATAAGGACCCGTCCTCCCTTGAGTGATTACTGCTTCCCTACCAATGATGCCCAGATCTGCTTTGTTATCAACATTTACTACTAAGGATACCCAATAGTTAAGCCACCCTCACCTCCTGACAAAATGCAAGCCCAAGTTAATTCCCCCTTCACTGATCCCACTCCAGAAACCATCCCAGCAATTACCAATTCTTCCCTATCACCTCCTCAGAATTTTAAAATCTTAATGTTATACTTTTTAAAACCAAAGATCAGTTGACAGCTGCTGGACTGCCTCTCCTCAATGTATTGAGTCAATAACTCTGGTTCTGTCAGACTACAGACTTGATGCTGGTCTTGGACAAACAAGGTTTTAATACGTAAAAAAAAAGGGGGGGGAACACATCACATCAAATGAGGGATTTATTCAATTAAAAGGTTTTTTAAGCATACCTCCTATCTTTCATATTCTCAGTCATCATCTCTGGACAATGATTGCTAATAATTCAGAATAATAACCCAGACACTCTGCATGATACTAAGACATCAAAGGAGGACTCAATTTGGTTGAAGGGAGTATTTACAGTAAATGAAAATTGGATTTAGTCATTATAGTACTATTTACATCAATTAAGAAACCAACACAGTTTTCTATTTAAATCCCAGGTGTACAGAAAATTCAGTTATCCTTAATCCCCAGACCTGTCCAATTCAATTAACCAATATTTCACTAATATTTCATTGCATCTATGTTCTTTATCTAAATGCCCTGTTGCCATTCCCTTCCAGAGTGCTTTTTTTAGGTTTTGATCTTTAGGTGAGCAGGGAGCAGACATCTATAGGAATAGTACAGTTGCCAGTCTCACCTCATTGCTTACTTATAAATACAGAGTCCCGAGTTTATAACGCTTCAGACTACTATTTCGAAATAACAACAACAGCAGCAGCAGCAGCAGTAGCGGCAGCAGCAAAAAAGAAACAGACACATCTTTAGTAGAACCTACTTCAAACCCTGACTATTGATCTTTTGCCAGACTGGTGATAAATGGTATGCTAACTTGATGTGCTGGGCAGTACCATCAAGCTGCAGTTCCTGTTCAACCACACAGCCACAAGGGCATAGCAAATTATGTGTGCACAGGAGTGTGACATGGCCTGAGTGTGTAGGTCCAAGGACAATGTTTAGGAGGAAAATCTCTCCTTCCATCTTGTTGATGTAGGGTCTCGCTTGTTTTTGTCATGCTGCATATTCCAGATTAGTGAGCCTGCAAGCTTCTAAATGATTTTCCTGTCTCTGCTTCCCATCTCATTGGAAAGGGCAGAGATTAGAGTTGTGTACCACTGCATCAGGATTTTTATATGGGTTAAAGGGATTGAGCTCAAGTCATTGGTTTTTGTGACAAGTGCTTTTACCTACTAAGTTATTCTACTGGTGCTGAGTCTTTACTCTCTGGGCATTATAGCACTAGTGAAGTAACAGAGTTCCTGGTATGGGTGTGCAATAAAGCAAACAGACTACGGACTCACTGGCAGCAATACAGCATTTCAGGAAATGACTAAAAACACTACTGTTACTGGAAGAAACGTAAAAGTAGTTTGGAATTTTCCCCAATAAAACACAGCATTCCTATAGTTTACATGTGTTATTGTCTCCAAGACCTATGAAAGACACAAAAATTTTATAGATAATAGAGTATTTTGTATAACATGGCATAGTTATATGTATATATCCTAGATATTTCTCATTTATTTTGAACTTATTTTAAGATAAATAATAAATTTTATACATATTGATGATATAGATATAATGATTCAATACAGATATAAATTTTGGAATATATAAATTAACTTAATAAAGCTATCCCCTTAAATATTTATCATTTCTTAATGATGAAAATTCTCCACACCCATTCTCCTACACTTTGAGGTCTACCCTTATTGTCTATAATCACCTTATTCTACAGTAACATACTGGAGCTACTTATGCCTATCACAATTATGTATGTAACTTTGTACTGCTTAGTCAACATGTTCTGAGTTTCCCCCAAATCTGATGATCATTATTTTTCTCTCAATCTCTATGAAATCAACTACAAAATATACTACACAGGGCCTGAAGAGATGGTTCAGTAGTTAAGAGCAGCACTTGCTATTCTTCCAGAGACTGAGGATCAGCTCTCAGCACCCACATGGAGGCTAACAACCATGTGTAACTCCAGTTCCAGAGATTCTGACTCCCTGTTCTGGCCTCCACAGACATTACTTGCCCCTGGTGTAGATGCATTGAGGCAGTCAAACGATTCATATACATAAAAAATTTCTATATATAAGAGAGATCATACAGAAATCATCATTTTCTTATTCCTAAAATCATCCCAATTTATTAATAATCCCCAGTACAATGTAAATGCTATATAAAAGGTTGCTATGAATCATAAAATGATCACAAGAAAAATCTTACATGTTTAGTACTGGGATTATTATTTCCAAGTATTTTAAATCTTTGGCTTAATTTGTGGGTATATAACACACAGAAAAGGGCAGCTCACAGTTTTTCTTTTTTTTTTCCTTTCTATTCGTTTTTATAATTAAATACTCTTATGAGAATCAATGAGAAATAGTGAAAAATAGTTTGAAACAGTGTTGCTCACCACAATTCTAGGTGTATGGAGTTTTAATGTTTAATGTCACTGATTGTAGCAAATAAAACTCATAATATTTTCCTAGCATTATACACATACATTCAGACTTTAGATTTAAGGACTTAATTTACAGAACATCAAAATGAAAAATAGAGTTCTCCTTTACCCCGTCCCATAATCAGCCCCATATTTGTACATTTGTTAACTTTGACATATCCTTATCATATAAAGTCTACAGTATACCACAGCATGTATTCCTGGTAATTTTCATTACACATATTTCAAAAAATGTAAAGGGGTGTGTTATCTGCCAGTATAGCACTGTGTAGAATACTTTCATTAGCCTAAGAAGCTTCTCTGCCCCACATATTTATCTCTCTCCTTCCAAATCAGCAGTATGAAGAACTTTGCACTGCAAATAATTGCCTTTTCTAAAACATTGTACAGTTGGAATCCAACATTAGGTAGTTTTTCTTTTCAATCTTTTGTTTAGATTGTTTTCACATCATATAGCACATAGATTTTTCAGATTGGCTTTCTTTATTTACTTATATGCATTTTGCAGTTTTCTGTGTCATTCTGTAGTATTGTACCTTTAAAAACAAAAGACATAATATCCCACTTATTCACTGAATTTTAAGCAGGTTCTCATGGTGTCACTGGTACTACGCTAAGTACTAATGATAAAAATGTAAGGCTAAATAATGCCACATATAGGTATGCCTCAACTTTTCCAGGACTATTTTGGTCATTATTTAATCATTTTACTATTGTTGTAGAGAACTTGTGCATCTCATGTAAAATTAAAACTCTAAATTTATTATGAAATTATTCATATATTTCCTTATATTTTTAAAAGCTTTTAAAATAATTTTTACGATTGAATTTAGGTTCAACAGTGCTGGCTGTACTATAATACTGGGATGTTTTGAGTGTTTGGTTTGGTACTTAGGACCTCTTATGCAGTTCAGGCCAGCCTATAGCTGCCAGTCCTTCTGCCTCTGTCTCCTAACTGCTGGAGTTGTTGTTGTATCCCATCACTCTTCTTATTATGAAACATTTTGGAAAGACAAAGGTAACTATGTTATTAGGTATATTTTAATAGCTATATATTATGGATTATAAAATGAGCAGATATGTTGGTAATTTTTTTTGTGAAAAGTTACCGTAAAAATGATTAGCAGAAAGTACAAAGAACTCCTATATATCCCACTCTACGTTCTCCCATCCTTCATTTGCCCTATCATCAATATCTTGCATTAGTATGGGGTATTTGTTATGACTGATAAAATACTATTAAGCAATATTATGAACTAAAGCTTGTAGTCTACCTTGGAATTCACCCTTTGTATTCTATAGTTCTATAAGATCAGGATACACATAATTTCCTTTTCTTTTCTTTTTTACATTTAATTTTTTACTTATTCACTTTACATCCCACTTACTGACCACTCCCAGTCACCCATCCCACAATCCTTCCCCCACCCTATCCCATTCTCCTCTGAAGGGGTAGGGGCCCCCAGGTATCCACCCACCCTGACACTTTAAGTGTCTTTGAGGCTAGGCACTTTTCTATAACAATCATTATAATATCAACCAAATTCTGATTGATCAAAGTTATAAAAAATGTATAATTTGTAATATTTTGGTATAATTATAAGAAGCAGGAGAAATCAGAATCACAAGAAGTGCCACAAAGACTTCAATCTGTCCAAGCTAGCTCTGTAGAAACAACTCAATCTTTGAGACAGGGTTTCAGGTAAATTGAGCTGTTCTTGAACTTTCTACGTAGATGAATCTGACCTTGAACTTCTGATTCTCCTGCCTTAGCCTCCATGTGCAGGAATTATAGGCATTTCATGCCTGGCTAGGTCAATGAATATTTTCTAAAGCCCTAGAGTTTCAAGTCTGGCTTTGCTGCCAGGCTCAGCATACTCCAATGACCTTTATAACTTTTATGTATACACATGAATACTTTAAATGCCAACATGTTCACTAATTTTATAAAGTCTTTGTATGCACTCAAAAAAAGAAAGATACTAATCTACAATTTTCATTTTTTTGTAAAGTCTTATGAATTAGGGTACTGATGATTTTGAAGAATGTATTAATATATACTCCTGCTTATATTTACTGAGAAGACTCATAATGTTAGTATAATTTCTTCTTTATATGGGAAACATGGTGACTCTGTCTGATCTTGGTGACTTCTGTATTGAATGGTTATTATTGATTTCATTTCTTTAGTAGACGTTGGCCTATTCAAGTATCTCTGCTTGCTTATATGAGTTATGGCATACCATGTCTTTGAAAGAATTTTCATTTAATTGATCATTATTATGTACATAGTAGTTTATTATCCCTACATGTTATCATTTAATGTTCATGCTATCAGAAACTAGCCTTCTGCTATATCAATTTTGTAATTAAATATTTTTTGAGTTTCTTAGACTTTTTACTCTGAGTAGAGGCTTATCAATCAAAATGAATTTTTTCCCAAAGAAATATATTTGAGTCTTGCTTATTTCTTTTTGTTGTTTTCCTATTCATTATTTCATTTAGATGCATTTTGATTTTTTAAAAATCAGTTTGTTCTAGGAAATTTGCATTCATTTTTCTAAATTTCCTAAGCTAGAACCATTGTTGGTTTCTCATGTATGCATTTGCTGTTATATGTTTCTTTCTGTCTTAGTTAGGGTGTTACTGCTGTGAACAGACACCATGATCAAGGCAACTCTTATAAGGACAACATTTAATTGGGGTTGGCTTACAGGTTCAGAGGTTCAGTCCATTAGCATCAAGGTGGGAGCATGGCAGCATCTAGGCAGGCATGGTGCAGGAGGAGTTGAGAATTCTACATCTTCATCTGAAGGCTGCTAGCAGAAGACTGGCTTCTAGGCAGCTAGGACTAGAGCTTAAAACCCACAGCCACAGTGACACACCTACTCCAACAGGGCCACACCTTCTAATAATGCCACTCCCTGGGCCAAGGATACACAAACCATCATATTCCACTCCATGGCTCCCATAGACTTGTTCAAACATATGAGTCTATGGGGCCATACCTAAACATAGCATAATGTGAAATACATTTAGTCCAACTCCAAAGGTTCCCATAGTCTATAGCTGTCTCAACAATGTTAAAATCCAAAGTGTCTTCTGAGACTCCAAAAGGACAGGAAATCAGCTAGGCAAACTCCAAACTTTGAATCTCCATGTCTGATTACAAGGTGGTTTTCAGATCTCCAACTCCTCTTTCATCTTTGTTGACTGCAACAAACTTCTTTCTTCTGAGCTGGTTCCACTCCCTGTTAGTAGCTTTCCTAGTCCAGGGCTCTGCAATCTCGAACATCTTGGAGTCTCCAAGGCAACATCAATGTTTTAGTTTCGTGTTTCAGTGTCTGGGATCCACACATGATCTTCTGGGCTCCTCCAAAGGGCTGGCATCACTTCTTCAGCTCTGCCCTCTGTAGCACTCTAAGCTCAGGTTGATCCACTCCATTGCTGCTGCTGTTCTTGATGATCACCCCATGGTACTGCCATCTCCAGTACATTGGGGTCTTCAGTTGAAACTGTGCTTCACCAATAGCCTCTCATAGGCTCTCTTCATGGTGCCAAGCCTCAGCTCCTTTGTATGACCCCTTCAGTCCTGGGTTGTCAACTGCAACTGAGGCGGCACCTTCATCAATGGCCTTCCATGACCTCTCACAGTGCCCAGGCCTCAGCTGTTCTTCATGACATCTTCATGCCTTCAAAATCAGTGACTCTTACACATTACCAAGTACAGCTGCTGCAGGAGGTACATCCTTGGCTATCTCTAGAACACAGCTTTTTTGTGCTCTCAGAAAATGCTTCCCAGAAGATTTCACCTCTTGTCTTTATCACCACTAGTTTCTCAACTCTAGCTAACTAGCATCAATTGTCCCAGTAGTCCCTTCTATTCTGGACTCTAAAGCCAGAGCCACATGCAGCTAAAACTGATGAGTTCTGCTGCTTTCTGGGGCTGGAATTCGGCCCCCTTGTTCTATTACATTATCAACAGCTTTCTATTTTCCAACTCCTTCATGGCCTAAGCTTGGCTGTCCTGGAACTTTCTCTGTAAACTGACTTTGAACTCAAGAGATCTATATGTCTATCTCCTAAGCACTGGGATGAAAGGTGTGGTCCACCAAGCCTGAATTTAAGTTTTTCTGTACCTAGAACTTGCTGGGTCCTAGGCTGGCCTTGAACTCAGAGATCTGCTTGTCTTTGCCTCCTAGGATTTAAAGCTTTTACTACCATGCCTGAACCTAAACTTAGCTGGGTGGAATCCTGCCCCAAGGTCACTACTCCCTTAATTCAATTTAATATCCTTGAACACAGGATTCAGTTCCATTTTACTTCCTGGTGCCCCTTTAAGTAAACCCTTGAACCAATATTTTGTATTTTTTCCTTTCTCAACTTGCTCCTTGTCATTAAAATACTCTTCATAAGAGTGAACTTTAGTAACCACACAACAGAATTTATACCAGGCTGTTTTGAGACCTCGATTTTCAAAGCAATTAATCTAAATATCTTCACCCTAGCCTCAGGCAGACTCTTCAGACAATGGCAAAAAGCAGCCACATTCTTCACCAAAATACCACAAAAACAGTCTCTAAACCACATACTGAAATTCTTCTCCACTGAAACCTCTTGAACCAGGTCAGCACAGTTCAAATCACTCACAGCAACAAAGTCTTCCATATTCCTTCTAGGATAGTCCAAATAAGCCCCACTTAAAGCATGTTTTCCAAACCAATGTTTTCCAAATCCAAAGTCCCCAAATCCACACTCTTCCAAAAGAAAATATGGTCAGGCCTATCACAACACTACCCTAGTCCCTGATACCAGCTCCTGTCTCAGGGTTTTACTGCTGTGAACAGACACCATGACCAAGGCAAGCCTTATAAAGGACATTTCATTGGGGCTGGCTTACAGGTTCAGACGTTCAGTCCATTATCATCAAGGTGGGAACATGGCAGCATCCAGGCAGGCATGGTGCAGGAGTAGCTGAAATTTCTACATCTTCATCTGAAGGATGCTAACAGAATACTGACTTCTAGGCAGCTAGGATGAGGGTCTTAAAGCCCACACCCACAGTGACATACCTACTTCAACAGGGCCACACCTCCTAATAGTGCCACTCCCTGGACCAAGCATATACAAACCATCACACTTTCTAATCACTCTTTTTTTTTTTTTTTTACTATATCTCACATTTTAATTATATTTTCATTTTAACATATTTTAAATTATTTAAATTGGTCTGTTGCTTTTTACACACACAAACTCCAACGGCTGTGTGTGTGTGTGTGTGTGTGTGTGTGTGTGAATCGCTGTATAAATACCATTTCCAGAGTAAGTTCAATGTTGCCACGTGTGTATGTTTCCAGGGAAATCCACCCAGTATTGGACAACCCATTAAAGAGCTCATCTTTGAAGAAGATTAGTTATGCTAGAAAGGTGTTTTTTAATCTCCAAATATTTCGTTTATTTATGTGTAGGTAGGCATCTGTCTGTTGTTGATTTCCAAGTAAATTTTATTGTGTCCCAAGAGCATAATTTACATTATTTCTATGCTATATTTTCTAAGTTAAGTAGTTAACTCAGTTGTTTTGTTTTGTGAGTGATTTATGTAAACTGGAGAAATGTAGGAATTATACTCTTAGTGTGAGAAATAGACTATAGACATTTGTTTTATTTTGATGAATGTTGAGGCTGGTCACTTCAACTATATCCTTACTGGTTTTCTAACCACTGATTTTTTTAACTGGTGGTAAACAGATGTTGAAGTCTTATACTCTAATACTGAATTCAGATGTTAAGCTTTGGGGTACTACCAGGTTTTGCCTTATATATTTTCTGAGTTTGTCAAATGCATATAAGTTAAAGGTTTTTATGCATGGTTTGGAAAGAGCCCCTTCATTCATGACATATACCTCTTTATTCACACTTTTTTCTTTAAAGTTATCTTTTTACAAAATGAATGTGTTTATTGTAACATTTTGAATTTTAATATTAAAGGCTTTTCTGCATCCTTTTAGTCTGTCTCTTTCTTTATATTTATAGTTAATTTCTTACAGAAACTGTCCATTGTAGGCCTTATCCTTTTAAACTACTTTGTCAATGTGACTTCAAACAGTACAAAAATATCACATAGGTTTACAGTGATTATTGCAATAGGTCTTTAAATATCTATCACATTTGTGTCACTTTCTATTTTTTTCTCTTGTTCTATTTCTTTTTGTATTGGATATTTTCTTTATTTACATTTCAAATGTTATCCCCTTTCTTGGTCCCCTCAGCAACGCCCTATGCCATCTCCCCTCACCCTTCATCTATGAGGGTGTTCCCCCACCCACATACCCACACCTACCTCCCTACCCTTGAATTCCCCTACACTGGGAAATCCATCCAGCCTTCACTTGACAAAGGGCTAATCCCTCCATTGATGCCTGACAACGCCATCCTCTGCTACATATGCAGCTAGAGCCATAGGTTCCTCAATGTGTACTCCTTGGTTGGTGGCATAGTCCCTGGGAGCTCTGGGGGGTCTGGTTGGTTGGTATTGTTGTTCTTCCTATGTATTGCAAACTCCTTCAGCTCTTTCAGTCCATTCTCTAACTCCTCCATAGGGAACTCCATGCTCAGTCAAATGGTTGGCTGCAAGCATCTGCCTCTGTATTTGTCAGGCTCTGGCAGAGCCTCTCAGGAAGCAACTACATCAGGCAACTTTCAGCAAGCATTTCTTGGCATCTGTAATAGTGTCTGGATTTGGTGACTGTATATGGGATAGATCCCCAGGTGGGGCAGTCTCTGGAGGGCCTTTCCTTCAGTCTCTGCTCTATACTTTGTCTTCATATTTGGTCCTGTGAATATTTTGTTCCCCTTTCTAAGAAGGATTGAAGTACCCATTCTTTGGTCTTCTTTCTTATTGAAATTAATGTGGTCTGTGAATTGTATCTTGGGAATTCTGAGCTATTATCCACTTATCAGTGAATGCATACCATGTGTGTTCTTTTGTGATTGGGTTTCCTCATGAAGGATGATATTTTCTAGTTCCATCCTTTTGCCTAAGAATTTCATGAATTCATTATTCTTAATAGCTGAGTAGTACTCCATTGTGTAAATGTACCACAATTTGTGTATCCAGTCCTCTGTTGAAAGACATCTGGGTTGTTTCCAGCTTCTGGCTATTATAAATAAGGCTGCTATGAACATAGTGGTGCATGTGTCCTTGTTATATGTAGGAGAATTCTTTGGGTATATGCCCAGGAGTGGTATAGCTAGGTCCTCAGGTAGTACTATGTCCAATTTTCCCAGGAACTGCCAAACTGATTTCCAGAGTGGTTGTACCAGCCTGCAATCCTACCAACAATGGAGGAGTGTTCCTCTTTCTCCACATCCTCACCAGCATCTACTGTCACCTGAGTTTTTGATCTTAGTCATTCTGACTGGTGTGAGGAGGAATCTCAGGGTTGTTGTGATTTGCATTTCCCTAATGACTAAGGATGTTGAACATTTCTTTAGGTGCTTCTAGGTCATTTGATATTCCTCAGTTGAAAATTTTTGGTTTGGCTCTGTACCCCATTTTTTTAATAGGGTTATTTGATTCTCTGGAGTCTAACTTCTTGAGTTCTTTGTATATATTGGATATAAGCCCTCTATCAGATGTAGGATTGGTAAAGATCGTTTCCCAATCTGTGGGTTATTTTGTCCTATTTGACAGTGTCCTTTGCTTTACAGAAGCTTTAAAATTTTATGAGGTCTCATTTGTCAATTCTTGATCTTAGAGCATAAGTCATTGGTGTTTTGTTCAGGAAAATTTCCCTTGTGCCCATATGTTGGAGGCTCTTCCCCACTTTCTTCTCTATAAGTTTCAGTGTATCTGGTTTTATGTGGAGGTCCTTGATCCAGTTGGACTTGAGCTTTGTACAAGGAGATAACACTGGTTCAATTTGCATTCTTCTATATGCTGACCACCAGTTCAACCAGCACCATTTTTGAAAATGCTGTCTTTTTTCTACTTGATAGTTTTTGCTCCTTTGTCAAATATCAAGTGATCATAGGTGTGTACTTTCATTTCTGAGTCTTCAATTCTATTCCATTGATCCGCCTGCCTGTCTCTCTACCAATACTATACAGTTTTTATCACTATTGCTCTGTAATACAGCTTGAGGACAGGGATGGTGATTCCCCAGAAGTTCTTTTATTGTTGAAAATAGTCTTTACTATCCTGGATTTTTGGTTATTCCAAATGTATTTGAGAATTGTTCTTTCCAGTTCTATGAAGAATTGAGTTGGAATGTTGATGGGGATGGCATTCAATCTGTAGATTGCTTTTGACAAGATGGCCATTTTTACTATATTAATCCTGCCAATCCATGAGCATGGGAGATCTTTCCATCTTCTGAGATCTTCTTCAATTTCTTTCTTCAGAGACTTGAAGTTCTTGTCATACAGATCTTTCGCTTGCTTTGTTCGAGTCACACAAGGTATGAAATATTATTTGTGGCTATTGTGATGGGTGTCATTTCCCTAATTTCTTTCTCAGCCCGTTTATCCTTGAGTAGAGGAACACAACTGATTTGTTTGAGTTAATTTTATATCAAGCCACTTTGAGGATGTTGTTTATCAGCTTTTGAAGTTCTTTGGTGGAATTTTGGGGGTCACTTAAGTATACTATCATATCATCTGCAAGTAGTGATATTTTGACTTCTTCCTTTCAAATTTATACCTCTTTGACCTCTTTTTGTTCTCATTGTTCTAGCTAGAACTTCAAGTACTATATTGAATAGATAGGGAGAGAGTGGGCAGCCTTGTTTAGTCCCTGATTTTAGTTGGATTGGTTCAAGTTTCTCTCCACTTAGTTTGATGTTGGCTACTGGTTTGCTGTATATTGCTTTTACTATGTTTAGGTATGGTCCTTGAATTCCTGATCTTTCCAAGATTTTTAGCATGAAGGGATGTTGAATTTTGTCAAATGCTTTTTCAGTATCTAATGAAATGATCATGTTGGTTTTTTTTTTGTTGTTGTTGTTGTTTTTATGATCACTATGCTCTTTTTTTTTCTTTTTTTTTCTTTTTATTTATTTATTTATTTATTTTTAATTTTTTTTTTTATTTACATTTCCGATGATTCCCCTTTTCTTTGGAAACCCCGTGTCCCCTCTCCCTCCCCACCTCTGTGAGGGAATTCCTCCT
>CM052722.1:74340836-74351436 GCA_028551405.1 Uromys caudimaculatus
CTATGGAATCCTATTGACCCAGGCAGAAGTTTCCTGCCACAGCCGCCCGCTTTTGGGATCCAGGGGGGTTTCTAGGCCCGCCTACCTCGGTCCCTGTGTCTCGCGGGTTCGGGGCAGTACCTGGTGAGCTGTGGGGCGTGTCTTTGGCCCTCTGCTGGGTCTTGCAATGTCCTGAGAGGGATCTTTGTCCCGGCGCTGATTAGCTGTGGGGCCCTGTGGCCCAAGCTGAGGTTTCCGGCCGTTGCTGGAAGCTGCTGGCCGTCAGTCTCTGTGGCCCGCAGAAAGCGGGCAGAGTCAGTGAGCTCTGGGTACACTTTGCCCCTGCTATGGGCTTTTCTGCGTTCCTCCCGGAGCTGCTTGTCTATGGAATCCTAGTGTCCCAGGCAGAAGTTTCCTGACACAGCCACCCGCTTTTGGGATCCAGGGGGGTTTCTAGGCCCGCCTACCTTGGTCCCTGTGTCTCGCGGGTTCGATCATGTGGTTTTTTTAATTTGAATTTGTTTATGTATTGGATTATGTTCATAGATTTCTGTATATTGAACCATCCCTGTATCCCTAAGATGAAACCTACTTGATCACGGTGAATGACCGTTTTGATGTGTTCCTGTATTTGGTTTGCAAGAACTTTATTAAGTCTTCTTGCATTGATGTTCTTACAGGAAATTGGTCTGAAGTTCTCTTTCTTTGTTTGGTCTTTTTGTGGTTTAGATATAAGTGCGATTATGGCTTCATAGAATGAATTGGGTTGTGTTCCTTCAGTTTCTATTTTGTGGAATAGTTTGAAGAGTATTGGTATTAGGTCTACTTTGAAGATATGATAGAATTCTTCACTGAACTGATCTGGTTCTGGTATTTTTTTGGTTGGGAGACTTTAAATGACTGCTTCTATTTCCTTAGGGGTTATGGGACTGTTTAAATGGTTTATCTGATCCCGATTTAACTTTGGCACCTAGTATCTGTCTAGAAAATTTTCCATTTCATCCAGATTATCCAATTTTGTTGAGTATAGGCTTTTGTAGTAGGATCTGATGATTTTTTTAAAATTTCCTCAGTTTCTATTGTTATGTATCCCTTTTCATTTCTGACTTTATTAATTTGGATACTGTCTCTGCGCCCTCTGGTTAGTCTGGTTAACAGTTTATCTATCTTGTCGATTTTCTCAAAGAACCAGCTCCTGGTTTTGTTGGTTCTTTGTATAGTTCTTTTTGTTTCTATTTGGTTGATTTCATCCCTGAGTTTGATTATTTCCTGCTGTCTATTTCTCTTGGGTGTATTTGCTTATTTTTGTTCTAGAGCTTTCAAGTGGGCTGTCAAGATGCTAGTGTATGCTCTACCGGTTTCTTTTTGGAGTGATTTATAGCTATGAAATTTCCTCTTATCACTGCTTTCATTGTGTCCCATAAATTTTGATATGATGTGCCTTCATTTTCATTAAATTCTAAAAAGTCTTTAATTTCTTTTTTTATTTCTTCCTTGACCTAGTTATCATTGACTACAGCATTGTTCAGCTTCAATATGGATGTGGGCTTTCCATTGTTTTTGTTGGATTGAAGACTAGCCTTAGTCCGTGGTGATCTGATATGATACATGGGATTATTTCAATCTTCTTGTATCTGTTGAGGCCTGTTTTGTAACCAATTATATGGCCAATTTTGGAGAAGGTTCCTTGAGGTGCTGAGAAGAAGGTATATTCGTTTGTTTTAGGGTGAAATATTCTATAAATATTTGTTAAATACATTTGGTTCATACCTTCTGTTAGTTTCACTGTTTCTCTATTTAGTTCTGTTTCCATGATCTGTCCATTGCTGAGACTGGGGTGTTAAAGTCTCCCACTATTATTGTCTGAGTTGCACTATATGCTTTGAGCTTTAGTAAAGTTTCTTTTATGAATGTGGGTGCCTTTGCATTTGGAGCATAGATGTTCAGAATTGAGAGTTCATCTTGGTAGATGTTTCCTTTGATGTGAATGAAGTGTCCTTTCTTACATTTTTTAATAACTTTTGTTTGAAATTTCATTTTATTTGATATTAGAATGGCTAATCTAGCTTGTTTCTTGGGGCTTTTTGCTTGGAAATTTTTTTCTAGCCTTTTACTCTGAGGTAGTATCTATCTTTGTCACTGAGGTGTGTTTCTTGTATGCAGCAAAATACTGGGTCCTGTTTACTTATCTAGTCTGTTAGTCTATGTCTTTTGGGAGGGATTGATATTAAGAGATATTAAGGAAAAATAATTGTTGTTTCCTGTTATTTTCATTGTTAGAGGTGGAATTATGTTTGTGTGGCCATCTTCTTTTGGGTTTGTTGAAAGAAGGTTACCTTCTTGCTTTTTCTAGGGTGTAGTTTTACTTCTTGTGTTGGTGTTTCCTATCTGTTATCCTTTGTAGTGCTGGATTTGTGGAAAGATATTGTGTAAATTTGGTTTTGTTATAGAATATCTTGTTTTTTCCGTATATGGTAATTGAGAGTTTTGCTGGGTGTAGTAGCCTAGGCTGGCATTTGTGTTCTCTTAGGGTCTGTATGACACCTGCCCAGGATCTTCTAGCTTTCATAGTCTCTGGTAAGAAGTCTGGTGTAATTCTAATAGGTCTGCCTTTATATGTCACTTGACCTTTTGCCCTTACTGCTTTTAATATTCTTTCTTTGTTTTGTGCATTTGATGTTTTGATTATTATATAATGGGAGGAATTTCCTTTCTGGTTCAGTCTATTTGGAGTTCTGTAGGCTTCTTGTATGTTCATGGGCACCTCTTTCTTTCAGTTAGGAAAGTTTTCTTCTGTAATTTTGTTGAGGATATTTACTGGTCCTTTAAATTGTGAATCTTTGCTCTCTTCTATACCTATTATCCTTAGGTTTTGCTTCTCATTATGACCTGGATTTTCTGGATGTTTTGTGTTAGGAGCTTTTTTTCTTTTTCTTTTTCTTTGACTGTTGCGTCAATGTTTTCTATGGTCTCTTCTGCACCTGAGATTCTCTCTTCTATCTCTTGTATTCTGTTGGTGATGCTTGCATGTATGACTCCCAAACTCTTTCCTAGGTTTTCTATCTCCAGGGTTGTCTCCCTTTGTGATTTCTTTATTATTTCTATTTCCACTTTTAGATCCTGGATGTTTTTGTTGAATTCCTTCACCTGTTTGGTTGTGTTTTCCTGTAATTCCTTAAGGGAATTTTGTGTTTCCTCTTTCAGGGTTCTAGCTGTTTACTTGTGTTCTCCTGTATTTTTTTTTAAGGGAGTTATTTATTAAATTCCTCTATTGTCATCATAAGAAGTGATTTTAGATCTGTATCTTGCTTTTCTGGTGTGATCTTTTATCCAGGACTTGCTATAGTGGGAGAACTGGGTTCTGATGAGGCCAAGTAACCTTGGTTTCTGTTGCTTATGTTCTTCTTCTTGCCTCTCGCCATCTGGTTATCTCTAGTGCTACCTGTCCTTGCTGTATCTGAATGGAGCCTGTCCCTCCTGTGATCCTGGTTGTGTCAGAACTCCTCAGAGTCCAGCTGTCTTTGTGATACTGTGATTCTGTGATTCTGTGATCCTGAGATCCTGTGGTCCTGAGATCCTGGGTGTGTCAGAGCTCCTGGGAGTCAAACTGCCTCTGAGATCCTGAGATCCTGGTGTGACCAAGATCCTGAGATCCTGTGATCCTGTGATTCTGTGCATGTTAGAGTGCCTGGGAGTTCAACTTTCTCTGGATGTTGTGGGACTTGTTACAAAGCTAGTGCCAAAGGTCTGCTCAGGGTAATGGCTCAACCCAGAAGGAACCCATGCCACTGGCCAGGTTGGGTTCCTGTGTCCCTGGATCTCTCTGGTTCCAGTTACTCCCCCGGTGTTGCAACTGATGTTGTGACCTCCTCAGCTATGATCCTGGGCGTGTTAGTGCACCTGGGAATCGAGCTTCCTCTGGGTGTTGTGGGACTGAGTGCAGAGCTAGCCCCCAAAGTCTAGCTCAGACTGGAAGTCTTGTCCTGTTTCTTTTGTCTTCCAACCTTTCTAATTTCTCTGGTTTTGATGGATTATTTCACATTATTCCAGTTTATCTTTTCTTTCAAGTATGTCATTATATTTTGTACATTTATAACCAATTAAGTAGACACACAAATAACAGCATAGTCATTTACAGGGACTTCTAGTATCTTAGAATATTTCATAGGCTAACCTTGTGCCCACAGACTTTTGTCTAAGTGTTTCTCATTGTCATCTCTATTTGGATGAAACAAGAAAACCAGAGTTGAGTGGTTCTTTTTGCCCAGATAGTTGATATGCTTTGGTTTTGGTATATCCTTTTTTATTCCCCCTTGGAATATGAGAAACTAGTTTCCTTTAAGGATCAACTTCAAAAAAAGAAGAAGATCAGAGTGTTCTGGGCTAATTTTTTAAATGAGCATTTCCTTTTCCACTTGCCAGAAGTTTGAAGGATAGATATCTGAACTTTACCTTAAAAACTAGTACAGCCCCTGTAGGCAAAACTTAAAGACTGTGAAGTCTATCTATGACTGACTGTGTGTATAAGTTTTTAACTCTTAGGCTCAGAGTAATCAGCCTAAATACATAAATACAATTTAAATTTTCAATTAGTTTTAGCTGATGTACTAACTATAAAGTTTCTATGAATAGGATGTTTCCGTGCATGTGTATAGTGCATTATTTGTACTTTAAGTAGTCTTACTAGTATTGCCTCAAGCTCCTAGGCTTCTGATCAGGGTATGCTAAAATCATTAATATTAGGGGGAAAGAGTTCAGTTATCTAATAGATACAAGAAGAGTTGGTGATTTTTCATTTATTTCACTATCTCTATATTTCTCTCTCATTCTCTCTTACTCTTACTCTCACTGTGTGTGTGCGTGTGTGTGTGTGTGTGTGTGTGTGTGTGTGTATTTGTGTGTGACACAATTACCAAATTCTTTCTAGTAACACCATTTTTGTCTTCATGGAAGAAGTATATGTATGAATACATGCACAACATGCCTGTGTATAGTTATGTATTTATGTAGGTGAGCCTATGTCTGGGCCAGAGAGTGATGTCAAGTATCCTTCATAATTGCTTCTGAAATTTACTTTTAAATTTCATACATGAACATAATGTATCTTGGCCATATTCACCCCATACTCTTCCTCTCTATCTCCCATTCCTCTCAGCATATCTACCATCTCTGTACCAACTTCATGTCTCTCTTTTTTATAACCCACTGAATCCAATTATTGCTATCTATATGCTCAGGTATATGGAGTGATCCACTGTGTTATCGGCAACCTACCAGTGACCACTGCCACCAAAGAAAAGCAGCTCACATTCTCTCAGCCTCCATCATTTGCAATTTGCTCCTCAACTAGGAATCAGGCATTGGGATACCCTCCTCACCCCCTGGTGAAATTTTTAACTGTTTTTATATTGTGCAGGTCTTTCACTGATAATCACAGCTGCTCTAATTCCATATGTGCAACAGCCATATCATCTCCAAAGAAAGAGAATTTTGCATCTCTCCTCCCCATCCTCCAGCTCTTACATCTTTCTACCAATACCCTCTTCTATGATGTTCTCTGAGACTTTTGGAGCTATCATAGATGTTTTATTTATGGCTGAGCACACACAATTTCGTATTCTCTTCATTAACCAGTACCCTTTACAATAAGACACTTCTTTTACCAGTTGAAAGGAGTAGAAATCTATGGATGTAACATAAGTATTTATAATGGAGTTTGGCAACATGAGTTTAGATAAAACAACATTATGCTCTTTCTTAGTGTCTATGGCTTTGTTAATCATGTGTTATGATCATATGGGGAGCAGGACTCAAATCTAATCAAGACATTGGTTACTCCTGTAATCATCTATAACATTATTGTATAGTGGGTATATATTGCCTTGAATGTCAGTATTATAGTATGCAGGGTCCATTGCCAGGTAAGACCATTGATGTCTTTTTTCCCACAGAAGCATGCATAACAATGTACAGCAGTATAAAAGTTAGTAAATACAAGAACAGATACCTAGCAAGTTCAAAGTTATTTCTCTATATCCTGTAAGCAAAGTGCCTATACATGTTATTTTTTTTTGAGACAATGTTTTTCACAAAATTTGGAGTTAACTAATTCAGCACAAAACCTGTCCAGCAAGCCCCAAGGGCCAACCCTCCTATGGAACACATTTCCTAATCCTAAGATTATAGATATATGCTGCTGTCCTTTGTGTTTACCTGGCTTGGCATTTGCTGGGGAGATGAACTTGGGTCTTTATGTTTGGGTAACAAGTACTTAACTGACCAAGCCATCAGCATAGCCACTCTATTAAAACCTCTAATAACATATTCTAGTCATAATTTTTGATGGTAGTAGTTTTCGTCACCTGGATTGATCTTGAAAACTTTTTTCTAATGTTTACCTTTTCATATAGCTTGCCTTAAAGTGTTAGTCCTTGGACACCATATTGAGTAGATTTTATTGTCTACTTGATGTATCCTAGAGCCACATAAGAAAAAGAAATCTTAATTGATTTTGCAGATATGATTGGTCTGTGGCCATCTGGTCCGTGATTTTCTTGATTGATATGGGAGGGCTCAGCCCACTGTGAATGGCTAGGCCTAGGCAGATAGCCTGAAATATATAAGAACATTAGCTGAGTACGAGTCATGGAAAAGGCAGAGAAGAGGTCCTGCCTCTAGATTCCTGCTTTGAGTTTCTTCCCTGACTTTTCTTGATGATCTACTATGATTTGAAAGTTAAGTTAAATAAACTAGTACCATCTCCAAAAGCAGCTTTTATCACAGCAACAACAACAACAACAAACACTAAAACATATTCCACTGGCCAAAATTCCAATGAATAAATAGATTTGTCCAAACTTATCAATATTCGAACATTTTTGGTGATGACTTATGCCCAAAATAAACAATTAAAAGTAAATTCAGCTTCACATGACTCTTAGTATTCCCATATTTTATCATTTTCTCAGGTTATTTGAAATACATCCTAGGATGCCCTCACCTCTAACCTCGATCAATCATAAAACCAGTCTCTTTAGTGTCTAGCTTTCACACATTCTACAAATAGTCACCACTATCTTTGCCTGGAAAAAAAATATCTTTTTCCTTTGGCCTCACCACTGTGTCAAGTCTATTTTTAAAGCTAATTTACGTTGTGTGCTTTGAAATTCTATAGTCATCACAATTGGGGCAGGAATACTTCTTGACCTCATCCATCCTGTAATTTTTCAATTGTGGAGATTTTGCTTTCTCCTTTAAATTTTAGAATTTAATGTATCAGGTTTGAGCCTTAGAATGTTTATATTTTTCTTATACTAAGTCTTTAGCCCAGAGCTAGGTACTTATTCGGCATTGAAAAGGCATCATTGATAGATTTTCATATATCAGTTTTTGGTAGGAAAGTTTGACTACTCTGCAGACTGAATTACAGACATAAACACCAACCTCCTGCTTAATTCCAAAAAAGCAAATCACCTCTAGATTTTTAAGAGCTGATAATTAAGACACCTCATATATATTAATAGAATGAAGAAGGATCAGTTTTCAATCCTCTCTCCAAATTCTTTCTGCAGCCTGTGGAGATCTGTTTTTGGAAACTGCATTAGAGATGAGGAGGGAAACGCTCTGTGGCATGGAACAGGATCAGCTTTCTGCCCCGTGCCTGGCAGAGACTGTGACTGCCTTCCATGTGATACTTTAAATCAAATGAAATTTGTGGTGCCTCTGAGGCTTCTGCAACTACTAGAGCTTCTTCCACAGTGGTTTTACATGATGCTAACACAGTTGAATACAGTGGGATTTACCAAAGGAAGGGAGAAAACAAGGAGAACAGAAGTCAATGTAAATTGTAAACATCATAAATTCCCAACAATATGCTGGGGGGGGGGGTTGGTTAGATGAGGAATTCTAGCTTCAGGCTGTCAGTAAAGCAATTAACATAAAGACAAATAGTAGCATGTGATCTTAAAGATACATACATGTAAAAGGTCATAGAGGACTCTCTTGAATTATATGCACACATTATCAAGCCTTGGACAATGGAAAGAAACAGAAACAGAGTTAACTTTTAAAACTGTGTAGAACTTACTTTAGGCTTCATATCAGTACAAGGGATTCCCAGATTCTCTCAGCTCTCTTCTGTCAACTTAACTTAAAGCTTTTCCATCTCTCAAAGAAGAACTAGGAAAAAGTGTAAACCAAACTAATATTAAATGCTAATAAAAACAAAATTAAAATGTTTTGGGAGGAGTCAAAAATCTGAAAAATCTTTCTTCAGATAAAGAAATATTTATATTTAATACTGTTTCTTTAAATGTGACAGTGGTTGTTTTCATTTTTCAAATCACTTATTTGAACTTATTTTACTATCCCAACTTCACTGTCGGTAGAGTACAGATTCTTTCCAGTATAAAAGATGAGTTAAAGTGCAGTGCCAGTTGAGAAATGACTTCATATGTTTCCAGATTGACTTTGTACTAGTCAATCAGAGAAGCCTTTTCTGTATTCATGATTGTATATCCATAAAGAAGATAAAAATTACTTTTGTCACCCCCTAATTTTCCATATAAAGTATTTTATGGTTACCAATGTATGTCTATATTTAACTAGATACCCCAGAACTTAACAGTCATTTTCTACCATTTTCATTTGTTCTTTTTGGTCAAAAACATGAGGAAGCAGAAATGTCTTTAATGAGGAAAAAGCTAGATACTGTTAAGACTCTCACTCTTTGAAGAAACAGGAACCAATGATAGTAATCCAGCTCTTCTGTTTCTGGCCACCCAAGGCCCCTTGCAATTTGCTTCAGAAAGAAAACAGAGAGACTAGGAGAAAATATCACTGAGAACAAGGTTTCTTCCATGAGTAGAAGTAGAAGAACAAGATGGGAGCAAGGTTTAGAGATATTGGGTCCATGGGGTGGACAGGCAGTCAGGTTTTGGACAGGACCAAGTACTTTATTAGATAACAAACAAGGGGAGAAATGGGAGTTTTTCTTATATTTGGAAATCAAAAGTCACTAAATACCTTCTGTTTATTTTCTGCTTACTGTACATATGTTCACTGTGTGTTTGTTTGCTTGCTTGCTTGCTTGTTTATCTGGTTGACTGCTTTTGTTTTTATTATTGCTTTGGTTTGGTAGATTTCAAGACAGGATTTCTCTGTGTAGCCTTGGCTGTCCTAGTACCCACTTTGTAGACCAGGCTGGCCTCAAACTCAGACATATCCACTTGCCTCTGCCTCCCAAAAGTTGGGATGAAAAACATGTGCCACTGCCCAGGTTTATGCTCACCATTTTTAATTAGTTAATTAATTTTATATATTTATTTTATATACATTTGGCATTTGTTGTATATGTATGTCTGTGTGAGTGTCAGATCCTCTGGAACTGGAATTGCAGATGGTTGTGAGCTAATATGTGGGTGCTGGTAATTGAACCCAGGTCCTCTGGAAGAACAGCCAATGCTCTTAACTGCTAAGCCATCACACCAGTGCCTATGCTCACCATTTTTAATGTTTCCTTCTTTACCCCTTTATAAACTTAACTTCTAACATAAAACCTATGCTCGTACAAATTATTTCATTGTGTCATTGTGTAAAGATCCAATTAGTTTTCATAAACTCAATTTTGAACATTAAAACCAATGTTGGCTTGTTTTGACACAAATCATATATACTCTATTTATCAAAGCCCAGTGACATGATGTTGCTTCCTTTTTTTGATTAGTAAATTCCCCATGTCTGACTTTTCTTTCTTTCCTGTTCTTTACTTTTTTTAATTATTTATTTATTTTTTGGTACTTTATTTACATTTCCAATGTTTCCTCCTTTCCAGGTCTCCTGTTTGGAAACCCCCTATCCCCTCCCCCTTCCCCGCCTCTATGAGAGTATTCCACCTCCCACCCACCCGCCTACCCACTCCCGTATTCCCATATTCCCACCTTGACATTCCCCTAACATCCTTAGTCATCAGGGAAATGCAAATCAAAACAAGTCTGAGATTCCACCTCACACCAGTCAGAATGGCTAAGATCAAAAACTCAGGTGACAGCAGATGCTGACGAGGATGTGGAGAAAGAGGAACACTCCTCCATTGCTGATGGGATTGCAAGCTGGTACAACCACTCTGGAAATCAGTGTGGCGGACCCTCAGAAAAATGGACATAATACTACCTGAGGACCCAGCTATACCACTCCTGGGCATATACCCAAAAGATGGTCCAACATGTAATAAAGACACATGCTCCACTATGTTCATAGCAGCCATATTTATAATAGCCAGAAGCTGGAAACAACCCAGATGTTCTTTACTTTTTGTGTTTTCTTAAAAGAGTACCATGTCCAATAAGAGTCCAGAGGCAAGCGTGCTGGTTTAGCATCTTGTAGAATTTGTATGACTGCTTTCTGCCTCTTTCAAACCAACACCGCCAAGTCTACTGTCTTTCTTTCAGGCTCCTCAAAGAACATCTCGGAGAAAAAGAAGTTGAGTTGACACTTATCTTTGACTCAGTGGTAGAAGCTGACTTGGCTAATTATACCTGCCATGTGGAGAACAGAAATGGACGAAAACACGCCAGCGTTCTACTGCGGAAAAAGGGTATTCTTTTTCATAACTACAACTACG
>CM052722.1:74351536-74409777 GCA_028551405.1 Uromys caudimaculatus
CCCCCCCCCCCCCCCCCCCCGTCTCCAAGAGGATGTTGCCCATACCAGTGCCATGCCCTAGGGCCTCAAGTCTCCCGAGGATTAGGAACATCTTCTCTTACTGAGGCCAGACCAGGCAGTCCTCTGCTGTATATGTGTTGGGAGCTTCGGACCAACTCTTGTATGCTGCCTGGTTGGTGGCTCAGTGTCTGAGAGATCTCAGGGAGACAAGTTAATTGAGACTACTGGTCTTCCTATAGGGTCACCCTCCTCCTCAGCTTCTTCCAGCTTTCCCTAATTCAACCACAGGGCTCCCCATCTTCTGTCCATTGGTTGAGTATAAATATCTGCATAAATGTTTCAGTCAGCTGCTCGTTGGGCTTCTCAGAGGACAGCCATGCTAGACTCCTCTCTGCAAGCACAACATAGCATCAGTAATAGTATGAGGCCTTGAGATGAATCCCGAATTGGACTGTCTCTGGACTACCTTTCCCTCAGTCTCTTCTCCAATTTTGTCCCTGCAGGTTTTTTTAACTTAAATTATTTTATTTATTTACATTCCAGTTGTTTCCCCTCTCAGTCCCCCCTCCTTCAGTTCCTCATCCCATTCCTCCTCCCTCTTCATCCAAAAGGGTGCTTTTCCCCCCTAACCAGGTCTCCCCCTTTCCTGGGGCCTCAAGGTTGTCTAGGATTAAGCACAAAATCTCCTACTGAGTGGAGACCAGGTAGACCTCTGGTACATATGTGCCAGGGGCCTAGGACCAGGTTATGTTTGCTCCTGGTTCGTGGCTTAGTCTCTGGGAGCACCCTGCAGTCCAGGTTAGTTGAGACTGCTGGTTTTCCTATGGGGTCTCTCTCCTCTTCAACTTCTTCAATCCTTCCCCTAATTCAACCATAGGGGTCCTTGACTTCAGACCAATGATTTGGTGTGAGTAACTGCTTCTGTCTCAGTCAGCTACTTGTAGGGGCTCTCAGATGAAAGCCATGCCAGGCTCTGGTCTGTAAGCATATCATAGCATAATAGTGTCAGACCTTGGTGTCCCCATAAGATGGATCCCAAGTTGGGTCAGTCATTGGACCTCCTTTCTTTCAGTCTCCTCTCCATTTTTGTCCCTGCAGTTCTTTTAGACAAGTACAATTCTGGGTCAGGAATTATGACTGTGAATTAGTAACCCTGTCCATCCACTTGAGGCCCTGTCTATCTACTGGAGGTGGATTTGTTGAGTTGACTCTCCCCAATGTTGGGCATTTTGGCTAAGGTCACCCCAAAGTTATCCCACCACAACCAACCTTGGCCACCCTAACACACATGGAAAGCAAGATAATTACCTAAAATCCCATCTCATGAAGATGATAGAGGCCTTTAAGGAGGATATAAAGAACTCCCTTAAAGGAATACAGGAAAACACTGGTAAACAGGTAAAAGCCCTTAAAGAAGAAATAAATAAATCCCTTAAAGGAATACAGGAAAATACAATGAAGCAGGTGAAGGAATTGAACAAAACAGTCCAAGTGCTAAAAATTGAAATAGAATCAATAAAGAAAACTGTTGACTTTTTTAAAGGAGCAATATTTTGCTTGCTGAGCATACTAGCAAAAATAAAAAGCCTATGACCTTTAATAGCATAAGGAAATGAGTAAATGAAATAAAGTCTGATTATACATTATGTCACTTGACATAAAATGTGCCATGTTTGTAATTCAAAGTGATACATAAAATTTAGATATACTAACATTCAATATGTTCTCTGTATTTCACTTCATTATGTGCTATATTGCTTAGCTGAAATGTTAGACGTTATGTTAACAGATTAAAACAAAGTTACTTTTTAAATTCCAAAATAAAATGTAACATAAATTATCAAAATTATCAATAATGCCATATAAGAAGAGTTATCATGAATACTCCAAGTTATATTTTGTCACATGACTTGGTATTAAAAGACCTTCAATGGGTGCATATATTTTAAGTACTTTGGCCTTTCTGGAAAAGTCCCTCTTAATAGTTTGTTCTAGAATGTGTAGAACTGTGTGTGATGGGGAAGAAAAGAAAAGAAAAAAGAAAAAGAAGCAAAATCTACGCAGAAAGGGGTAAAATTAGACAGTGCCAGAAACGCATCTGAAAAGGCTTTAGCAGAAGTCTCCATTACTACAGAAAAGGCAAGATAGTTTGTGTGTTCACCTGGGAAAGGTTTTGTAAATTTAACAGAACACATGTTCTTAATCAGACCACTTGTTGCCTAGGCTATAGAACAATAGAACAGATTAAATCAGCAAAATCACTACTTGCACCTACTGGCCAAGATGGAATTTCCATTTTCTTGCCAGCCCCAAAACTTGAGCCTGACCAGAATCTCCAGAAGAAGCAAGAAAGCATGATTTTTCTGAGAATACTGCTTGTATCTCAGCAGTAGCATTTCTCACATGATGGACTCGATGCTATCTTCAAGGCATATTTATGCATAAATGGGGTCTAATATGGAAAGAGAAGTCAGTGTAGCCAGTTTCAGGCAATTTGGTTCAGCCACTTGGTGAAATATAACTGACATGCCTGATTAGTGTTTCTAAACCCTAGTCTCCTGTATATACAAAAAGAATAACAATATCTATCTTGTAAAACTAACAGTTTAAATAAACAAGTACTAGATATAAAATGTATCACACTTAAAAAGTGTATTTTATTATATTGACTATTGAGTAAGTTTTCATCTATATACCTTCCTACATTAGCACAAGCTTAGCTCTAGCTCACATGCCTTGTGGCAAAAGTTGCTTTGTCCCTGTATTTTTGGTTCAGAGATTCTGCTAGCCAGAGTTTGCTGCTGTACTTCTGTGTCTTTAAGCAACTTAGACAGTGTTTTACTACTAATAGGCACTTGGATTGCATCCTGGTTGAATAACTGATTAAAACTCTCTTTTATTATTGAGAACTTGTGTAGCAAGCACATGCTAGGTATTAAGAAACAGACAAATAAAATAGACATTCCAAACCTCTGAGATAGTAACAATGCAAAGAAATATAAACATTTAATAAAAGTTATACAAAAGACACACTTTTTTCTTATTTGCTTTTTCTTTTTTCAATTTGGACATTTCTTTAGGGAGAAAACCATGAAGGAAGGTTTGTAATAATTCAATCAGTGGGAACAGATACAATCTGAGTTTTAAAATAAATCTATTCTATTTAAAAGTAAAAGCAACAACTAGCAGTTCTTAAAATTCTAGAAATCTGAAACTGGACATGAGGTGACACCGTAAAAGTCTACTGCCTTCCGTATCATCCACAAAGAATTTTGACTAAAATTATTACTAACTGGCAACATTAATTCTCATTTACCTTATACTTAAATATATGTTGTGATTCACTTTTTTTCCAGCTTCTCCTTTCCATCTCTGAATTCTCAGTCAGCCTCTATCTTGTAGCTTTTCATTTCTTTATTATCAACACACATAAAGTCCAGACTTACATATCTGTCTAGTTAATAATATATAAAACCTTAGGTACATCAAGCTTCTCTTGGCCCAAACAGGATGCCTCATTCACCTGCCTATACCCATGATCTTCTGTTCTTCTTCATCTTCATCATCATCGTTCTAGTTTTTTTGAACAAAAATACTCAAAGCCAACCTTCAGTTCTAGCTTTTTCTACTCATGTCACCACTAAGCCCCATGGTTCAACTTTCAAAGCCTAGCAGAGCTTCAACCACTTCCTCGGCTTGACCGCTGCCAGATGAGTCGGAGCTCTCAGCTCAGATGAACTGAATGACACCCCAAACATTTGCTATTGCCCAATCTGCTCTTATTGCTGATCTCACTTTTTACTATACTCTAGATCAAATGCTATGCTCACTAGCCTCCTTTCAGTTTCACAGGCTCAACAAGGATTGTCCTTTCTTAGATCTGTCTCCATTGTTTATTTCTTCTGCCTGGAACATTTTCCTCCCTCTGTTCCCATGGTTGTCTCCAGTCACATGGGCCTCTTCTTATGTGATCTACTCAGTGGGCATTCCCTAGACAGCTCATATAAAGTGCAATTCATTATCTTTTTTGTGCTTTCTACGTTTCAGTTTCTTTCCAGTGTATGCATTCATTAGTATTGGTTCTTACATTGGACATTTGTTTCTTGCGTTCCTCCTGCCAAAGAGTGTTCCTTCCATAAGTGTAGGGATTTTTCTTGCATTAGTGACAGCTGTATCCGTAGTACATAAAACATAATGAATACTCAAAAGTGTTTGTTGCATGGAAACTCTAATCATATATGACTGGCCCGATGCAGTGGGAGAAAAGATAAAAGAGATTCATAAAACAAGATTTTATCTGTGATCTAGTCTTGACTGTATACCCTCAGTTACTTAACGTCATTTTTTTTTCTTTTTAAAGATTTTAATTCTCAGGCTCAGAGGTGAAAAAGCCAAATGTCTCAAAGGCCAAGCATATATACAAAATAAGCAGATTGACTATTAGGAAAAAACCGAAACAAGATCTAGACAAAATATACTTTACTTAAAGGACAACCTACCACTCTGTTCTAGAAGATTTTGACCCAGGGTATGAATGCTTCAAAGTTTTCAAGTGAAGCTGAGAGTTAAGATGCTTTCTTTTAAATTTATAAACATTAATACTCATTTTTCTTGGCACATTTTTATTTTAATATAATTATATTTGACACATGATATATCAGTTTGCATTCTTCTAGGCAGAAGTCAAAGTTTTTTGCCATGCTTTTCTAAAGAACAAGGTTAATTTTTCTTCATTTGGTCTTCGAGTTCTCAAAACTATGAGGGGCAAAAGTACTCGGGAAACTGTTGTAATTTTTAAAATCCTATCAAGGTTCCCTTGTGTTAAAATCACACACATACACGTTAACATATATAATATATGTTAATATTTTATATATGTTTATATTTAATATATTAACCTTGAATTTAGAGCTATTAGACTTTATCAAAATAGAGCCTGACCTCACCAGCTGTGATAATTCCACCTAGAATGCAAACATAAGCTTGTTTTATGGAACAATGACTTCTTAATGAGCTGTAAGTCAAATATTTGAAATCCCCTAAGTGATCATTATGGAGAAGAAATTTGTGATGAATCATTTCATGAAATCTAAAGGGCTTTTGTACAGTAAAAATTCACCTCTAACATATCCAGTCATCATGGACAGAAATTACAAAAATATTATACCCTTTAACTATATAGCTCCTAATGCAGCTATATTTTGTTTTCTCTGAAGAGCTATTAGAGAGAACATGTAACTGACTATACAGTAGTAAGAGATCCATCTAATTTTTCCCTCTTGGTGAACCAAGATCATGAACTTAACCTTAAAACATTCTGGTAATTAGGTCTGCCTCTCTGTACATACTCCCTTCCCCACAAAAATAAAAGTATGACACTAAATCTAAATCTCACTCTCTGCCTCTGCCTCCCCTCCCTTCCCTTCCTATTCCACCTCCTCTCCCCCACTCCCTCCCATTCGCCCCTCTCCCCAGCACTTTCTTCTACTCCACCTGGATTTTTACAGCAATATAGGAAGCTGTTTTAGTGTAAAAGGCTATATTGGATTGTGTAATTTATAAAGAAAACAAATACGATTTTTTGGTACTTCTGGAGGCTAGAATATCCAAGATTCAAGTCTTCATAGACCTTTATGAGTTATGTTTTACCAGTGTTCTGCTCAGAACTACTTAGGTTAATTTATTTTTTTTTTTAAATGATCCTTTCCCTGGAGTCCTCCTCTTTTTCTAAACTGTCACCAGACTCTCCCACAAGGCTCTTTGCACTGGCAATGTACATCAAATCTCCTTGAGCCTCTACCCATTCATTGCCCATTTTCAAAGCCACTGCTCCCTAGTCAGCAGTAATGTATGTCTTAATCTATTTGTCTGCTATAACAAAATAGCTTTAACCAAGCAGCACATAAAAGAGCACAGATTTGACACTTACAGTTCCAGAGATCAGTGCGCTACCATATTCCCTGTCTAGTAAGGACCATTTCTCATAGCTGTTAAATTCTATGTGATCTTACATAGGAAAACAAGTAAAAAGATTCTCTCCAGCCTCTAGAGGGGTACTTGTTTCCAAATCCTAATACCATTGCCCAAAACTAATACTGTATTAACACACAGTGTTTTGTCTAATGGTGGAATCAAACTCGGGACTCTAAAAAATGCAACAAACATGACTTTTGAGAGCATATCAACATTCAGGTCCCAGAATAAATTCCCTAACCCATTCATTGATGTTTGTTAAGAGAAGCAAGCTCAAACATTCATACACACACACACACACACACACACACACACACACACACACACAGTCCCATACCCTTTTCTCTTGTCTCTTGTCTTCACTTGCTATTTTTCGCATACAATAATATCTGACCTTTGTGTTCACACTGAAGAAATATATGGGCTCAAACTAAGAAGATATGAAAGAACTGTACATACACTATGAGTAGCTACAAAAAGTTATAACTACTCAAAAGTCTCCTCCCTGGCTACAATTATCCTAAGGAAGTATTTACAAGAAACAGACCAAAATAAATGACTCTCAGCTTCTCAGTCAGGAAATGTCTTGAAGTACAGATCCTGCTGTGATAGAAAATGGCAAATGCAAACAGAAGACAAAAGAAAGCCAGATGTCATTTGGCTGGTGGCAGTTTTACCCTCTGATTATAGGATGGATGTTTCTCTTTTGATAAGACTGCCTACGCTGAATCATAGAATACTTGTTGGGTCTCAGAGTCAAGGTTCACAGTTTTCAACTTTAACAGCCACCATTATGTAATATTTTTCAGAGGCATTTTTATAAAATGGATCCCCCAAACCACAAAGGTACTTTTCACCCCATGATTCTCTTCCATATATTTACTGCTGACATGGGTGCCTGCTACTCAGAAGCACAAATTGTTCCTGCTGCTGACGTTTTCCAGCTACCTAATAGAAACTGTACTCTGTAAATAACATAGAAGTTGTTGGGAAATTTTCCATTCAGTGACTTTGAAAACAGTTGAGAGCCGTTCTAACCAGAGAGGAAATGGAAGAGAAGGGGGGGGGGGGAGGAAGAAGAAGGAGGAGAGAGGAAGGGCAAGAGGGAAGAAGATGAGGAACCAGAGAGGCATGCAAACATTTACAGGTTAAGTTGAACATGTCTTAATGTAAAAACAGGAACAAAGCCAGGGGAGTCAGTCAATCAATGAGGTAAGTTGAAAGAGAAGTTGATTTTCAGAATAACAAAGAAACATTTATTGTTTCCAACACAGCAGTGGTCATTTACAATGTATTGTTGATGGAACCTGGGGAGGAAACAAGTGAAGATTGCCTTTTTTTTCCCAGTACAAATTTGTTATGGAAGCTTGCTTTACCCCCAGATAGCGGTAGGGAGTAGTCTCTAGGACACAAGTTTATAAGACATACTTAAATGTGTGGTAGGATTTTTGATTTTACCTAAAATGTAGGGGCTTCATTTCGAACTGAGTTCCTCTTTTAGCCAGTAAGGCAGAGATACTCACTTCCCATACCTCCTTGCTCAGTCCCCTCGGACTTCATGGGCAATTTCTCCTTCACAAGCAGTTCCCTTCTCTTCCCCTTTCCATCATGCCTCATTTTGTTTTAACACAAGAAGAGATGTTTTATCTCCATTTCCACTCTGTGAGTTTCTTAGTCAGCTGCATCGTGTCCAGCTCTCAGTCAATTTCATTGGTAAAACTTAATTCTTTCATCCTCCAGAAAACTAAATACTTTCCTTGACATGTGGAACCCCTATGAGCCCCCTCCTTCTGTGACTACAGCACATTTCAGTGTCCTCTTCAAAGCACCCTGTGAGATCTCCCCAGCTTATCTCATTGTCACTAGGAATTGCAGTCTATCTTCATTCTTTGGAGCCAAATAATGGGAACCAAATCCTCTACAAGTCACAGGGTCCAAGGAAATACCACCAACATTTCCATGGAAGAACATGTAGATGCTTTCCCATCATCACTTCCGGAAAGAGTAAATAATGCTGGGTGGAACAAAACGAGTCTTGAATTTGAATTTAGGAGACCACAGTTCTTATCCTATTTGAGACACTTTTAGATAGATGTCATTAGATAACTGATTTAAAATTCTACATATATAGATTTGGTTAAAATTTCTTGTGCTATAAGAATATTTACAAAGTAAATAATAAGATTATATATACGTATATATATATGTATAAAACTTCCAAAATATAATCATATATTTTATAAGTTATAATATGCTAAATGGGTTTTGTTACATTGACCATGACTTAAGTTTCTTAAGCAGTGGTCTTACATAAAGAAAAGGAATATTACCAAAGAACAGTTGTCTGTGTTTCTCAAGAGTCATAGCCAACTCAGAAATTTGAATATGCATACCCAGGGAAACTGACTGATGCCAACCAACCACAGTCAGAAGCAACTAATGTGCAAAATAAAATGTCATTTCCCTTGCCAGTGTCTAGTTACATGGTAAGCTGAATTAGTAGTAATAGAGTATTTGCTTGATAATTACAGAATTAGATTAAATGGAGACCACCTAATCTTGTAGGCAATTTCATTTAATTATGATGAGACCAGTGGATATTCTTGTCCTTCAAAGGAAAATATTTCTCTTTCCTGGGCTCTCTCAGATTTAGCATTTCTCCTTTAGAAAACGCTGAACTCAAAATATAAAATATCCTTTGACTTCTAATTTTTATAATTTCCGTGATACTATCCCTTTATTTTTTATGATCACTCTATATTTGTTAATATCACTAATTAAGCTACAGATAATCCACTGTTCTCTGAGCCTGGGAGACATTATTGTCTCATTCCATTATGTGCTGATTTAATTATCCCAACTCTCAGAGTTCCAGGAACGCCTCAGTGGAAAAGCTTAAGTATAGCGTACTTTGGTGTTGGCCAAAGAGGCTAAGTGACTAACGTAGATTTCTCGTGCACTTTTTGTTCCACTGGGTATATTATATCACAAATAAATTATAGTAATTTATTCAAATAAATATGGGGAATGGATAAGTTAATTCCCCCTACTTTGTGTGTATGAGATTATTTTCTACTGAGGTTAAGTGGAACAGTTAAATCTTGCAAGCTCGCAAGCTCATTAGATTTTATTTGGTTCTGAAAGTAATTTTATGGTGTTATTCTATAGCAGAAGAATAGAGCCTGTGACCTGAGTACAGAAGATAATCTCACAAAACCAACAAGATATTTTAACAGAAGCAACAAAACATTACCATGAATCCAAAATAAAGGCGCTTTAATAGTTCCCTAATATAAAATAATAATGTATATCTTAATATATAGTATTTATAATTTATAATAACAAATAATTTCTAATAAATTCCATATATTTATTATATAATAAATAATAATGACATCAAATAATAATAGTATAACTTTAAAATATGTTTGAAAATGCAATATTTTCTAAATTAATTGGGATCTAAGTATTTCTTTTATGATATGCTTACTACTTGTAATGATAAATCACTCAAAGCTTCAGAATATAATTAATTTTATTAAAATGTGGCTCATGATAACATATCAGGAAGAAAATGCAAAAGATATTGTGAAAAGAAAAGTAGAATGGTTAGTATATCTCCTACATAGAGACTTGAGGAGAAATTCTAAGTGTTGCTGGTTTAATTACCTTTTCTTGTTTGTTCTGTTTACTTCAGATTTAATCTACAAAATTGAGCTTGCAGGGGGCCTGGGAGCAATCTTTCTGCTACTTATATTGCTACTGGTGGTGTACAAATGCTACAACATAGAACTGATGCTTTTCTACCGACAGCGTTTTGGAGGTGATGAAACTACTGATGGTAAGCCATCTCCTTTTCACAAACTCAGTTAATAGACTAAACTGATGGGTGACCATGTAAGAGTCAATTTCTATTATTAGGAAACAGAAATTAAAATATTTAGGCATAAAAGATTATGACATGTACAACTTCATCTCAAACAACTTAGGAAAAGGGTATTTATGAAGAAAAACATGAATATGCAACTGTGGATAAAGGATAAAATGCATTATTTTATCTTATTCATGTAATCCTCTTATGTTGGGTATTGTTTCTAAATAAAAATATTAACAAGATGTTTCTTGATCTAGAGACAAGCAATCACTATGAAAGCCCTTTCCCACAAGAATAAATTTACGTGTTATGTTTGTCTAGAGAATTAAAACTTAGAGGTCATTTTTACCACTTGCTATCATAAAGAAAGCAAACAAGCACTCAAAAAATGTTTTTAAAGTATGGACATGTTCCTTTAACAGCTCAACAAAGTACATGAACCTACATATTTTGAATATTTTTAGTGTCATTCTGAAGATGACTCAAAAGATACAAATTTAGAGTGTGTCTGTTAGAGTTTGAATATGTGGCAACCCCCACTAACTCATATGTAGAAATACTCAGTAACTGGCTTGTAGCATTGATTTAGGAGGTTGTAAGACACAAAGGAGGTATGACATAGCTGGAGGAAGTTCATTGCTAGCGAATGAATTTATCTAGGCATCCATTTCCATCTCTGATCTCTGCTTCCTTGTCCCCCCAAAAGGTGAGCTCTCTCTTTGTCAAGCCTATCCCATTGCCATGAATTCCACCACACTATCTCCATCATAAAACTAAGGCAACAGACATTTTCTTTTGCTTTTTTTTTGTTGTTGTTTGGTTTTTCGAGACAGGGTTTCTCTGTGTAGCCCTGGCTGTCCTGGAACTCATTCTGTAGACCAGGCTGGCCTCAAACTCAGAAATCCACCTGCCTCTGCCTCCCCACATGCTGGAATTAAAGGCCTGCATCACCACTGCCCAGCCATATGTGACTTTTCTCAGGCATTGTGTCACAGCAAGGGGAAAGGTATCTAAAACCGTACCTTATAAATTTGTTATATTTTTTTGCATGACTTTTAGAAATCATATAGATTAGGTTATTTCACTAAGACCTACCCCCTTTAAACATTTAGAAGTGCTTTAATTTTTTTTCAAGAGAAAAATTGATATTTTTCTGGTTTTATATTTTATTTTTTATTATTTCAAACACTTTTTTAAAGTAAATATATTTGAACATATTCTTCCTTTCCCGCCCAGGCAAACTGCTATATTTTTTTTAATCAGCACCTATAAGAAATCATGTTATATCACTATATATAATGCCCTCACTACCCAACTACTATAAACCTTGGAAACATGTATGTAGAACGTTGTAGGTAAATCAGTTTTTTAAACAAAATACACTTTTCAGTTGCCTTTAAAGATGGATTTAAAGATATTTAGTTTACTGAAATATTGAAGAATAAGCTTTTACTTACATGTTTAGCAAAGTCTTTACCTTGAAGAAGATTTAATTAATGTGATGACAAAAATTTTGAGCAATCTGATTTTGACATTTTTGTTACTATTACATAAATACCAGTACGAGTGGATCTTAATTGACTATTGTTTCAAGTAAATTGGCCAAGGCTTCTTGATAAATTCATTTTGAAGTTGTGCATTTACTCAAGAATTATAGCAAAATGTTCTAAAAATTATATCAAAAAGATATATAAGAATATCTTCAAAGAGAAAAATAAGCCTTGCTCTGATCATAGTTGTATACATGAAAATGTAATCAGTTATATTCTGTTCCTATGTACAAGAACTAATACTGAAAATTATATTTCTTACTTACAAATATGAAATAACAGGTATAAGCTAAGGTGTGTGTGTATATATGTGTGTGTATGTTCTATGTAAAAGAACATAAAAAGTAGTCTCTTGTGTTTGCTTTGAGTAGCAATTATGAGCAATTTATTAATCTCAGTAAAAGACAATGCGATTTATTAGGTTACTCTACAACAATTCTTTGCTGTTATCATCTTTACTCAATAAGCCATAGTAACTACTTGTTGGATATGTACATGACACTAAGTTCACAGTAATAACACTGCATTTACAGGGATTTATTTTGTATCTTTAATTATAAGATGGTACATTTGATCAAAAGTGCCCAGTAATAAACAACATTTTAATTAGACAATTGTATGGAGTAGGGTATGTTAAAGGGTCCAGCTCACTTCAAAGATCTCCATTACAAAGGAATATTTAAATATTCTACATGGAAATTTGTTACTTGAACATATAATCTCTATACTAGCCTAAATAAATCCTAAAATTCAACAAGGGTATGGTAAGGATGAATAAATGAATTTTTATTTTTAATTATTTTTAATATTTGCTGTGTGTATATAATGCACGCATATGAACGTATGACTGAGCATGTCCATGTGTGCACAGGGTGAGGCAAGGGGAGGACACCTTCTATCAGTCTCTGACTTTTTAAAGATGTCTCTCACTGAATTAGAAGCATTCCATTTCAGGTAGCTTCAGTGGCCTCTGTGTTCTTAGAATCTTCCTGTCTCTGCCACCCCAAACAATACTAAGTATAAAAGGAGAGATTCCATTTCACATTCGAAGGCTTGCACATCAAGCGTTCAAGGAAACGCATTTTAACATCCTTTTAGAAACATACATTATATGATACAAATGTCAGCCTATATGCTACCAAATTCTTTATTTTGTACATTTGAATATCTTACCAACACAAATTAGATTTTCTGAATACATTTTTGTTGTGTTTTCTCTTTGACTATGTCTATATATACGCACATACAATATGCGTAGATATATAGTGACTGTTTTAGTTAGGGTTTCTATTGCTATGCTAAAACACCATGACCAAAAGCAACTTGAGGAGAAAAGAGTTTGTTTCATCTTTTAAGTATCAGATCACAATGTGTTACAGAGGAAAGTCAGTGTAGGAGCTCAAGACAGGAAACTGGACAGGAACTGAGGCAAGACTATGGAGGGATGCTGCTTACTGGCTTCATCTCTGTGGCTTCTGAGCCTGCTTTCTTATAGGACCACCTTCCCAGTAACAGTACTGGCCATAGTGAACCAGAGCCTCCCGCATGAATTATTAGTAAAAAAAAAAAAAAAAAAAAAAAAAAAAAAAAAAAATCCACAGGCCAATCCAGTGGAGAGATATTCTCAGTTGAAGTTTTCTCTTCTCAAATGACTCTTGATTGTTCTCAAGTCAACAAAGACCTTTCACACACACATTTATGGGTTTTTTTAAGATTTTTAGTTTTGTATATGCATTTGCATTTCTGTATGTAGGGGGGTGCATGCGTGGGTATGAGTGCATGCTAGATTAGCATACAGGTGGAAATCATAGGACAGCCTCTTTTATTAACCCTCAGGCCCTTTCTACATTTTCATTGAGATATCTTCTCTGCCATTTTATAATCATTGGGAGTGCAAACATAGTCTGTACATGGTTTTAGGGGTATTGAACTCAGGACTTGATGCTTTCAAGACAAGCCATATACACATAAACATACATACATGTACATACGTGTGTGTGTGTATTTCATATAATGTTTTATGAAAAGGATTTGTTTTATAAAATAGACTTTGTCCAGCCAGCTTTGAACCCCTCGCCAATTTTAATTTATTTTGTTTCAACCCACCATAGATTGCTTCATTTACTTGGCTTATCAGGTTTTCAATAAATATTTGAGTCCCATTCTCTTATAGTCTTCCTCAAGATTGATACTGTACACCCATGCACATATAGCTTCTAAATTAGTTACTGGCTGTGAAATAATCAGCAAGTTTCCAGAATTTTGCTCCCTTTAGAAGCTAAGGGCTTAGGATTGGGTTCCATGTAGCTGCAGGAGAACAGGGCTGCACAAACAGGTCCCCTGATGAAGAGCACAATTAAAATTAGATCTTAAAATATGGAAGGACAGGTGTGACAAGAAAGCTCTTCCACAAATAGTCTGGTTGTCTTTACAACTTCTGTCTTCATTAGGAGAAGCATAGCTTTGGTGACCAGTGTGCCAGCGGCCTTCCTTCTAATGCCTTGTCTGTACTGTTATCAATTTTCTGCTTCTGCAAATAAGTTTAGTCAGCATAATTTAGCACTGACCACTCATTAGTGTTGTCTAGAAAAGTGGTGTCACTGAACTGCCTCTCGGTTTTCAAACAATGGCCAAGCCTGGCTGATAACTTTATTTGCATCATGTTGATGCTTTTATTCTATTCATCTTGTCCTTCTTTGTGAGCAACAGCTGTGGCTATTCATGAAAATTTCTTGGCTCTCTGCAGAAGGCTGAAGTGTCTTTTAAAGCTGTAGCATCTGAGTCATTGCTGGCTCACTAGCTGGCATCCTAAAGTTTCTGAGACATGTGACATGGTAGCTCTGAGAGTGCTTTTCCTGCTCCAGCCAGCTACAATAAGCTCATCAGTATTTATCCACCTTGTAGGGACATAACTGAAAGCAAACCACCATCTTCCAGAAAGTGATGAGCTTCCAGAATGCTAGATAAAACTGATTATCCAGATATTCAACATTCAAGTATTAGCATGCCAAACATAGATATTCTTTGTTATAACTGCTTTAGTGTATCAAAATAGAGAAATAGCTTACTAGAAGAGCATGTGTGTGTTGAGCTGTAATATTAGGACAGAGTAAAGCAAGTGGAGATAGTACCGGGTACATGTGAGTTTCAGCATGGTCAAAAAGGAAATCACCATAGTCTGAACAAGCAATGGGCTAAGGTTCTAAACATTCTCAGAAGGTAGGTGATTGATAGAGTCAGGTAGTCACTGACAATGGCTAAGCACACATTTCAAGCTCAACAAATCACTGATGAATATAGTAAGATGTGGTTCACTTTAGGTAGGTTTGTGAGATGGGAAACGACGGTCTGGTCTGACCCAGGAGTTTGAGGCAGCAATACTATCTAGCAAGAACAGTAAAATATATTCTGCTCATAGGAATAGAGCTTTTTGTCCTTTGGACTGTTTTATTCTTCCAGCTGTGCATCATCGGCAGCTTTGAGTCCCAGGTGAGTAATTATAGCTGGAGAAAGTCAGGGGCCTGCAGGTGCATCCTGTGCCTGATTGGAGCAAGGGCAGAGGTGCGAGCATTTCCAGGAGGTTCTTACATTAGCATTGCTGAAGAACATTTTCAGTTCCAAGTAGGGTTTTATGTATAACAATGGAATGTGTCCAATTTGCAAGCCAAAAGATCTTCTCAACCATCCAGGACAGTAATTTTTGGGTTCATGTGCTTCTAGACAATCAAGAAACCTAAGCAAGGTTTATAAGCCTTTTTTAGTTGTAGGGCATACTAAAATGTATTAAACTTTTCTCCTGATCTCGGGCACCATCTTAACATCAATAACCAGAGTTCGTTTCATTTGGAGGTAGCAAAGGGTGGAATTGTCCAAAGATTGGAACACAAATCCTGTATTAGAAGTTTCGGGGAGTCCCACCTACACCAACAATAGGGCATGCATATCTTGCTTTATACCTGTAGTTTATACTTCCATTCAGCCACTAGGACCAAAATATTAATAATGGAATAGGTTAGTAAATGCCTATTTTATTTTATAAACTATCTTATGATAAAATTTTAGCTACATTCTAATTAGATCTGTTTTAGTGGGAAATATTGATGTGTTTTAGAAATAAATGCTTACCAGTCCTTCAAAATCAATGTTTTCAAGAAACTGCTACTAATAAGCATTATTACTTATTCTTGAACTTATGCTTATGAAATTAACTTTAAAAAGTTTCTTTGCATAAGAGAATTTTGAGCATACAACAACTTTTTTGATAGGTTCCTACTAAAATATATGAGGACTAACACAAGAGATAGCTGTGTTCATTAACATTTGTGTTAAAATGCACGCATACATACACATTTGTACTTTAGACAGACTGGCTCTGAGCCAATACAGCAAAAGAGGATAAAAATAAGCTTAAAAAGTACAGTTAACTCCATGACTAAACATGTGAAGAGACAACTAATGTGGCCATATTGGAAGGAGGGATATTTTGAAACAAAGGCTTCTTTGGGAAGTTGTGTCAAATTACTTGGCTGAACAGGAATAACAGGCAATGCATTTGTATAAAACCCAGCTGCTGTTTCTGCTATTTGGTAATGAACTGCTTTTTGTATATGAAGATGATGACACTAACCAACTGGAAGTATGGCATATGCTAAGTACAGTCTCTAGGAGTGAAGCTGGATTACTTCAATCTTCCACAGTTTAGAGCCCAGCCCCTTTTGGATCTCGTGCACATATTTGTGCAAACGAGGTATGGTCTGTGACTAAGTGGCACAGCCAAACCAACTGGCAGAGGAGGCACTTGAAGGCTTCACATCCATGACTTTGGCTTATTTAGTCCTGCATTCAAACACACTGAGATAATCAGTTACAGACATCATTGAATATCACAAATGCAGAGCCTCACCAAAAGGCACGAAGAATAAATCTTTGTTATATTCTGTCCTGACTGTAAGGAAGCCGTTTTATAACAGTTTTAGTTCACTTCATTTGAAATATTTGTGTTTAAATTGACATTACTTATAACACATGAATTATTTTTCTGATTATTAAAGTTAGTCACTAATTACAATACTTATTTCTGCTCATTAGTTATCTTAGACATCTAATATTTAAAAGGAACCTTCTAATACTTTTTTGTTGTTGATCCTGTTGCTCTTTAAGACAACAAGGAATATGATGCGTATCTCTCTTACACAAAAGTGGATCAAGATACTTTGGACGGTGACAATACTGAGGAAGAGCAGTTTGCTCTTGAAATACTGCCAGATGTCCTAGAAAAGCACTATGGATATAAACTCTTCATCCCAGAAAGGGATCTGATTCCAAGTGGAAGTAAGTAACTTTGCATTTTGTATTTAAAACATTCTGTTTCTTTCAGCAACTTCTATGGAAGCAAGCATGCCTCAAAGCCAACATTTTAGAAAATTGTTTCTCACAGTAGATGGATTTTTTTTTCAAATTCAAATTGCTCCTTGTGTATGTTGTGACTTTAGAGCATCTGAAGTTTTATAATTTAAGTCTGTTTATAGAAGTTATACCATAAGTGTGATATTTATTACATTGCTTCAGTTTCTGAGATAATAATGACACTTCATTCAAAAACAAATTGTAAAATTCAGCAAACGCTACTTCGGTGTACTGCAGTGCCAAAGCTGGACTCCTGTCATTGTGTTTCTACTTATAACTACAATAAATGTCACTAATAACTTTGAATCTTTGCCTTTCATCCTTGTTATTCACTCTGCCTTGTCACTCATTCAAAGACTTATGGAAAAATCCACTTTTAAAGGTCTATGATGCCATTGGGAGCAGTATTTTCTGTATGTATTTAGTATTTAAATAAATTTTAAGATGTGCCAGACACTGTAGGTTTGAATGCTACTTTTCAGTAATGCTATGTATTGAAAGTTACGCTTGAGCTTGCAGAGTAAATCCAGTTTCGAGTAAAAATGAATGCTTTGTTCTTGTTAAAAAACATGTACTTTGTTCAGAACACGTACATGGTAAAATATAAGGAGAACCGATTCCTAAGAGATTATCCCTGCCCTCAAAGAGCTTTGAAAAATATTATTGAGGAAAAAATCAAGAGACTATAACATATTTGAATGTGTCTGTTAAAATTCTTAAAATGCTAATTTATACGATATGATATTTACAAAATAAAAGGAGTTTTATCTTTAGACTTGATGGCATTTAAGATAATTTCACATGTTGTCACATTTCAAATTCATATTTGTGTGTGTGCCTCTGTGTGTGCCTGTATGTGTGTGTATGTGAGAGAGAGAGAGAGAGAGAGAGAGAGAGAGAGAGAGAGAGAGAGAGAGAAAGAGAGAGAAGAGAGAGAAAAAGGAGAGAGAGAATGTTTATGTGCTTATCTTCCAGATGAGGAAATGGAAACGAAGCCTGAGATCACATGGCTGTCAAAAACAGAGCTAGAAATAGGTGATAGATCTCACTCTACTAAATCATGCTGTCCCTCAGTAATATTTATTCAAATCACCATCAGTTCACTATTGTCACTAAGCTATCGAGAAACAAGCAGGAACCAACTGTGTTTTGATTCTTTCTTTCTTTTTTTTTTTTTCTTGTGGATCATATGTATGTGCCTTTGAGTGCATTTATTAGTATGCACATTTAAAGCATATTCAATGATCAAAATAAAACAATATACACAAGCCCCTTTCCTTTCCTCAGTTAAAATGTCTCCAAGCTCATTTTTCCCATGGTATCTCTATTCATTTGTTTTGTGATTTCATGACTTGAAATACAATTCTATAGCATTTGATTGCCAAAGGAATGTCCTGACACCTCAGAGTCATTTTATGCCTCAATGTCTTTCTCCCAAATCATGTCCCTTGTGTCTTTTTCATTCTCACTTCAACTATCATAGTTCAGACACCAATTTTAGTATTCCAACAATAGTAATTATCTCTCCATTTCCTTTATACTTGCACTGTTCCACATAATCCATTAATACGTGCACATCCCCAAAAGTGCCAAAGCATTGTTCGACAAACTTTGATTTTTTTCACTATTTCCCTCAGGATAAAATGCACAAGTATTCCCTAAACATGTTTATAATTGGCTGCTCGCTTACATTTTTCCCTCACCAACCATTTTATTTGCTACCTACCATTACCTCTACTCAAAGACTCCACTCCAGCCAAGTTATGCCTACGATATGCATTTTGTGTGTTCCTGCACTGTTTCTGTTTGCATTTGCCTTGTATGCCTTTGAAGACTCTTGATTATTTTCCATATCAGTTACTGGAGTAATCTCTTTAGCCCTCAGTTCATGGTGAATATGTTGTACTTTTTGACTATTAGACCTATGCTATTATATTTTTTGGTCTTATAACTTTAGGTAGCTTTCCATTTATTTTTATCTTACGAATATCATTATAGGTCCCTTGGATAATATAGTGGATTTCATTTATTTTCATAATAATATTATGATTATGAGATAAAATTAAGATTTAAAGTGATATGGCGCCTCATAACTGTTGACTTTGTTTTAGCAGTGTTAGGTTAAGAGAAGAAAAAGAAAAGAAAATGAACAAGCACTTTACTTTTTTATTTTTTCTGTCTTAAGTTTATTAATTATTTGAAATTTTCATATAATGTATTTTGATCATATTCTTTCCCCCTTACCCAACTACTCCCAGATTGGTCCTCAGGACAAGACATGCTTTAGACCTCTTGACTATTAGTCTCCTAAACAATGTGTCTAAAACATGTGTCACTCTTACGCTTTATCTGTTCCTAACCTGAATGTATTCAGGTGTTCCATCTAGGACTTGGGTGTTGTTGGTACTTCTAAATGTCTGTAATGTCTCAGGACTATGATGGGTGAGCCAGCCATGATTGCAGCTCTCAGAGTTTATGTTCTATCAGAGGATTACACATCAAATGCAGCAGAGATTTGATAGTCCATAAAATATCATCTTCATAGTTTTTGAGATTTCACAATCATCAGAATGGCTGGAGATATTACCCAGGGTGGTGGTACATGGTAGAAGGTACAGAGGAATTTTTTTTCACAGCCAGCCATTTGAAAAACTATGCAACTTTTAGATGCAACCACTGGAGGGTGTTTGCTTTTAATCCTTCCTTCCTGAACTAGGGAATTCATGTTCTCTGAATTCCGATTTGCAAGTATAACCTGCAGAAGTTCTTTAAAAGGCTCTTTGACAATTTTTCTTTTCCATCAACATTTTGGTGCTAGCTGAGCAGTCACCATGTCACGATTAACGAGTTTTTCCTTGGCATTTTTAGCACGCATTCAGGAAGTCGATGAAGTATATGAATAATATACTTGATTTACACATGAATGACAGAGTAGAACATTTTGGACTTGGTGTATGCATGTTATTAAAGAAGCTTCTGTGGTCTGAATTTGCAGCCATTGGTACAGATTTAACAGGTTATGCTATATAAATAGAGACGCATTCCTGTGGGGGGGAGCCTAGTTACAATATTGTAAGCTGCTTTTGTCCCTCACATCTCATTTAATGCATATTGACCTAAGACTATTCCTTCCTCCAAAAGTAGCAACAAAACCTTTGAGGAATATAAATGCAAACTTCATACAATTCTTCTTAATCTAAAATAACTCTCTATGAATCAAATGAGTTTAAATGTTGCTCCTTTTCATGTATTTTCTGTCATGTATTGTTCTCTGCCTTTCCCACAATACCCGACTCAAGCCCATCAACTCAAAATATTTCTGCTGTCCAGAATTTTAAAAGCGCATGAATCTCCGTCTCAGTCTCTCTTGTTCTCTCTCCCTACCATTCTCTCCCTTTTGCCCCATTACGAATTCTCAGAAAGCTCAGATATAAAGATGTTGATCTTCAAGATGAATTGGTGTTGTTTATATTCTTTTACCACATGCCAATTGGGAAATTGCTATGAACCCTGGGGATGAGAATGTTTGAAACAAACATTTTTCCCTAAATGCTGAGACCAGGTCTTCAGATTTGGGACATTATTTTCCTGGCAATAACTATGTTTCCATTCTTGAACCAGTGGCCAAGATCTTCTTTATGTTTTCTCAGGTTAGGTGCCTAAATGTGGCAAGAATTTGTACTTTCCAGTAAGTTTGGTCTATTTCTTCCCAGACTAGAAACATCTGTCCGGAGAACAGTGAAAGCAACTTTGTTGCCAACAAGCATCTGTATGTCAGAAGTGACAAGCAACCAAAGAAAGCCAGATAGAAAACACCCTACTCAAACTGCCTAGAGACACAAACTAGAGAAGTAAAGATTTTCTCATCCTTGCAGCTGCTGAGTTTTGTGGTGTAAAGTACCCTACACAGAGCACATTGTGTTCATGGGGCCTAGTGGATCCTTGAGGAATGAACAGATGTGCTCTGAAGCTGACATGTGACCAACAGAACCCAGCTGTGCAATTGAGATCTTGAAATTGAGGACATTTTTGGATGAGGACCATTTAGCCTCGGAGACCCATCTTATCTCAGACTTTCTACACATATTATGAAGCAAAAAAGAATAAAAAGTTAAGGAATCAAGCTGAGGTCTGCTGGTTGGAAAGGGACAAGAGCATTCTAAGACAAAGAAATAAAACAGAAGAATCCATCCTATAGTCTTTATTTACCTTTAAAAGAAGAAAAATGAGATCCTTAAAAGTGTATGTCCAATATTTATTAAGAATTATGACTCAAGCTGATTCTGGCAGTAGCTTTGAACAAAAGTATAATCATGTGAGTGGCACCTTAAAGAAGAAAGAAAATCTTTCACAGGCATTACCTCAATTTCCCCCTTTTATTTATAAAAAGATTTGAAAGATCTCTACATGAACTATTTATGCATTATTATAGCAGAGAAAGACACTAGTGAGGGAAAATATTATTATGCATATGACTGACCCTTGAAATTATATCTCTAAATTCTACCTCAAATGTCATTTTTCTTTTTTACTTTTTTTCATGCCTAAGTTTCTATGAGGCTCTCTTACTCAAAAATCCTAGCACTCCTTCACAATTTTATGGGAAATGTTTCTCTTATTTCATGTATGTGTTAACCTTTCCTAATCTTCCGCCTTTTAATGATTAGGACTAGTCAGGTCATAGTTCTGACAATGAAATGACAAATGACTAGAGAATCCATCAGCTGTCAGGTGATACCTAGTGACTTCTGAAGTGAGTCATGCAAAAATATTTTTGTACACGGCCCTGTAAGTAGTCATTGCCAATGGTCCCTAGAATCGCTGAACAGATTGGACACAATTCAAGTAAGTTGTCTTTGGGGAGTAATAAAATCCATTTCCAGGCAATCTAATGTCTGTGACCTAAAAAGTGTGAGGCAGAAGTGACATGTACAACCAATGAAATTTAAAACATTGTTTGAAATTTACTCCCCTGGAATGAAATTAAGTGTCTTGACAATTTCCTTCATGCTAGAAACAATCAAGAGCAGAAATTGTATTCTAATCATCTCAAATTTTGCTAAGGTTAAATGGACTAGTTTTCACATCAACATTTGAGTTAGAAGTTAGAATCCATTGTACAGAATTTTAATCAGCAAATGAAGAGTTTAAAGCACAGGCACTTTTTCAATCGAATGAGCAGGATAAAATCTTGACACATAAAGAAATACAAAAACAAACTCCATAAGCAGTAATAGCTTTGTTCCAGAGTCAGTAAGGTGACACTATTGTGAATTAGTTACATATGCACATTTCTAGGGCTAGGGAAGAAGAGGATGGAGACAGACCGTGAGCATCCTTCAGCCCTGTTAAGCTCCACGTTACTTTTCTCTGAGTTGTCTTCAAATGTGAAAAGGTGAAAGACAAGAGGATGTAGACACCATTCCCACAGGTGAAGTGCAAAAACATGTCTGAAGAACTCGCTACCAGAAATAAGGCATCCAAATTCAGAATGTAAGAAAATAAAGTTTCCCTCAATACAGAGGCTCGCAGTAAACCTAAATTAAATGTTGATTTGCCCACCAATCATACATCATGGGATTCTTACCCTTGTTGGTCAAGAATGAACTTCCTGCTGCAGAAATGTAAACCTACTATCTAGCTAAGGACTTGAGAAATGTGGGGAAAGGGGAAGTTTTTGTAGGGCACGTAGTATCACACACGGGAAGCACATGTGTATGTATCATACACATGCTCCTGGCTCACGGAAAATAGTAGAGTCTGTCTCTGTAGCAATAAAGGACAGGATCTACAACTGTCAAAGGGGGATCAAGATGTCAAAGCTTTCATATCAGTCAATGTACAGTCAACCTGTATGACAATTCCAGTAGTATTTTTTATAATCATCTAAAATCCAAATAATATTTTCAATTAATTGGTAATAAAAATTACCTAACTAGAAGCCTCTTAGTATGCCAAGGGTCTGAAAATTTTTTCCATATAGGTGTGAAAATGGTTCTTTGTTATATTGAAAACATACAGATTTTTAACTTAATGTATTAACCTATATTTTTATAGATGCTCTTGATGTTTATCAGTTAGCTAATATTCACCAAAAACTGATGGAGTATTATATACTTTGATGCATACCATCTCACTCTAATGATATGCTTTGGTATAATAGTTGTACATAATTATGACTCTAAGTATACCCAAGTCCTGCCCTTTGAATCTGGCAGAGTACCAAATTATTCTATGCCTAGACCCAACATATTTGATTTTTAACTTAAAAAATATGCCATATACTCTGATAATAACTTCAATATAACTGCAAGTACAAATACAAACAAATTTACAAATACCTAATTAATCAGTTTGCAAAGTCATATGGTCAGTACCCAGAAGGTTGACCACCAAAGACTCTGTTTAATATGGAGTTTTATTATCTCTCTACATCTACAGCCAACCCAAAGCCTTGAAATATGAAGGATACTGAAGTCTTCAAAGTCATACATATCCCTCTAGACGCAGTTAATTAGGACTGCTATTCTCTCTGTTTCTATTTTATTTGTGTTTCCCTTTTCATTATGCCCTTTGCTTTATTAAAACAAGCGTAATTGATTTTCTCATCACTTTTCTTTAATTTAATCCTACTTCTATAAATAAGTACACTTATTGTTTTCTTTCATAAAACTCCTGAAAGAGATTTTTAAATCCAATTTACCATACTTTTAATAAGGTTTTATTAAGTCATTTTCATTGATTTCCACCAATAATGATGTTACCAGCATATATACAGCCAAAGGAGGTTCGAGTGACATGACATTGTCTTTAATAATGTGTTGTAAACAGCCAATCCTTGGATAAGAAGAAAGGAGATGCTTCTTGACATTGGCACACCGAATGTGGATTTTTTTCCTATCCTAACTTAAGTTCCTCTACCAAAATTCCATTGAAGCTTTTTTTTCTTTGCCTAGTAGTGAAGGTCATGAATAGGTCAAACGTGCTTGGATTCTGTCTGTGCTTTCATAGACTGGAGAGAAACGAGATTATCACGACAGCCTGCTTTGCCTTCTCTGCCATCTGAAGTTAGGTAAACCCAAAAGGTGCAAAAAGACATGGTGCTGTGACCTTTTATTGAAGGGATATTGTGTGTGTGTGTGTGTGTGTGTGTGTGTGTGTGTGTGTGTGTGTGCTTTATGTGTGTGGAGGGGGGAAGCATATTTTAAGGAATTTTTCCCTACTCCATCGCTAAATTTGTATGAACAAGTCAGGGTAAGATGTAGTGAGTATTCATAAATCCTGAGGATTTGGGTTTTTTTTTTTTTTGTTTTGAAAAATGTTTCTTTATTATCACATTATGGTAACAAGCTTTGAAATACATTTTCTGAAGGCTTCTAAAATGTCTCCCACAAAACCACAGCCTACCAGGACAAACCTGACTGCCTTTTGGAGACTGTGCTTTGGACCAGCAACGTTATAACTTGATACCTGTTTCTGCTTAGTTTACTTGGAACTGTTCCAAGTCTAACCACACTGCCTGGTCTATAATTCAGGTGTGGCAAATCTTCTCTATAAAGGTCAAGTTAGTGAATATTTTAAAATTTGTGGATCACATATGTTCCCCCTTGCATCATGTTCATTTTATTCATCATCCCAAAAAAAAGACACTTTAAAAATGTAAAAATTGTCACTCTTTGTTCATGGGCCACCCAAAATCAAGCCATGGGTTTTAGAAGATCTAGTTTAAAATCACAGTCATTAGATATAGATATACCAGCCAGAGGTGAGGGGTGAATTACCTTGATCACTTGCTTCATACGCAATAGAGCCAGCCAACAAGGACTCCCTGGCTAAAGACTAACATGTAAATTATTGGGACCATGCCTTGTTTGTTTCTTCTCCATTATACACATTTTTGCAAGAGCATTAGATTCTTGCTTTTCCCAAGGAGAAAGAAGGAACCAGGAGAAGAAGGGGGAGGGGCGAGAGAGAAAGAAATGAGAAAGTAGTGGAAAAAATCAAAGAAAGAAGGAAAACTCGGAGGTGAAAGATAAAACTAGAAAAATCAGAAAAGAAGAATAAAGAACGGGACAGAGCAAGTGATCGAAAGAGGTAAATGGTAGAAGGGAGACAAACAGAGAGTGAGCCAGACTGTGAGAGCAAGAGCACAGGCTCTCCTTCTTTTCCACAGAGCCAGGCAGCTCTTACAGGCACCTCCCCAGCTGCTTTCAAACAGGAGGTTGCTGCCCAGCCACTGATCACCATCCCAAGAAGTGAAATGTGGGCTTCACATCTGAAAACTTCCACTTGCTTTTTCACCAAGTGAAATGGAACACAGAATTCAAGGTTCAAGCAAATGGCTTGTGTTTTCTTTGGGACACTTGGGCTATTTCTACTCAGGGAAAATTTTGATGTACTGTCTAACTCCAGTGCATATGATTAATGTATATATAGGGCAAACCAGGATAATTCCATTTTTTTCTTCCACAGCAGGTTTTCAGCCCGAATTATCTGGATGCTTGCCTCAACTCTCCACTAGGCTTTGCCAGGATAAGCAGAGCCAATGTAGTATGCCGGAGCCTGGGAGCACTCCCTCTCTCCAAGGTTCCCTTCAACACCCACACCCTGTGCAGCTGAGCAGAGTGGGAACTGTCCTAATAAATTTCTTCTGGGGCAAAAGTTTCTAAGATGCCCCTAAATCCCTAAATGCATTCTGCTGCTTAGCTGTAAAATGGGAAAACATAATAGATATGTGAACTGGGAAAGCTATACTAATGAGAAAAATATTTTACCCTCTTCCTTTCCCCATCCCGGAAAGAGACCATCAAAGTTGATGTCTATGTTAGATAATTAAATCAATTGCTGATCAACTTGTAGTTTATTGTTACACAGAAATACATAGATACAGAGTTTGCTTTTTTAAAAACATGACTGAGTACTTAAGACACTTTTATGAGAAATGCAAGTGGAGTCATGGAAATTATCTTTATGGCTTCTGTTGTCTCTTCTTTCTGACAACTGCTGTTTCCTCTTGAGGTGACAGGAAGTTTTGCAGAGTTCATTATCCCCCTTCTTAGATCACCTGGCCCAACCATAACAATTGTCTGTAAGCATCTTTTTTCCTGCTTTAAATAATTACTTTTTAACTACTTCTTTAAGAAATTCACACAATGAGATGTGACCACATCCACTAACCTCCCCCAACTCCTCCCAGATCTGTTTCTACAGGTGTCTTTAGAATCTAGCCTGACATAAAAAAAAATAGTGTTGGTCTTAGGAGTGTGTTTACTGTGACTACTGCAAACGTTTGTACACTACTTTTTTAAATTAATTAATTTATTTATTTATTTTAAACTCCAAAGATTTTATTCCCCTCCTGGTCTACCCTCAGACTGTTCCACATCCTGTACCTCCTCCCTGTCCCCCTGTCTCCACGAGGATGTCCCCACCTCCCACCCCCACCCCATCAGACCTCTAAACTCCCTGGGGCCTCCAGTCTCCTGAGGGTTAGGTGCATCTTCACTGACTGAACCCAGACCAGGCAGTCCTCTGCTGTATATGTGCTGGGGACTTCATATCACCTGATGTATGCTGCCTGGTTGGTGGTCCAATGTCTGAGAGATCTCGAGGTCCAGGTTAATTGAGACTGCTGGTCCTCCTATAGGATCACCCTCCTCCTCAGCTTCTTCCAGCTTTTCCCTAGTTCAACCACAGGGGTCCACAGCTTCTGTACATTGGTTGGGTGCAAATATCTGCATCTGACTCTTTCAGCTGCTTGTTGGGTCTTTAGGGGGGCAGTCATGCTAGGTTCCTTTTTATGAGCGCTCCATAGCCTCTGTAATAGTGCCAGGTCTTGGGGCCTCCCATTAAGCTGGATCCCACTTTAGACACTACTTTTTAAAATGTCAAAGTCTGAGCTGCACTTGGGGAGACAAGATTATTAGTAAAAATTGAGTTTTGGAAAAGAAATTATACCAGACATTTCTATGAAATTACAATGAATATATCCACTACCATGATTCTGAGCATGGGATTTGTTTTATTTTTTTGTTTTGGAGAAAAGGTGAAAAGAATCACTGGAAAGATGCATGATAGTTTGTTTTACTGTATCTTACAGATCCAACTTCTAATGATGAAGCTTCTCACATAACTTCTTTCTTTTTGGGAGCAGAAAGGAAGGAATAAAATGAAGAGTCAGAGCTATTGATACACTGGGATAGTATCTTTCCACTTTAGTGAAACTTTCCACCTTTCCCTCCCTTTTGTTTCACCAAAGCTCTCAGTGACAAACCTCCCCACTGCCCTGGGTATAGTGATTTTGGAGAGTTCTTTGCCAACTTTTCGCTCTAAATAGATAATATATAAAGGAAAACACTTAAAATTATTGAGAAGTTGCATCCCAACTTAGTGAGTAGCCTCATCCGCTAACATACTGTCAAATGTACCTACTGCATGAGAGTATACCAAAGTAGTTTTATTAATATAATTAAATGATTATTAATCATTTAAAAATAATTAACAAGAAATTGTTAAATGAGCAATTCCATGTATCTCTTTCGAAGGTTTATTTTGTTGCTGCTGCTGTTATTATCAATGAAGTGCATAGAAATGTTGCTCATTGTTGGTTTTAAAAGCTTTCCTTCTGCCAAGTGGTGAAAATATGATCCTGGAAAAAAGAGGTCATCTGAAAAATGTGCATCTGTGGAATAAGTTTCTCTTTTCAAATGACTTGTACCAAGCTGTTTGATGTCCTCATGCTATGTGCTGAATGTGACCGCTCAAAAGCAATCAGTAACCTGGGCCAGATTCGAGCTAACAACTGTTGCTATGCTTCTGTATGCATTGCTTCTGCTAGAACATTAGTACATTAGGCAGGGCCCTGAGTTCTGCTTAGTAAACACTGCTTTCTGGTGTAGCGCCTGTGTCCAAGTCTCCATTTGTTAACATATGTGTATGGGCTTTACTTTATGGCAGATGAGACTTGAGAAGTGTGATTTCTAAAGGATTAAGGTGTGGGATAAACAAACCTAGATGTAATTGAGTCGTGTCCTATCATGAAAAAAGCCATAACATAGTCACCTCACTTTCAGAATTACAAAACAAAGTAATTTATTTCTAAGTATCTAGCCTTCCTCCCCTCTTTTCTAGGCATTGTATACCACTTCTAGACCCACTGCTAATTCCAACCTTCATTCTTCATTCTTGAAGCAGTAGAATGTTCCTACTTAATTCATGAACACAAATAACTTCCCTATCTATTAGTTTGAAGGACAATATTAAGGACTCAATGCTGCAAATGACAAAAGGTATTCTGATAAATCAGGTAACTGTGATTCTAAAAGAGACTGCCTACCACCTCTCTCACCATCTCTCATGTTGGTAGCACACACACATAGCTTCCATAATATTTTAGCAGTTGAAATATAGGTCGTGTGTACCATTATTATTTGTTAGTGAAAAATTATAAATAGAAAACACAGAAAGGAAGAAGAAACACACCAAACTCAGAAGAAAAATAATTATTTATTAAAAAAGTTTCTGTTTACCTATCATCAGTTGGTTGATGACTTGTTCACTGCAGAGTACTAACTAGTCTGGATGTTTGCCTTGAGTTAAGTGATTAAAAAAACAAAAAGTGCTGAACTACACCTAATCTCTGAAGAAGCAAAAGTGTATGTCATCAGTATACTGTAAGTAACAATAAGGTTATGAAAAGGATTGAACCAGTTGTTTATAATTTCTTAACTGTTGCAGAAATGAGCTTTCTGAATATGCAATACAAAAGAGAAAATATAATGGACTTTAGTTAAAGCCTGGGTCTAGAATGCAAGCCTAATGCTTTAAAGACAATGTCTTTGTTTTACTCTTTCTCTCTTTCTGTGATTTATAGCATATATTGAAGATCTCACAAGATGTGTTGAGCAAAGCAGAAGACTTATTATCGTGCTAACTCCAGACTATATTCTCAGACGGGGATGGAGTATTTTCGAACTGGAAAGCAGGCTCCATAACATGCTAGTCAGTGGAGAAATCAAAGTGATTTTGATTGAGTGTACAGAATTAAAAGGGAAGGTGAATTGCCAGGAAGTGGAATCACTAAAGCACAACATCAAACTTCTGTCACTGATCAAGTGGAAGGGACCCAAAAGCAGCAAATTAAATTCTAAGTTTTGGAAGCACTTAGTGTATGAAATGCCTATCAAGAAAAAAGAAACGCTATCCCACTGCCATGTTCTAGACTCTGCAGAACAGGGCCTTTTTGGAGAACTTCAGGCTATACCTTCGATTGCCATGACAAGTACCTCAGCCACAATGGTGCCATCGCAAGCTGATCTCCCTGAGTTCCATCATTCGGATTCGATGCAAATGAGGCACTGTTGCAGAGGATACAAACATGAGATGCCAGCCAACACCCTGTCAGTACCCTCCTTAGGCAACCACCACACTTACTGTAACTTGCCACTGACACTACTCAATGGACAGCTGCCCCTTAATAATTCCTTAAAAGAGACTGAGGAATTTCCAAGGAACAATGCCCTACTGCCATTATCATCCAAAGAGCTTAGCTTCACCAGTGATATTTGGTAGTGGGGGGAAAAAAATCTCAATTCCTTGGAACAACTATATGAGAATATGAAATTTCTGCTATACCGAGAATAAATTACACCTAAAAACATTGAGGTGCTGAAAACGTGAAGAAAAAGGCACAGCAATCATGTTTGTACTTAAATATTTTTATTTACATTTATAGAATAGTAGAGGAATAAAAGGTCTTGCTTTTGTAGTGTGGCATCTTGTCACAGTGTACAAATTTGATTTTTCCTGGAAAAAAATTGAATTGGTTCCTTTTCAAGTAGGTTTTATGGCACTATGTGGACTGCATATTTAGGAGTTTAGCATTTAAACAGTATTTTTCATTTTAAAAAAAGAATGAAAAAGAAAGAAAGAATGACAGAAAAACAGAACAAAAGCGAACTTGAAATTTTCTCTAAATTTAAAAATTCTGAATGAAGGTTTAAGGGAAAAGGGAGCTTCTATAAAGTAACTGAAAGCATCTGGGAATTGTACAGGAACAAAACAGATTAAGGCAGCCAATTGGAAGACTGTCCAGGAAGATCAGTTGAGAAAATGATTGAAACACTTACATCTTCTTCAACATAATGGACAACTCCTGTAGACTAAACCAACTGCTTGTAACAACAGCTTTTAATTCTAATAGACAAGCACATCAACTGTAGCCAAACTGGTAGGTAGGTAAACTATGTGCATTTCTTAATCAAATGAATAGACAGCACTAAGTTCTTGAAAAATTATTTTTAGTAAACCTTAGAACTTTCTGTATCATTAAAAAAACATTTTGCAACATTAAAGGGCATCTTAAAGTGCACAATTTATTGTTTCCTTAAACATTCACATTTAGATGTGGATTTTCCCCCAAACACTCCTGCCATCTTTTCTAAGATTTATGTGAAGATGTGGTCATTGCCCTACTTGTTTTTCAGCCTCATTGCAAGTTGAGCTTAAATATATATTGACTGCAAATGTCTGCAGTTGAAGAGAAGTAACGACCCTTTTCAGAAATGTAGAGTTAAGTGATTTGAGTTTACTAGTGGTAGAGCAGTGACTGCAGACCTTCTCTTTTTCAATGTAGTTGTGAAATAGACTATTCTGTACATACAAAAAATATGCTCCACTCTACGTGCAAGGCTCCTGCAGAAGTATCTCTATTCCTGGTACTTCAAAGAATATATTCAATAGACTAAGCTTGTCCATCTTCATACAGAGACTGGAACTGCACTATATCAGCACACCGTTGTGAATAACTTATCTTCTGATGGCTCTAAGGACTGTATCCCTCCTCTAGGATTCATTGTGGATCATGACTTTTTGTCACTTACAATTAATTTGGTGTATTCTCCCACTGCTTATCAACTGCTTAACTGCTTATCAAAGTTGATTCAGAAATTGTACAAATAGTTCATATAGAAAATCCTTGTACAACTATGAAGGACGATGTATACAATATGTAAAAATTAAGACTTTGTTTACCCCTTGTGATTGTGAGACCAAAAAGTAGTATCATATGAGAAATATGCTTTGTCTCTAATTATTTTCCACGGTTGCTTCTCTGTGATCCATAAGTGCTGTGAAATTACCTGTTTCTCTGTTGCTTTTCTATATCTTATCTGTTCAGAAAATCCATTTTTGGACCAAAACTGAGTGAAAGTTTCACAGTGATACATGTTTATTTCACAAGGAGACATCAGTTGCTCCTTTGAAAAGTCCTGTTCACCATATGTGAGTGTTTCATAGATGTATTTTTTCCCATCAAGAATGGAAACTTTGGTAAAAACTATAGGTGTTTCAAAATGAAAATCTATCAATTCTGAAGTGTTTTCCAAGTGTTATAAAGTTGTATTTACTCTGAGTGTTCCTTAATGCTATGTGTAATGACTAAATTAATAATCTGCATGAAATGAGTGGTACACGTTTTAAGTGGACAATTGTACTTTTGCTATTTTATTTTTCACAGAAATCTAGATGAATTCAAATGGAATGTTCAGTCATATTTTTAAACTAATAGTTCTGTATTAAGCATGCCAGTTCTGAAAATATAACATGGGCCTCTCTACTTCCTTTATTTACAATGATTAAATGTGGGTAGCAATTTGAGTTGGCTGGCCACAATGTGTCCCTTCACTGCTTGTAGGTACTCAGAAACACAGCATTCACACTTGTGCTGGGGAACTTGACAAGAAACCTTTTCTACCATTTTCAGGAACTAATGTGTACATTATCTATAAAAATTTATTTCTAGGTGGCAATTCAAAATTTAATTTTCATCTGAGTTTGTTTAAGAGATATGACCCATAAGGGTATAATGCATATTTCATCTAAAACACAATGTATGTTTCCAGTAGCTTTTTACAGTGAGAATTTTTCCTTTACACTTTTCACTGAATTTTGGAAATCCAGGAAAGCATGGTTACAACTAGTCCTTACACACTCAAAACAAATTTATTCTTATTAAGTTATTGCATGCAAATACACATTTATCCACTGAATTTTAATGGTGAAACATTCTGAAAACCCAAAGGAAACACAGTAAACAAATGATAGATATATAGAAATCAAAACATTCCATTATGAATAAGCACTACTCAAGGATATGATAAGAACAACATGTCTGTCTATTTGATATAGCAAAATATGACCTCTGGATGGGTTTGATAAACATGATCCCTCGTCTAACCAGAGAGATAGCAATATAGCTGTGTGTTTTCTGAAAATATTATATCACTCGCCACTACTTCTAACCCTCAATTGAATTAGAGCCAAATCTGTCCTACTTTTGAGAATTCATTCAAAACTACAACAGACACCATCAAACTTCTAGTGAGACTTGAATCCAGAATAACATTTTGTAAAAGGCAAATGTTTTAGTTGTGGATGAAAGGTTAATATTGTGTAGCTTAACGCTGCTAGAAGGATGCAGGGGTAAGTGGGAGGAGTTCAGTTGTGAAGAGAGTTCAGAAGGATCTGACATGGAAATGAATAGGAACCAAATGTTTGCAATATCATTGGTTAGAAAATTGTGAGAATAAAAGAGAAGAAAATTCTGGAGCTAGAGAGATGGCTCAGTGGTTAAGAGCACTGACTGCTTTTCCAGAATACCTGGCTTCTATTCCCAGCACCCACATGGCAGTTCACAGTTGTCTGTAAGTCCAGGGTTCAACACCCTCACACAGACATACATGCAGGCAAAATATCAATGCACATAAAATAAAATTTAAGTTATTTTTTTAAAAAAGAAAATTCTTGCAAAACTGGGAAGGCATGTCTCTGACAATTGTGGTATTTATAAGGCTTACATGTATATAGAATCACCAGTCTAAAGCCTTTGCTTGCTTTTGATATTTTGTTTTAAAATAAATGAATGCACAGCTTGAAAAAATGGCTTCAGTTTGGAGGTTGGGGAGGTATCTGTTCTGCAAGTACGAGACCTGAGTTCAAATCCTCACTTTCTGCATAAAAGGATGTACATGCATACCCATCATTGGAGGGTAGAGAGATAAAGATACTGTGCCTGGCAGGTCATAAAGCCTAGCTGAGAGGTGAGTTTTTGCCTCTATAAGAGCCTGTCTCACAGCAGGAAGTTAGAGAAGTTAGAGAAAACACCAATATTCTGAAAATTATGCATAAAATATTCACATTCCTTGTATTCCGTTCACAAGGTAAGGTAATGAACTGATAAAATTATTGGACAATGATCAGCTAAATATGAACCCTCCAAATCAATGTTACTCTTTTGGGGGAGTGAAGTTATTGTTGAAAACTGTCTGGCTCCGTTTCCTCCATTGCTCATGCATCTTTGTTGTGAGATACCTGATGCAAGGTCACAGCTCTGAATAGTAAGGCTCTCTGATAAATGTATGAAAGAGATTGGCAAGCCTAGTGATTTACTCTCAACACTGTCATATCAAAGTTGCCTTTCAAAAGAACTGAAATCAGCCACAAGCAATTTCAGAAGAAGATTTATTACTCCACTTAATTATTGGGTAAACAGAACTTGTAAAATTATGTACAGCTACCTACATTTGTTTTTCTACACACTAACTGCTATTTTCCTCACTATACTTTCTCCAGATGGTGCTATGGTCAATCGTGAAATTTATTGAGTGACCCTTATATACTGGCCAGTGCATCAAATGTAATAGGAAATTTTTTAAAATCACAATCCTTATTCTCAGATAGTTTATACATCACATTCATGAAGAAAGCAGTGTATGTAATGTACCTTTCAGTATAGGTAAATTAGTATTTCATGTGAATAATAAGTGAAATGGATTCTGCACTGACTTGGACAAGAGGTAAGTTTGGCATGGAGAAAACAGCGAAGAAAATGTGAATTTCCCAGATACAGAGCATAGCACATGTGAATACTGAAGGAAGAATAAGCAAGTTCTACTCAAGCGATAGAGGGAACAGAAATCCGAACAAGACCGGGAAGAATGCTAAAGCATCCGTCTGAGAGCCTGCGAGCCAGCAGATTTAGGGAGAATCAGGAAGGGGAAGGGAATGGAGGCTGGGAAGCCATTTACGAGACTATTCTCACAGTCCAGTTGAAAAGAGAGCTAGAGATAAGTGGTGACCTTAAACCTCAGCAAAGGGCAGACTGAGAAGAAGAACTAGGCAGGATATAGTGATGCAAAAAGTGGAAGTGGGAAAAAAACCTAAGCAGTTCAATGATCAAAACCAGTAGTTGGATCTAAGGAATTTTGGGAGTGTTTAACCCATGCTTTAAACTGAGCATTCTAACACTGCCAGGATCAGGAGAAAGCATAGCGCTAGGCACAATTGCTACTGAAATATCCTATGAAGCATTTAGAAGAGAGAAGTTCTCTGAAATGGCAAAGTGCTTCTCAAATCTGGCTAAGAAACAAGTACATTCACTTCACTTGTAACTCCAAATTCACAAGGAAAAAAAGGACTGAATTCTGTTCTCAAGTACCACTGTCTGCTTTTATTTAAATTCCATGTCTCATTTTAAAATAAAGAATTAGGACCTTGAAATTAAAGCATTGAAATGATTAAGTCATGACCAGCAAGATGGCTCAGTGTGTAAAACTCCTTGCTGCCAAGTCTGACTACCTGAGTTAGAGCCCCAGAAACCACATGCTGAAGTAGAAGAGCAGCTCCACAGGACCCCAAGTCCTCTACACTTGCAACTCCACAGAAGTGCAAAGAGAGCAAATGAGTGAGAGAGAGGCAGACACAGAGACACAAAGACATGGAGAGACAGAGAGAGAATAAAAATGTTAAATGTAAGCAAAGAACAAAAAGAAGTGAGTTTCAGAAGATCATTAGTCTCATCTCATTCCTGGCTAGAGTTCCAGTACCCAAAATAGGGCATATCACATTGTTGTTTAAATGGGAAAGGAAACCTGGGAGCTTCTGTAAAGACCATTACAAAATAAGACAATATCTTTCGGCCAGTAACTTTACAATTTACAGAAGAGAGGAAATGCACGAGATTATCTCTCTACATCCTGTTTGGGACCAGGGTTTTACGATTCTAACTATATTTGTGGTAGGAGATCAAAGATTCTTAAAGATTCTTCCAGTTACACAAATCATTATTCCTCAAAAGATTCAGACAGTTTTGTTCTATGAGGCCACCCAATATAGCTTTTTGCTCCTAACCACAACATCCCTTTCCCTAAACACATACTTTATATGCCCAGTCATTGCCAACAAAAACTTCTTTTTTTCCAAAGGTTACTTTTATACCTATAATTATTATTCTAGGTGGAAGAATAAGGATTAGATTAGCCTCATTTACTGGGCACAGGGGGAGACCCACCAACAGATCTACCAATGAATTCAGTATGTAGAAATACCTCCGTTTCTATTCTCTTCCAGAGAATTTTCCAAGCAGTAAATAAGCCAAGAATTTTTCACCATCTTGATAGGGGGGTTGTGTGAAAACACCTAGAAACCAGAGGATTTTCATCTATTTTCAGCTAAGGAAAAATTCCTTAGCATTTCTATCCCATTTCGTAATTTGAAAAATAAACACATATAGATGGGTATTGGGAACATCGTAGACAAAGTGCTTAGAACAGTACTTTGCACACCATAAGAATTATACTGCCATTACCACAATAATTATTATTCTACACAGAAATGGCACAGCCACCTACTACACACACACACACACACAGACACACACACACACACACACACACCCCAAAAACAACAACAACAAAACATGCATTTTATTGTACTTCTTGATTGTAAGGGATAGTCTATTTGGTTTTGTGCACGGCTGCCTGGATGATAAAGGACACTCATTTTCCAGACAGCTGTCTAGGCAAGAGGTACATTCTGTGGTCATGGAACAGATCAGAGCTAGCTGGCCCATAGAAAGAACAAGCCTACAGTAACCTTGACCTCATTAGTAATGTGTTCTGAGCTAGACAAAAAACAGGACTCCCAGAACATGGATTATTCAGATTTGCTGTCCATGTTAATCAAAGTCCCCAGATGATTGCTTGATATTCTGCTTTACTTTAGCTAGGTTTACATAAGCCCAAAACATCTGGATGAGAAGTGAAAAAATGCAGATGTTTAAGCCCCATGATGGGAAACATCCAGATGTCTCAAATTTAGATTTGTCATTTTGTTCTTTGTTTTAAAAGAAAAAGAAGCCAAAAGAAAACAAAAATAAAAATCTACCATAGTCTGTATTTCCCTTAACCTGGGTAGAAATCAAGCTGGTTGCTTATTACAGAATTCTAAAAGGCCCAAAAGTTGATTAGGAATCTTTTTGATAATGATCCACAACGGAGTACTACTCAGCTATTAAAAACAATGACTTCAGGAAATTTGCAGGCAAATGGATGGAACCAGAAAATATCATCCTGAGCGAGGGAACTCAGTCACAAAAGAACGAACGTGGTATATACGCACTGATAAGTGGATATTAGCCCAAAAGTTGAGAATACCCAAGTTTCACTTTACAGTAACCACTGGACTGAGAGTGAGGTCCCAGATGAAGGAGTTGGAGAAGGGACTGAAGGAGCTGAGGCAGTTTGCAGCCCCATGGAGGGAGCAACAGTGTCAACTGGCCTGACCCCCCTGGTGCTCCTGGAGGCTGGACCACCAGCCAAAGAATACACATCGAGGGACCCATGGCTCGGGCCACATATGTGGCAGAGGAGGGCCTTGTTGGCCATCAGGGGTAGAAGAGGCCCCAGTAAAGGGGAATGTCAAGGTGGGAATATGGGAGTGGGTGGGCGGGTGGGTGGGAGGTGGAATTCCCTCATAGAGGGGGGGAGGGGGAGGGGATAGGTGGTTTCCAAAGAGGAGACCTAGAAAGGGGGAAACATTGGAAATGTAAATAAAGTATCAATAAATAAATAAATAAATAAATAAAATACAAATTAAAAAAAGATAATGATCTAGATGGGATATGCTTCATTTAAAAAAATCTAGTCCATAACTAGCCTTCATGAGAGACATTGATTGTTACCATGAGAAAATATACAGGAAGAGTTGATTTTACTGAACTGTCTGGGAAAGGATAGCTTAGGTGTTACCAACAGGATAGACAAATTTTCTAAAGAAATCTTTCAAAATTGTGCTTATTTTGTAAGAGGGTCTGTCCTCAACTAAATATATATGCCATGAAATAGAAACATTTCTTCTGTTTGTGGAATTACCATTTATGGATTTTTTTTTACCTAGAAAAAAACACAGAGAAGTAAGTCTAAGCGTGAGCAGTAAAAGTTGCAATCTTTGGAATGTAAGCTGAAGATAATCGAAATTCATGAAGAAATATCCAAAATGCCTTTCATCAGTGTCTTAAAATAATCTTTGCTAAGTTAAATTATGACTGAACTACTGAGTCTACCCTATAGGATTCGACTGAACTTCTGTATCAAGTAAAGAAACACATTGACTAAGGGCTACACAAAGGATTCACACAGTTATAGAAAAGAATAAGAACTTCAAGGCCATCTATTTCAACCTTTCTATTTCATGGGAAAAATAGGTCCAGAGATGAAGTGACTTGCTCAAGTGACAATTAATTCTGGAATACAGAACCATATTATTATGAGTGCACTAATGGTAAGTTTGGGCAAAGTGAAGAAAATAGTAACTGATTAACATGTTACGCACTGATTACATGGGTCACTGCAAGGAATACACCAAATATAGGAGTGGGAGTTATTTGGACAAAATGAAGAAGAGTTATGAAAGTCCCAAGGAAAATAAGCATCATTGTGCTTTGAATTCTATGGTAATATTCTAATGTATACAATATAATTCATCATGAATAACAGTCTTTTGTGATTGTCCCATTTTCCCCAGCTTATTGAAAAATTAATATATACAATATAGTTTGGGTTCTGAAAGAGCTTATTGGTCATGTGATGATGACATAAAGTTTTAAAAGTTGGTAGAAATGCTCAGATAAGGCACTGAAGAGTTAAGTTCAGGTTCTGAGCGATGGTGTGATCCCCAGCTAGTGCTCAATCACATAAGCACATACCGAGAGCCAAGCTACCTTCAGAATGAGGTGAGTCCTTCCAGGTCTCTAGCACTATCTTTGGTAATGTGTATAGAGAAATTACAAATCAATCAAGGCTAAAACTTAAATAAGATATTCTAGGGTTTCCCCAGTTAAAAAAGCAATGTTTTTCTCCTGAGAGTTGGCTATTCTCTGCATTGTACATACACATAATAAAAAAAGTCTAAGGTAGAGTGTATCATTTTTGGAGAGAATTAGTATCAAAATCAATATGACTATTCATTGAGTTTGGTTACTATATAATATTCATTATTTCCTAACACAATGGAAATTTATTGGAAATGAGAATGTATACATAAAAAGAAATGTAAAATATCTCTATAGAATGCAAAGCAGAAGCATTGCACCATACCCAACCATTTATCATTTCAATTTAAAAACATTAATGCTGCCAGTGGAAACTGAAAACAAGTTGTCAGCAGTTTTCCTCAAGCATGATGGAACCACAAAGCCATAGACCAGGCAGGAAAACTTTGTTTAAAAAAATTCAGTGCTTTAAGACAAGCCAGATTATTATGAGAGATATACTGCAAACTACTCATCTCATTTATTTTGCACGAATGCCAGTTCACATGAAATGAGTTTTATTGGTTGGAGAAATCTTTTTTCTTTCCTGTCCTTTAATGTGTGTAAACCGAGTTCTGAGCCACACTGTGGAGGACGAGGGTCATTGATCTTCCTCTTTGCTTTTCTATTCTAGCCACAACCCAATGTTGATTAAAAATGATGAAGCCAAAGCTTTACATGCTTCCTTCATTCATAAAAGTTATTGAAATCTTTTTTCTCCATTTTTCCAACATCAGTCTCTTCTAATCTCATAAAACATGGGATGTTTTAAGTTGGAAGGAACCTAGAAGGCCATCTAATACTCTTCTTTTAATGATGGAGAAAATGTTGTCACATGTCCAATATTAAAGAACTAATTCGTGACAGAGCCAAAACTAGACTCAAGAGTTCCTGATTAACCATAATCATTTCATTATACTAATCAACCCTCAACAATTCAAAGGCCAGATTCTGAAAGCATTCACCCAGGATTCGGGAGTGGAGTCCAGTGGCAGATTATTTGCTGAGCATGGGAAGAGCCCTGGGTTCCATCATTAGCACCTCAATAAAATAAAATAAATGTGTATCCATCTCTCTTTCTATGTGAAGGACAATGTCTTGTCACTGTATGAAATGTCAAATCTTTTCCAATTTCTTTATACCACAAAGAGCTACTTGAGATATCCTCAGTGTTACACCAGAGACACTAACTACACAAAGAGCCCTGAATCAAATGGGAAAGTTCACCACTGTAAATTCCAACACCACCTGTAGGAGAGAAGATAAACTAAGATTATGAGATCTTAACCTTAACTTGTTCTTAAACTTACACTTCCTACCCAAAACAAGTTGGAGAAGTTGGAAATATTCCTTCTCTTTTTATACGGAATATGAAGGATTAAACATAGGACCATATAAATGCAAGGTAAGCATTCTACTACTGATTATATATATATATATATATATATATATATATATATATATATATATATATTCTTTATTTTTTTATTTTGAGGTAAGTTATCACTAAAATGTCCAGGCTGACCTTCAACCATTAGTGGTGGAAGATATTTTCCATGTAGTATCAGTTATGCAAATTATAATATCATGATTAGGATATGTATTTGAATCTGAAGAGAACTATCAGTAAAAGTCTAGAACCAGAATTTCTATACATAAATTCTAGACTAGAATTTACTGGCTATTTTAGTACCAACAAATTACTTAAACTTAAAGTACTATAGTTTCTTCCATGGTAAAATGGAGAGGAATGTGGTTATAACAAGGATTCAAGAAAAATGAGCACATAAAGTGCTTAGAAAGGGGGTTTACACACAATAGAGGTGTAAAATTATCTGATACTGTATAGGAGGAAAAGTTAGCTCAGCCAATGAATCTCCAACACTGAGCATGGCATGAACTGTTTTAATGGATTTTAACCATGAAATGTATGCAAGGAAGAATTACTGTAATTACCAGTCATGTCTATTCATTAAATTTAGTCAAGCAAGTCCTTCCCTTGAAAACATTACTGTAATCATTATTTCAACTAATACTTTTATATCAATTTGTGTTCTTCTTCAAATTGTAATGTGATTCAAAGTTTACACTAAGAAAAAAGGTCCCACAATAATTCTGAATTAGTGAATGGTAACTGTCCCTCAGTCCTCTCCCATTTCCCCCAATACAAGCAATCCTGGATATTTTAAAGAAATAAGTGGTTTTTTTTCAACCTCACAAACTCCCTAAATTTCTACTCACAAATACCCCAACAGGTTTGAAAGGCCAAAAATATAAAGAGAAAGTTCAGTAGGTCAATAAGCCACTGCATAGTTGTGGCTTTTAGGCAATCACAAATTGAGATGAGTCAACACTATGATGTAGATGCTTAGAAAGCAAACTTGGGGCTAGAAGACAGTAATACAAGTAAAATGCCCAGTCTAAGAAAGACACTCAGTAGCAGACAGATGATATCTGGGGGACTGTGCTCATATCTGAGTACCCACATTCTTATAAGAACCATTTAAGTATAGAAAGTTGTCAGAAAAGATGGTGTAGATGATGAAGTTTCTGAAATTCTGCCATGGAAGGGAGGAACTGGAAATTTTTGTTTTTCCTTAAAAAGAAGACATTTAGCCAGAATATGACATGGAAACAAAATTAGATTTATTCAGTGTAGTCCCTGTGGGAGAATCAGGGTAATAAGTAGAATGCATGAAGAGGCAAATTTAGGCTCATGATCAGAGAGTCCTGTCTAAGGATATAGACTACCCATAAACAGAATGTGCCGCTTGAAAAAGTGGTGAATTTTGTTGCAGCAAACCCTCCGAGATGGGAAGAATGCAGAAACTATTCTAGATTGTGACTTTTAAAAAGTTGATATCAAGGAATATTTCCAAATCAGACCCATGATTATATCCCAGTGATTATATACTCACATTGTTAAACTAGCTGCTTTGACTCCCTAACAAACTCTCACCAATAATATCAGATTAATCCTTTTACTTAATTTCATTTGTCTCTAGTCTATCCTCTCCCTTCTACTCCCATTTCTTTCCCCCATCTCATTTTCTACCAGCCATAAACACAAATATTTACTATTTAAGATATATGTTGAATTCATTATATTTCAGGAATCCCTACTAGACAGACATGGCTGTGCTTGTTCTAAATAAACCTTCCCTTCCCCCCACTACATGAATGCTTCAATTTGGTAACTCATATTTCTCCCTCTTCTGCAAATGTGTTTAAATTCTCCTAACTGGAATAAACTCATCATTAACCCCATGCATGTGTATATACTATGTAACTTCCTACAAAGTTACATGAAACTCCTTTTTCAAGGCCATGGTCTGGTCCAACTTTACCTGGCCTTTTCCTACACTTTGACCAGGCTGTGTTTCTTATTCATTTTCATTTTTAACATAGACTTATTATATCTTCAATTTTTAAGTTTGTTTAATTCACATTTGCTTTTTAAGCAACAATACTGTTTCCAAAACCAAAAAATATGCATATTCCTATTTCCTGTACACTTTAGAATAATTTTCTGATTATTTTTCATTTATTAATAGGTATTATTTCATACTCATAGATATTAAGAACTGTTCTAGTTTGAAAACTTTCTTTGCATTTTCAGAAAGCATACTGCTTTGCTAGTACATAGTCCATGATCAGTAAACTCTTAACTGTTTGTCTGTACTTTTAAAGTTGTGTTGAATGCCTGTCTGGAAATATTGTATAGATCATAGGGACACAGAAGTAAACAAAACAAACTTGGATATATACCTCCACAGAATTTACATTCTTAAATATGGGCAATAAACTATTTGAAAGAAGACTTTGACTTATCAAAAGAAGAGTGAACATGAATTGCCCTTCTGCAAACCATACGTGCATGCCATTAAATAAACTTGGACTAAACAACATTGCCTTTACCATGTGAAGCAATTTTAGAAACTGTATTCTTATCCTTACATTTTAGTGTACCCATCAAAAGTGACATATGTCATTCTAGTGTGAATAAAAGTAAGTTTTGACAGCTTTGGCATTTGTCTCGTCTAACTAGAGTCTTACACAATCTGAGTAGAACCAAACTGAGTTAGCTACCACTAAACATAGAATGGTTGAATTTAGCACACCTAAGATACATCTGATCAATTATCTTTATTCATTAGTTTGGGTTTTTTTAATTAAGTGAATATCCAACCACCTAATTCCATGGGAATAGATGCATTTTAAGTCACAAAAGGACTAAAATCACAAATTAATGTGAAAGAAGAAATAAGTAGATACTGAATATAATATACTGAGCATTTTTCTAGATATGCAGAAAAATCAACATCTAAGTCATGGCTCCTGATTTCACTAAGACCAGACAAGGAATAAAATATAGGGAAACAGAAAGTCTGTCAGGTCTAAATGAATGGTGACCATAGATACAAAGATGCCAAGTGTGAAATATAAGCACTTCTTCATACGGAACTAAGTCCCCACTAAGCCAAAGCTGGTGTATGTATAGGGAGCAGTGTTTGGAAAGTGAATGGCTTAAGGGCAGAAATGAGAGCTCCAAGCTGACAAAACCTAAAGGGAGCCCAGTTCTGATGTTGTGCCTCAACACATGAAGCTGTTTCTCAGAGAGCAGCCTGAGAAGTTGAAGGAGCTCTTTTTCTCCCCACTCTTCACTTCCCCCACAGACCAATGCAGACTATGGAATGTAAGTCCACAAACCGCCACATCTCCACTCTTTACCTTGTGAGGAGGCCAAAAATGTTTAGCTATGTCAATGAGTCCAATAGCCAAACCTCATATTTTTATGCATAAATAATTGCGAGTATGTGTAACACTCTGTCCTCGGGGTTTTCAGGGACTAGGAGGGTGTAAATCATCTTGGAGTGTGGAATAAATGCAGATTGATAAAGAAATGTACACAGGTTTACACATATAAATTCACAGATATTAATATGCTGGAACATTTTCTTCATCAACCTCCAAATAACAGCTGGACCTCAAATATTTGAAAAAGATTTATAAGTCCAGCAACAGTTCCTTTGCTGTTTTCTCCTTTAGGAGCTACAACTAGTGATTTTTATGTGACTTTCAACAACTCGTCTAAGACTCTGTAAGTTCCAGAAGTTTGAATAAAGAGACTCAATTTGAAGGTCTGATGGTTTATTCAATTGCAAAATAATCTAGAAAAAAATTGGAATGTCACTTCAGGAAGATCTCCTTAAAAAAGAGAAATGCCATGAGTAGAGTTTTCTCCTGATCAGAGATGCTCGTGTTATTATTCTTTGAAGGATTCCTCTAAAGCAGCTATGTGATGGTGATTCTGAACACATTCTAAGACCACTTTTGGAAATCTGAGTAAAACCATGGATAGGTTTTTCAAGGGAAAATGTACATATTCCCTAGAAAAATACTGGATATGATGTTGATAAGGTATCAATCCAAAGGACTTATGTATATCCAGAAACCCTTCTATGGGTGGCATTAAATGTTAGTTGTCCTTCAAACAAAAAGTACCCCCTTTAGATAATGAGAACAGAACACAGTTAGAGAGAAAAATAGGAAGCAGGAAAATAAATGATGTTATTTAACAGTGTCAAATGAAGCAAAGAATATATACACTCTAGAATTATCCATGTGATAGTTCTAATTCACAACAGACAAACAAAAACAAAATGTTGCATGGATAATAAGAGGAATTGTTACAATGCAATGAACATTTTACTTTACAAAATAAAAGCACACTATGCTTAAGGATAGTCTTTCAGAATGTAGAAACTGTGACCCTTGGCTGCTATCATCTTTTCTATATTTCTTGCCAAACAAATGTTATGAAAGAATATCTCCAGGCATTTGCTCTACCCTGAGGGTTAAAACATGTACAGGATGGAAACTGGCAGAGTGCTGAAGTTGGCGGACTCATCTGCCTCACTAAAGCTTCTAGAGACTTCCAAGGGCTCTAGGGATGAGGGAGTTGTCTTTTTTAGAGAAAATCAGGTCACAAAAAATGTCCAAGTCTTCAGAACAATTGATCCATGGCAGCAGATATAAGTAGGGAACAGATTTGTTCAGTGTAGATCCCATGATCTCAGAGTGCTGTATTTTACATTAAGAACATCTACAGGATGTACTTTTGCCAGGACAAATAATCATGAACCTTTCTCAAATGGAGAAGCTGTGAACAAAAAGCAGAGACATTATGTTTGGGGAAGAGATAAATGATTGAGGCTTTGAGCAGGATTCTTTGTGGCTAACATTTTTAAAAAGAATTCTATGGCAGCTGAAATCACTCTTGGATATTTTCAGGTTTCCAATGATATTTCCATTCTTCTGCCTCCATGAAAACCAAGATCATACTCTCACTTGTATAATTGTTTCAACAAAAATTTGTTCTAAGATCCTCTTATAGACTTTGAACTTTTCTGGCTATTAGGAACACAGTCAAGAGCAAAATGCATAAGGAGAAAATAAGCAAGTAAGCATGTACTTATATGTAAGTCTTTTAGGTACATTAAGAGACATATGTGAGCATAATATAAAGATAAATGTCTCTAATCCAAGTACATGGAACCCTGAAGCAGGATAGCAAATCTAAAGACAGCTTGTATTACATAGCAAAAGCCTGCCTCAAAAAAAATCATTGGAGCTGGAAGTTAGTAGAGTGTTTACATTACGCACACAAAATTTGGGTCCTATACTCATGACCAAATTAAAAACAAAAACAAAAAAAAAGCAGCCGTGCAAGTCTTTAATCCTAGCACTCAGGAGTTGGAGGCAGGAGGATTGAAAGTTCAATGTGGTCTTTCACTACATAGCATGTTAAAGGTCACTCAGGGTTACATGGGTCTCTGCTTCAAAAAAGAAGAGAAAGAAAAAAGAAACAAAGAAAGGTATGAAAGAGAGAAAACAGGAAAGAAAATCAAGTATATATATTCAAGATATCAAGTATAAAAAGAAGAAAAATGAAGTCAGCTTGAGGATGTGACATGTTGATTGATAAAAGACTACTTAAGTATGAAAGGTAGAGAAGGATGAGAAGGTAATTCCAAACAGACAGAAGATACCAAAAAATCAAGGAACATACATGTCTGACAAGCTGTATACAGGATATTATTACTAGGTATAAAAATGTAACAAATTAGGAAAAATCATGTAATACTATTTCAGTTAGGCATATTGAATTTCAATGGTCATCATTCATGTGAGTTTTAACAAGGAATTGGGTTAGTGTAGATGACCTAAGGAAGCTATTCGTTTAATGCTATGACTGTCCAAGAATAAATACCTCTAACTCAAGAAGATCTCTTGCTAAACCAGTTATAGATAATATTTAACATAATATTTAATAATTAGATAATTTTAAGGTAACATCTGTATGACATGAAATTAAGCATTGTACATTATACCGCTTACTGGTATTCACTAGATGTGCAGTGTCATTCCTTCAGCAAGTATCTAATTCTAAAGCATTTTCATCACACCAAATTATAATAGCATACTTACGAGCACTCAGTCCTTTATCTAGACCCTTACCCAGCTGTTGTCAAGTTCTAATATGCCTTTGGACTTTACTAATGTCCTTATTCTGGATGGTTCACTTACAGTAAATGATAAAAGGATCTTTTCTATCCACTTTATTTCTTTTTGCATCACATTGTTGAAGTTCATAAATGTAGTGATAGTAATTCAGGTAGACCTCCACGAAAGGAGCTGATGGATCATATGGAGATTATATTTCACTTTGAAGATACAATCTAACTGGTTTTTCATTGCAATTGTACTAATATATAATCCTAACAGCAATATATAAAGGCCCCAAATTTTTCTAACTTGCCAATAACATCAACAGATTTTTAAGACCCATACCATCTCAATGTATTAAGTAAAATATAATTTGTCTAATATAACAGAGAAAGGAGAACATTATGTCAAGATCACACTGGTAGGCTATCACATCATTTGAGAAAACCTTAGCTGGTCTCTTTCTATAGCTTTATAATCTATAATCAGTTATCCTCTTATTGAAATTATGAGCATTAGGACTTGGGAGATGATCAGTCAGTAAAGCGTTTTCCAACCAAGCATGAGGAAGGACCTGAGTTCTACTGATCCACAGCATGCAGGTAAAAACCAAAAATAAACAATTTATGATCATCCATAACTCAGTAATATGCTTCCCAGGGAAGAACACACCAATTGGATCCAAAACCAAATGTTCATCCCTAAAAATTCATATATGAGTATCATTGTACAGATTGGATTGGTTACATTTAGGAATATATATGTATATTCATTTACATATATGCATGTAACAACAATAATAATAGAGGCCATGAATTTGAAAGAGAATAAGGAGGAGTGTGTGAGTGGGGAAGGGGCAGTTGAAGAGGAAAGGAAGAGGGAAATGATATAATTAAACCATAATATTAAAAATAAAATAATGAAAAACAACATTATCTTCCTTCTGGATGTATATCCCAAATATTCAAAAGAAGATTAAGGATGCATTGTACAGCCAAATTTTAGCCACAAAATCAGAAAGAAAAGAAAACTCTACTAAAAGTTCATGGTGGCAAGTTAGAAAGACCATCTTTCTCCTCTATAAGGACTATATTTCATTATTAACATTAAAGTCTATGGAAACTGTTTGCTCTGTTAAACGTCATTTATACAGAATATCTGAGCCTGCTGCACCCTGAGGCCAACTCAGGATTTCTTTATCACCAATTAGAGCTAAAATAATTTTCCAGTGCTTCCAATTATGATCACACCCCTGAGGGAACTAGCTTCTTGGGTGGGGTGAAAAGCAGAGAGATTCATATGAAAAATCTAGTATTAAGCATCTCAGGCAAGCCAAAGCAGCTGGATGAGCAGCAGAAAGAATTCACATGAGCTTGAGATCGGATTATATGACTAGCCCTGACTTCCAAAAAACAAGGCCAGTTAACACTTGCCAAAAATCTGTAGATGACCACCACCACAAAAACTATAAAATCCACTGAAGAGTCCAAAATTTGAACAGCATTTTATCTTTAAATACATACGTTGAGTGGCTATAAATAATACCATGATGAGATAGTAAATAAGGGCTTAGTACTTTCCATGAATCCAGCTAGCCAAACAAGCAGGGAAGAAAGACGTACTTTCCATGAATCCAAGTAGGCAAACGAGCACGTAAGAAAGAGGTTTGCGGTACAGCTGAGCCACATGGCAGTTCTATTTTTAATTTTTTGAGGAATCTCTGAACTAATTTCCGTGATGGCTTTATTTATTTGAACTCCAGCCAGCAGTGAATAAGGTTTCTTCTTTTCCTACACGGTCTTCAACATTTCTTGTCAAATTTCTTTATTGTAGCCATTATGGAGGAGGTAACTTAAAGTAGTTTTAATTTGCATTTCGCTGGTGACTAGGGGTATTGAATCCTTTTTTTTAAAAATAGTTACTGGCTATTTGTGTTTTTTTCCATTTTGTTAACACAAATGTTGATCGAGACTTTTATTTCGTTGGTGTTTCATTTCTATAGTTCTTCGTAAATGCTGAGCTAAATATAGCTGGTAAAATTTTCTCCTATCCTGTGGGCTGTCTGTGCTGCTGACTGTTTCTTTTGCTGTGCAGAAAACTTGCTCATTTTGTGTAGTTTCATCTAGTGATGTGTGGGTCTGGTCCCTCTACTTCAAAACTCTGATGAGAAAATTCTTGCTCATGATCAATTATCTTGAAGATTAGTTTCAGCATATATATAGTTTTAGTTTTAATTTCTAAAGATTTTTTAATTATGTTTATGGGGAGGTTGTTATGTCAATATGAGTGCCCGTGCCTACAGAGGCCAAAGGTATGGGATTCTCTTGAAGCCAGAGGTATAGGCAGGCCTGAGCTGCCCAATGTGTGTGCTAGGAACCAAACTTGAAGTCTCTGAAAGAGCAGTAAGCTCTCTCAGTCATTGAGTCATCTTGAGATCTTCAGGAAAATGAATGATGGACCTTGGAAGTGCAGTATTAATCGAGTTGAACCAAACTCAAATAAAAAGAAAAAAATCCTCTCATGTTCTCTTTCATATGCAGCTACTAGCCTATTACATAAAGCTACACATATATAAATAAGTATGTTGTTCAAGTTCAATATTTTAGAAAGTAAACCAAGAGAGATTAATATTAAGTTATGATGAAGGACATAGTATGGGCAAAAGGATGCATGAATCATGAAGAATTATATAAAGCATTTTTTGTAGTTTCAAGTCCATCAGTTACCGCCATCACCATGATAGATACATAAATTCAACTTTTTGTGCAGTGAGTTAGCAAGAACCATTTTGTTTTCCAAAAGAAACCAACATGTGTTATTGCTTTGAGGCAGTGATTGTGAAAGTTGAACTTTCTTTTTAATCCCATAGACTATTGATGCAAGAGGAATTAAACAGTACTAGTCACTGAATGCATTTGTTACATTGGCCCACTTACAAAAACTGTTTGTTTATTTATTTCCAATTTGAGCTGGGTGGCAGGAGGGGCTCTGCAACCCGTTTTGTCTGTTGAAAACTGTATCAAATCATTTCATTTTAGTAATGTATGCTGTATTGCTATACATAAAATAAAGTATGATTTTAAAATGTAAAAGGCAAGAGCTTTGTGTGTTTGATAACAGGGTCTCGTTACATAGTCCGGAGTAGCTTTGGCTGGCATCACAGTCACAGTCATCCTGCTTTACCTTTCTGAGTGCTCAGATAGCAAGCATGATCCAGGAGTACCACACCAAATTAGCATATAAGAAACAAGGTGCCATAACAGAAGTCTGAAAAAAGATGAGACAAGGCTTTTTATCTAATTATAATATACATCATTTCCCTCTCCCTCTCCCCCCTCCTAGATCTTCTAGGTCAAAGGTCACTTGTAAATTCAAGGGATCCTCTTTTTAACCATTGTTGTTACATATACATATAAACAAACATATCAACACAGCCTGTAAATATGTTTCTAGGACTGGCTACTGGATACTGGGTAACCAACTGGAGTTCTCAGCCTCCAGGGAGGAAGACCAATTCTTACCTCTCAGCAGTTGTCAAGTGTTTATAGCTCATCTTGAGATGAGACCCTTTGAAATTCCCCTGCCCCTCAACATCAGCATATCTTTTAGTGTTGCCACTGTTCAGGGCTTGTTTAGATAGCCATGTTGTTAGAATGTCCTGGGTGTAGTTCCATATCAGGGCTAGGAGTCACAAACTCACAGCAGACTCCCTGCTCCTTTGGCTCTTAACAGTCTTTCTTCCCCCTCTTCTGGAATGTTCCTTAGACCTTAAGTAAAATTTTGTTGTAGGTGTATCAGTTCAGGCTGGGCACCTCTCAAGCAGTTGTTCTCTCTATTTTGATTAGTAGTGGCTTTCAAAATCATCTCCTGCTTCAAAAAAGATTTCCTATGATGAGAAATGATACCTATACTTACCTGTCAGTCTAAAGGCTAAGTTTACAATGCAGTTAGAAGTTGGGAGAATTTTTACATATGAAGTCCTTCAAAATTCATTTAAATCTTCATCTTTCAATATCGATCTAATTTAAAGTACAGGGAGAGACATCCAGTATTGAGCACATTGTGGAGGGTATCTGAGAAGGTCAGTCTGTATTAGTATCTGCCAATTCCAACATCAGATTCAGTCTCTAAAATGAAGCACTTCTCTCTGGGAAACCTCAAAGGCTGAAAGACTCCCGAGCTGGGGAGACCCTCACCCAAGTCTCAGGACGGTGCGACCCCCCAAGAACTCATGAAAGATCGTCCTTGCTGCAATCACATGAGGTTTATTCGGGGGGGACCAGTGCACTGGGGTTGAGCTCGTAACCTACGCAGAGGCAGAGGGGTTCGACCCTGAGCAGCTGAAGTCAGGGGTATTTAAAGAAAAAACCATAAAGCAAGGAAATTCTATGTGTCATGGGAAGGTATAGAATGTCCTAAGTTCATCATTCCTGCGGTTAGCTATTTCCTGAGACAAAAGATGTAGGTTAGCCATTAGGCGGTTTCGATAACAATCCTGCTGTTAGCTATTTCCTGGGACAAAAAATGTAGGTTAGCCATTAGGCGGTGGAACATGGCTATATTATCTCTGGCTTTAATTTTGCTAAGGGGGGTCTAACTTCCTTATAATGGGCTCAGGTCTTTCATTCCCCACTTCTTCTAGTGGCTAGTTCTAATCTTAGAACTATATCTAAAAAGAATAAGTAGACAAAGCACATCTTCTTCCTGAAGTACCATATCCTCCTCCCGAATAGAGACCTCCGCTTACTGGTAGGAATGGTGTGGAGGGTGCGGCCTGGATGATATCATGATCTTGGAAATCCCAATTGCTGGGAGCACCCACAGTCAATTTACAAAGATCAGGCCTGAGGGTAGGCCAGCAGGTCTGGGGCGGCACTACCTGGGTGACTGTCCAGACTGCCTCGCCTTTCATATTTAATATTTGCCAGGTTGATTTCTGGAGAGCATGGGGGTTTTCACCCGATATCTGAGTCATGTACACGATGCAGACACAGCTTAAAAGGATCAGCAGTCTTTTCCAATTTCCATTCATCTTGAGCTGGTTCTGGGGCTCGTTTAATGTGGGAAGTGTGGATCCAAGCTGAGATGCCTTCAGCCTTAACAGCCGTGGGGGTGGTCAGGAGCATTAGGTAGGGTCCCTTCCAGCGGGGTTCGAGGTTGCCTACTCGATGGCGCCGGACTAGGACAGCATCTCCGACCTGGAACTGATGAGGCACATTGGTACTTTCAGGCTTATAGGCTTCCTTTATCTGTTCCCAAGTTTGGCGTCTGACCAACTCAAGGGTCTTTAAGTGAACAAACAGGGGTTGGAGTGTGGGGGTTCAACTGGGAGCCCGCAGACACGAAGCGGCAATGTTGTGGTGGAGTCCGGCCCTCCAGGGCCCTGTACAGGACTCTGGGCATGCCGACTTCAGGTTCCGGCAGCCAGTCCACCCTCCGTACCACCGCTGCCTCCGGGACCCGGCATCTGAGGTAGGGCGTAAGGGGGAGGAAGAGGAGTGGGCCATTCGGGTGGCTCCTCAATCTCGGGATAGATCTTAGGAGGAGACAAAGTTTGATTCTCGGGCGGAGTCACAGGCTTCGGAGTTTCTGCTTTCGGTTTGTGTTCCGATTCTCTGAGAGCCAGGACTCGGGAGCCTGGCTTTCGTTTCTGTGCCCAAGGTTTGAGCCATGGAGGAGGATTTCGTGCAAGATCCTCCCAGACAAAGACGTAGGGCACCTGGTCCGGGTGGGACTCTGGTCCCTCCTGAAGAACAATAGCCTTAACGGCAAGGATAATAGTTAAGTCAAAAGTGCCCTAACCTTAATCTCAGTCCAGTGTTTCAAAGTCAGACTCAGAGGAGTCACTATCATCTGTCCTATCATCAGAGTCACAAGTAAGACAAAACAGAAACAAAAGACACACAAAGACTGACAAGGGCCCGTTTCCACTGAGACAAGCAAAACCAATTCAGAAAACCAGACAGCTGGGAGGACCTCGTCCTTTCAGGCACCCCGACGGGAATCTCCCAGGCGTCCCTGGGGTCCCTCCAGACCTCCTGGGATGTCTCCCAGGGCGACAGTCAGTGATCCCCTAGCCTGTCGGCTGATCATGCCCCCAGCCTCTACCCAAGACTGGGAGATTGTCGTCCCCTCACGGAGGCATGAGCGACTGCAAACCAGACTGCGAGCAAACCGAAAATACAGATTCAGACTTCAGCCAGCACAGACGAACAAGAACACAAACAGAATCTGACCTCCAAGTAGGTTTTCGTAGACGAGGGTGGTTGCAAATCCTGGGATGAGCCCTCAAATGAAAGACCCCCGAGCTGGGGAGACCCTCACTCAAGTCTCAGGACGGTGCGACCCCCCAAGAACTCACGAAAGACCGTCCTTGCTGCAATCACACGAAGTTTATTCGGGGGGGGGACCAGTGCACTGGGGTCAAGCTCATAACCTATGCAGAGGCAGAGGGGTTCGACCCTGAGCAGCTGAAGTCAGGGTATTTAAAGAAAAAACCATAAAGCAAGGAAATTCTATGTGTCATGGGAAGGTATAGAATGTCCTAAGTTCATCATTCCTGTGGTTAGCTATTTATTGAGACAAAAGATGTAGGTTAACCATTAGGCGGTTTCGATAACAATCCTGCTGTTAACTATTTCCTGAGACAAAAGATGTGGATGGTTGTGATAACAATCCTGCTGTTAGCTAATTTCCTGGGACAAAAGATGTAGGTTAGCCATTAGGCGGTGGAATATGGCTATATTATCTCTGGCATTAATTTTGCTAAGGGGGGGTCTAACTTCCTTATAATGGGCTCGGGTCTTTCAAGGCAAGGTATTAACATATTAGAACTGGAGAAGTCCAGGCTAACACAGAAACTTTGTTTTGAAGAAAAGCATTGGTAAGATTATCTTCTGAATAATACAACTGCAGTTAATAGTTATGTATTATATACTTGTATAGATACTAGTCATATGTATTTCAGATGTATTATCTTATTTTGTCTACACGAGGATGAAGTTATTATTATTGTTCTTTTGCCAATAGGAGGGCTGAGGCTTTGAGATAGTAAAACCTTGCACAAATTCATGCTAATGGCCAGGAAGAAAACTAGACCTCATTATAAAAGAATATTCAAATGATTTGGCATTCTTTAGAACAGATGCAATGTTAAGCTTAAGAGGGATAGTCTAGTTAGGATGGAATTTAATGGGAGAATTTTAGCTCAAGCCTTAAAACAATCTTGAAAATAGACTAGATTTTTCTCAAAGACAAGAACTAGGCACAAGTTACTTTGTATTCATTCTTGGGTAGAAAGAATGTGTTCTAGGGTAGAAAGATAACATTATTTCAAAAATATTTATCAGGTGATAAAACTACTATCTGATACAATTGATAGTTAGGACTCTGTGCTTGCTAGTTTTATGTCACCTTGACACAAGCTAGAGTTATTGTAGAGGAGAGAACCTCATTTGGGCAATGCCTCCATGAGGTCAGACTATGGGCAAGCCTATAGGACATTTTCTTAATTAGTGGTAAATGTAGGAAGGCCTAGCTCATTGTAGGTGGTCCCATCCCTGGGTAGTTGTCCTAGGTTCTATAGGAAAGGAGATGGGCTCTTGACATTAAAATAATGTAACAGCAGAATAATCAGAATGAATAATTCAACAGAACACAGTCTAAAATCAGCCCTTAGTACACAAACAATTTGTGACAAATGACAATTTAGGTTGACAATAGAAAGTTAGATTGACTAATAGATATTTGGACAACTGATTCATTTAGAAAAAAAGGCAGATTGAAAAAAGAAAGGAAGGAAGGAAGGAAGGAAGGAAGGAAGGAAGGAAGGAAGGAAGGAAGGAAGGAAAGAAGGAGAGAAGGAGAGAGGGGGGAAAGAAAGAAAGAAAGAAAGAAAGAAAGAAAGAAAGAAAGAAAGAAAGAAAGAAAGAAAGAAAGAAAGAAAGAAAGAAAGAAAGAAAGAAAGATCTGAGTGCTATGTGGATCAAGCCAGTAGACAGGACACCTCCATGCCCTCTACATCAGTCCCTGCCTCCAAATTCCTGTCCTGTTTGAGTTTGTCCTGAATTCCTTTTACACTAAACTGTGATGTGAAAATTTAAAGCAAACAACCCCAACTCCTACACAAGTTGCTTTGGTCATGGTGTTTCACCATAGCAATAGTACCCCTGACTAAGACAGGACTAGATATTTTTAATGAAATAATATTGTTTAAATGGTTGTACTGATGTTTCTGTTATGTTGGTAACTAGAGGTAATTGAGAGCAATCATATATATAATAATTATAATACATATTATATATTACATAATATAGTATAACATATAGTATGCTATATAATATAATTATAATTAAAGAAACAGTAACTCTGGTTCCCTTCTTGTTGCATTGTTCTGTATTTACAAATGTCTAGTATTTCAGCCATTCTATACTATCTATTGAAAGGAGGGAACAGAAGAAGAGTGTGTTTAAGGACACTATCTGGACATTAAATGTTCCACTGCCACATTTCTGGCTATGTTAATTACCCTGTAGTATTACAAGTTGCCCCTACATTTAACAAATTTAAACAACTCAGAGACATGTGGTTCAGGGATGTGCACATGGTACAGTCCATTCTGGAAAGCAGTCTTATGAAGCTACAAGCAAAGTTTTAACTAAAAATGTGTGTTCATCTTAATATACAGTAGAAGAAATCTGTTCTTAGCTTGCATTGCAAATAGTAGGATTCATTTTTTTGATGATTGTTACCTCAATTCTCGCCAATCTCTTCCTAGTGTTCATAATACATGGTTGCACAGAAATGTAAAAGAACATGGGGAATGAGAGCTTCTTACAAAGTGCCATATGAATGGTTAAAATATCAATTGTTCTAGTAAGGAACAAAGGTCGTGTGGAGCAGTGGTCTGTGGCAGGCAATCAGGCACCCGGTTGAGCACAGGCTGAAAACTCTGGGAGACCCAGTGGAACAATCCACAGGGATTGGAAAAGGTTTTCACCAATGCTCCCGGAAGACTTGTAAAACAGCTACAGCCTCCACAATCCCTGCAGAGAGGCCTGTCATGTGAGATTTGTCATAGAAGCAACACCAAGCCCTCCCACATGCAAATAAGGTGCCCCTAAGCCCTCAGACCAAGCCAATGGTAAGTACCAGTTGTCAAGATCCCTGACCCCTCCCCAACAGTATATTAGACTGCCCCAGCCTGTATAGGAGAGATACCCATTCAGAAGAATAAAGGTGTGAGAACTATTCCGTCGTCTGAAAGCTTCTATCATAAGAGCTGTAACACTACTGCTTGGGAAGAGGTCTGCTCTCCCAAACACCACCAGAAGCTTCCTGCACTCCTCGCCAGCTAGTTGGCCTCTCATGGGCTCAGCCCAGACCCGACTCAGCACAGGGCAGTGGGTGCAGTGTCTTGGTGCAACCGAGGTGGCAACTGCAGAGACCAAGGTGGAAGAGACTCCATCCCCGTGCGCTCTCCCGCTTTGCCTGAACCCTTGCATTTGGCCGGCCAGAGATCTCTGAGGAAAGCTCCCAGCACGCAGGCCAACAAGGTCATATAGCGTCTTAGGGAATAATTCATAGTTTCTGTCATGGACCTTTAAAAATATATTGTGTAATCATTTCTTATACTTTGTAAGGTAAGTAATGTAGTCCATTATACAGAAGAAGATTTTAAAGCTCAGCCTTATTAAGTAGCCTTTACAAAGCTCCAATAATAATTGTATTGGGTTGAAATTATATGGGAAGTAATAGACAGAGCAGCACTGTTAGAATCAGTCACCATACACTTAGTCTACATGTGAACAAATACTTATATAGATGAGTGTGAGGTCTTCCACAAAGGACACTACTGTATAATGAAACAAAAAAAGAACCAAACAAATTGTATTCATGAAATAAAAAGTGTCTCTCCCAACAAAGGAAATAAGTAGAGTGAAAATAACCTTTGCAATGAGAGAAAATTCCTGCCAGCTAGTCTTACACCTAATTCATATTTAGAATCTATGAAGAGATCAAAAACTAAACATCTAAAGTGTAAATATTCAATCAGTAAGTAGAAATGAACAAAGCAAGTTCTCAAATACATAAAAGTCATCAAAATATTAAAACATAATTTAATATCTTTAGTCATCAGGGAAATGAAATGATACTCTTCTACAAAATTGGCTATTATCCAAACACACATTCACACACACACACACACACACACACACAAAATTATTGGTGAGAATGTGGAAGATAGGAACTCTTACATTTTTGTGGGGCTATGAATTACTGCACCCACTACAGAAACAGTATACCCTCTCCCTGCTTTCCTACCTCTAAGAATCAAAATCAGAATGCAATAAAGATGTGTGCACATCTATTATTTTAGTCTATGTTCTATTGGTGTGAAAAAGCATCATGACCAAGAAAACTCTGATAAAGAAAGCATTTAATTAGGTACTTGCTTATAGTTTCAGAACTTTAGTCGATTATCATTATGTGGGAATCACAGCAGCAAGCAGAGCAGACATAGCAGCCATGGTGCTGGAGAAGTAGTTCTGAGCTACATCAAAGAGAGAAGCTGGGCCCAGCATGGGCTTTTGAAACCTCAGTGCTTACTCCTACCTCCTAGTGACGTACTTCCTCCAATAAGGTCATTCCTCCTAATCCTTCTAAGCCTTCCCTTCTCAAATAGTGTTACATTTCTGGGCTACCTCCCATAATTAAGCATTCAAATACATCCTGCTACCTTCAGAGTGCTGGGATTATAGGCATGTGTTACATCATTTAGCATAAAATAGGGTTTTAAAGAATGCATTATACAAGAATTTAGAGGTTCCATACTAATCAGTGTTTGAGATGAGAAAGAGAGAAGAACAGGATAGAAGGAGGATGGGCTATCCCAGTAAGACAGGTTCCCTTCCTCCTATGCCCAACAACATATTCTTGACACTTAAAAAATGAGTAGGAAATAAAGGAATAAGTAGAATTATTTGAAGGCCAAGATAATGAATCTAGTATGAATTAAATAGTGAACTGTAAGAATTAAGGTAACTTTTGCCCGCAAGATATGTAGTGCATGTGTACTATCATATATTATATACCTGTACTCAACCTTTTATGACATAGTTAATCCTATTCTTTATCTACCCAACCAATTGGATGATTCGGTGGAAATAATCACATAGAATGGGAATCAGCAGGAGCCTTCATTTCTTCAAAAAATTGTTGTTATCACAGTTCTATGAGCCAAAGACTAAACTATTCAACCAGAATGTGCCATTAGAAACAAAATATAAGCACCCAAATAAAAAAGGGGGACAAACATGAAAGATCTCAATTAAAATGGAAAATTAAAGTAGTGATTTTGTTGGATAATAATTCCTGCAAAAAACATGTTGACACCATGGTAACATATCTGAATACAAGAAGAGACTAACAAAGACAAATGATTAGGGGGCATTTTCTTTTTATTGAAATGTCAATCAACCTCTTCTAACAAGATCACATAAATTAAATAACATCACAATTGTTCAATGGGGATAAATATTTATAACATGGACAGCAAAAAGAATCAGCTATATTTCATACTGAAAATGTGTTAAGTGGACCTAAGCATATTGTTTTGTCCTTTAGAAATGAAATGCAGTATTTATCTTAATGAGCTATCCACATTTCTCCTTATGACAAGGTCATTAGTTTACAACGTTATATTAAAGCAAATAATCACTCTTAAATTTCCTATTTTAATTCATAAATATTAAAAATTTATATAATATTTGGAGAATATTATATCAAAATAGAAAAATCTTCATTAGCTAAGGTCTGCATTTGTAGAGTTGAAATTGATTACCGAGCCAAAGAAAGCCAAGCTCTAAACCAACAAGTGAAAATTGGATTTGTAAGCTAGACAGAGTTTTGAAAATATTGTTGAGAATTAGTCTAAAAAATTTTAATGTGTATTCATAAGAGTAATAATAAATGTTACTTGAGAAACCATATCAAGATTTTATAGAAAAAGCTCTGAGCATGAAAGCTAATTTGGTATGGAAAGTGCATATATATTGCCTCATTTACAAATCTAGGAATATTGTGGGGAAAGCTACTTTTGCACAAAGGATTTTTTTTAAGATTCATGTATTCATTTTAGGAATATGAGTGCCCTGTCTTCATGCATGCCAGAAGAGGGATTCAGATCCCTTTACTGATAGTTGCGAGCCACTATGTAGTTGCTGAGAATTGAACTCAGGACCTCTGAAAGAGCAACCAGCACTTTTAATTGCTGAGCCATCTCTCCAGCTTAGATGATATTTCAAATAAAGTATCATAGTATCTTGCTCAAAATGACTAATAGCTGGACATAAGATCTGGAACTCCTTTTGCCTAAAGGGTGAAAGAGACAAAGCATGTACTATGATTCACATATTAATCTCTTTCAATGGCCCCGACCAGATGGATGCTGTTGGGAAAAGGAAAAGCATCAAAATCATTGGGTGGTTTTCTTATGTAGGAACCCATCAAACTAAACTCAAAAGTTGGAGAAAAATTAGTTTTTAAAATTATTATCTCTCAAGAATATTAAAAATAAAGTACATTAGCAATATTTCTTGCCATTTATTGCTTTATACTTTTGTATTAAGAATCTAATGTGGACAGCTCACCAGAGACTGACCGCCAGCAGCTTCCTGCGACGGCCGGAAACCTCAGCTTGGGCCACAGGGCCCCACACCTGATCAGCACCGGGACAAAGATCCCTCGCCGGAGATCACAAGACCCAGCAGAGGGCCAAGGACAC
>CM052722.1:74410277-74554312 GCA_028551405.1 Uromys caudimaculatus
GGGGACACGGGGTTTCTAAAGAAAAGGGGAATCATCGGAAATGTAAATAAAATATCAAGAAAAAAAAAAAAAAGAATCTAATGTGTTTCGTTGAGGACATAGGCTTGAGTCAGTCAGACTTTTGACACAATGAGACCTGCATCACATATTTGGGGAAATGAATGATTGTTGTTTCTGAGCCTGTTTTCCCAAATTTATGAAATCATGATATTGCTACTAATAGTTCCACTTGGAAGAACAACATAGGCTTGCTTCTCCCAGAGTCTAGGCTACCAACCATGGAGTGTACCTGGAGGGATCCATGGCTCCAGAAACATGTTACAGAGGATGGCCTTGCCAGATAGCAATGGGAGGGGAAGCCCTTGGTCCTGGGGACCTTTGATGCCCCAGTGTAGGGGGATGCTGGAGCAGTGGAGCAGGAGATTGTGGGTGGAGAGGGGAACACCCTCATACAGGCAAAGGGGAGGTAGGAGGGTGGATGTGCAATGGGGGTTTGGTAGAAGGGTAATTGGGAGGTGAGATATCACGGAATGGGAGGTAGGTGAAGGGGGTAACCAGGAAGTGAGATATCATTTGAGATGTAAATGAATGGTTAATTGAAAAAAAAGAATCCATGTCAGAGATGCATGGATGCATGTACATACATACAGAGAGAGAGAAAGGGGGGGAAGAGAGGGAAAGAGAGAGAGAGCTATGTCCAGACTCATATGATAATAATAAAAATTTAAAAGGAATTCAACCACCCACAGTACCTCTTAGTGTTTCAGGACAGAGCTCCTCTCTCTCTTCTGTTTTGGAGATGCTCCACTTTGAATGCAAATCAGATTTGTAAAACTTTTCTTACTTGGGTTACAGTGCAAAATGCATTTTTTTTTTTGATAAGGGAAGTGGTCAAACCTGAAAGGTGAAGGGATACATGGGGAGCTATGATTGTTTTCTTGTTATTTTGAAATGAAGAGGAACCTGTAGTGAGTGTTTTTTCTACCCTTCTTTAAGATCCAGGTGGACCATGCTACCAGACCCACCCAGGTTCCCTCAGATCTGTGACTGAAAGACACACACACACACATTAGCTTGTTTTTCAACCTGTCTTATTGGCTCAATTGATGGGCACTTTTAAGCCTTCTTTGGCTATCTCGTGCCCTTCTTTTCATTCCCAGTTCAGCACCCTAAATTTGCCCTCAACTTTAGTTGCTCAGTTACCTTCTTCTTGTTCACCTACTCAAAACTGCCCTCTGCTTAGTTGAGTTTCTAATCTCTTACCTAGGGAAGCAAGCAGCCTATGGCCATTCCACCCAAGATCTCACATGGCTTTTCTCCCTCCAAAGCGGCGTGAAAAATCCCTCTTCCTCCCCTGTGTCTCTTAGCCTGCCTATAGGGACCAAAAGTACTGCCTATTCATTCCAGCTCATTAGCCACTAGCATCTTTATTGATGGATCAAGAACCAATTGGGGAACAGGACCTTCAGGGTTCACATGCAGACTCCTGATCAAAACATCAGAACCACCCAATACATCTTAACTTTTCTGTCCAATAAAAAAACAAAAAACAAAAAACTTCTTCTCCCAGACATAAATTGAGCAAAACCATAACAATCATATAAATTACAAGTATGGTATAAAATTAACATCTAGTCTATCATATTTGTCACTTAAATAAAGTACTCTACTATTACTAACTTAAATAATTATGATTCTATCCCTGGATTATGTTTAGATTTTAGCCTATAACACCATCTGAAAACTATGTCTTCCACTCAATAACCTCTTTCTCAATATATAACTTGAGTTTGATTATGAGACTATAACTAGTCTTCAACCCTGTCAGAAATCCGAGAATGAATTAAATACTGCCTGAGTATATAGGAAGCACCAAACATAGCTTTCAAACCTTAAACAACTATAGAGACAGCTGACTACCTGGACAGCCCTTAATTTCTCATAATGTTGGAACATTTATCTTCAGTCTTCAAGCCCAGGATCATCTGACAGACCTTGGCAAAGCAGAATTGTGCAGGACTGTTTACCCTGTATTGGCAGAGCCATCAGTTGACTATCCAGCATAGTGCGTCCTTTTCCCAGACAGTATTTTGTCTGAAGATGAAATAGGCAATTTCTGTCCCGTGACTACCTTGCTACGATGAGCAACCACGCCTGGAGGTAAAGATGCTTATTTTTTCCTTGAAGGAGAACAGGGAAAATGTCCAGAGCAGACATGTCTCATTGTCAGATGATTCTTAATAATGAAATAACATTAAATGTCATAGTCTCTGGATTTCTGATGTTTTTGAAGACTATCTATCTATTTAAAGTATCTTGAACTGTTAAACCTTAATTACTCTTAGGCATTTCTATTTGAACAAACTGAGAACACTTTATTATAATTAAATCAGAATCTAACATAACCATGAATTTGCTATCTGGCCCTTAGCATATGTTATTTAATCATCTTACACAGTTTGTAAAGCATCTATTAAAAGGACTGGGTCTAAGCACCATATTCTTAAATGCATAACATAGGCACAATGTCTATCTAAGAGTAACAATCTTAATTTCAAATTTTGTATCAATATTCAGATTCATACCAATGAAAACCTACAATCTGTTTCAATATAAATTCTATACTAATGTAAGAAATTATAAATTCAATTTGTATCAAGTATAAAATTTTCTATCAATTAAGATTATGGCTACACAATGTCTTGTTTATGAATAAAATTAGTAATCCATCCCACCTATTTCCCTCCTGTTCAAAATTATGACCAATTCCAAATTATCCTTTAAAATAACAACCTATTTATAATTTGTAAAATATCCATTACCAGACACCCAAACCCAGGGAACTTGGATGACAACTCTTTATAGTTACTTCCTGTTGAATATGGACAATAAAAAATTCTCTAAAGAGGTGGGGAGGAGTAGAAAAATTAGAAAAACTGGTTAGACTTAAGAAATGTAGCTTTAGCATCTGCTACCCAGTCTCTGCATATTTGGAAGGTTTAGAGCTTGACTGAAGTTCTGACCAGATCCTTCTAAAAGGTTGAATGAGGCAAGATGACCTGGAATCAGCAGCAATTCTAAAGCTGTTCTGGAAGTAAGTCTCTGGACAACATCAGGAAGCAGGGGTCAGTTCAGCCTCCCAGCAGATGAGTCTTGTCAGAGCTGTACATTTTGCAATATATGAATCTCACAACCAAATTTTTAGTAACATTAAGATATTCTTTTTTTATTATATATATATATATATATATATATATATATATATGTTATATATATATGTGTGTGTGTGTGTGTGTGTGTGTGTGTGTGTGTGTGTGTGTGTGTGTGTATGGATATGCGCACACAAACACACATTTCCCTTTAAGATACTAGGTGGACCAGTTGTCCTTTTCATTAAAAGATGAGAAAATAAATCCTTCCTAGGTGAGCTGCTGATCTAATTTTAAATCATCCCTTTAACGAGTACAATACAGGAGCTCCACCAGCACACATTAATAAGTAAATAGATGGGTAAATAGAAACAGAGAGATGACAGTTACGTAAAAAAAAAAAAAAAAAAAAAAATGAGGTCGACCAGTTGTCCTTTTTCAAAGATGCTCATTAAGAGGTCAGTGAGTTGTGGACTATTTTCTTTTTTTCTTTTTTTTTTTCTCTTCTCTTTTCTTTTTTTTTCCCCCTTCCACTTTTTATTTTTAATTTTTTTTTTAATTTTTTTTTTTTTTTTTTTTTTTTTTTTTGGTTTTTCGAGACAGGGTTTCTCTGTGGAGCCCTGGCTGTCCTGGCCTCAAACTCAGAAATCTGCCTCCATTAAAATATTCTTATGGATTGTGCAGGGTATATAAATCAGTTAAGGATGAAATTCTGCTCCTTCTTTAAGCAGGTGAAGGACTTCTGTCTTTTCTTATGAGTTAATTTTATCAATAACCAATTGTAATTAATTTTCATTCATGCCATGTATAGGATGGCACGGTGAATCTTTACCCATACTGTTTGATTTTCTTGAAATTTTATGGTTCTTCAGGGGGTTTCCCCCTGTCATATCTGATCCATATCACTCTGGAAGGGGTCCAGAGCCTATTCTCCTTTCCTGTTAATACAAATGTAGAGCCTTTCTTCTAAAATAGAGTGTCCTTGGTCTAGTAACCTGAATTCATTGAACATTTAGCTTGACATCTCTACCAAAGGAATTTTAATATAACCATCAATCTCATAACCACATTCATTTTGATAAATAAACAATTCAAAGCAAATAAAGCAACCTAAACAAATATTAATCTATGAGACAGTGCTTCTGCTGTCTCCTGCCCCGACATTCACAAGATCAAGGCCTACATTATTTATTTAATATCTCTGTCTACTTACTGTATGAACCTATTTCTAGGCTCTCTATACAATTTTCAAGGCCCGAATTTCAACTGTCTGAGGTAGGCTACCTTCTGCCTTCAATCTAATTTTTAAGATCGAATGTCTCAATATTTTTATTTCTCTGTAATTAACTTTAATTAAATTCCCTTCTGCTTGTTGTATAAGCCTATGTCTAAGCTCTATTTTTATACGAGACAGAGAAATCCCAGAAATCCCATGAGTAGAGCATGTTTAAAGATCCTGAGAAATTGTCCTGGCAAGACACTTTCAAATCTTTTTAAAGCATTTTTTTAATCAGTCTCCCTAACCTCTCCATTCTGTGGAGCTTAATATCTCTGTATATCTAAGAACATTTAAACAATTACCATTATACTCCTTTCTACCTTAAAGACAATTAAATCAAATTTTATTTATCCCTATCTTTTGATTATTTGCTTGTAGGAGGAGGAGGCTGTGTCTACCATCTGACTTTCTGCCTCAGAGAAGCCATTTTGTCTCTTTGTAGAGCAGGAGCTCCAGGTGTCTCCGCTAAGGCTCTCTGAGACAGCTAGAATCCTTTTCAAAGTGCCTGGGGTAAATCCCCGCCTATGATGACTGTGTTCCTTTGTTCCAGTTTCATGCGCTGGAGCCACATGACTCAACTCTGCTTGCTGAGAAAACAATTTTCCCCTCTTCCCAGACTTATATCATTTGTATTTGTGTATACCACCTGAGAATTCCTAAATTGATTGTAGATTCTCACTCCACATTAGACACCATCTGTAGCAAGTGTTTTGGTTACTCTGCTTTAAGCTCCAGGCAGACCACACTACCCAGCCCTGCCAAGTTCCCTCCGATCTGTGGATGAAACACATACACACACACACACACACACACACACACACACACACACACACACACCATTAGCTTATTTTTCAACCTATCTTATTGGCTCAATTGCTGGGCTCTTTTAAGCCTTCTTTGGCTATCTCATGTCCTTCTTTTTACTCCCAGCTCAGCACCCTAAATCTGCCCTCAAGTTTAGTTGCTCAGTTACCTTCTCCTTGTTCAGCAACCCAAAACTGCTGTCTGCTTAGTTAAGTTTCTAAACTGCCTGGGGAAGCAAGCAGCCTATGGCTGCTCCACCCAAGATCTCACATGGCTGGTCATCTTTTCTCCCTCGAAAACATGGCAAAAAATATATTTTCCTCCCCTATGTCTCTTAGCCTACCTGTGGGGACCCAGAAGTTATGCCAATTCCTCCCAGCTCATTAGCTGCTAGTAACTTTATTGACAGATCAAGAACCAATTGGGGAGCAGGGCCTTCAGGGTTCACATGCAGATTCCCTATCAAAACATCAAAACCACCCCCTACAGGAACTGAGGTTTAAGCATTTTACCCTCTCACCAACAGTACATTTCTCTCTCCAGAGGAGACTCATGGAATCACTGTCTTCTTATATCCCCTAGAAAACAGCATTTCCCCTGACAAAAGAGAAATGCAAGCAGTATCCTCTGAATTTTATTTGGGTCAAATAATTAGTATTGCTTGACTGTCTTGTCAACCCAGAAGTTGGACTGGAACTGAAGAAAGATGAGAATACAATTGAATAACTAGCATTTTGTTCAACCAAACTTTAAGACAGATCCACATTAGAGATACTTGTCTAGTTGAGGTGTATATTCAAATAGAATCAACTGCTCAAAACTGTCACATGGAAAACACCCTATCCAAAAGCTAGTACTTTACCCAATATCTAATAGATGAGACAGGAAACAACATTTGGAAAGATGTTCTTTTGATGTTTTTTGTTGTTGTTGTTGTTGTTCTGTTTTGTAATTCATTTTGAGACAAGGTCTTTCTGTAAGGCCCTGGCTAGTTTTGAACTCACTATCCAGATGAGGTGGCATTGGACTCAGAGATTTTCCTGGCTCTGCTCCCTGACTAGTAGTGATGAGATGTATATACCACTATTCGAACATAATTTAAATTCTTTTTAAAAGTAATTGAGATTGTTTTAATTTGGGGCTTGTTATTGGAAGTTTTCATATTTGATATTTTGATGATATTACTTATTCCACCCACAACTCCCTTAAGAGCCTACCCTTATTTCTAGCAACCCAATTTCATGTTCTTCTTTCTATGTATATGCATGTTTTGACTGCGTATATGTACATGTTCCATGTGGATGCAGTGCCTGCATCAGTTAAAGAAAAAATTATTCTAGGACCTGAAACTGCAGTTACAGATGCCTGTGAACTGGGAACCCAGGTCCTCTGCAAAAGCAACAAATACTTTTAATTGATGAACCATCTCTTTGGCCTACAATTAAAATTCTTAATGAAGTAATTTATATTAATGGTAGCTGGTAGCATCATAAAACTATGACAGGAACATAGATTTCAGAATCAAAACAAGCTTAATTTAGAATCTTTTACCTTTCCTTTCCTTTAGAAATAAAGGCATATATATATATGATGGTTTAGAAGGAAAAAAGGAGCAGAGATGTTATAATTACATTATAATATCAAAAACTAAAACTGTAACCTTCTTTAATCTCAGTCCTCAGTCCTCGTCCTCAAGACCAAAATGATGATGAAGGCCTCATGATGCTATTACAAAAATGAAATAAACTAAAATGATGTGTGTAAAGTGCCTGGTTTCCTAATTCAGAGAAAATGTTTGACAAGTGGTAATCCTGTTCTATTCTGTATATCACTAACTATTCTTTAATGTCTAAAGACTATTCATGTATTAGGGAAGTTATTCCAATTTTGAACCATATCAACAAATGGTTTGACCTTCAAATATGCCAAAGTGAAGAAGAATGCAAAATCATCAAGTAGTACTCTCAGATAAGTACCTCTGCTTATCAAGACTTTGTCTGTAGACTTTCAACAAGATAAGTTTCTTGTGTTATCCATTATTATATTCTTCTAGTCTTTATTCTATAATTTAACTAGGTGAGGATGTGTCCTAGGTTATAAATTGATCTTCACACAGTCTCTAGTTTCTTCTATCCTATTTTATCACTTGTCAAAATATGCTATTATTCTGTTTGTCTAATCAATTTTCATATAGTAGATGCAATTATATTATAATTTACTATTATATTTTTATAATTATATCAATAAATGTTCCTTAAATGAACAAATCTACATTCTTTCCAATAAACTGGAATACTGCTCTGGTGCATCAGTCTATGGAAGTATTGTAGGCACCTTCTTTATCCTACTCAGCAAAATGATGACCCTGTCACTGCATGCTTACTTTTATGTTTCTTTTTGTCCATTTTTCCAAGGTCTTAGACATTTCTATTCTACTACCACTGGTAAGCCCTATGCTTGAACTTATTAAGTTGGTGTCTTAGTCAGGGTTTCTATTCCTGCGTAAAACATCATGAACAAGAAGCAAGTTGGGGAGGAAAGAGTTTATTCAGCTTAGTCTTTCACACTGCTGTTCATCACCAGAGGAAGTCAGGACTGAAACTCAAGCAGTTCAGGAGCAGGAGCTGATGCAGAGGCCATGGAGGGATGTTCCTTATTGGATTGCTTCAACTGGCTTGCTCAGCTTGCTTTCTTATAGAACCCAAGACTACCAGCCCAGGGATAGCACCACCCACAAGGGGCTCCCCCCCCCATCACTAATTGAAAAAATGCCTTACACCTGGAACTCATGGAGGCATTTTCTCAACTGAGGCTCCTTTCTCTGTGATAACTCCAGCTTGTGTCAAGCTGACACACATAACCAGCCAGTACAATAGACCCCTTGTCAACTTGACACACAAACAGATCACCCTTAAGCCTCAACCCTTACTTTCTTATTCATCCCCAAGATCTAAATAACTTTAAAAGTCCCACAGTCTTGCATATTAAAAGTTCAATCTCTTTAAAATATCCAATATCTTTTAAAATTCAAGGTCTTTTAAAAATTCAAAGTCTCCTAACTGTGGGCTCAACTAAAATACCTTCTTACTTCAAGAGGGAAAAATTTCAGGGCATAGTCACAATCAAAAGCAAAATCAAACTCTGTGGGGCAATGGTCTATGGCAGGCAATCTGTCACCCGGTTGAGCATAGGCTGAAAATTCTGGGAGACCCCGTGAAATTTCCACGAGGGACCAGATTATGTTTTGGCCAACACTCCCGGAAGACTCCTGTAAAAACAGCTACAGCTTTCACAACCCCTGTATAGAGAGAGGCCTGGCGTGTGAGATTTGTCATGTAGAAAGCAACTCTGAGTCCTCCCACAAGCAGATGAGGCACTACAAAGTCCCCAGACCAAGCCAGTGGAAATTATCAGTTGCCAAACCCCTGACCCCTCCCAAACAGTATATCAGACCATCCTGACCTGTGTAGCTCTCTCTCTCTGCTCCACCTGCCTGCCCTGCCTGCTTCCTTGAGCACCCGCTGCCCTCCATCCAGAAGGAATAAAGGTGCAAAACTGCTCCAGTGTCCAAGAGCCTTTTGTCCAACGAGCTGTAACACTTTCAGCCTGAAAAGAGATCAGCTCTCTGCGCCCAGCGGTGGGTCATGCGCTGACAGGCGGGTCTCTCAGGGATCATCGCTGCGACCAGGACCTGACTTGGGGCAGGGTGGCAAGTGCTGAGCAAGAACAGTGTCTTGACGGCCACCGCAGGGACCAGGACCAGGAGACTCCGTCCCCGCTTGTGCTCCCTCCCTGCCGCAACCCAACAAAACTCCAACCATCCAATGTCTGGGATCCACACACGATCATCTGGGATCCACCATGGGCTTGGGTCATACCTCCATCCCTGCCCTTTATAGCACACACCTTGTCTTCTAGGCTCTAGCTGCCTGTACTCCACTGCTGCTGCTGTTCTTGGTGGTTATCTCATGGTACTGGCATCTCCAAAACACTGCTGTCTTCTGCTGTAACTAGGCTTCACCAATATCCTCTCACAGACTCTCTTTGTGGTGACAAACCTCAACTCCTTTGCATGACCCCTTCAGTCCTGGGCAGTCAATTGCAACTGAGGCTGCACCTTCACCAGTGGCCTTCCATGGCCTCTCACAGTGCCCAGACCTCCGCTGCTCTTCAGTACAGTTGGTGATGAAAGGATTTTTATTGAACTAGTAACAAACTATCTTGTGAAGTGTACTGGCTAGTTTTGTATGTCAACTTGACACAAGCTGAAGTTATCACAGAGAAAGGAGTTTCAGTTGAGAAAATGCCTCCATGAGATCCAATGGTAAGGCATTTTCTCAATTAGTGATCAAGGGAGGGGGGCCCCTTGTGAGTGGTGCCATCTGTGGGCTGGTAGTCTTGGGGTCTATAAGAAAGCAGGCTGAGCAAGCCAGGAGAAGCAAGCAAGCAAGCCAGTAAGTTACATCCCTCCATGGCCTCTGCATCAGCTCCTGCTTCCTGACCTGCTTGAGTTCCTGTCCTCACTTCCTTTCATGATGAACAGCAGCATGGAAGTGTAAGCTCAATAAACCCTTTCCTCCCCAACTTACTTCTTGGTTATGATGTTTGTGCAGAAGTAGAAACCCTGACTAAGACATGAAGTAAGACCAGGTTTTATCACATTGCCAATGATAGTGCTAAAGACTGAAATTCTAGAACATAGTGAAAGATGCACATCACTAGAGAAACTATATCCAAAGCTGCAATCTTCTTTACCTTTTTACCCATAATTATTTTTTAATGTGCATAGGATATAAAACTCAGCCCTTCATACTGGGAAATACTTGCTTAATGCTGCTGTGAGAGGGTAGCAGTAGGCAAGGTACAATCCTCAAAGCATATATATTAGCTTAAGGCATCTTCCAAGGTATCAATCTCCAGACTTGGGGAAGGGGTTTTCTGGGCAATCACACATTTTCTTGACAAAAACAAACTTAATAAACCACTTCTGTTTTCCTCCTCATCCAAAGCTTGGCAGGGTCCTGGCAGGCCACTTTATCTAAAAGGACATGCATGGTATGTTCTCAGTAATAAGTGGATATTAGCCAAAAAATTACAGAATACCTAAGACACAATCCACAGAACTCAAGAAGGTTAACAAGCAGAAGGGCCCAAGTGAGGATGCTTCAATCCCACTTGGGAGGGAGAAGAAAACAATCACAGGAGGGAGGGAGGGAGGGACCTAGATGGGAGAGGGGAAGGGGAGAGGAAAAGGGGAACATGATCAGGTATAGGGGGAGACAGGAGAGAAACTCTGAGGGTCACTAGAAAGAATGGAAACAAGTAACCTCAGGAGAAATTGGGAGAATGCTCTAGAACGTGCCAGAGACCTGGGAGGTAAGAGACTCTCAGGGCTCAAAGAGAGGGACCTTAGATAAAATGCCCTACAGTGGTAAAAGGGAACTTGTAGAGCCTACCTCCAGTAGAAAGACAGGGCAACAAGTGGAGTGATGAAGTTGTCATCCCACAGTCAAAAATTTTCACTCAGAATTGTTCCTGTCTAAAAGAATTATAGGGACAAAAATGGAGAAAAGACTGAGGGAAAGGCCCAAGTTGGGCTCCATCTCAAGGGGAGGCTCCAAGGTCTGACACTATTATTGATGCTATGGTGTGCTTATAGACAGGAGCCTAGCATGTCTCTCCTCTGAGAGGCCCAACAAGCAGCTAACTGAGACAGATGCAGATACTTAACAACCAACCATTGAATTGAAGTCAGGGACCCCTGTGGTTGAATTAGGGAAAGGCTGGAAGAAGCTGAGGAGTAGGGCGACCCTATAGGAAGATCAGCAGTCTCAACTAACCAGGCCCCCTGAGATCTCTGAGACACTGAGCCACCAACCAGGCAGCATACACCAGCTGATATGAGGCCCCCAATACATATACAGCAGAGGACTGCCTGGTCTGGCCTCAGTGGGAGAAGATGTGCCTAACCTCCTGAGACTTGAGGCCCCAGGGAACTGGGAGGCCTGCTGGGGGTGGGAGGGGAACATCCTCTTGGAGACAGGGTGAGGAGGAATAGGATGAGGAACTGTGGGAGGGCAGACCGGAGGGGGGCAATGACTGGATTGTAAAATAAAAATAAATAAAAGTAATAAAAGTAGAGCAAGAGAAATAATGTAAAGTTGGCTTGTAGGTCAGGGGAGGGGATCTGGGAAGAGTTGATAGAAGTGAAATAATCTAATCAGAATATATTTTAGCACATTCAAAATAAATATTTTTTTAAACTGTAAATACTTAGGAAGGCATTAATTTATGTTATAATTAAACAACATTGGGGTGTGTCATTCATGGTGGCTCTATGTATCACCAGTAGGCAAGGAAACTTAGAGACTCAGTCTAACAAGTAAGTGTCTCCTACAGGTAAGGTACTATTCTAGAGAATTAAAAAGTAAGGCCTTTGCTGCCCTAGATCTCTGAGTAGAAACATTCAGGAAAAATAATAATGTTTAAAGAGATCAGGAATAGGAAATAGGACATCTCTTGGCATGCATTGCCATGTCTTAGAGCTTTTTAGTAAAGTTGCCCATTGTTGAAATCGTTAACAATCATAAAATCCTTCAATCACTTTAACATTAAAAAGATACCTATTTGTTATTTTTATAAGACACATTAATTGTTTTGTAAAAGATGCCCCCCAGCTGTTGGAGTATGAATATGTTATAGAACAAGTGTTGGCAAAGTGGGCAAATCTTTGGCATAGTGTGAGAAATAAAGAAGAGCCAGGTTTTGTAAAAAATAAAGAATCCAATAATACAGGCTTGTTCAGTGAATGCTTGAATACTTGACTAGATACTTAGAAAAGGATTAGCTTCTGCCAGATAAAATCGGCACATATATGGCATTGAATAGAAAAAAGTACCTCCAAAAATGGCTTAAATATGTGACTGAATGGCTGACTTATATTGAGGTATTAATAAAAACGTACGACGGTCAATGAAGTTCATTAGGTTTGTGGTTTGTATATACTCTGCAAACTTTAAGATGTCATAGACCAGTGGCTGGCAAATTATGGCCCCACACACTAAATCTGGCCACCACCTGTTTTTCTATGATCCACTAACTAAAAATGGCTTTACATTTTAAGTGGTTGAAAAAAATAAAAATAAGAATAATATTTCAGTACAGGGAAAATACTATGACATTAAAATTTCAGTGCAAAAAGTTCTACATGAACAGTTAGGTTTATTTACTTATGAATTATTGCAGGTAACTTTGGAGCTACAATGACAGAGTTAATTAGTTACAGTAAAGACTATATGCCCTGAAAAGCATAACATTTTTGCTATCTGATCATCTGTAAAAATGTTTGCTGACTCCTGCTGTAAAAGATAATGTCTATGAAGTTCCCCAGAATTTGATCTAAGACTCCACTCTTCTTTTGCAATGCAATATCTATGAACAGGGCTTTTCTTAAATGAAAAGCAGAGATTTTAATAGTACCCGTACATGATTCAAATGAGTTAAACAAAAAATATATATATTAACACAGGACCAGTCATCTTTTAAACATTAAATAAATTAAGAATAATTATCAAAAATGACATTCTATGAATCAGAAACAAAAGGTTTTTAAGGATGAACAAGAAAATGGTCCTAAATGGTAGTTCTGGTGGTTTTGCTAAGATGACTCTGACAAAGATCTTGCCTGAAATTCGAAAAACTGTCCAATACTTGCAATCAATTCATCATGAAAACGGTCTATAAGTAAGCTGCTGATAGAATTACTCCATACAAAAATGATAATTCTTATTTGAGTCTAACTGGATTGTGTACAGAAATGGTGACACCAACTTTGTGTTAAGTGAAAGTCTTATCAGTCTGTTATAAGGCTAGGGTGAAGTCACATACAATAAACCTAGCTGAAAGGAAGAATTCTGAAGTTAGATAAAATGGAACAAATGGGAAGCCTCTTTTCCATTCTTTTCCTTTCTTTTCTCCCCCTTTATTGAAAATAGATTCTTTTCTCACATAATATATCCTGATTATAATTGCCAATCCCCCTAATCCTCCCTCCCTTCCCTTAGAAAAGAACAGGCTGCTAAGAGATAATATTAAAATACTACAAAATAAAATATAATAAGTAAAACAAAACAAACTATCACTACTGAGTTGGACAAGACAAACCAACAGAAGAAAAAGAAACCAAGAGAGGGCACAAGAATCAGAGACTCATTTGTTCACACTCTCAACAGTCCCATAAAAACACTAAACTGAAAACCAAAGTACATGCAGACCTGTGAAGACCCTTACAGATCCTGTGCATGCTGCTTCAGTCTTTGCTCCTGTTGAATTGCAGGGTCTTGTGTTCTCAGTGTCCTTCATTACCTCTTACTCTTACACTCTTTCTGCCTCCTGTTGATGGTGCCTCCTGGATCCTGAGAAGGATTTGAAGGAGATATCCTATTTAGGACTGAGTGTGTTCCAAATTCTCTGTTTATGTCTCTCTGTCCCCATCTCTATCTCTCTGTGTCTCTGTCTCTTTGTCTTTCTCTGTTTCTCTGTCTCTCTGTGTGTCTCTGTCTCTGTCTCTCTGTCTTTTCTCTCTCTCTCTCTCTCTCTCTCTCTCTCTCTCTCTCTCTCTCTCTCTCTCTCTGTGTGTGTGTGTGTGTGTGTGTGTGTTGTCTGGCTATGTATCTCTATATTTGTTTCCATCTACTGCAGAAGAAAGCTTCTCTGATGATGATTAACTAGTCAGTGTGTATATCACACTATGATTAGAAGTCACTTTATCATTACATTTTGTTGTTGCTGCTGCTGCTGTTGCTGTTGTTATTGTTTTAGACCATAAATATTTGGTTTTAGCCTAGGTCCCTTGGTTATTTAGTCTCTTGTTCTTGGCCACTCAAGCAGTATCAGGCATGGGTTCCATCTCATGGAGTGGGCCTTAAATCAAATCAGACATTGAATAGTTGGTTACCCCCATAAGCTTTTAGCAACCATTGCCCCAGCATATTTTGCAGACAGGACACTATTGTAGAGCAAGATATTTGTAGGTGACTTGGCATTTATGTTTTTCTTCTAGTAACATGTAGCATCCTGCACTAAAGATGCTGAAATGTAGGGGTGACAGCTCTATGAAAGCATCTGCTTGACTACTTCATGTCAATGAGATGCATAGGTGTTATCTTCACCATTGAAACCCTTGCTTTCAGTTTGCGGAAAGAAACCTATTGTCTTAGCAACAGCCTGGGTTGTTTGGCAATTTCCATGGAACCCTTTTGGCCAACAACTCAATTAGATGTAACCCAATCCAAGTAATGAAAGCTTCTTTTGGTGACAAGAGATGGCCAATTGGGACTCTGTCTCCCCCATTATGTAAGCCTCTTTTTTTTTTTTATTGTTGTCGCCTTTCCAATAAACGATAAGGGAAATAAGGAAAATGATTGAAGATCATCATACTTTATTAAGGCATATGACCTTGAAAAAAATACTTCTTCTGTTGATTTTAGTTTCAAATACAAATTAACCATACCTGTTTGTTAAAAACACATTCTCTATAATCAGGTGTGTTTAGAGTTCTGCACAGGAAAAAACAGCATGGAAATATGAAAGGAAGAAAGGGAGGTACATCTATCAGAACAAAGTATTCAAGCTATAAGATTACTTTTTGTAAACACCTAGTGGGAATATGTTTGCATCAAGTATTCTGGAATTTATTTTGCAATTGTTATTAAAAATGCAGGAGATATATATATATATATATATATATATATATATATATATATATTTGTATATATAAATATATAATTGTAAATGCACACATGCACACACACACACAAACACACACATACACACACATACTAAAATTGTTGTAAGAAATCATAGAAAATACCCTAAAAGATAGTGATAGGAGAAGACTTTCTGAATAGAACTCCATTTGCTCAGGAATTAAAGCCAGCAATTGATAAGTGGGACCTCATGAAGCTAAAAACCTTCTGTAGAGCAAAGGAAACCACCAATCCAGTGAAGAAGAAATCCAGACTTGGAAAGAATCTTTGCCAGCTGCACATTTGAAAGAGAATAACTTGAAAATATCATCCTGAGCAAGGTAACTCAGTCACAAAAGAACAAACATGGTATGTACTCACTGATAAGTGGATATTAGCCCAAACGTTCGGAATACCCAAGTTTTACTTTACAGTAACTGCTGGACAGAGAGTGAGGTCCCAGATGGAGGAGTTGGAGAAGGGACTCAAGGAGCTGAGGGAGTCTGAAGCCCCATGGAGGGAACAACAGTGTCAACTGGCCTGACCCCCACTCTGGTCCTCCTGCAGGCTGGACCAACAACCAAAGAATACACATGGAGGGACCCATGATTCAGACCACATATGTGGCAGAGGAGGGCCTTGTTGGCCATCAGGGGGAGGAGAGACCCCAGTAAAGGGGAATGTCAAGGTGGGAATATGGGAGTGGGTAGGCGGGTGGGTGGGAGGTAGAATTCCCTCATAGAGGTGGGGGAGGTGGAAGGGATAGGTGGTTTCCAAAGAGGAGACCTAGAAAGGGGGAAACATTGGAAATGTAAATAAAGTATCAAAAATTAAAAATTAAAAAAAAAGAAAGAGAATAAATATCCAAAAACGCACAAAGAACTCAAAAACCAAAGAGCTCAGGAAATGAATTATCCAAATTAAAAAGGGGGGAGCTGGGATGCTAAACAAAGAATTCTCAATAGAAAAATTCTTTAATATCCTAATATCTTAGTGGAAGTTATGGTGCTTAGGCTGAAAACACTCCCCACAGAATAACAAAATCACACATACCAGTTGCAAGAAATTTTCATGTTTTTGTGAGGGTAGTCCAAATGACTCCTAGAACAATACAGGATATTTCTGTTGCCCTTAAATTCCACTTAGAGTTTGTAGGTAAGCCACTATTGATAAAAATGCAGGATATGGGACTTGGGTTATTCAAGATGGATCTAAGATAAAATCCTCCTTTCTGCAATCTAGCTTCTGTAGTTCCACAAATTTCTATGCAACTTTCAATGGAGAGAAGAAATTAATAGACCTACTGAGCTGGGATATCTATGAACCATATAACAATGACAAATGTGACAAGATATTTGTAAAGGTCAATAGTGGAACTAACATGGTGGTGGTAACCAACAGCTATCTAAGTGGACTTATACAGAAGGGAAATCATGCCTGATGCTAAAAATATGTCCAGATGCTTAGGTCTAGGGAAGCCATGTATCTTAGAAGATAATTAACTACAACTTTGCTAGACTAATAAAATTCTGTGAATATATTCCAAATTTTATCCTTATACACACAGATAAGTGTAGATATCACTCCTCATCAAAGAACTTCTTTATACAGCAAGTTGAGACTATTATAGAAATCAACAACTTGACTCAATAAAAAGATGAATGGATTGTAGTAAGCTCAATCTGAATAGATATACCAGCAGCAAAACTACTGAATCTATGGCTCAGTGAATATCTGGTAAGAGGCAGCAGAAAGATTGTAAGAGCCAGAACCAGGAGGTCTGCTGTGAGACAGCCTTCCATAAACAATACCTGTACAATGACAATATCAATAAACATTGTGGTTGTTTGAATAAGAGTTGTCCCAATAGGCTCATGAATTTGAATGCTTGCAGTCACCAGGGCGTGGCACTATTTGAGAAGGATTAAAGAGGTGTGGCCTTGTTAGAGGAAGTGTGTCACTAGAGGTGGGCTTAAAGTTTCAAAAAGATCACACTGGTTCCAGTGTTTGTTTCTCTCCCTCTCTGCCTACAGATCAGGATGTAGCTCTCAGCTACTCCAGTGACATGTGTACCACCATATGTGCTGCCGTGCGTGCTCCCTGCCATGATGGTAATGAACTAAATCTCTGAAACTCTAAGCAAGTCCTGTATTTGCTCTTTGATACTTTGTGGGTTCTTCTTTTTCCCAGTCTTTATCCCCAAGTTTCACCCCCTATCACTAGATAGGAGAGAAAAAAAGGAGAGGAGAGGAAAGTGAGAGAGAGAGACAGAGAGAGAGAGAGAGAGAGAGAGAGATCCTTGAATCTAATTTCTTTGTCTTGTTTTTCTTTGAGCACAACTACTAACAAACTGCAACCACTACCACCACTACCACCACCACCAACAACAACAACCAATAACTACCAACACTACCTATCAGCGATCTAGAATTTATGTACCCTCTGAAAATTTCCCAGAATTCCAAATATTACACAATTGAGAATACTATGGGCAGCTGGCAAAAACATGCCTCCACAAGAACACAAGGTCAGCTGCCCCTATCTCCACACCTAGGGTTCAAACAAAAACATATTCTTACAATATTTCTGTGTCTTTTTTAAAGAAACTAAAATTCTAGAATTGTCACTATAAATCCCATAATTAAATATTTTCTTTTATAAGAGTTGCTTTGATCATGATGTAAATTTGCAACAATAGAACAGTAACGAAAAAGGACATGCTACTGCAGAAGAAAGAAAATCTCCTGGCATCCTGTCCCTAGACAAAGAACGGCAAGCAACTAATGAGTTTCTAGAGAGGGAGAATTAACCTCTCCTCTGGTGAAACCCCTGATTGCTTATCTAGTACAAAGTTGTCATCCCTGAAAACATGAACATATAAACAGCACATATGGATTCAGTAGGTTGTGTTCATATAACATACATATGTATGTAAGCATAATAAAAAGAGGCTTTCAATTTGAGAGTGAGGGTATGGGAGTAGTTGTAAGGAGGCACATGGGGGACCTAGAGGAAGAAAAAGGAAGGAGGAATTGATACAATTATATTTTAACTAAAATGTAAAAACTTTTAAATAAAAAGGTAAATGAATAAACATTTCAAAAATTGAAAAATACTTCAAAACCCATGAATAATTTGAATGCCTTATGAGAAAGTTAGGTTGTGGAATGTAATGTAGCTATTAAAAAACAAAGAGCTGAATTTTGGCAGATTAACTAGTAAAATATCCATGAAATTTTTAAATGAAAATAAAAAACAGTAAAGATATATATGTATGATCTGTATTGAAAATACCTAGTGATAAGAGTTTATATGTGTTTTTAAGTGCACAGTAAATTTTATTACCTGGGATGCCTACTTTACAGTCAGAATATCTGTCTAATGATTAGGCCAAAGTTTTGTTGCTGTTCTTGTTGTTTATCTATACTTCTACAGCAGTTTGGCTTCAGTGTGTTTTAAAATGATATTTTGCTACTTCTTTAATTTTTTTTAGTAAAATTTTTTTTGTATTTCCATGACTATTAATGAAGCTAAATGGTTTCTCGTTTATGTGTTGTTAGTCTCCAAGTCTATACATTTACACTGAGCAGTTTATTTACTTTCTTAATTTATAAATATTCTTGTCTATTGAGGATATTAATGATTGGTCATATGTGTTACAGAATTTTTTTCATATACACTCCATAGTTTAGTTTTCCATATAATCAAAACTATCCATCTTTTCTTGCATTTTAAAAATATTACATTGATGTCAATTTATATGAAACAGGAGAAATCACTGATAACAAATATACTATGTTCATATCCTTCTAATCTTGCAAACTACAGGATAGCAAGCTATCTTTGTGTATATTTGTGTATATTAGTGTAATCAAAAATAAAGCTATGGAAATGAAACCCCCAAACCTTTAATGTTTATTATCTCAGTGGGAAAAGATGAGGACCAGAGGGAACTACCATTTTCTTTATGCTTCTTTGCATGATTTAACATGTTTGAAAATCAGTAAAAGTAGATATGGCCATGAAAAGTATAGCTGGGAAAGTCTAAAAGAATAACACCACTATGAAGGAACACACATATCAGGTGGGGCAAGCACCATTCTCCAAGGAAGTCAAAGATAAAGAATCAACAAGATATGTCCTATAAGTTTGGACTTGTAGCACAATCATTTAAGCACATTTCCAAAGGTGAATCACCTCCCACCTCTCTCCCATATGCACTAGCTGATCTTGAAGACCTCCTTTTACTGTTACAATACTCCAAAGAATGAAACAGAAAAGACTGAAGCAGACATTTGCAGAGTGTGATGAGAGGATGGTGATGCCTTGAAGTGGGAGGAGGTTAAGGGGAGAGGAAGGAGTGGTAACGATGTCTGCATTGCTTGGTGCTTGCTCCATATATATAAATAGCCAGTTATGCCTCTTCATTCTAGCACAGCATAGCATTTGTTCTGTGACCCTACATAAAATGTAGTCTCCTGGGTGTGACTTAAGTAAGGATAGTACATGCCCTGGCATTAGAAATAGAATTGCAGTGTCCTCTGCATAAACAGCCCAAACCACACTGTGCAACACACACAAAAAGAACAATAATATCATAGCCCCCAAACAATCAGAAAGACACGGTTGCTTTAGTTTGGCTTGTCTTTTAACCCACAGTATTTTCAAATTCAAGTCCAAGGCAGATGTTTAATCTAGTTTCTGCACAAAATATTTCCAGTTTTAGAGAAATGTGTCCTTTAGAAACAGCTATTTACAGTGACAATTGTGAGACCTTTTCCCCTTTAATTGCTCCAAATTTTACCTGTTTATAAGCTTTGCATGTTCATTCTTTTCCTTTATGACGTCCCATTAAAAACAGCCAAGGACAGCTTCTGTGAAAACCCCAAGCCTTCCTTCTCTTCAAAATGCTACCCATCATTTCCAAATAAGACCTGATTTCAAAATTACTCAGCATTCTTTTAATTAAGAGCCTGCTATGCTTCCTTAAAATGTAACTCTCTGAAACAGTGACTCATCCTAAGATTGGTTTGCAAGGTACTGAGAGCAATTTATTGGCCTATTGTGGGAACAAGCCTGACGAAGTGGGAAGAAGCCCCATGTGTCTGTCCCGGGTGCTGCGGCTCTGGGTGGGACAGAAGACACTCGGGAAGTGGCCATGTGTCTGATGGGCAGGTGGGGACTGTAGGAAGGCTTTTCGGGCTCTGCCCATGGGTGGGGGAGGGGGCCATTCCCGGGGAACGCGCGGCAGCTGTCTCTAGCCCGGGACACTGCAGTTGCTGCAGGGTGCCACAGACAGGCTAGCCAGAGCGCAGCTTGGGTTCCTGCCGAGACTGGGTTTTGGCGCTTGGAATGCCAGGCTAGCTGCTTAAGCTTGGGTGAATGGGTACCATCTGGGAGTGCTGGAAAGTCCTCAGCAAGAGATTAGATGTGGCTCCTTAATCGAGGGCTGGATCCCTTGCTTCCCACAGTGGGTCCAGATGAAGAGACAGTCCATAATTCTAAGACATTTATTTTCATCCTGTGGAGTGGTGTGGATGGAATTGTACTCCCGCCTTTCTGGGAGAGACGAGGCAGATATAGTAACTGGGAAGGGGTGTGGCTAAGCCTCTAGGTGTCTTGTTAACATGGGGAAGGCTTGGGGCTGTGTGGTCATGCCTCTACCTGAGGAGGGGTGGTATGTGACCGTGACTGGAGCCAAAAGCCTCCCAGGAGCGTTGGCATAAAGTTTTTCATCCCTTGTAGATTGTTCCACTGGGTCGCTCAGATTTTATGCCTGTGCTCAACCAGATGCCAGATTGCCTGTCACAGATCACTGCCCCACAGCCTATGTTATAACTGTAACACCAGATTAATACTACCTGTTTATATTGCATTTCTCAAATTCAGTCTTTGTGGACTTGTTTTCTAACCTCTGCTCAAGATTTTCCTCATATCTCTGTAAAATATAATTTTGTTGATATAAGACAATAAGTCTAGGTTCTGGGAAGGTGTGATTCTCTTCAAAACAGACCTGCAGTTTTGATGTGCCAGCTAAAGCCCAGAGAAAATGCAAACCGTAGGGGTGGGGAATGGGAGGAACAAGGAATGGAGAGCCATCACAAACTGCCCTTCCTCTGCATTTATTCCTTACTCCATTTCAATCCACTCCCTGCCTCCCTTTCCCAACCCCTTGCTAATTCATCATTCCAGTTTCCTGTCATCCCGTCTCATCTCTAGTTTTATCTTCTCAGATTTTCTGCTTCACTGCCTCCCAAATCTAGGCCCAATTTATTGCCTCTGTCCTCTAACCTGTTCTGGCCTTGGGTCCTTTTCTTTTGAACTAACCCTAAAGACTGCCTCATGACTCAGGCTGATCACTTTTCTAGCTATAGTCCCTTCTTTCTCTGACCACACTCAGAAAAATACCTAAATCTCTAAGTGAGTAAGTAATTCTGCCAAATTTGGGTTCATCAAGAAACGTTATATCCATGCCTTTCATGTTCCCACCTAAAGCATCAATGAATAAGTTGAATCATGAGGCAAGAATACAGAATCTGCTCCATATTCCTTTTTAAATAGGTCTGATTAAGATTCTCCCTCCCTTTTGGTAATGTTTAGCAAATCTAATACCTTAAATTGAAATTACTATCTCTATGGGTCCATATAGATTTAATTTTATCTTGAAACAAAATACATTTTAATTTTAATTCCTAAATTCTAGCATTCTAAGCACTTGACCACATGCTTCTACTAGTTATCATGGTTGTATGATATAGATACAAAATATTCTCAAACATTTGAAAAGTTCTTTTGAACAATGCTACTTTGAAATGTTTGATGTCTCCAAGAATAACCTTTCACAGGTTTGTTTTACTTTCATTTATGTGTGTCTGAGTATGTACCTTATATATGCAGGTTCCCACTAAGACCAAAAGAGGACATCAGATCACTCTGGAGCTAGAATTACAGGTCGTTGTGAGGTACCTGTGCTGAGAACAAAACTCAGATCCAGTGGAAGGACAGGACAGTACTACCTGCTCTTAACCACAGAGTCATCTCTCCAACCCTTCTCATTTTTGTATCAATATTCTAAGTTCACTTCATTTTCCATTGATTTATTTCCTTCTTATAAATTGTTTTTCCTTTGTTAAGAAGCTATGAATGTGATCATTTATGTTTATTTTATTACATTATTCTATTTTGTTCAACAACATATCATCAAATTATATATATATGTGTGTGTGTATGTATATATGTATATACATATATATGTATGTATAATGGTCCGCTTTGTAAGTAACCCATTCAACTAGTTATTTAATGCTTCATAATATGTCATCCCTAAGATTACTTTCTTGAAAAATATTTTTTTCTCTCTATGTTTCGCACAGGTCAAAAATTTGGGAACGTGTTCTTAAAGTTTATTATGTTGCATTTGATGTTAGTTATTATATTTACTTCAATTGGAATTTAAAACCTACTCACAAAGTGGTATATTCACACCAACATGGTGACATCTCTTGGCCATAGATCTCACCACAAGGCAAACCTCAGTGTCCTTGATGTTTAGAAAATGGCTCCCTCTACATTGTACAATCTGGAAGTTTTTAGACATTATTGTGGCCTGATTTTCCAAGTCATGCATGACTATGACTCCATATTCTATTGACCTCACAAGGCCAGATATTAGAAAATGTGAGAGGAGATCACATGAGGTGATGATGGATATGTTATTTACTGGGAGCTACCCTCAAGGCTTGTGATTACACCATTCAAAAAAAGAAAGGAATTAGTTTGTCATGGCCCACTGTTAATAAACTTCTGCTTTCTCCTGAGGACCATCCCTTTGGAGCCAATCTTACACTATTTTTTGAGAATGTCCCACAGAATCAATATCAAATTCACTATTTATACTTTCTGGAGTCCATCTTATTGTCTTGTAAAACTCTGAATTTTGTCTGTTTTATAATCTGTCAAAATACCTTTGCTTCAATAAGTATTCACTCTGCAATTGAGCCTCAGATCTTTCTAATTATGCTCTGTTTATTCTTTGCAATTGAAATATTACTTCAATAATACAAAATATTACATTGGAAATTATGTTCTGTTTTTTAATCTATGGGATCATTATCACTGAAGCATAAATTAATAAACTTAGCTCCCCCAAAGTATGTGATTCTTCTTCATAGTTCGTTACATCCTAGGATTCCCCAAGATCCACCTAATGTTTGACTGTGGGTCTCCTCATCTGTTCCCATAGTTCTTAGACAACACATACATGTACACGCACACACACACACACACACACACACACACACACACACAGGAGAGAGAGAGAGAGAGAGAGAGAGAGAGAGAGAGAGAGAGAGAGAGAATTGGGTTATTTTGTAAGCATTTTAATTTTATTAATTAATTAATTTATTTTACATCCAAATCCCAGCTATCCCTCCCTTCTCTCCTCCCACTCTCCTCTGACTTCCCTTCCCCCCCTACTCCAGTACTCCATTTCACCTCAGAGAAGGGGAGCCCTCCCATGAATATCAACCAGCCTTGACATATCAAGTTGCAATAGGACTTGGCCCATCTTCTCCAATTGTGGCTAGGCAATGCAGCCCAGTTAAGAAAAAGGGAACCAAAGACAGGCAACAGTGTCAGAGACAATTCCTGCTGTTAGGATTCCCACATGAAGATTCAGCTGCACAACTGTTACATGTGTGCAAAGGGCCTAGGTCAGTCCCATGCATGCTCTCTGGTTGGTGGTTCAGTCTCTATGAGCCCCTATGGGTCCAAGTTAGTTGATTCTGTTTGTTTTCTTGTGATGCCCTTTACTTCCCTGGGTCCTTCAGTCCTTCCTCCCCATCTTCCATAGAGTTCCCCAAGATCTGCCTACTGTTTTGCTGTGGGTCTCTTCATCTGTTTCCATCAGTTGCTGGATGAAGTATCTCAGATGACAGTTGTGCTAGGCTCCTGTCTGAAGTATAGCAGAATATGATTAATAGTGCCAGGATTCTCAAGCTGGGTGGGTCATTGGTTGGCCATTCCCTTAATTTCTGCTCCTTCTTTAACCCCTGCACAACTTGTAGGCAGGACAAATTGTGGGGACAAGGTTTTGTGGCTGCATTGGTGTCCCAGTCCCTCATTAGAAGTCTTGCCTGGTTATAGGAGGGGACTGGTTCAGGTTCCATATTCCCCATTGCTAAGAATTTTAGCTAGGCTTACCCTCATAGATTCCTCAGAGTTTTCATTATCCTGGGCTTCTTGTTTGTCCCAGAGATACCCCCTCACCAGTTCTCTCTCCCCATACTCTCTACCTCTGTCCTCCCCTGAATGGATCCCTCTGGCTTCCCTCCACATGCCCTTCTCCACAGAGTCCATCCATCAATCCACCTTGGATGACTCTTCTATTTTCCCTCCTCAGTGAGATTCAAGTATCAAACCCCCACTGAGCCCTCCTTGTTACTTAGCTTCTTTGAGTCTGTGGAGTTTAGCATGGCTATGCTGCACTTTATGGCTAATATCCTCTTATAAGTGAATACATTCCATGTTTGTCTTTCTGGGTCTGAGTTACTTCACTTGGGATGATCTTTTCCAGTTCTATCCATATGCTTGTAAACTTCACAATGCCATTTTTTAACAGTTAAGAAGTACTCCATTGTGGAAATGTACCACAATTTCTTTATCCATTCTTCAGTTGAGGGACATCTAGGTTGTTTCCAGTTTCTAGCTATTAATAAAGCTGCTGTGAACATACTTGAGCAAGTGTCCTTATTGTATTGAGGACCGCCCTTTGGGTATATGCCCAAGAGTAGTACACTTGGCTCTTGAGGTAGAACTATTTACAATTTTCTGAGAAACTGCCAAATTTATTTCCAGAGTGGTTGAACAAGTTTGCACTACCACCAGAAATGGAGGAGTGTTCCCTTGCTCCACATCTTTGCCAGCATCTGCTGTCTCTTGAGTTTTTGATCTTAGCTATTCTGATGGGTGTAAGGTGGAATCTCAAATTCGTTTTTATTCTGAAGACTAAGGATGATGGATGTTTCTTTAAGTGCTTCTAGGACATTGGAGATCCCTCTGTCAGGAATTTTGTTTAGATCTGTACCCCATTTTTTAATTGTGTTATTTGGTTTGTTGTCCAATTTCTTGAGCTCTTTATATATTTTGGACATTAGCCTTCAGTCAGACGTGGGGCTGGTGAAGATCTTTTCACGTTCTTTAGGCTGCTATTTTGTTTTGATGGTATCCTTTCTCTTACCCACTTACTGTTTGTGGATCTGAGTTCCTGAGTTGTTGATGTTCTTTTCAGGAAGTTGTCTCCTTTACCAATGTGTTCAAGGTTATTCCTTATACTTTCTTTTCTATCAGATTTGGTGTATTTGGTTATAAATTGAGGTGATTGATCAACTTGGACCTGGGGTTTGTGCAAAGTGATAGACATGAATCTATTTACATTATTATATATGCAGACATCCAGTTAGACCACCATTTGTTGAAGATACTTTCTTTATTTCCAGGATGGTTTTGGCTTCTTTGTCAAAAGCTAAGTGTCTGTAGGTGTGTGAGTTTATTTCTGGATCTTTGATTGGATGCCCTTGATCAACCTGTCTATTTTTATGCCAATACCAGGATTATTTTAGCTATTCTGGGGTTTCTTTCTGTTGTTGTTGTTTTTTTGGTTTGTTTTTGTTTTTCCATATAAAGTTGAGTATTGCTCTTTCATGATCGATAATGAATTGTGTTAGAATTTTTATGAGAATTGCATTAAATGTGTAGATTGCTTTTGGTAAGATGGCCATTTTTACTATGTTAATCTTAAAGATCTATGAGCATGAGAAATCTTTACATCTTCTGTTATCTTGTTCAATTTCTTTCTTCAAAGACTTGAAGTTCTTAACATATAGGTTTTTACCTTGCTTGGTTAGCGTTATACCAAGATACTTTACATTATTTGTGGCTTTTGTGAAGGGTGTTGTTTCCCTAATTTCTTTCTCCGTCCATTTGTATGGAGAAGGGCTACTGATTTATTTGAGGTAATTTCGTATCCAGTCACTTCGATGAAGTTGTTTATCAGCTGTGGAGTTCTCCGATAGAATTTTTGGGTCACTTATTTATACTACCATTTCATCTGCAAATAGTTATACTTTAACTTCTTCCCTTCCGATTTGTATCTCCTTGATATCCATTTGTTGTCTAATTGCTCTATCTAAAAATTCAAGTGCTATGTAGAATAGATACAGAGAGAGTGAGAAGCCTTGTCTTGTCCCTGATTTTAGTGCAATTGCTTTAAGTGTCTTTCCATTTAATTTGATTTTGGTTATCAACTTGTTGTATATCGCTTTTATTATGTTTAGGTATATGACTTGAATCCCTGATCTCTTCAAGACTTTTAACATGAAGGGTTGTTAGATTTTGCCAAAGGCTTCTTCAACATCTAATGAGATGATCGTGTGATTTTTTTTTTTTTTTTTTTAGTTTGTTTGTATGGTAGATTACATTGATGGATTTTCATATGTTGAACCACCCCTGCATCTCTGGGATGAAACCTAGTTAATCATGATGAATGATGTCTTTAATGCGTTCTTCGATTCAGTTTGTGAGTATTTGATTCATTAATATTCATAAGGGAGATTGGTCTGAAATTCTCCTTCTTGGTTGAGTCTTTATATAGTTTAGGTATCAGCATGATTGTGGCCTCATAAACATAGTTTGGCAGCCTTGCTTTGTCCCTGATTTTAGTGGGATTGCATCAAGTTTCTCTCCATTTAGTTTGGTGTTGGCTATTGGTTTGCTGTATATTGCTTTTATTATGTTTAGTTATGTGCCTTGAATTTCTGATCTTTCCAAGACGTTTAACATGGAGGGGTGATGGATATTGTCAAATGTTTTTTCAGTATCTAATGAGATGATCATGTAGTTTTTTCTTTGAGTTTGTTTATATAGTGGACTATGTTGATGGATTTCCATATATTAAACCATCCCTGCATCCCTAGGATGAAGCCTACGTGATCATGGTGAATGGTCATTTTAATGTGTTCTTGGATTCAGTTTGGGAGAATTTTATTGAGTATTTTTGCATTGATATTCATAAGGGAAATTGGTCTGAAGTTCTCTTTCTTGGATCTTTGTGAGGTTTTGGTATCAACATAACTGCAGCTTCATAGAACAAATAGGGTAGTATTCCCCCTGTTTCTATTTTGTGGAATAATTTGAAAAGTATTGGTATTAGGTCTTCTTTGAAGATCTGATAGAATTCTGCACTAAAACCATCTGGTCCTAAGGTTTTTTTGGTTGGGAGACTTTTAATGACTACTTTTATTTCCTTAGGGGTTGTGGGACATTTTAGATGGTTTATCTGATCCTGATTTAACTTAGGTACCTGGTATCTGTCTAGAAAATCATCCATGTCATCCATATTTTCTAGTTTTGTTGAGTATAGGCTTTTGTAGTAGGATCTGATGATTTTCTGAAATTCCTCAGTTTCTGTTGTTATGTCTCCCTTTTCATTTCTGATTTTGTTAATTTTGATACTGTCTCTGTGCTCTCTAGTTAGTTCAGCTAAGGGTTTATATATCTTGTTTATTTTCTTAAAGAATTAGTTCCTAGTTTTGTTGATTCTTTGTATAATTCTTTTTGTTTCTACTTGGTTGATTTCAGTCCTGAGTTTGATTATTTCCTGCCATCTAATCCTCTTGGGTGTATTTGCTTACTCTAAAAATATTAAATTAATGTGTGTATGCTGAGCATTCTGGCCTAGAATTTGAAGTGAAAAAAGAATTGCATCATTTTATTATGGAGAGGAACTAATGGGCACATGGAGGGAGTATATGCTACCATCAAGTGATTTTATTTTGGAGTAATAATGGAACAATGTATTCGAGGTGAGGACATATAAATGATATCTATAAGAGACAATGAATTAGATGTCCAGTACATAAGATCTGGCAACTCTTTTCAATCACCTTTCAAATAAAATATTTTTCTTTTCTCATGGCTGCGACCCTAACCATTTACACATTATTTCACCCAACTATCTATTCTTGACTCTAACACTGCATCAAGACTTTCCATTTTTACCAGAGAAATGTTAGACAGGAACAATATTCAACGTCTGGGTCACCTACCTTCTCGTTGTGTGCAGAGTACATTTAAAACAGTATGTGACAAATACAGAGGCGGAAGCTCACAGCCAGTCATTGGACTGAGCGTGGGGTCCGTGATGGAAGAGTTGGAAAAGGGACTGAAGTAGCTGAGGGGTTTTGCAGCCCTGTGGAGGGAGCAACTGTGTCAACTGGCCAGACCTCCCGGAGCTCCTGGAGACTGGACCACCAACCAAAGAGTACACATGGAGGGACCCATGGCTCCAGCTGCATATGTAGCAGAGGAGGACCTTGTTGGCCATCAGTGGGAGGAGAGGCCTTTGGGCCTGAGGGTGTTTGATGCCCCAGTGTAGGGGAATGCCAGGACAGGAGGACAGGAGTGGGTGTTTGGGGGAGCACCCTCATAGAGGCAGGTGGAGAAGGGAGGGAATGGGGGTTTCCGAAGGGGAGACCTGAAGGTGGGAAAACATTTGAAATGCAAATAAAGAAAATATCCAATTAAAAAATAAATAAAACAGTATGTGATATGGTAAAGTATAATAAAAGAAATGGCCTTCCTATCTGCACCTCCCCCAGGGCAGATAGGTGTGTCTGCCCCTCTTACCACCCCACAGTCTGCAGGTCTCCCAGGAGACCTGCTGAAACCAGGGATGTTGGGACAAGCCTGGCACTGTGGAATGAAGTCCCACGTGTCTGTTCCAGGCTCTGCAGCTCTGGGTGGGACAGGAGACATGTGGAAAGTGGCCGAGAGTGTCTGCTCACACAGTCCGACGGGTAGGTGAGGGCTGTGGGAAACCTTTGAGGGCCCTGCCCGTGGGTGGGGGAGGGGGCCATTCCTGGGTAATGCGCAGCAGCCATCTCTAGCCCGGGACACCGCAGTCACTGCAGGGTGCAGCAGACAGGCTAGCCGGAGCGCAGCTGGGGTTCCCGCCAAGACTGGTTTCAGTGGCTTGGGATGCTGGGCTAGCTGCTTAGGCTTGAGTGAATGGGTACCATCTGTGAGCTCTCGGAAGCCCTCAGTGAGAGATTAGATGCTGCTCCTTAATTGAGGGTCAGATCCCTCGCTTCCCACTGCAGGTCCAGCTGAAGAGACAGTCCATAATTCTAAGAGTGGCGTGGATGGAATTGTACCCCCACCTTTCTGGGAGATGCGAGGCAGATATAGTAACTGGGAAGGGGCATGGCTAAGCCTCTAGGTGTCTCATTAACATGGGGATGGCTTGGGGCTGTGTGGCTTGCCTCTACCTGAGGAGGGGTGGTACATGACCTGTAACTGGAGCCAAAAGCCTCCCGGGAGCATTGGCTTAAAGTTTTCCAGTCCCTTGTGGACTATTCCACTGGGTCACCCAGATTTTACACCTGTGCTCAACTGGGCGCCAGACTGCCTTTCACAGATCACTGCCCCACACAGGAACAGAGGTGAGAGACCCCTGCCCAAAAACTGCTCCTGCTGGGACTCCCACAAGCTGAACAGGCACTGGACCCTTCCCCTCCTAGAGAACCCTATCTCCATTCTTGTCTGTATCTCTACAGGGACTGATCTGCACATCTGCCCCTCTCACCACTCCACAGTCTGCAGATCAACCAGGAGATCTACTGCAACCAGGAAAACAGGAGGCAGGCTCCAGACAGACACCCAGGCCAGTTAACACCAGAGATAACCAGATGTTGAAAGACAAATACAAGAACATAAGAAACAGAAGCCAATGTATTTTTGGCACCATCAGAACCCAATTCTCCCACCACAGCAAGCCATGGATGCACCTGAAAAGCATGATGATGACCTAAAACCCTGTCTCATGAAGATAATAGAGAACTTTAAGGAGGATATCAATAACTCACTTAAAGAAATACAGGAAAACACAGGCAAACTGGTAAAAGCCCTTAAAGCGGAAACAAATAAATCTCTTAAAGAAACACAGGGTTAAAATTTTTGAGATGGGTGTATGACTCCATCTCTCAGAATGGTTCCTGTCTAAAGGAAATGCAGGGACAAAAAATGGAGCAGAGATTGAAGGAAATGCCATAGAGATGGATCCCTAGGTCAACCCACCTAGGGATCCATCCCATCTGCAGACACTAAACCCTGACACTATTGCTGATGCCAAGAAGTGCTTGCTGACAGGAGCCTGGTATGACTGTCCTCTGAGAGACTCTGCCAGCACCTAACTAATACAGATGCAGATATTCACAGCCAACCGTCAGACTGAGCCCATGGACCCCAATGGAAGAGCTAGGAGAAGGACTGAAGAAGCTGAAAGGGATTACAACCCCATAGGAAGACCAACAATACCAACCCTATCAGACCACTCAGAGCTCCCAGGGAGCAAACTACCAACCAAAATGAACACAAGGAGGGACCCATGGCTCCAGCTGCATATGTAACAGAGGATGGCCTTATCTGACATCAATGGCAGGAGAGGCCCTTGGTCCTGTAGAGGCTTGTTGCCCCAGCATAAGGGGATGGTAGTATGTCTGTGGGTTCAGGAGTACCCTCATAGAGGCAAAGGAGAGAGGGGATGGGATGGGAGGTTGTGGAGGGGAAACGAGGAAGGGGATATCATTTGAAATGTAAATGAATAAAATGATTAATTAAAAAATAGTTTGGCAGTGTTCCTTCTGTTACTAAAACCATCTGGCCCTGGGCTTTGTTGTTGTTCTTGTTGTTGGCAAATTTTTAATGAATGCTATCTCCTTAGGGGTTATATGCCTATTTAAGTTGTTTACCTGATCATTTAGATTTTCTTTTCTTTTCTTTTTTTTTTTTTTTTTTTTTTTTTTTTTTTTTTTTTTTTTTTTTTTTTTTTTTTTTTTTTTTTTTTTTTGGTTTTTTCAAGACAGGGTTTCTGTGTGTAGCTCTGGCTGTCCTGGAACTCACTCTGTAGACCAGGCTGGCCTCAAACTCAGAAATCTGCCTGCCTCTGCCTCTCATTTAGATTTTTTAATTTTGGGGCATACAGGTTTTTAAATTAAGACCTAATAATGATTTTTTGGATTTCCTCGGTGTCTTGTTATGCCCCATTTCTTTTCTGATTTTGTTAATTTGGATATTGTCTCTCTGACTTATAGTTAGTTTTGCTAAGCTTTTGTCCATCATATTGAATTTCTCAATATTAATGTTTTTAATAAACTTGACATACTTTATGATATTGATCAAAAATTGTTTCTCTGATGAAAATATATAGAAATACATACATGTGTGTTATAATTATAGATTAAAATTTTAGTGATTTTTTTTTCATCATCCTTGGATGACATTTTCATACTGTATATCTGCTGAGGAACATTTATGGATATTTACATATATGTGCATAAATAATTTCTGATTTTGAACTAAAACCTTATTTTCTTAAAACCAGTTGTGTTATGTTTGTGTGTGTGTGTGTATGTATACTACCATTAGTGCTTCTCCCAAACACTACAATTAGTAAAATTTTGCCTTAATATTTCCTTATATCAATATATAGTGTACCTACAACAATGTTATATGTTTCCTGTATCTTTTCATTTTTACCTCCAGACAAAGGATAACCATCCTGCTTTTCTGACAAGTTCCTTTTCTACATAGATGGATAATTTCTTGATGTTTGATGCTAGAATTCTGTTGGCTTTTACCCCTTTTAAAAAATGTACATTTTAGCTTTGCCCTACTAACTATAATTCATTTCCCAACCCTAACTGATATTATGGAGATTTTTTTGGACCCACATATATTTTCAAATGTCCTATATTGTCAATATGGTGTGCATTTCAAGCCAAATCTAGATTATTATGTCTGAAACTTTCAGGAGTCAGGGAGCTTACTGAAAGCAGGAACATAACAATACCTGTTCAGTATTATTAGATCATCCTAGAATCTTAAGCTGTTGCAGTTTTGAACGCTCAGGACTCATTGGTGATTCACAGTCATATGTTCTGGTGTGTATCTGTGTCAAGCAATAGCAAATGTGGATCCTGAAGTCGCTAGGCTAGAAATTCAAGGATGAGAATGGCGTGTGTTCTGAAATGTAAAAGGCTAAGAAGATAAGGAAGCTTGATGACAAGTTTCAGAAATTTGGCTATTGCTTTTGGCGTCCCTAGTTTAATTCTCTTATAAAACAATTGACTTTGTTTTTCAGCATAGCATTCCAGTTTTCAATAGCAATGAGACCATGTTCATCCAGGATCAGGTTTCCAGGGCCCCATTTTAGAAACAAGCACAGCTCAAATCAGGCTGAGCTTAAGAGCATTCCATGACAAGCAGCAGAAGCTTAGCAAACTATGGTCAGAAGGCACATTTCATGACCTTTAGCCTGACAAATAGTGTGTGCATTGTTGCTTTATCCCCAGAGGAGGAGCACATAGGAAATACAAAAAAGCATGGTCAGAACTTCTGTAGAAACTGAAGCTTGCAAAGACATCTCCACAGACAAAAATTTATTAAGTCTTTAAGCACAGTCTTTGCCAGAGTTTTCCTCCCCCCTAGGAGGACTTCTTGAGATTTTCAGATATATATGCTTCCCCATGAGGATTTTAAGATAATGGACCAGTAGTGACTTGAATTACACATGTATGGATCTTCTTTTTATTATTATTATTTTTTAAATCTGTTTTTACAGTCCAGTATTCATCCCCCCTCGTGGTCTGCCCTTTGACTGTGACTGTTCCTCATTCCATAACTCCTCCCCTAGGCTCCAAGAGGATGTCTCCACCCCCCACCCCCACCACAGCAGGCCTCCCCACTCCCTGAGGCCTCAAGTCTCCTGAGGGTTGGGTGTGGCTTCTCTCACTGAGTCCAGACCAGGCAGACCTCTGCCGTTTATGTGTCAGGGGCCTCATATCAGCTGGCGTATGCTGCCTGGTTGATGGCTCAGTTTCTGAGAGATCTCAGCAGTCCGGGTTAGTTGAGACTGCTAGTCCTCCTACAGAGTCGCCCTCCTCCTCAGCTTCTTCCAGTTTTCCCCTAATTCAGCCACAGGAGTCAGCAGCTTCTGTCCTTTGATTGGTTACAAATATCTGCATCTGGCTCTTTCAGCTGCTTGTTGGGTCCTCCAGGGTGTGGTCATGCTAGGTCCCTTTGTGTGAGCGCTCCATAGCCTCAGTAATAGTGTCAGGCCTTGGGGCCGCCCCTTGAGCTGGATCCCACTTTGTGCCTGTCGCTGGCCCTCCTTTCCCTCAGGCTCCTTTCTGTTTTTGTCCCTGCAGTTCTTTTAGACAGGAACAATTCTGGGTCAGAGTTTTTGACTGTGTGATGGCAACCCTATCTTAGTTAGGGTTTTACTGCCATGAACAGACATCATGATCAAGGCAACTCTTTTACAGACAACATTTAATTGGGGGTTGGTTTACAGGTTCAGAGGTTTAGTCCATAATCACCAAGGTGGGAACATGGCAGCACCTAGGCATGGTACAGGAGGAGCTGAGAGTTCTACATCTTCATCTGAAGGCTGCTAGCACAATACTGACTTCCAGGCAGCTAGGATGAGGGTCTTAAAGGCCACGTCCACACTGACACACCTACTCCAACAAGGCCACACCTCCAAATACTGCCACTCCCTGGACCAAGCATATTCAAACCATGACAAACTCCATCCCTCCACTTGATGCCCTGTCTTTCTACTAGATGTGAACTCTACAAGTTCCCTCTCCCCACTGTAGGACATTTCATCTAAGGTCCCTCCCTTTGAGCCCTGAGAGTATCTCACCACCCAGGTCTCTGGAACATTCTAGAGCGTCCTCCCACCTCCTACCTCCTGAAGTTGCCTGTTTCCATTCTTTCTGATGGCCCTCAGGGCTTCAGTCCTGTTTCCCTCACCCAATACCTGATCATGTTCCCCCTTTCCTCTCCATGCCCCCCTCCCACCCAGGTTCTTCCTTCCCTCTGCCCTCCTCTCCCATGATGTGATTGCTTTCTTCTCCCTCCCAAGTGGGACTGAGGCATCCTCACTTGGGCCCTTCAGCTTGTTAACCTTCTTGAGTTCTGTGGATTGTATCCTGGGTAGTCTGTACTTTCCCCATGATGATTCTATGACCAGTAGTGAGTTGAATTACACATGTATGGATCTTCTTTTCAAGAGAAGTGTTATATACCCTTGCTTCACTATTCCTACCCTGGCCCCTGTGTTGTACATAATAAACTTGTGCTAATAGAAGATTTTAGTAGTGAGGTCTTAGACGAAACCTATTAAATGACAGACCTTTTGTTTACAGTAGTCATTCTTAATCCTCAGTAGCTTTTTATGACTTCACTTAACCTTAGTGAACTACGGTTCTAAAATATTGAAGGGAAAATTCCATAAATAACTGATTTATATGATTAGTAATTATTAATTTCCTGTTGTTCTTCATTTGTTTTTTTTTTAAAGATTTATTTATTTATTTATTTTATGTATGTGAGTACACTGTAGCTGTCTTCAGACACACCAGAAGAGGGCATCAGATCACATTACAGATGGTTGTGAGTCACCATGTGGTTGCTGGGAAGTGAACTCAGGACCTCTGGAAGAGCATTCAGTGCTCTTAACTATTGAGTCATCTCTCCAGCCCTGTTCTTCATTTGTTAGTTAAACATTATTATAGGTATCAACCGTAGGAAAAGAATAATAGATGTATATAGGATTCAGTAATTGCTTTGAGCTTTGACACCTACCAGAGTTTTAGAACATATTCTCTGAAGATAAATCAGGAATTATTGTACTTAATATTTTAATAAAGCATTTTATAACACTCAAAAATTAAAATAACATTATGTATCTACTAGCATATATCCAACTATTAAGTGCATGAATGAAGGAAAAGGAAAAACAATTAAAAATCTCTTTATTGTTTTGTTTTAGATCATCTTGCCTCTCTTCTATAGCGATCTGGAATCTTTGAAAGCATTCTTTTTCATGAAACATACCTGTGCTTTTAGTGTTATTCTTTCAAGTCTGTGGTCATTAGCCAAGTCTATGAAAAAATGATTATATGGTTCTTTTTACAAAGATGGCATTGCTGACTTGGAATTTGATTCTCTCTTAAAATTCACAGTGACTGATCAGAAAGGAGATGTCATGAAAGACCTGAGAGGATCTAGTTGTACCCTGGGCCCCTGGGGGCTCAAACTCATCCTCAACGTAATTTTTACACTCTTCTTTTCAACTGAGCTAACTAGCCGATATACCCTGTCGTTTAGGGTAACACATCTGCTAAGGAGTTTCTCTTAAACACAGCCTCCTTCAAGTCCTTCCTGAATAAAGTTTATTCCCAGCCAAAGAACTCTCTGGGAGACATGTTAATGGCCCTTTAAAATATTTTTATTTATTCTTTGAGAATTTCATCCATGAGGACTCTCTTCTTCAGTTCTTCTAAGACCACTCCCACTATGTCTCCCTCTCAACCTCATACACTCATTTCTTAATAACTCAGTGAGTTCAATTAGTGCTGACCATGAGTACATGCGCATGCGTGTAGAACCTCCACTAGAGCTTGGACAGTCTACCCGGAGCTGTGTACAGGAAGAAAACTGGCTCAACCTCTCCCAGCAGTCAACAGCTGCTAATAGCTCCTTGCCTAAGGGTTGTGCTTCAAGAGCCCACACCCGACCCAGGGTGGAATTTTGACTGACACTGCAAGTCTTCTAATGGAGGGGTTTTTAGGGCACAGAAAGGTGCTTGGGACTTTTCTGGTACATCTTGAGCTTCAAACTCATGAAATTTCCATATTAGGTATTCTTCCTGGTGCTCTTTTGCCTAGATCGTCATTGGCTTTGCTTACGCAGTGACTAGGCTCAATTTTTTTTAAATACAGCTGTAGGTATTTCTGTTTAGAGGGCTTGAGGACAGAAAGGAGGAAGGGGGAACTGAATAGCCCAGGGATACAACTGCTGTCATCAGATCTCACGTACTCCTGGGCTCTTTTGACTCTGGCTCCCCTTCACACGGTCTCAAAGTATGCCCCAGGCCATCCACAGTCATTGACCAGAGGTCTCTGGAGGCAAACTGCCAGAGTTGGAAACCAGGAGCCTCTAATTACTTACTGCAGGTGAGGTTATAAACAAGTCAGTTCTTCAGTCTCTGCCTCAATTTACCTATTAAACTACAAAGATTCTAAATGAATAAATTAGGAAGATGTTGGTAAAATTAAGGAGATAGTATATGCAAAGACATTAGTGTGATACATCATGGTAAACATTCAATAAAATTTAGTTAGCAAAATAAGTCAACAACTAAAGGTTTAAAAGGCCCAAGGATCTTAAGAAAACATAAAGGATTGAAGGAAGTGAGTATGAAAAAACATGGGACCCAGAATGTGGGCAGGGAGAGGATTTCTGGGTAAAACACAATCTGACAAATTCCTGGACTCTGGACAAAGTAGGATTACTTTTATGGAGGTTGAGGTCAGGGGGGAGGGAAGGAGGAAGGGAATGAAGGAGAGAGAGGGTGGAGAAACACGTGGGAAGGGGCTAGAGAAACTGCTGATTGTGGGGTGAGGGGAATAGAAGTGCTGAAGTCGGAAAACAGGTGCTCTGTCTCAAGATTGTGCTGTGAGCTGAGCCTCCTGTTCTGTTCCGCTGCTATCTGTTTACTTGCTGATGCAGTTGACAGGCTGGCTTTCTCCAAGTCAGCCTTCAAAATCCCCCTAATGCCATCTTAAAAGGCAAAGTGTCCACATTCATCTTTGCCTTCTTTTTTATTCATTGAAAATTTTAACTTAAAAAAAAAAAAGTTTCTCCGTGGAGCTCTGGTTAAACATCTAGGTTCTCCTTGCCACTCCACAGGAGTCCTTTCTAGACACATTAACTAGTCCTATGGAGTCAAGAAGCCCCAGTAGCTTTCCAGTATGCAACTGGATTCTCTTGCTTGATCTGGATTTGCTTTCAGCCTCGGGGCATTTCCCGCACCCCTGCAGACAACAATGTATGTAAAAATGTCAAGGTGTGAACTTGTTTCCCCCTTAACAAAGAAAGATTCTCTCCCATTAATCTTCGGAGTTTCTTTAATTGTTATTTCTTGATTTCTCTGCCATGATCTCTTAAAACAAGCCATACATATAAAATTGTAAATTTCTATAAACTAGTCAGATCTTCCTTTTTAAAGCTATGAAATGTTAAATTTCCAATTTCCACTTCATCAGACACAGAAGCATTTTACTGATCATTCAGGAAATCTTAAATTGTTTTAAAGAAATAGGTTTTTGTATGGTAGAGTTGTCAAGATTTTAGTTCTTTGAAAGTTTAATTTCTGCAATGGTATAAATAACATTTGATTTAAGAAGAAGATTCGATTCAGAAAAACCAGGCTTGGTTTTTTTTGAGGAGGTGGTGGTTGGTTTATCCTGTAACTGTTAACAGAGAATCTTTAAGGAGCGAGACCGAGTTCCTTGGACAAACTGTAGCCATTCCAGAGTTCACTGAGCCTCCGAGATAAAGGATCGGAAAGAAGTCAAACTCCACCGTTGAAACAGACACAAAATAAACACTACCCACTAACATATAAGAAGAATAATTACAAAAGTTAGAAAGCTAGGTCAAAAATGACCAAACGCCACTGAGAGGAATTATTCATATAAATCTTCTTAGAATGGGTAACAAAATTTGTTCATTAAAAAAAGAAACAGGAAACAAATTCCTAATAGCATTCCGACCTGGAGTTCGGGTAAGCGAAGCACAGTTAAGCTAGCTCCGGGAATGTAAGCAGTTTCAGGACGTCTTCTAAAGTGTTCTTTGTAGCGCACAAGAGCTTAGAATGCGGTTAGTTTTATGTGTTGGCTCCCCTTTTCTGTAAATGCTTCAAGAGGCAACATACTTAAGACTAAATCACTGTAGACACGAAGTGTCAGCCTCTTTGCGCTTTGTGGGGAAACGGGGGCGCACAGCTCCGGAGCCCTTAAAAGTTTTGCAATGAATGAGTGAATGAATGAAACCGAACTGGAACGCTGGAGACTAGAAATCAAGCAGAAACTTTCTGGGCTCACTGTGAGCTCAAAGCCAGCATACTTAGGGTGGGGACAGCTTGGGCTGCTGAGAGGGAGTCTGTGTCTCTTGCCCTAGACACCTGTTCACAGGTATGGCTCCAAAATAGCTGCCTCCGTCAGACACCAAATAGCCCCTGGGCTAGAAGGAGAGCTGCAGATGTCTCCAAGGGATCCAAGGAACTTTGTCCCCTTTGCCTTGGCGCCACTTACTCATAGCTGGGAAGGTGGGGGTCATGGCAGCTCTGGGGTCTCCGTTTCACGGGGCATCCCCAAGTCTGATCCCCAATCCTGTGGGTAAATCATTTCAGTCGCTTTCCCGATTTTCCTTCTTCAATCACTGGGGCAATTAAGTGACAGGGGACGCCAAAGAGAACTCAGATCACTGGGAAAGTTCCAGAGTTTCTTGAGGGGTGGGGGCTGGTGGTGGGTGGGTGGGATGACGGTGCGGGTTGTTTGGACTGTGGCAGGGCTGTGGGGCCCAGGCTGGGAGCGGCGCAGAGCGGGACCGGTTTTCCGGGGCTGGCAGCTGCCTAGCAAAAAAGTTTCCTGTGGAACAGTGGCCGGCGGGGGCGGGGGCGCGGGCTGCGGGCTCAGCCCAGGACCCGGGGGCGGGGTGCGGGCGGCTAGAGGCTGGCCTGAAGACCGTTAGAGAGACTCCCACTGCCCCGGGGCCCCCCTGGCTCGCCTCCCTGCTGCGCGGCTGCCCACCTGGCGACGTGACGCTCCACCAATCCCCATCGAGCTCCTCCGGGCCCCTCCGCCTTGCACCGCCCCCCTCCTCACCCTGAAAGGCGCACCCTGCCTCGGCCGCTCTGCGCTCTCGCTGCGGAGCACCCTTCTGGCTTCTTCGTCTCTCGGACGGACGGACGCTAGAGCTCTCTTCTCTTCCCCTTAGCCAAACTTACTTTCCCGCCTCCCGAAAAACTCCAGCTTCTCTCTTCCTCCTCCTGCTCGGCTCTTGGCTCTTTTTCTCTCCACTTCCCTCTCCTCTCCCCAAACCACAAACCCACCACCCTATTCCTCTCTCCCATCCCCTGCTCCCTTCCCGGGACCCCCTAAACTCCTCTTCCTCCTTCACCTCAGACCCAGTGCCAGCGCGCCTGCTGGACGCGGTCTCCTGCTCGGTTCTTCTTGAAGCCATGGCAGGACCTGGGAGTTGGAGGGACAAGGAGGTGACAGATCTGAGCGACTTGCCGGTAAGTAAAGGACTCCGGGCCATCGCCCCCCTTGTGAGCCTCTTTCTGTGGCTTTGGAAGCCCAGGGAAGAGAGCCTACACCCTCCCGGAGCCTAGGCCAGGACTTCGACGGGCTGTGGCTTAGGATGGGCCAGGGAAGTTGCTGTGCAGAATCATCATCCCTGAGCTCATGGCTGAGGTGAAGGCCACAAAACGCAAAGGAACGGAGGTGGGGGTGGGGGAGAGGTTGGGGAGAAAGAAGTGGGTCCTACAAAAGGGTGGGGCCTTTTCTAAATAGAGCCCGCTTTGTCTAGCAGCTGTCTAGCAGCGCATGGGTACCTGTAATAGAAGCATTCCGGGAAAGGACAAGTGGCAGGCCACCCCACTTTCCTTCTTTTGCCAGCAGAGATCTCTACCTATGGGCGGAGCCCTCCCCCCCCCCACCGTAAAAAATGTACTGAGCACAGAAAATAGAAGCATAGGCATCACGCTGCTCACGCTTTGTAATAGCAGTTTCTAAAACTTTATTCTCACCAGGAGAAGGTTCTGGATTAAAGTATTGCTGGAGTGAAAAGAACTCGACGCCTCTTGGAAAGAAACGGAATTCTGTACATGCCTATTAATTTTTAAAAGTGTATTATCTCTCTTAGATAATGAAATATAACTTGGTTCGTGGTTATCATGTGCGGGGTCTCCTTGTTCTCAGTGCCCAGCTGAAATTGATTGGTGGGCTACTAAAAGCCATCGTAAACAGCAGACATACTACTGTAGCAACACCGTTTATTTCAATGGCATCTGGTTTCTCGCTGATACTGGATCCCACCCAAATTCATTTTTCAAGTTCCCTTTTTAGATTGGCATTTCACTTGCACCCTCTCTTGAATGCAAAGGGCCCCTGAACTCTCCAAAGGAGAAATGAGCAGGCACTGGGCTGGAATGATCGCCAAGCGTGTGTAGTTTAGGGCAGTGGCCTCCTTGCCTTGAGAAAAGCTAAATATTAACCTTGAGGTTATAGGACTATTCAAAGTCATCTTGCCTTAATTAATTTTGTGTATGTTTGGCGTTTAAAGATATGTGTTGTTAATGATGGCAGATACTTGCCTCCCTAAAAACAGGACACTCCCAAAGCCTCCCTTTATATTTTACATTAGAATGGTATGTGGTGAGGGGAGGCGATGTACACGGGTAATATTTTAGCAAACTGTTATCAGTCATTAAAAGAACATATTTCAATACAAAACTGTTGAATAGCCACTATTAGAATTACTGTTATTGCAACTTCATAAAATAAGGCCGAAGAATTTTTAAAAATTAAACTCTTTTTCTCCCCAGATACACCTGAAATCACTTCTTTTCCAGGAGATATACACAAGATGTCTGGACTATGGAGACCTCAATTGGATACCCTTCCACCAGAGCAGAATTTTCCTATTCAGATTAAGATTCATTTGATCCTAAATAAGACTGTAGAGCCAGTGAGTGAGCTCGTCCATCCCCCTCCTCAGCCTGCTCTGGGGGAAGGGTGGGGAGTGGTGAAAGCACACGTGGGCCAACTGAAATAAACTACTTTCTAAAAATGACCAAGTTGAGGGATGGAAAAGACCTTATAGAAATGATGATAGCGATAGCGTGGGAAATTTCAAACCCCCAAGGAACAACAAAAGAAAAAAAGTAAAGGTGTGCTTAGCCCAAAGAATAGGACTAAATTCCCTGGATTAGCTGACGTGGCCCTGGCTTTGGGATATTCTGATCTGAGGAGAGTCCATGAGATAAGATCTTTATAGTATTCTCCAGACTGTGTGAGGGTGACAGTGGTTACAGAAGAGCAAGATGAGATTGCCTTTTAATGTTGAGGCATATGACGAAGACACAAAAACCTAGGGTGCCAATGGTCTTTTCCCTCATTTTAAATCATCATGAAAGGTCCAATTTAGGAAAATTCTTATATTTCAGAATTGTATAATTGAGTCATTTAATTATTCTCAATAAGACACATATGAAGGACAGAATATTGGCATATGTCCCTGATCAGTGTAACAATTTAAAAACAGCTAGATAATAAGATTCAAACCTTGAACCGTCATATTGATCAAAAAGTATCTTGGAGGCCTGGGTGTGGCCTGTCCAAGCAGTAGATTGATTGCTACCATGCAGAGTCCCTGGGTTCGATTCCCATACTATACAGGCACACATAAACATAGACACACATTTTTTTCAGATTATAGAAATACAATTAAATATAGATTTGAGATTTGAATATTATGTACTATTTGTGGTTGTTCAATTTAATGACCAGAAGCCAGAAACCCTTGAGAGTACCAGCTTGTACAAGAGGACAAACTGGAATTTAAAGAAAGGGGTGGAGATTTGAATCAGAGGTAGAAGGATCATGGGTTTGAAGCTAGTGCGAGCTACAAATAGCCTGGCCTTCAAAGAAGACCCTCTTTCATAGCACAAAATAACAAAACAGCGATAAAAAATTTCTGTAGTATTAGATAACAGTTTATTACTATAATTTTTATTAATATTCAATATCAACAATTATCAATAGTCAATATTCATAATTATCAATAATCATTAATATTCATTATTAATCATTATTAATATTCATTATTAATAATTATTGGTATTCATTATTAGTGATTATTAATATTCATTATTAATGATTATTAGCATTCATTATTAATGATTATTGATATGATATTAGATAAAATCAGATAATACTTTATTCCTAAAACATTACACAGAGGAGAAGAAAATGACAAAGTTTACAATTGTAGATTGTATTGTGATGTAATTATAAACCCTTTAGTATAGGGCCTTAGAAACATAAAATAAGAAGGCCAATAAAATTCTCAATGAGTTGGCCCATTCCATTATATTTGCTCTTTGTTTTTAAGACAGGGACTCATGTATCCCTGGCCACCTTCCAAACTACTTATATAGCTGACACTGGCCTTGGGCTCCTAATTCTTTGGCCCTTATTTTCTTAGCACTGGTACTAAAGATACGGACCACCACATAACCATACTTGTTAATGATCAGCTGTAACTTTTCCCAATTTTTAAGTGGATATAAATTTTCTATAGGCGAAGAAAAGTACAGAGATTTGTGGTGTATGCTTCCTTTCTTAGAAAGGAGAATTGCAATGCTGTATGTGTTCACACATCTTTTTAAAATAGTATGTTTCGCCTTGCTTACCCCATACAAGGGGTGTACTTAGAATTTATTTATTCTGTTAATTTTCTATTAGTTTATGATTATTATATATGGCCATGCATAACTAGCAAGCCTGCATAACTCAATCCTCTTTATCTCCAAATCTAGTTTGTCTTTCACTATGATTGTCCCCAAAACCTTCTATGCCCAGTATGGTAATGGCATTCCTTGTGCCTTCGGCCTTGGTATTTGACACTGCCATTTGTACTCTTAATCTATATTGGGGTCAGGATTAGATAGTCTTTGAGAATAGTAGTGGCTGAGGTGATCTGAAATAGTATATGACCCAAACACTATATTTGAATTATATTAAGTTTATCTTTAAATATACCTTCCAGTTTTCCCAGTCTTCATTAAGAAGGAAGACCCTGAGTTCAGCATTCAGCCATGAGAAGCTTCCCACTTTACCAAGTCCCTTAGCTGCTGTGTGTAAGCAATTTTGCCTTCAAGTGCCCAAGCTTTGAAATATCCAACACACTGTGCATTACAAGTAGAATAATGTCTCAGCTTGACATTGTAATTCAATTTATTTTTTTCTGAGCCACGTTCCCTGTCTCGGGGACAGTGTTTTTAAATAGGTTAGTGCACAGAAACAACAGGGTACATGAATTGAGAATCACCTGGGTATTTTAAAAGGATCATCTAAGGAAATTCTGATTTTATAATTTCATATTAGCCCTAAAGATTATTTTAAAACAGGATTGCTAAATAAGTCTCATGGAGAAACAATCCATGCATGGATTATGAAATAGTGATCTACAACAATTTTCCTTTCAAAGCTCTGATTCGATTGTGAAGCTCACTCTGACTAAGTTTCACTCTAGAACTTACCCTGTTAGAGCCAACGTTTTAGAGACTCTACCTAACCCATTAGTTATTTTTTATAAAATTAATTAATAATTAATTATTCCCTCCTTTGCTGTGTAACCAGAGGAACGCGTTCCCTCACGTTTAAGTAAATTTAAGCACAATTGGAACTTCTTGCCACGTTTGACCACGTGTTGCTTTTCTTCCGCCTTTATGTAGGCCTATTCCGTTTTATGGCTCAGACTTCGAAAGTCTTCCTTGACCAGCAAAACTGCCTCCTAGTGGATCTTTTGCTTCCTTCTTCCACACCCTTAAGGAAACGAGCCAGCAGAGGGCTGACTCTTGCATTCTCCTTAGTCAGAAGGAAAAAACAACTCAAATTCCAGTTTGCAAGGGTACCTCAATTAGGGCTTCGAATTTGCTAAAGATAATTTGGATATATAGAACTACTTGGCAAATATTTTTTTAAAAATTTACTGAACGGGTTCTAGCTCAGAAATAAGTTTACTTGACTTTTTTTGTTTGTTTGTTTGTTTGTTTCTCCTTTTTGAGAGAAGATCTAGCAACTGGATTTCTTATATTGCAGTCCAAAATAAATGTGTGCTGAATAAAAATAGAAAATGAGATATAAAAGCTGTGCTTTAATTTACAGATCAGCCCAGTTTTCCCTCTTTTATCTTAATTTAGTTGTAAAATATATTACAAATGATAAAGATGAACAATAACATCAATACCAAAATCAATATACTTTTAAAACGTGAAATTTTAAAATGTCTCATTTTATTTAAAGTGAGCATTAAGGTCATTAAGATGGTTTTTGAATAGAAAACAAGATTTCTAACAACATTAATGAAACTTAAGGGCTCTGTGATTTCCACAGTCCATTTCCTCACTTAAAATCTGATATGCTTATTGTTGAAGGATAGAAATAAGATCAAACAAATTTCTCATCTTTTTTTAAGTTTCAGAGATTCAGGCTATACAGACAATATGAGAATTCCCTAACATATGGTATCTTTATCACGCTAAACACAAACTTACTTATAATTGCTTACCAATAACAGTTAGCTAACTTGTTTAATTGTTTTAAGAAGTAACCAGGCTCTGCAAGATGGCTCAGCAGGTAAACGTGCTTGCTGACAAACCTGAAGACTGGAGTTCAATCCCCAGAACTCACACGGTGAAAGGAGAGAGTGGACTCCTGCAAGTTGTTCTCTGACCTCCACATGTGCACCATGACATACATATGTCCACAGATGTACAGAATGAATGAATGAATGAACGAATGAGTGAATGAATGATGAATGCATTTTTTATTGACTGTTTCTCTGGAATTGCTAGTGTGGTAAATATACTTCTCAATGATATCTTTGAAAAAAAAAAAAAAGGTGCTAAAGTAATAGAACCAAAAAGCTGCTTCTTACTAACTCCTTTGTTGCTTACCTTTTTTCCCCATAAAACTTTCAGAGAGTCACAGCAACCCAGACAGTAAATGTAGTCTGATTCTCAAATTCTAAAAGCTGTCACTTAAATAACATTTTTATTTTGAATAGGAAGATATGACTTGATCTACTTGCTTATTATCACCACTTCATTGTGTGATTATTTTAATAAAGGATTCTGGATTGCTGCCTTGACAATCGTTTTGTCAATCTTGTAGAAACATCTGGCTTTTAGGATGAGAGAATCTAATTTTTTCCTATAAAATATTAGAGCTCAGAAATCACTGAGCATAGTGCCATCATTTTACACATGTGATAATAGAATCCCAGAGAATAATTGAGCTATCTAGAGTTGCATAGTTAGTTAATAGTTCTGATATGAAGAGTCAAGAGAATATTGATTTACCTGTGCCACGAAAAGACACTCAAATGATACAAATGTGACTGTAAGAAGAAATACCCATGCTATCTTCAGGTTTTACAGTATAATTACATAATTTCTTTTTTATGAAGGACTATACTTAATTTAAGGACATTGTTACCTATTCTTTTGGAAAACAATGGATTCATCACTGAACATGTGTAGGGGGTGCCTTTTGTTTCCTAATTCTAAAGGAACAATGCAGATTGGAAATTTTTCAAGAAAACTGATAATTTTTGTTCTAATTTTTGTAGGATCCAACTGGAATATTCTCACTAGATAAAACCATTGGTATTGGTTCTTATGGAAGAATCTATTTGGTAAGTGGAGCTAGGTTACTTATTCCTGCTTGATTTTATAATAACAACAGTAATTGTGAGGCAAATCCCAACAATGCAAATAAAATGCTATTAAATGCAATGCATCAATCTGAGAGGTGAATCATGTTAAAATATGTCATTTTATGTTATATGTTATCATTATATGTTAAAATTTGACATTTTAAATTTATTGTTTATTAATGCAAAAGAAAAGCATTATACAATCTGTTGAACCAATGAATATAAGATGTAAAATACATAGTAAAAATTAAATTCTTCAGTTGAAAGGAAAAAATAGAATGTACCAAAATAATAATATTACTTATTTTGTAATACATATCAATGTTTTTAGTTGTCCGTAATGATCTTTAAGTTGAATGTTTTATTATTGATAGTCGAAGTTCATAATTTTCCATTTTAGTGCATATGGTTCTATAAATGCATAAAGTTTACTTAAGAATTTCTCAAGAAATGATACATTCATTTAATAATTATATATTAAACATTAAGGATGTCCCAGGAACTGTGATAATCTCTTGGAATGAACTAAAGATTGAACCAAATATAGTTTCTACATTTCTGGTTGTTATAATATTAAAACATGACATTAAATGTATATATGTATAGGGGCTTGTTTGAAACATCCACATATGTAAGTAAACACACAGACATATAATTTTAATTGTCATCTATTAACTCTGAGAAAATTCATAGCAATGTAGATGAATAAAAAGTGAAAGTTTATTTAGATGAGAGGATCAGAGGATCATTGTTGGCCTAGTTCCTGGAAAGTTAAAAACTGATATCAGAGGTATAAATATGAAATGTTGTGGAGGATACTGATACATTTTAGGGGATCTGACAGCATTAAGGGCTGGCATGTATTTAGTCAAGCCTGCTTCCTGTACTCTAAAAATATGATAAACTTATGTTTCCTCTATCATGTAGTATTGTAAAATATAAGGTTCTATACAAGGAAGTACTTCTTATTCCAAGGCCTTTCCTTTAAATCAGTACCACTGACCCTAGGCTAATCGTTACTACCCACTGATTACAGGTCATGCTTATACTGAAAGTGTTGCAATGCCCTGATATAGGCCTAAAGGAAAAATCTTTGTTATTCAGACAGGGTACCCTCTATCAGGACTTGTCTGGAGCAACGTCTTACCAGTAGAGCTTCTTCTCTAACGTACCTGCCAACACTGGTGTAAAATATGCTTTTAAAACTTCATATCAAAGCACAGTCCACATAGCAGCAATAGCAAGGTAGCCATGCCCTAAGTGTAGAAAGAAGCTTAGTGAGTACAGGGAGCATAGAGACAGAGAGTGACCGTAAAGAGGACAAACATTTTCTTCCCTTCAAATAGTTTTGTTCTTACATATAAACAGAATTGATTATCTACAAAGTAATAATGGCACAGAGCCTAGCATATTGCTTATGCTGTGTTTTATTTCCTATTTGTTAACATTCTCAGTTTTGCCTCTCAATCCAACAATAAAACACCTTATATATGGGTAGGAAAATACCTTTCTATAACAGACATATTTAAAGTATACGTATAGTCTATACATATTTCAATTCCTGAGTTGTGTGTATAAATATATATGTATATATAATTCTTCTGACTAAGAAGTATAAAGCCTTCTCCATCACCAAATTTTGGAAATAAGGTAAGAATTAAATAAACATTCATCAGAAGTGTGATGTCCTCGCCAGAAGAACAAAAAAAGAAAAAGGTATGCTATGCATGGAAATTTGTTGGTTTTTTTTTTTTAAAACAAACACCTCTGGTTTTAGTGTTTGATTACTAAATTCCACTCACAATGAAGATTTAAATATAGATTTTATGTTAATGTAAGTCAATGAATGCCTTTATACGTAGTTGTGTGCTATATTGGATGATGTTCAATTTTGCTTTTTACATACCCTGCAGTTGCGTTTTAAGTTTACTTTACTGAATACACTCACTGTTTCTATATTCACTTTCGGAGGGGCTTGCATTGTCAACTCCCTTAAACCGAATAAAATAAATGCTTTTTATATCAACTTTTACTTTAGCCATTTCTAGAGTTTGCTTTATGAAGACCTAATTTTATATCTGATAAGAAGAGCTTATGACTGAAGACCTTCATGTTCCCTGTAGTTTGAGGCTTCTACTAATGAAATACATGACTTCTCCATTACTTCTGAAAGATAGTTACAGGCATAGGAGCTGGATTGATAGTTTCTGGTTTTTTCCTCTCAGCAATATAAACATGTCACTCGGTTCCCCTTGCTTTCCATAGTTTCTGAAGTTGAATGTGTGTGTGTGTGTCTGTGTGTGTGTGTCTGTGTGTGTGTTTCAGCGATGCCCCCTCTCTCTTTCTTGTCCCACCCCAGTAGTATCTTACTAAGTTCTTGTTAACACCATGCTGAGGGTGGGAGGGGGAGTTCTCTACTTTTCTATGTCAGCCTCACTCTGCCTCTGACATACTCCACATCATTTGGGTTCCAAACTAGTTTTGACTTCTCTCCAGAGAGGACTGCAATTCTTTTTTTCATTGCAATAGACCCTTATCTGTACTCAGGAATGAATAGAGTTATCTGCCTTTCATCCGGGTAGGGCGTTTATTCCTTAGGTATAAAGGAATTGGTATACTTTCTAGTGTTTCTCATTGTGTTGGTGTCTCTTCATTAGCTCTGTGCCATGAATACACGTAGAGATGCCTGTATACCTGCTCCCCAAGATTTTTGCATTCTCATGCAAATTCATGCCTGACTTTTCGTAAATCACTTAAAAATACTTGATTTTTTTCCTGTGTGCTCGTATGTTTATCTATTCCCACTGTGACCATATGTGAGTCCATACTCAGGACTGATTTCTCCTTGCAGGTGGTACCTTTCTTCATACTTGAGGCTTGTTAGTTGCTTTGAAACTTCCCTCTAGATTCAAAAGTGTGATTTTGTATATTGTTTAGCTTTTTCTTGTTATTGGGCTAGGAGTGGTTCTCTTTCTTGATTTCATATCCTCATCCAAACAGAGAAGTCTATGTAAATTATTTTAAATGAATGTTCACGAAGCAACCATTCATCGTATGGTAGGATGCATCAACTTCCAAGAATTTTATACGAACCTATTCAGATCCAGAGATAGGAAAAACTCGTTGCAAGGTATTGATGATTAAAGCTCTATGTATAACATACAGCTTTCTCTCTGTCATTCATGACCCATTTTTATTATACCTCAAATTAACTCCCTTTTGCAAAAAATGTATATTAATACTACTCCCATAGAAAACAACATAGAGTAAGTTGTCATTAATTTTAAACTGAGTATCCTTTTTACACTAATAATTTTTACCTTTAGAAGTTTATGATAAATCGTCCATATTAGAAGCATAGAGACATTCCTTGCAGTGTAAAGTTACCATATTTTGGTGAGGACATAGCTCCTTTGAACTAGGCAGACCTAATTCAATCCTTAGAGCTATGACCTTGAATCAGTTATTTTACCTCTAGCTATTTATTTTTTGGTTATAAGAGAGAGTTCACCATACTTACCTTGTAAGTTTCTAAGAAACTTTATAGAAACAGTATTTATAGAATGTTTGACATATAGTAGGTTTCCTTTAAGGCATCTATTGATGTCATTATTTTCAGTATTATTTTCACACAAAAAAATGTACTAACATTGGATTGATAAAAAATTGATAAAAAAAAGGAGTTGCCTTATACTTGGTATATCACTATTTTGTAAAGCAGTATTTAGTAAAAAGACAGAAGTATACTCAGTGTGCTAAATAACATATTATTACACTTACATCGTCATTATAGTTATAGCTAAATATGCAGATGAGAAATATTTAGTTAAATTATTAGAATAGTAATAATATTCTAATATTGGGTAATTTTCTAGTCCACATTTTTTGCTAGATTGTCATTCCAAACATGTCTGTGTCTTACATAGATATGAACATCTATTATATGTTAGACATTGCATAGCTAACCTATACAACAAAATGGAGGTAGGATACCATTCAAAGATAATGTGAGAGTGGCTCACAGAGCCCTTGCCTTTTCAGTACTGCCAACCACGTCCCCTGCTGTTCTTGTTTTAGTTAAAGTCTCTCAGATATCTTCCAGCTTGGTTCCAAGGTCTCCTTCTCTCGCAGGTTTCCAGCTGTCTGCTGAGGTCTGTCCAACTGTCTGCTGAGGTCTGTGCACATTGAAATAAAGACTGAGCCTCATGATACCTTCTAAGGCTTTTCCTTACCTTCTCCTCCTCCTCCTCCTCCTCCTCTTCCTCCTCCTCCTTCTTCTTATTTTTTTTTTTTTTCGAGACAGGGTTTCTCTGTATAGCCCTGGCTGTCCTGGAACTCACTCTGTAGACCAGGCTGGCCTCGAACTCAGAAATCTGCCTGCCTCTGCCTCCCGAGTGCTGGGATTAAAGGCATGCACCACCACTGCCCAGCCCCCCTACCTTCTTCTAATTAGACATTTATCTTCTCACCCTATCCTGCCACTACAAACTTGACTTGAAATTATGGACTTTCTTTTCTTTTCTCATTTTTGGAGAAGTACTGCTCTTCCATTTTCCCTCAAGTAGGGTTAGAAATGGTAGATTTCACTTTACCTTTAACTACTAGGCTCTCATAGCTTGTGATTAGTAATTTCAGTTGAAAGAATATTTAATCTTGGACCATGGAATGACATAGGTGCAAAAACGAAAATAGGTTATAGGCTAGTAAGATGGCTTAGTGGTTCCAGGAGCTTGCAGTACAAACCTGATGATCTGAGTTCAATCAGCACAGCCCTTAGTAAGGTAGCAGAGAATCGAACATACAAAGGTGTTCTCCATATGTACACCATGGTACATGAATGATGCCCCATTCCCCCGAGAGAGAGAGAGAGAGAGAGAGAGAGAGAGAGAGAGAGAGAGAGAGAATAATATCATCAAATCAAATCAGTGTTTCAGAAAATAGATTGCAACTCATTCTTCAACAACGTAGGCTAAAACTCAAATTTTCTCAAGGAGAAATGTACACAGAAGTAACAGACTAAGAGTCTTTAGAGAGGAAGGTAGAAACTGGCAAACTGACACTCTGAACTAAGCATGTCATTTAAATTTTCTGAGCATATTTGTTCAACAATGATACCAATACACTAGATATGAGAATTGCCAACGTTTCTTGTGGCTTTGAGATACAGCACTTCACTGAATGCCTGACACCACATATGACGTAAGCAAGTCCTACTCTCAGAGTAATAATGACAATGATCTTGTGGTTCCAGGACCTTCTTGCACACTAGTTGGCTACTAAGTAGTGGCAATTACTTGGAACATTTCTATGTTTTTGTTCACCAAATTAAATATTCTTCAGCATATTTTTTTTCTGTTTCTTTCTCTATTTCACCACCTGGTAGGCTTGAGAATTAGCTGAGTTATTATTGTAATATCCATTTCAAAGGTAAAAGTTGGCACCAGGGATGCTAAGGATGAAAAAATGCTTTAGTATGTAATACAACTCGATTAAACGTGATATTAGTAAAGTGAAGCAGGCAGTAGGATTTTCTGAATGAACAAAATAACCACAATCTTCATGAACTCTCAACTGAACTCCTAACATCTGAAGTCAGTAAAAGGAACTGAAGGAGACAAGGCAGCCATTGCAAGCAAAGGCAAACTCCTCTGAAATACAGTAAAAATGTGTAGTGATATGTAAAGAGTTCTGAAACTGAAACTTACCTTGGATGTTGATCCTTGAGACCTGAGAGAAGAAATCTGCCCCTTGGTAATCCGAAGATTAATTCGGGTAAATAATAATGTGACATTGTAGTCTTGAGCAAATCCCTGACCTGTTTTCAGTCTGGAAGTGCAACGGTAATTGTGGAACTTGATTTTAATGGCTGTCTAATGTATGGCTCTTAAATTTGATTTTATTATACACACTGCTGGGCACACTGCTTCTATTTGCATACCTTGCCAGACAGGTGAGATTTAGGTTTATTAGTTGCATTTTCTGCATTTTAATTTGGAGCAAGGAATGGGAAAAGTCAGGAAGGAAAGAAATGTCTTCAAAGTTGATGACATATAATTTATGATATTTAAAATTAATTTCCAAAAATATGGTGCTGACATTTGAGTTGCCTAGCCACTAGGTCTATTGGATGAGAGAGTGAATATTTTTCCTTTTAGGCTGAAATTATACTGTTTATTTGCCTACCAAATGTCTAGCACTGTGAATGCTTTCTTTTTAGGTAGGAAAGTTTCCTCACATCCTTGCCATTTTGCAAATATAGCTCAATTAAGTCAGCCAACAAATATTACTTGAGTGCCCACAGAGAACACAACACTGGGTATTTTATCATACATTGCAAGCCTCTGAAGCAGGAGCTAAATCTGAAGATTAATTGAAGCCATGGGCATACCATGCTATTGTGCTTTCCTAATACAACACCCCAGTTCTAGAGCCTGGCCATGACTCCACCTCCTTCCTGTGCCATGGTTCCTTTTTGATAATATGCCTCTGGTGTAAAGATTAGTCTTTCTAAACTAACATGAGACCGCCCTAGCATAAGAAATGTTAAAACCCTCTATTACATAAAATCATTAGTTTGAATGTTTAAAACACTCATGATAGAAATTGCCAAAAGGCGTTGAATGCATACAATGTGCCATATACTGTGCTGAGTAGAATGTGGTAAGATAATGAAAACCTACTGAGGGACAAATTTTCTTGTCTTCCTTAACTGAGACCCCACATTAGAGGAAGGAATGATGCGAAGAGGAAGAAAGAAAGAGGGATGCATGAGAGTAGGCAAGAGGGGAGAAAATAGGAATGGTGTTTATTTATTTATGTATTTATTTTACTGGCTATAGAAATTATAATGAATCAATGAGATTCCAAGAAGACTTTTATCATCCCTAAGGGAACAGAGGTTGAATATTTGTAGTGGGGATGGTGAAAAGAACCAGCATAGGCTAAATAAATTGAGACCCAGGCCAAATTAATGGAAAGTACTGAGTCTTAAAGGCCTTGGAGAAAACGATAGGTTTGTATCTTGGCAATGGCACTTCTCGAATCATGGAAATGAAGGGAGGCCTCTAAATTTAGGGTAGTATGTTTTTTCTGGTCTATCAAAACTTATGTATCTCAATTAATCTTGAAGAAAGAAAAAGTAGTTAGTATTATAGTTAGAGAAGAACAAGTCCTGTATGAATTTTTCCTCTAAGATCATTAATGTAGTCAATATAATATATGGATATGTAAGCCTTAAGCACATGTATAAAATCACAGTCATAGTCCCAGAGCAAATTCAGTTAAAGTTAGTTTAAGTATCAAGAGTGTCTGCTTTGTTTTAGCCTTTAGTAGTTTCCCACTGGGCCACCATCACGTGTCATTAGACACTGTATAAAATAGCCCTTGCTTTATTGAAACAAGGAATTAGAAGTAAGAACAAGCCCTAATTGGTTTTAGGGCTTCTCAACATTCTATTGTACTTGTGTACTCGTGTCTAAGATACTATTGTGAGTGGTGCCAAATGTGTTTAGAAGTTAACTGTGACTCTCTGAGTGTTGTAAACAGGAAAGTGGAAGCTCAGCGACCACAATGGTGAAAACTTACAAAGAATCCTATTAGCAAGATCAAATGAAAATATAAAAAGCAAACAAAATATACAAACAGGTCTTTATCCTACAGTTTTTATTTCTCTCTGCTTATCTACACAATGTGGTAATAAATTGCCCCTCTACAAAAGCATGGGGAAAGGAAAGGGAAATTAGATGTGAATTGTGTGCTATTAAGTAGGAGAAATAATGGCACCATGGTAGCTTAATGGTCATTTTTATTATAAGATAAGAAAGCTTCTTTAAGTTGGTCATTTTAGGCACAGTTCCTTCATGACTGGGAAAAGAAGGTTGAATTGTTCAGAGTCCCCTGAGGTGCAAAAAAAAGATTGATTATATTCTAAGCACTGCCAGCAACATTTTGTATAAATCATTATCTCTAAAGTGCAAAAGAAACCCAAAAAACAAAAGCAAGAAAACAAACAAAAAACAGAAAAAGCACCACCGTGATGAAAAAGCATAGGTCTATGAGTCCTCGGAGGACAGCTTTTCTTGACTTTGAGAAAAATATTGTAATTTGTGGTTTAAACATTATCCGTATTTAGAGGCTGTGATGTCAAGGTCTAAACATTTCCTTAGTTTCTTACATTGTCCCTGGCTCTTACTTGTCATTACTGTATCGTATCTCGTAAGAACATTATGAAATGAGGACCTTACCTATCCACACACGAGGGAAGCAAACATGGGAAAGATAAAGAACAAACTGACAAAAGTAGTAAATTTGACGTTTCAGAGGAAACCCCACAATTCCACAGTCCCTAGGTGTGTGCTCTTAGCCCTACTATGTTATATTCATCTTAGCATGTCCAAATCAGAATAAAAACAGTCTATTAGATATCAAGTGAAAATAAGTATTTGTCCCCAGCGCAAAAATAACCATATTTACAAGACAAAACAAAAAACAAACAAACAAGCTAAGCTCAAGTCAAGATGAAGATCATTAGCGATGTGTCCCTGAAACACACTGTTTCCTTCTTGATGAGCATTAAAACAGAAAGTGTTAGGGCCTTTTTCTGGAACTTAACTGAATTTCAGAACTGGATGGGCACTAACAGATAGGCTTTAAAGGGTGCTGGAGTTCGTAAGTAACTGCACTCCTCCTCAGACTCCTAGAAATCACTGAATGGTAGAACAATGCTTGCTGTTAACACTCCCCATTGTCTAGTGCCAAAGTTCTACTTATGAGTCCAGGGACATTTTCCTCAGGTACTGTTCCTTCCTCAGGTAGGACCCGTCAACCCAGGAAAAAGGAAAACACTAAAGAATTATGTAGAGTTAGGGCCTTGTGGATAACTGATTTCTTTTCTTTTCTTTTTTTAAAATTTATTTACTTATTATGTATACAGCATTCTGCCTGCATGTATGTATGCCTTCAGGCCAGAAGAGGGCACCAGATCTCATTATAGGTGGTTATGAGCCACCAGTAGTTGCTGGGAATTGAATGCAGGCCCTCTGGAAGAGCAGACAAAGTGCCCTCAACCTCTGAGCCATCTCTCCAGCCCAATAACTGATTTAACTTTTTCTTTTTAAATGTTTTCAATTTTTAAAAATTTATTTATTTATTTTATATATGTAAGTGCATTGTCACTCTCTTTTTTTGTTTTTTGTTTTTTTGGTCTTTTTTTTTTTTTTTTTTTTTTTTTGGTTTTTCGAGACAGGTTTTCTCTGTGTAGCCCTGGCTGTCCTGGAACTCACTCTGTAGACCAGGCTGGCCTCGAACTCAGAAATCCACCTGCCTCTGCCTCCCAAGTGCTGGGATTAAAGGCATGCACCACCACTGCCCAGCTGTATTGTCACTCTCTTTAGACATACTAGTAGAAGGCATCAGATCCCATTACAGATGGTTGCTGGGAATTGAACTCAGGACCTCTCTGGAAGAGCAGTCAGTGTTCTTAATGTGGTTTATCCCTCCAGTCCTGAGAACTGATTTCTTATTAATGAGAATTTTCAGTAAGAAAATTCAGAGGAGGCAACCATGAAGCCCCACCTCTAGCTGGGGAGCTATTAGCAGTTGATAGCTTTCGTAGAGGGACAGTCAGTTTTTCCTAAGAGTGTAGCCCCAGGTAGACTCATGTCCCAGTGGGAAAGGGCACATATATGAATATATGGCCAACACAAATTTGATTCGAGTTTTTTAAAGAGGGGCATGATGGTTGACAGGGAAGTAGGTAAAGGAGGAATGGGCACAGAAGGAGTTGGAGGAGGGGTGAATATGAGCAAAACTAACAAAACAAAAATAAATACATTTAAATGTATGCATTCATAATAGAATGCTTCTAGTAGTATGTATAAAGATTAGACTACAGAAAACTTAAGGACTCCCCCTTTCTCAGTTTAAGAACATGACTTCTCCCAGAAAAGACAGGAAATAGATGACGCATAGCTTGGAAGGTTAGTCATTGGCAGAGGATGAAACGCATGGAAGTGGAGAGTAAGGGTCTGGCATTGCATATGTGGAAGTGCGAAGCGGGTGTGCTGTTTTAAATGTCCTTACATTGTTCCCGTCGGATGGGAATGCAGGTTTCAACAGAACTTACTGCTTGAGGTTTCCCTAGTGGTTAACCTCTACAAGAATTTTGTGATCAGCCAAATTCTTCCCACCTTTAGACAAAATAGCATTCTGATGACAGTCGAAAACCAGCCAGAAGGCTTGGAGTGGATGTCTATAAAGTAATTAGTCTCTAAAACTGTTATACCAGTTCTTTTGGAAGCAGGGATCCAAGTGGGCTTTGTCTTTATTTTGACTATCCTGGAGTGCCTGACAAAGTGAATTGCATATGGCTGGAATAGAAAGACATCAGAGATAAACAAACAAAGAAATGTTTCCTGTTTCCGTTTTCTATTGTCCACACTTATGTTTTCCTTTATCTTAAGTATTATCATTTAACAAGGAAATAATCTTTAAAAAACACTGTGCATCCAGAAAATCTATTCTTATCATTTTTGTACTCTCTTTGGAACAAGCATGGTACCTTATACACATGGTGCTTAGCACATTCTCTATTAGAACTAAAAGGACGTGTGCAGGAGTGACCTCCTCTGAAATGATACGTTATTGGTAGCTCTCTGTAGATGTACCTTGATGGAAAAGCCTAATGACACCCTGCAAAGCCATTACTAGAGACAGCTTAGTTTTTCAAATTATACCACCTTAGTAACTTTCTATTCTGACTTGTATTTCAAAAGATGGTACTTTGTAGAGATAAATATTTCCAAAGGATGGAAATATTAGCCTTGCTTTTTATTACTCTCTCCTGAATGAGTCATTTAGGACGCATGAAAGAGTACATTTTTTCTCAGGGTACTGTAGCTTGCTGTAGTGTTGTTGGCATGGCCGAATAAGATGGTTTCAAGAGAGCTTCATACCTTCAGGAAGATGTTTAGAACATGTACAAATATTTCCTGACTTGGAAAATTGGCAGCCATTAGAAAGAAAAACACATAGAAATAAGAACATATAAGTTCTTGCTTCCCTTCACCTTCTACCCATGCTTGCCAGTTTCTGAACTATTCTAAATTTTATTATGCTTTAAAAGAAATTAAATGGCCCAAAATAGTAAACTTTAAAAGATTTAGTAGCATAAAATGTTTTTACCAGCTCTCCTTCCCGTCCCTCCATACCAGCTGTTTCTGTCTCTCTCCTTCATCCTCCTTTTCCTCCTTCACCCTTCTCCCTCTCTTTCCCACTTCCTCTCTCCTCATTGATAACAAACTTGTCTTGATTTACTGGGTGCTTTTCCAACCCCAAGGTCCTGCATTACTACTATTATTAGTCAAAGACAGTCTCTCTCTCTCTCTCTCTCTCTCTCTCTCTCTCTCTCTCTCGCTCTGTGTGTTTATGTATGCTTGATTTATGACCTTTTAATACTTTTTAAACATATCATGCTTGACATTAGATAGATATATTCAGTCCTCAGCTGCACTAGCACCAGAAATAGTCAGCACGAACAAAAAGGTGAGAGCTAGTTGAAGCATAACATATAGTAGTGATAGCTGTAGACTGCAGAGTCTGTGCTTATTCCAACTAGTGCATTGTAGAAACAAGTTTGACTGATGTCTTCAGCAAAACACTACTACCTCTGAAAATACACAGATAGAATTAATTGATGACTGTTTTTGAAGGAAATTATGAAAAATGTTTGTTGACACCTGGTTTTATAGACTGACTAAAATGGACCATAGATGTTTTCTATTGCACCCAAATCTGAATGCCTAGACTCAAGAGAAAGAGATTACAGAAGAATAACTCACTGTCAGCTTCCTGCTCTAAGGCCCTTTAGATGAGATATGAATCCAGAACATAAACCTTCTCCAAGTCCCTCCAATAACATGTGTGGTATATGAAGTTGAGAGAGAGAGTTTATAGGAATCTGTTGAAATATGGTTAATGAATCTACACAAGATAATGTTCATAAAACAAGAGCAAAATAATTATATCCATAATTCTATTAGAAAAGTTATAAGGCCTTTCAGGCACTAGAATATACTACAATATGTATTTTTTTAATTTTTGAGATTTTAATATAATTACAACAATTCTCCCTTCCTTTTTGTCCTTCACATGCTCCCATACAACCCTCTTTCTCTCTTTCAAATTCATGGCATCCTTTGCCTTTGAATCTTGTTACATGCATCTACGAGTGAGAGAGAGCTATGTTCAACTCTGTAAATACTAGTTTCTTTGGAATTCTGTTGGTGTTTTATTTTTTCTTAGACTGCTATACACTTGATAGATGCATGAGATATAGCAATCAAGACTTATTCCCTGAGCATGTGTCTTAAGGTTTATAGGACTTGTCTTCTGTTTGCATTAAAATAAGCAGAATGAAAGGTAAACTAAACAGCTTTGCTGATTCCTAATTGAGTCTCCTATTGAAGAACATCCACAAGGGCTAGATAACAGTCATCACTTTTAAGTGTTCTCTGCAGAAGCATTATGCCAAATCAAATTTGCTGCTTAATTGTGTATTTTCTGTTTTTCATTATTTCAAGGCCTTGTTCATCAGGTAGGGTGAAAAACAGACAAACAAACAAACAAAGGCATATGTGTTAAAAAAGGACAGAAATAGAAGGATTTAGGCCTTTAGAACCAGAGTTGCCAATTTGGCTCCCAAATGCAGACTATTCACTTCAATTTCAATCTCATTGAACAGAGAATAATTTTGAGCACAAGTATGGCCTAAAGGTATATACTTATACTACAAGTGCACAGTTGTCCATCTGAAATTAGAATTTATCTGGGCAAGTCCTGCATTTTACCTGCCAGCTTTATACACAACCAGTTTTACCTAGTCACAAATTTATTGTCTGTTGGCCTTGTATTAGGAAACAGGAGGGGCCTTGTCTTACCCACCTGCTATGATATGGTAAGGAATGCTGAGTCAGCTTAAGGAAAACTGCTGCCAAAGGGTGAAGAGGGTTGGTCTTCTAGTCCTGAAACAGCTGCTACTCCTCCCTGTATATAGCAAATGTCCTCTGCTTCATTTGGAGCGCCATAGCAAAGCTTCTTTGCTGGCAGCTGTCATGATTCACTAAGTCCAGGTGAGTAATTCTTTCCTCTGAAGGGCTGAATCAAGCAAAGGAGAGTTTTCACCTCAGCATGCTAAGGAGAACACTTGCCTCCTCATTCTACTAGACTGAAAAAGACAATCAAAGTCACTCTAAGTTACTCTGTTGCTTTCTTTTTTCTTACCATACAAGTAGAGGGCTCTAGACTTTTGAACTCATTGGTCTTTGTCCAGCTTAAGTGCACCCAGTGGATGTGAGTCCAATCAATTAGTATGATGGCAACAACTATAAATCAATAATTTTGATTTTTCTGCTGCTGAAAGATCATATATTCTATAGCAGAGATGAGGCAGACTAGCCCCAGAAAGATTAGTGTTGTTTAGAACTCAATCTGATGTAGTCCATTTGTTTACATTGTGATATATCACTCTTATTGTACATATGGTACTAGAACCTTTAACTGAAGAACACATACATAGATGTCATTAGTTTGTATATAGTGTAGAATGGAGGCAGACTATTAGCAATGCTGCTTGCTTCTAGCCATTGCATCACCCACAAAATTTTGTTAGCATGGTCCAGAGATGCTCCCTCAAGTGCAACTCACAGTCTCCAGAAAAATAGTATACCCACACATTTTATGAAGATTTCAAAAGGAAGTCTCAAGTTGATGTGGCATCGCTAGTTATGCCATGTGTGGAATTGCTGAGACCCATTTGAAAAAGAAAAGAACCCTGAGCAGTGTCATCATCTCAGCAACATTGGCTGGCCCTTCAACTACCATCAGGTCTCTCTCTAGCACTTCCTAAAACTTGGTTCTTAGTTTAGGTTGAGAGTTCATCACTGTAATATGTAGATAAAATAAGGTTTTGATTTCTATGTAATAAAAATCATAACCTTAATTGCTTACTGTATACCAGATATTCTGTATACTGCGTGGAAATTAAACCCTTTACTTTTTTGTACCAGCACCACTAAGTAGTTCTATAAATGTTACTTGCTTCTTTCTTTAAAAGACAAATGTTGTGACATTTGTGTGTGTGTTTATATTACACGTGTGGTGGTCAGGGGATGACCTGCTGGAATAGGTTTTCTCCTTTACTAAGTAGGGCCAGAATTTATTCAGGTCTTTAGGCTCCACAGCAAGCACAGTTACCCACCAATCCGCTTTTCCAGCCCTGTAACTTATGGTTCTTATTTTACCTATGAAATGGAGGACTGGCAAAATGAAGTAACTTACCTAAAGTCATGCACTAAGTTGCTAAGCCAGATTTGAAACAAAGACTTCTTTGGCATAAAAAAGCCCTCACTTTTAACTATGTAGTGTCAAATTATCAGGCACTTGTTAAATACAAAAAAGGAGCCTCTTCCTGCTTGGCAGGTGAGTGACAAAAGGCAGGTTCTGTCCTGGCATCTCCAAAGGTGTTTATGATAAGGCTCCTTTGTATACAACTCACAACCTTTGTAGGATTCTTTTTTTCCTTTAATTTGGTAAGTCTCAAAAATTTGGGCCTTTCAGATAAAGATGGAGAATTAAAGAATTATCTTTTTAGTCACTTGTTGAAGCCAAACTATATGGTATGTTTTATGGGGAACATGGGGCACTATGTGAGAGATTACTTAGTTGTTTATGATATGCTTGTTCTGAATGGTCAATATTTAAGGATTGCATTTTATCACAAAGAACAAACTTTTTTCTAAAGAATATATTTATAGATTTTATGTAAAACATTTAAAAAGTGAAGTGACCAGTGCACAATGTGTTTTGAAACCAACCAGAGCAGACATAAATTAGACATGCTATTGATATTGAGCTATACAGTTTCAAAGGGAAAAGCTTCTACCAAATAACTAGACAGCATATATATATATATATATATATACACACACACACATATATATGTATATATATATGTTTATATATATATTGTTTAATATTCTGATTTTTTAGGTAGCTGTCATCTAGAGAGTTGAAGGTGAAATATCTCACTTTCCCCCTGCTGCTGTACCAGACTGCCAATAATTAAAATGTTAATGCAGGCTGATAGCAGTAGCTCTTGTTAGTACACCAGGGAAGTATAATTATTCAGAAATTAGATGTAATTTGAATGTTTCTCTGAGATCTTTTGAGCAATAGCCATGAGTAAACAATATTAAACAGTTCATTCCAAGGAGTCTGATATTCACACCAATTCAAAGAGAAAGCAAAAGAGTCTTCTGTCTTTGCCACATTACTCCCATTTCCTGCATATTTCCCTTGATATATTTTTGTTGTTCTTTTGAATCTTCTCTCCTGATTCTTTCCTATTTAGATACTAACAGTGCTTAGTACAGTGAAACACTTCGACTGCCACAAATTTCTTCAGAGTTTTTGGAAAGAAACTGAAGATACGGGCAGGAAATTTGTTCCTGGCTTTCTACAGCCATTTTCCACCACGTTTATTTCCATATGTTATGTATTATTATGTAAAATTTTAGGTAATTTGTCCTAGGTTTATTAGATGATGATGATTTGAATGTAGGGTAGTCTGACCTGCCTTGGTTTAAAATGTCTGTTTACACTGCTAATGCCAGATACGCCTGGGACTAGGAGGCAGTAATAGAGGATGCATGAATGATGTAAATGGACTAGGTTTCAGTATTTCATTCCTTCTAGAGTAACCCACAATTTGATATGAGCTAAGAAACTCTTTGAGCAATGTTGTAAGCAGAGCCAGTAGCAGGCCTTGGACTTGGATCCCTCTGATGGAGTATAATACCCTTATTTTTATACTGCACAAGTTCTTCAATTGGAGTGCACACCAAAATCCTCTGGAGGAATAATTTGCACAAACACATGCCCAAGGTCTACATGAAAATGTTTCCATTGGGAACTACTGCTAAGTTGAACTTCAGATATGAACTAGAAACCTCAGGGAGGGCTTATTGATTTATTCAGAAGCTAGAAAACCTTAAGCATAAGTTTTGAGAACACAGAGATTTGATTCAATATGGTATGGTTTGCTAAAAAGATAGACCAAAAATTTCCTGAAGGACATTTTACTGCATTCTTCCATATTTACGTTACTGGACACTCATGCACTTTAGGTCTTCTTACCAGGAATCACATTTTTATGTGCATTTTATAAATTAAGAAATGCATTAAGCCACTGATTAACAGTTTAAAGAATGGGATTAGGTCTCACCTTAATCTCAAGGGAAAGAGGTCCAAGGCAGGTAAATTATTTCTGATGGTTGTGTGAGAGTTAAGAGGGAGATTCCATAACAAGGAGAGTTGCTCCCAAGAAAAGCAAAGCCAGATGTAGCACCTCCGTAAAAGGAAAGAGTCTTAAGGGCTGTGGGAGGGGTGGGGGATGAAGGCAAAGTACACTTTGCCAGAGGTTATCCAATTGCCCTTGATGGAGGGAGCCTGGTTTCTCACTTTTACTGGCTCAATTCTCTTTACTTAGAATGACCCTCCACTGACCCAACTTCATTTAAATGCAAAGAAGCAAAGAAAAAACTGAAGGACATAATCCTACCCCCTAAGTTAGAGTACTGAACAGCTGATTGATATGACCAATTCAGAGAAGAGACAAAACACACTGTATATTCAAAGCAATGGTTTAAATTTATTTGTCAGTTCAGGAAAACAGGCTGCATTAAGTCAACGGAGAAACTTTTTTTTTAATCTCTTTACACACACTATTTTATTTGCTTACCTGAATCTCATCTAGAGTTATGAGGCCTTTTAAGTTCTCTAGTGGAAAAGGAATTGACCTGTGGGTCAAATATTGTGAGACTTCATTGATATGGTGAACAATGTTGAAGCGGTCATAGACTAAGGACTTAAGCTGAAGAACAGAGAAAGTGGGGACATGGTCATGTAGATTAGGCTGTTTTATATTGACTGATGAAGAGAGAAAAAGGTAAAGTTCTGGCTGTGGATAGAAACAGAGTTGGGGGACTCCTACCATTGGTAACCATGGCTTTTAAAATCTCTTTCCAGTTATCAATAAAGCCTGCTTGTCTAGATGTCTTCAGAGTACATATAGTTCACAGACTTTGTTCCCTTTAAAATGTGGTTTTGATTAATTCATTCTTGGATCATCCAGTTGGTTTTTGGTCAGTTAACTTGAGCCTTGGACTTTAATACTTTTTCTTTTTCATATTTGGCCATGTAAAAGGAGGATTAAAGCACATATCAAATCTAAGCAGCAGGATTTAAAGCAAGCCAGACTCATGAACTCTTGTTCTTACTCCTCCCTTCCGATGTTAGACAGTTAGTCCCTACAGTATCACCAGTGTTTTCAATTAAGGAAGCCAGTTTAAGTGGCATGTGGACCACTTTCTTAAGAGAAGCCCAGAAGCTAGTGCTAAAGTCTTGGCAGATAATAAAGGCAAAATTAAAATCTAGTCACTTCAGATTTACTGGATATCTGCTGAAACTTCTATGAAACCTCAAGACATTAACAGCCCCACCCCCAGTGGTAAAGGAAGGAGGGCCACATCCCTTTCAAATGTTTTTGAATACTTTGGAAATCTACCACCCAACTAACAGAATCACAGAAGTGGTTATTCACCTGTGTTTCTGCTCTTTCTCTTCTGGCTAAGCCAGATTCATAGATTCTACTTTCGTACCTTAATTCCTTTTATATTGTCATTCCAAAAGTCAGGCTTCTAGATCACCAATGGTGTCAGTATCATCCAGAAACTTGTTAGAAATGTAGAACTCTTGGTCCATTCCAGTAACATTGAAACAAACACAGCTGGGATTGCCAACTGGGTGAAGCAGGAAGCTTGCTTTTAACAGATTCTGTCATTCTGGGCTTACACCTAGTGGGAGAGTCATTGCTGAAAAACATTTCTTAGTTGTATTCCATCCTTGATGTTGCTATTACCCTCCCATTGGACATATAACCCACAGTTAGAATCAGCTACTAAACATAAGAAAAGCACATTTTTCTTGGAATTTCGCAATCATTTGGCAAAACTTAATCTCCTTCCCAATTTCATTAGTATCTAAGGTACATACTCAGAACACACATGCACAACACACACATATATTCACATATGCAAAGATGCAGTTAGAAGTCAAAAATATTTATCATTATTTAGATATTCCAGCATCCCATGAAATGAAAAGTAAATTTTCTTCTTTTTACTCAGAAAATCTAAAGAAAAGGATGAACTAGGCAAAATTTCGCCCATGTCAAGCATAAAAATTTCCAGGTTTAGTTCTTCGAACATATAGATTTGATGATGAAATTTAAAACTCTCCTTCACAATAAAAATAAATTATAAACCATGAAAGTATGTCTTTGGGCATGGATAAAAGCAAACACCCTGACTTTCCTGCTCCCACAAATCCCTAGAAGTTTAGAAATACACACAGCCCTGGTTTTGATTATAGAATTAGTTACTTTTCTCTGCGTGGCATATGTATTCTGTTAGTGAATTGGAAACTTAAGCAATTTGTTCCTTACATCTTAATACACAGTCGAGTAGCATTTTGGGACAGTGTTCACAAAGTTCTTTCTTGGCAAGTTAGTGATGGCAGCTTAATGCACTGGTTTGGAGTAGTGTAACAGCATTCTGCAGTAAATTTCTCTGTGATGATGGCTTAGAATGTACTAAATGTTTCTGCAGAACTTTCAGATCTGGAAACCTGGTGAGGGTTTTTTAGAAAGGGCATAAGTTGACAGTTGTGATAGAAAAAGCTGTAAGCTCTGGTGGTAAGATTTACAAAGAGATAATTTGGAGGTGATTTGAAGACTTTTGTTATTTTCTTGTCAAATATATTCATCCATCGTTCCAGTCAACTTTGTGACTCCATTTAAGAGTAAATAAGGTAATAAGAGAAAGAATGTTTGTCAAACCACGTGTTTGGCTAAATTAATTCTTGGTTAGCTTATGCTGGCTGAATATATCATTCAAAACACATAGCCTCAAGCTACTACTGAAGTTTTATATATTCCTAGCAAGAAACTGAGGCAATATTAACATCTGTAAGCCACATGAATATAATATTTAGTTAATGAGCTTCAGATGAAACATATTCAAGTCACAGAAAGCACCAATCCATATGTATTCTAGCATATGTCACTTATGTTTCTCTTAACTCTGAGCACGTTGACAGAGTCCAGATTCAATAGTACTTTAAATGGATGTGCCATGTGATAAAGGTTCTTAGGTTCTCTCAGAGGTTGACTTTCAGTAATTATAGGGAATGGTCATTATTTTGTTGTTCTATTCTACTCTTTGGAAAACAGATCTTAAGGGAAAACAAAAGAGAGAAGCTAACAGAATGCATGTGCAATGAATGCAGAGAGGGGCTGTTACAGAGTAGAAGAGTCCAGCAACAGGAGAGCAGGGTGCTAGGGAGGGAGTGGGGAGAGTAAGGCAAAAGGATGCGTGAATCTGCTAAATGAAAGCAATTATTTGGTATATTAACTTAAACCAGGAATAAAAATGAAAGCAGTATTGGTTGGTGTCTTAATCCTCTAAAAGTACAGGCAGTTGGGTAAGAAACAGAAGGTTAATACAGATCCTGTATTTCAGAATGCTCCTCCTAGCCAGCTATCAAGCAGCTGGATGTAAGCAACTCAGAAGTTCAACTCTTGCTGTTTGTCAGAGGATTGGAAGTAATTGATGATATTAATATGTACAATATCAAGGCAAGAAATGAGAAACATAAATAGAAGAATGAAGAAAATCAGTCTAAGAATCTAAGATAAGGAGTGGAGTGGAGAGTGGAGTGGAGTGGAGTGGAGTGGAGTGGAGTGGAGTGGAGTGGAGTGGAGTGGAGTGGAGTGGAGTGGAATGGAATGGAATGGAATGGAATGGAATGGAATGGAATGGAATGGAATGGAATGGAATGGAATGGAATGGAATAGAATAGAATAGAATAGAATAGAATAGAATAGAATAGAATAGAATAGAATAGAATAGAATAGAATAGAATAGAATGGGCTTTTTGGCCTTCTGAGTGGATTAATAATTGCAATCAGTCATCACTTAATGATGGTGATTTGTTCTGAGAGTAGAGCCCTTATGGATGTCCTCCATGTTAGAACTCCACATATTTTATATATATATATTATACATTATATATTATACATACTAGATATATTATATCTACTAATAATTATTACACACCTTGGGTGTAATTATAGTTTTATGGAGCTACCTTCTTATATGTCATTCAACATTGGCAGAAGCATCATCATGCAGCAGATTAAAACTCTGGTGGCATTATATCAATTTACAGAGAAATGCTAATTGTTCTTAGTAAATCTCAGTTAAGCTCAATCAGAAGGACTCATCATTGGCCGGCTGTAAGCGCTTTATTATACAAATAACTTACAAAGCAAGTAGAACTCCAGCAAAACAAGTTTTAAAAACCATTTCCATGTATTAATGGATAGGCAGGCACATACTTAGCTGCATTTTATATATATATATATATATATATATATATATTATATATATATATAATATATATATATATATATAATATATATATATATATATAATCACTAGTCAAGACTGACATTTGGAAATATGCAAAGAGGCCAAATTCTTTGTACCGTCTCATCTCCCACTTCTATTGCTCATATGCCTCCCTCTCTCACTTCTTTCCTCCCTCATAGTTTTTGTTTGACCCTATTGCCCTCTTCATTTGCCAAGCTCTTTGTCTCCTCTCCATTCCTCTCTTTTCCTCTTTGCTCCTCATCAACAAATGAACTCTGATTTATTAGAAAACTTCCAACAAATATGTGACAAGAAAATGCTTTTCATTGTTCCTCTATTAAGCTAAAGATTTAGTGAAATAGAAAATTCCACTAAATGATGAATCCATTATCAGAACTATAATATAGTAAAACACATAATATATATGTATATAATAAGTATATATGATATGTAGAACATATATGTATACAATATGTGTTCACATGATTACATATATTTCTTAAAACTCATAAAAATGTACACTAAATAAGCAGAATTTATGAATGTAAATTATCCTTCAATAAACCTATCCAGATTATAACCCAGTAAATTAATGCAATTTTGTGCATCATGGAGCAAGGCATGAGACATATACCTATAATCCCAGAATTTGGGAATGAAAGGCAGGAAGATGGTGGTGGTAGGGTTTCAAAGACAGACTAAGTTACAGGAGTCCCTACAGAAGAGTCAGATAACTTGGAGATTTGCTGTGAGATAGTATCTTCTATGTATGACAGGGAAATTGCATCCATGAAATCTCAACAATACAGTTGCCTAAACTTGACCTGAAATATGATAATACCAGTTGACATATCAATATGGATGGGGAAATTCTACAGTTCTCCAGCCCTAGAGCTACAGGAATTAATGGCTACTGAGAGAGGGAGAGGGAGAATCAGTCTTCTCCTTACATATGTGCATATAAGCTGGCTATAATCATAAACTTATATGTGCAGGTATATTTATATAACATTAATAATTAAAGAACAAGAGACCAAGAATTTTTAGGAACTTGGAGGGAGAAGAGGGAGGGGGAAATAGTGTACTCATATATGAACATATTAAAAAATTAAGAAAAATGCAGACATGAGACAAATGTGTAGATTAAGAATAGACAACCAAAATGCTAAAAATGTAAAAATCTAAAGCCAGTTGTGGTAGTATTCAGATCTTTTCTTAGGTAACAAATAGAAAGACTGGAAAGGAAGATTGCTTATGCCCAGGAGTTTAAGGCCCTCTTGGACAACATAGAAAGATCCATCTTACAAAAATAAGAGATATAATTTGATAAAGAAAAGAATTATACTGAGATTCCACAGGCATATAATATCATGCTTGACCAATAACAGACTTCCTCCAAGTGACACCAGAAGGTTACTTTCGATTTCTGTAGTTTGTTTATATGTGTATAACTTGAAGGGGTTGGATTAGAATCTCATTAAGCTAAGGCAGTTCTCCAATGACATGAACTGATTTGCAGGGTGATGGGGGAATAGAACTGTTTAAGTGTCAGAAAGTAAATCATCTGTCACAAAACAGGTGGAATGGATAATGTCATGTGAAATTTGAGAAACATCTGTTTGCCTATATAACAGTGCCTGGGTCAAGATGGAGCCACCTGGTTGAAGGATGTGTCAGGTTGCAAAAATCAGAATCTGGCTGACCCAGGACATTTTTGGGCAGTGTGAAGAAAAAAGGACTTCTCAGTTTTAGATGTTTAAAGGTTGTTTTATTTTACTTTCTGGGGGTTAGGGCCCATGCTAGCAGGGGAAGAAGAAAAGTGAGTTAATGAAAAGTCACCATCATTTTGAGATTATGCTCAAGAAAAGACCTTGCGACTAAGATGAATAAGAACTGGATTCCAATTTTTTTGCCTTCTCGCTTTCTTACTGGCCTTGCGCAAATGGATCTCTTCCATTTAGGGAAGGGGAGCACCCTGTGTCACTGATTACGTCAATGTGAAATGTGAATGCTTAATGCATTCATGTCATTTTCTTAACTAGGTTATACAGAACTAGGTTTACCTTCCTAAGCATAACATAAGCATACACAAAATACAAACCATGGTAAAAATGATGATATTGAAAACATTCTCTTGTCGACCTTGGATTCCCTTGCTATACCTACGAGTACCTATAAGTACCTTGCAGGAAAGTTTTCTAGTGATGAATACCCATATTTCAGTGACTTTACAAATCATATATAGCCAATTGCATAGATCTTAAAGTGCTTCAGGTGTCTTTAACAATACAAGTGCCCTCTTAACTTCTGTAACTTTAGCATCCTTAAAAGTATCCCCGCTATCTTCACAATGTTTTTTTTCATGCTTTTTCACAAACATAATGAATGTGATGCCCATTGTGGGTGATGCCATCCCTGGCTGCTAGTCCTGCGCTCTATAAAAAAGCAAGCTGAGCAAGCCAGGGGAAGCAAGCCAGTAACATCCCTCCATGGCCTCTGCATCCACTGCTTCCTCCAACTTCCTACCCTGCTTGAGTTCCAGTCCTGACTTCCTTTGGTGATGAACAGCAGCATGGAAGTGTAAGCTCAATAAACCCTTTCCTCCCCAACTTGTTTCTTGGTCATAGTGTTTGTGCAGTAATGCCATCAAAATGAGGCTAACATAGTTGGTTCCAGGTTAGTTGAGGTCGTAGAGTGAAACTCTGTCTTAAAACAAATAAATGAAATGAAACAAAAGCAAAACAATGCAGACAACAACCAGAAAGAAAATGTAATTGAGTCTTTGTTAAAATAAATTATTTTTTCTCTACAACAGTTTAACTGTGAATTTGGATTTAATCAGGGCTAGTTTGGAAAAAATATATAAATGTCATCATTGGAACCCTCTTTAAAATCCAAGTTTATCTCACTGATTAGCCACTAAAATTTCAAACAGGAAAAGAAAGGGAAGCGAAATAATTATCCTGCACTAATTAAACCTAATCATAACACATTTCACAAGACAAGAAGTACAGGAAAGTCATCACCCATCTCTAAAAGGAAGAAAAAAAGGATTTTAAAGTCTCAGACATACTTTCTTCCTCATGATGTTACTTTGACTGAGATTACCCAGAGATTTGTTTCAAAGGATAGTGATGGGTGACAGAATATTTTGGTACCAGGATATGGATCATTTAATGTACAAACAAACTATATAGAGAAGAAGTTGGCTCCAAAATGGATGGATTCGTGGCTTTAAGTTTCCTAAGTCAACATTTATGATGATCACAATTAGTGGCAGATGTTCAAACTGGGGTAGGGAGAGTTGTATTTACGGCATCTTTAATGCTTCTCAGCAAATTTGCTAAACTTATTTCTAGTAGGCAATATATTTTTGGCAGAGTGGGACTATATAGTACACAGACAGCAAGCTCATACTTTGTTTTGAAGTCTTATGCGGTGGGTTTGAAAGTAAAGTTTTTCACCGTTAAAAAGATAGAATGTAGCAAGAGAAGTTAGAGCTTATTCACTTTGGGGATAGGCCTGGGGGGAATAACATTGTGTAGATGGTAGACAAGGAAAAATAGGTACTTTGTGGGATGGTAGAATAGAGAAATTTTATGAAATTCAACCCAAGTCATTTCATCACATTAATTACATTTGTGAAAAAGCACAAAAAAAAAGTCATTGTGAAGATAGCAGGGACATTTGTTAGGATGGTAAAGTTAGAGAAGAGGACAACTGTATTGTTGAATAAATATTATTGGGGGGAAATTGTTCAGTTACAGCACCCTCTATTTAGACTGACCATACTTCAGACTCCTGGGTTAGCTGAGCAAACACATATACATATATGCAAAAATGTCATTTTCTATATTCTCTTTTCTGTTTAGTCAAAGTATTTCATACTTTAATAAACCTATCTCATTTTTATCAGGTTGCTACAGTTAATAGCAGCAACCATGAGCCTGTATGTAATTGAAGTCGATCTTCAAAGTTATCTTTGGGCTTTTTCTCCTATCGTTGTAGCAACCTTATTGCCTGCAAATTGTCTTAGAAAGATTCAATTCAATTCAGTAATTTCAGCCAGTACAATGTTCTTCACCTTTAACGATAATTAGCTGAAGTGGGGTCTACTCAGGAAAGTCTCAGTTTTTACAACTTTTCAGATTAAGAGGGAGCCTGACAATCTGAGAATTGCATCTAGATGACTTTTCTTTTGTACTAGAACTTTTTCACAATATCATCTTTCACCATCTTACGTAGTGATTTGTACAAATTATATAAGCAAAACATTTGTCAAAGCATTTTCTAGTCACTTTTACTATCGAAGTCAATTTGGTCTTGAGCGCATGGGCCACTTTTTGCAAGAAGATGATTTTCTATGGTTTCCCCCATACATGGGCATTCTATTGTGTGAACACACTTGTCCTTTGTTTGAAGATTGAAATTCGGATCTTCAAGTTTTTATATATTATTTCCATGTTATTTAGATTATACACCTAAGAGATGTTGTAAATTTAATTTCTTCATGAAAGGATAGAACATACAATAATCACCACAATAGGAATTGTATACCATAGATGCCGGTGATAGTTAATAATTAGAAATCTAACTGAAATGCAAAAACATCATTTATCATATGAAACTGCAGAGTATATTTAGTTCCTTCTAAAAATGGAAATCTTGAGACTTCTGTAGGTCACTCTCCATTATGACTTGCAATTTTACAAGTTAAGTCAGGAGATTCAAGTTCCTAGATCCTTTAAAACTAGATAAAATATTGACACAGAATATGTGAAACTATTATGTGTAACAGTTATACAAAAACATTAAAGGCTTAGAGGAAAAAAAATCACCATTTGTTTTAACTGGTGGCAGAGACAATTGTTAGATACAAAATGTGAAAATTAAATTAATGTATGCATATAAAGTGAACCACATATTTATATTTCTCTTGTATTTTTGGTTGTGAGCCTAGCCTTTAATGGCTGAGCTATCTCTCCAGCCCTTGAATAATTCTACTGTCTCAATTTGGTGGTTTAACTTGCTAAAAGTAAATAATTAGTTTCTGATTGATTTTCTGTAAGGGAAGACTTGGTTAGGATATAATTAATTTAGTTCATTACCCATTTATGGAACCTAGATTTTGCTAAAAAAATAATAGATACATTTCACAAATTTGAAACAAAATGAGCCACTTACAAGAGTTACCTGGCTCTACACTTTACTCAGTTTCCTGACATTCATCAAATATCAGTTAACATTAAAACCACAACCCTGCCCAATTTTGTTCATTTCATAAGAATAAATCATTCCATTCTTTCTCCTCTCTTCTTCCTTCATTTTCTCATCCTGCATTCCTTTCTCCCAACTCTTGTGTCAGGAAGGCAGCTTACAGATGCTTGACACGTTCGCCCTCCTAAATTACCCAGGGAGAGGATAGAGCTTCCCTCGTTTACTCTCCCACATAGAACTCTAATTTTCAGTCTCCTCACCTGAGGTGTTTCCTGCCCCCTCCCAGCTCCACTTTTGAAACTGTTTCTTGTACTCTTTTGCACCTACACAATGAAACATTTTTTGCAAGAATTCGACTTAAGCAAGGTAACAATAAAACATTGTATCTAACTCATTACTTGCAATTGTAGGATGAGAATGGTGATTTGGGGGTAGTGGGTAGCAGAAACACATTCTGAGCAAAGAAGATTTATTATTGTGAGAAACAAGGGTCACTAAGGAGGCCCATGAGCTCAGTCTTTTGCGTATTTCCCCATGAAGTCTGTATTATTTGGCTTGCCATATTTCACAATTAAATAAAGGTATACAATACATGACAGTAAGACCAACCTCTAAGCTACAGTGTTGACAGTGACTCATGGCTCTGATACCAGCAAAGACTCTTGGAGACAAAATACTTTTGAGCTAAATCCCAGATAGACTTAGTGAAGTTTTTGTTTGTTTGTTTGTTTGTTTGTTTGTTTGTTTTTGTTTTGGGGTGTTTTTTTTTCTTTGTGGTTGTTTTTCTGTTGAAGTGGAAACACAGGCGCATGTTTCAATAGCTCTCTTCAGGCATGCAACAAATGCTTAGGCCCACACGAGAGGTGAAGTCCTCCACATTGCAGTTTATGAAAAAGCTGTAATTTGGCCCAGAAGTTAATGAATTTGGTATAATAATAAAGAAGCATCAGAGTACAGAAGTAAAATAAACCATCCTAACTTTGCCGCCTTTCTTTTTAAGTAGGAAGAAAATAATTTTTTAGGAAGAAAATCATTAGTGTTGCAGCCTTATCAGCATGCCTGTGGCAATCCATGACAGAATCTTTCCTTTACTTCTATCTTGTCAATATTGGCATTTTGGGACAACACATGGGGAAAACAAACCATTTCAGTCATACTCTCCCCCCAAAAGAATTAGTCTCAGAGAATTCTTAGCTTTGTGATTATTCTAGGTGGTACAACTTTCTTACAATGACAGGTGCATTTTTAGAAAAAGAAAACAAAATTAGAAGACATTTTGATGGTAGGATTTTATCTCTGTTGTGAAGTCTCAAATGGGCTTGCTTTTGTGGCTCACATTTATTTCTATAAGCAATAAGACATTTAATACATTCATCATTTTTAAAGTTTATTGTTCTATTATTAAAATATAAGAACTTGCATTCAAAGGAATGGAAAGTATGTTCTAAAATAAGTGAAGTTAAATTGATAAAATTACAAGGAAATATGAGTGCAGTACATCCAAAGTTACAATGGAGATCTTTGACCTCTGTCTCAGAATTTTTATACATGAAATTGGCAGAATTGATAAAAATACAGTTAAAACATTTGGTCTTTTTAAACTATGATGAATTCTGCTATCAACAAGTGGAGAATAACCATTTTTGTCAGGCACACAAGGCACATTTTAAAAACCTGATTGTATGCCTAAGTATAAAGAAAATACTATATTTCAGGGATCCATGCCATACAGAACATACTCTGGCTAAATTCAAGAACATTTACAAAGCAATGACAAAATGCAAGAAAACTGTTATGATGTGTTCAGAAATGGAAAACATGCCTCTGTCTATAATTTGTAGGCAAATGACTCGTTAAATATAAACTCAAGCACCTTGTCTAAGAGCCTTATTTAATCAAATAGTGTTTTTCCTTTTGACATTTAATGCATATCAAATAATAATACATTCATAGCATAATTCATAAATATTTGCTGAAGACCTGGACAAAATATTGCTAAAATCATTAATATAATTAACTTATAGGAAGATTATTTAATCTTCTTGCAAAAGTGGTTTTTTTCACATTTTTTTGCACTATTAGGTTATATGTCACATCTAGTTTGATGAATAGTTTAAAGGTGATATGCAATAATAAAAAATCAAAAACAAAAAAATAGACAGTTTGAAAGACTAAAAACAACACAAGACTAGGAAGGGAGTCTAGGACTGTGTTTGGTTCTGTTGTTAATTCTGTCACTGGCCATGTGGATTAACAAATTTAGGGATTAGTAGTAGAGAATATAATAGAAAACATTATGAAGCAATTTGAAGTAAGAAAGAAAAAAGTCAAAATTTTCAACAAGGCCAAGTCGCCCTCTTTGTCTGCCCATGATATGTAAATCTTTTTTTCCCTTCATTTCTAACCTGAGAATATTTTCACATCAGTATGTTTCTCCTTCAGATGACGGTCTCAGTCTCTCATATTACCTTACTTTTTCAGATTGCCTTACTAAATTTAACTAATTTTCCTCTGATTTTCTTGTTCAGAGTACTCTTAAACAAAATATCTTGCGCAGTGCATATAAAAACTTTTCTTGAAGTCATAAACACCCTGTCCATGTTAGAGTCATACGCAGGTCTTTTGTGTTTAAGCCTCTACTGGAAGCGCTGGGAGGTTAAGCCTCTCCTTTGGCGCGGGTAGATTTTAAAGGCAAAGCTGATGGTTTGGGCTGCTGTGCCCCTCCCCTCCCCCATCAGCCAGCTGTTTCAACGCTTTCTTTACACTAGTTGCGCTGCTTGATAGAATCAGAGACACTGCCCCTCACATCTGTCAGAACAGATGGAATACATTCTGTGTGAGTGTTAACTGATTCATGCATTGCATAAAGAAAGCAGTTTATGTTAAAACATTGTGACATTGTGGTGAAGCATTATCCGTTCTGGCTAGAACCTGTTTGCTTATAAAAGATGTGTTTCTTTGCCCTTGCCCATGCCTTGATACACTGTCCCACAGTTAAGTCCAAAGATAATCTTACCAAAAACAACAAAAAACAAAAAAACAAAACATAATAAAAAAAAAAAACCCTCCATGATCGTGAGAATGAGAAAAATAGTGACAGAGAAAGGAGCAAAGGAAAAGAATGTGAAAGGAAAGTAACTTCTGGGGTCTTAATTCCCTCATAAAATTGTAATGTATAGTACTTCGGAGAGGGAAAAAGTCCTAGGCTTAAATGCACACACATAGTTATGTAGGCATCTTTTATTATTGTATCATGTTTCCACTGTGTAATGATGCTCGAAAGTGTGAGCAGCGGTTTTGAGAGAGTGTAGGACCAAGTCGTGTATGTCATAGTTTCCTCAACGTATGACATTCTACTTTATAGACTGTGGCTATTTTTAAAGACTTGTATGTCTCTCTTTGCCATGAAGATGCAGATGCTAACCTAGAACAAAAGATGGTGTTGGATCCCCTGGCATTAGAGTTACAGGTGACTGGCAGCCACCTGATAAGGGCGCTAGAAAGCAAGCTCAGGTCCTCTGAAAGAGCAGCCAGTGTTCTTAGCCTCTGAGCCAGCTTTTCATGCCTTCAGGCTATGACTTTCAATTTGTATTAATGGCCAACATTGAAAGTTTTATGATGCCACCTACTTGTCAGAATGAACTTCAATGGTTTTGTATTTTTGTCACTTCTAGACCTGGCTTATCGTGTAGCAGTCTACGGAGGACATCTCTTAGTTACCTAGTAGCCACTATCATATATTTCTAGCCATGAATTTTGAACTTTATTGTCTGTTTTATACAATCCACTGTTGGAGTGTTGGAGTGTCAGAGAGAGCAGCTCCATTTGCAAATGATGTTACTTCATATTTTGACCTATTTTTCCCTGCAGAAGTAATAACAAGGGTAATAAAAGTCAGTTGAAGCTGCTGTATAAGCACACATAACTGCCTCAAATTACAGGGCAGATCCTAAGCTCCAAAGCCACTGAAACCACCAAGGCCCTCTTCCGACTATTTCACAGTTGGACTAAAGCATGCCATGACTGTCCCAGATTTTTGGAAGAGGAAAAACATTAGTCTGTCTGGTTATTCTGGGGCTTCTGTAGCTTTTTACTTGCAAAATCTGGTTTACTCTGAATCCACTTACTAAGCTAGCCAAGGTTTTTGTAATTGGATAGTTCGCTAGCAAAGAAAGAGATGAAACACTTGGTGTTCTCAGCACTTCACACCTCTGAGCTCCATAGAACCACAAGGAGTATATATCGCGGATATTTAGTGACGGTTTCAGTCTAGTAGCACCGCTGAGGATTAGGCGGTATCCTGACAGACTAACCTTGTATCGGTTTGGCAAGAGCCTTGGCACCGCTTTCTTTTAATAGATCCCTACCCTCTGATATGGACGAGCACATATCTTTCCAAACCTTGAGGCTTTCTAACTGAAGAGAATTGCATGGAACTTTGAGTGGCCTCACAGTGTAACCACAGAGATGATTACAGGGTTGAAGAAGGGAAATTCACCTACTGATAATTAATGCTTTTTGGATTCCTGAAGTACTGAGCAACAGGGCAACATTTAATGGGCTTTGTCTGAAATCTCAGTGTATTATAGTGCTTATTAGGCGGTATGATCTCTCTAAAGTTTCTACTAATTGGTATGGCATAAAAATTATCTTGTGTTTCACCATCACTCACCACTCAGCTCATAACCTTCTGTTTTGAATCATACTGCAGTTAAGTTGATTTAGCCCAATACACCTTTGCTGAATGCCTGTAACCCTAAAACTAAATAAAAATAAAATTTTCCTTTAAAAAGCATGATCTATATAAATGATTCATTTGATAAAAGGAATGTATGAGTATCAAGTGATTATATAACTTAAATTTATGTTACTTAACTAACTGGAGTGTAAATTTACCTTCATTTTACGCAAAGATATGACATATCTCCATAGTGGCATATAAGTAACAACTGTTTTATAAATAATATTTATAGTGTCTTTAAGAAATCTGTTAGAATTTTTAACAGAAACATGACTCTCTATTATCCTCACCTTTAACTTGCAATGCATTGTAGTTTGAGTGTAGAAGTCTTAAATCATACGGCCTCAAATTAAAAATACTATTTATTCAGTTTCAGGCTCCAATTGCTTCTAGTCACAATTATTTGCATCTGCCTATTCTGGGTTTTCATTAACAGGGTTGGGGAGGGAGGGAGTCAGGGGGAGAGGGGGAGAGAGAGAGACAGAGACAGAGAGAGACAGAGAGACAGGGGGCTAGGGAGAGAGAAATCACACCTAGGAAGTCATTTGCAATTTTGATACACATGACTCTATCAAAACCTTTGTAGCAACGAGATGTTCATGAAAATATTGAATAATAGATCCTGCATAATGCTCTTTGGCCACCCTTCAGTCTAATGTAATGATCACAGTATGTGTTCATGCAGGATACTATGCTTTGTGAGAATGAAAATGGTGTATTGATAATATTGTCATGTATTAATTATCACTTAACTAATATCTACATATCTGAGTTTTTTAAAATTTAATTTTTTTAAAAAAACTTGAAGCTCATAAATTCCCTTTTCTCCCCAAATATACTACAGCTCCTTCTTGGAGAATGATTGGTATTTCATATAAGTCCTCAGTTCTCACCCCCTATCTTCATATCATGGCTGGTTTTGATCATACCTCCACTGATTGCTCTCAACACAACTGCCATTTTGGGATTCCTAAGCTGTTTTGTGATGATGGAAAGATAAGAAGGAAACAATAGAAGCCATCCATGTAAGAAACAGCACCCTTGTTACCAGTCTGAAAAGATAGTTAAGGAGAGGCCATGCTTAGAAGGAAAACCCTCAAACAGCCACTTGCTTTTATGTTTCTGGACAGACCTGTTGATAGAAGCTATTGTTAGCCATGGTGTCTCAACAAGGACTCCTAGATACTGCTTATGGCCGCCCTTGTGGTAGCCATCAAGGATCAGTTGGATCTCTTGCTAGTGACCAAAACAGATGACAAAGAACAAAACTATGTGAGTCAAAGCAAGCCTCGCAGTTATAGAATGGACTCAAGTATCGTGAGTAGCTCAGTGGTCTTTCACCACCACAAACCTAAGTGAAAAAAAAGAATGCCATGGAGATTATGTGGTTTCAGCTTGCCAGCTAAAAGCAAAATAAATGACTGGAAGGACTCTGATGAATGGCTGAAGAAAAGGCAGTTTTTCCACAACAATTTCTTTAACTACATGATATAAAAAAAAATTGTCTAATGAAAATTACAAGGCCATCAAGAAATATCCTATATTCTTTCTAGGGGAAAACACAGTAATTAACTGTTGCAGAATGATGGATTTTAAAAACACAGCTGTCACAACTGCTATTTTAAATCATTTGTTATGGTTTAAAATGTATAATCCCCAAGAAATTGATCATTACTGCAATTCAATGCTGATTTTTCAGTGCCTTACCAATTTTGAGGTTTGCATCAGCCTATTAACTAACAAAAGCCAGTCATAAAGTACACAACTAGTGGCTTATCTCTCGGTGATGTCTTCTCTCTCCTTTTCAGCATGATCTTATTATTTTTTCCATTGACATTTCTACTTGTGACTAAAGCAGGTGTGCCCTGACATTCCATGTTCAGTTTTCTGCTGTATGGTCATCCCCCCATTTCCTAACATTTTGGCATTTAGTGGTTCAATGTTCCTACTCAGCATTGCCTGATAGTACGTGCTTGTGAAATTCTATGCAACTGAGACCACCATTTAATCCCCAGTCTTCTCAAATACTGTACTGGATTCATGTTCCAATTGGCATCTGTACTATCTCTTCCATGAAGCTTCCAACTCTTCTAAAGGAAATCAGTGAATAACTGGGAGAGATCTTCATCTTCACCAAACAGCCCCAAAGGTGCAGGAGAGTATTATAAAATAAAACTGAAGAAATGCTTATTGAAAAGAAGTGTGCCAAGAAAATGGAAAAATGAAAAAAGCTTGGAAAGGTGGTTGACTTACTGGTCAGTTAGGAGCTGGACTCTGATGGCGCACAAATTGCTTCTGTAGTTATAAGTTCACTTACATTTACTTCTGGAACCTTAGCATTTAAATTAGCCTTACTTTATTATTTTCAAGATACTTCCCCAAAGTGTAATTAGTCTTGAGTGTAGTAATTTGACCTCCCAAAGTAATTGAAGGAGTCTGGATATTGAGAAGGAATACATGTCCTTTTGTAACCCCCAAAATTGTATTCATGATCTTACCTTCATGTTTTATGTATATCAAGGTTTAGTCTTCAATTAAAAAAATATTTTGTACATGTATATAAGGACACTATATATGCATATGTTGGTATGTGATCACTCTTAAATTTAGGAGCGTGTAGCATTTTCTGTTAATAAAATACATTCAAAATTCTGGTACTAATTTTCAAGCTCATGAAGACCAACAACACAGTAATAAACTCTGCTTTTGCTGGAGGAAGCAAACTAAATAATGCTATTTATTTGATTACCTAAATTAATTAAGAAAGCAATTTTTTGCCAAGTTGAAATTAGCACATTTAGGGATGTATTTATTTTTTCTCTTGAGTTACTTCAAATAGATCTGTGAAAATAATACATGTTTAGTTGTGAACGCATTATATGTTGTTAAGATAGTTATTTAGGATCTTATTAATGTCTTTTATGGTAGCCTATATTCATTGTTCTGAACCCTTTAAACAATTCTACTAGAAATTCAAAACTATATGAGTAACAAGTCCTTGAATGTTTTTCTCTGTTATAGGTATACACATCTTTAAACTTATGACTCCGGACAGTTTGTCTTTCTAGTCCTTTTTGAGTATTTTATATTTTAAGAAATATTATTTATCCATTTCAACCAAGTGGGTCCCTGTATATTGTTGATACTTCTCTAGGAAAAGTGAATGACAAAATCCAATTTATAATACTCAGTACATTGATGACAGTTCTGATTACTTTAGAGTATAAACCTATCTGCTTTCTTAACACTTTCTATATGTATTTAATTTTGCATAACACTTTCTATATGTACTTAATTTTGCATAAAGCACAAATTATAACTGAAAAAGAAAAGGGCATGTGTAACCCACATTACAAATACTGCCCTCCTCTCATGATAGCATAGCCTTCAGCTCTCAGCAGACAGCAGTTTCCATATAACCAGCAAGCCACAAGATGGCACTACTGAACAATTAGTTTATTTCCAACTGGTGCCTTCTGGATTCTCTAACTAGCTAGTCAAGAATAACAATATTCTCCTTCAAAACTAATGTCATTAAGTTCCAATGATTTATGATATGACAAGGAATGGGTACAGGAGAAGCTTCATGGGTCTTACACTAAGTGATCAAGGTCACTACCTCAAAATTGTTAAGTTGTGATATATGTGATGATGTATATGGCTTGAGAGAATCTTCTGTTTATTTGTTCTTCTACAAGTGTGTAATCTTAGGATTATTACAAGAAAGCATCAGGTAAACACAAGCTGATGTATATTATACAAAATGGTTGACCATAAAATCATAAATAAACCATAATACAGTTTAAAGGGGTATTATACCAATATTAATTAATTTGTATACTGTGATCATGTAATATATGCTATTTTGAAACTATTGTCTGAATTTAAAATGGCGTCAAAATAAATGTTAGAAATATCAGAGTACTAGGGAAAACTCTGAAATGTTATTTTAATAGCAGCAATTTATAATTATGTATTTTTGTATACATTATACATAATTGTTGGTTCTTAATCTATTATATGATTCTAAGACCTAGGACCTATTTTTTCTTCAAGAATAGTGATTAAACATCACTATTACATCTGAAACATCATGTTAGTATATAATTGGCTGATGAAAAGCTGTGCAATTTTGAAATGAGAGTCAATCCCTGATCGCTGATTGAGAGAATATTTATAAAAAAATGTTTTTACATCATGAATACCAGCACTTAATGATGTTCAATTATATCACTAATGTATATTCACAAGTATGAAAGTGATATAGTTCAAATTTTGCAGATTATGCATGATTAATATCTTTGCTAGTATGCCAAATGCTTTATATTGCACAGAATAGTAGCATGAACAGAATAGTAGTTTGGCCCATGAATAACCTCTTAGAATCAAAGAAAGGAAAGTTATAATTCGCTGTGCCTACAGAGAAATTCAGGATGACCAAATAAGGTCACAATCTAGAGTACAAGGTGAAATTCAAATTTGGGAGACTTAGTATAGTCCAAGAATACTTTTCTGCTAGAGAGCTATCATGTAAACCATTCTGCTTAACTTACACATAATAACAATGGGGAGGAATTTTCTATTACCACAGCATGAAATATTTTTGAAAATTAACAACCAGAAAATAATCTCTAATTAAAATTATATATTCATTTTAATATTATTATAAATATATGATTTGCATTTAGGCTAAGATGACATTATTAGAAATTATTATGATTCTACTAATAAAAAATATTCCAGAACTATTTTGTAAGTTTTGTGGTTCCTGTAACTCAAGACATATTAAAACATTTAGAGTCTGTTGGATTAATTATGCATCTCTCTTACCAGAGATCATTATAAAAGAAATATTCAATAGGAAGATATCTTTGCATGTTGCTACATGCATGTAGGTCAAAAAGTGTACAGTAAATATCTTCTATTTTTGTTATTTTCAATTGAAAATTTGCACTGTTCATCTGGATTCTTTAGTGGAACACAAATTGAGACTATTAATTATATTGAATAAACAATAAATTTAGATGATCCATTACATTCATGGCTTAATATAAGCATAAAAATATATGCTACTTAATAAAGTTGCTTCATTTTCAGTGAAATGCCTTGGATTTATTTAAATGTCGCTAACATAGTTATGTTTGATATAAACACATACATATTTTATAACATGCTATGTCCTTGCCTTTATTTAATTATATTTCACTTTATTAGTTTCTTGGGCAAATAGCAAACATTTGACACATACCAATTTCCTTTCTTTCAGGGAATCCATGAAAAGACTGGTTCTTTAGTGGCTATTAAAGTACTGGATGCCCGGAAGGTAATCAATACTGTGTCTTCTCTGTATTCTGCTCACTTAATACACTGTGTAGGGGATAAACAACTCTAAAATCATTGGTTTGAAATCATGATTTCATATATTAGTGAGTTAATCCAGAATAATTATAGGTTTGTAATCACAGTTATTAATGTATTACAATTACTGTGTTTTTAATATTCCCACATTAAAAATACTTCACTCATACCATAAATTCTAAATATTTGAGCGTGTAAACCAATTGGGAAAGTATCTTTCTCTCTATTTCCAGTTGATTATCTATTATTGAGGCTAGAAAAGGAGAGATTTCCTTTAATATTGTGTTAATACTGCTCTGCTCTGTCATACTTTTCTCCAATCATTTCTTCTGAGAATTGAGGCCATTAGATTTCCAATGACAGGCAGAAGGAAAGAAGTTGTCAGAGAAGCACATTTTTCATATCTTTTCTGACAGATAAGCAAGAGAGAAAATTTAATTGGCACTGTTCCTACTAACATTCATAAAATTGTGTCACAGTTCACAATCTGTTGTCAAAGAATTTGTGAATTCTTCCCACTTTCTTTAGTACTTCACTTTCTCAAGATAATATTAACACAAACATAACAGCAGTTAAGAAATTTTTGGGCTGGAGAGATGGCTCAGCGGTTAAGAGCACTGACTGCTCTTCCAAAGGTCTTGAGTTCACTTCCCAGTAACCACATCGTAGCTTTCAACCATCTGTAATGGGATCTGATGCCCTCTTCTAGTGTGTCTAAAGACAGCTATAGTGTATTCATATAAATAAAATAAATCTTTAAAAAAATGAAATTTTATTTCATTATTTTCTAAAGTAAAATACTCAAAGACTATGTAGTTTTATGGAACTACTGTACCTTACAATGAACTGTTACTTTGCAATTAGTGAAGAAACCCAAGGGTACTATTTTTTGGCCAGTAAATATTGCAAACCAATGTAAAATTCAGAGGATTTGGTAGTTTTGTGGATTTATAAAGCATAGCTCCCAAGTAATCCACTGCTTTTTAAAGTAATATTATATAAGATACTTATTTCCTTATTTTAACTTTGGAACTCTAAAACTGTATTAAATCTTTGAATATTTAAAAGTCATGATAGGAAAAGAGATGTTTAATATTTACCATCTGCATTTGTAAAAGGAAAATAACGCTTCACTATTGCACAATTTCCATTAATGTGTCAGTTACATCCATTAACATAAATTTGTTCCCAGTTTACACATGCTATAAGAAATTGAAATTTTAGATTAATACTATCGGTGCAAAACAAGAAAGGAATGATGTTATATTCATCTACAATTTAGTGCTAAAATAGCACAAATACTTCAGCATAAGTTATTGTAAGAGTGTACTAGCAGGTCTAATAATATTTTCCTTTTTTTTTTTTTTTTCAGAATCCTTCGCCTGAAATAGGAAAGCGGGTGAGAGTGAACAAATACCAAAAGTCTGTTGGATGGAGATATGGCGTGAGTACTTAGTCTTCCTTGGCACCTCCATAGTTCTTCCCTTGATTTCAGCTTTCAATTCATCCTTTACATTGTCTAAATGGGCTCCTCTAAATTGCTCATGGTAGAAATGATAACATGTATCTCTTCTACTATTCATATAGATTTACTCATCAGAGTTGAACATTGACATCTGTCAAAGAAAAGAGCCTTTGCACAGTAAATTATTGGCTGCAGGGAAAAATGAGTATGTCTACAGTGTATAGAGCCTTCACATTAGCTAGCAACAAAGGAAGAGCTGACTGTGACAAAAATAATTTTTTTCCTAAAATTGACCTTCACAAAGTACTTTTTTTACATGGTGCACGCCTTCTTTAGAACAAGTCTCTATTGCCCAGTTATGATTATCACAGACATCACTGTATTTGAGCCAAGTTAATGGCTGCTTTTTATACTGCAAAACGAATAATAGAAAGCCAACCGAGTACCCATTCTACCTTATCCACAATACTGGGACACAGGAAGGAGTATATACTACTTTCTCCTTGCAGAATTATTGATATCTCTCCTATCTCAGTAATCACTGGTTTTAGAATAAGTTCAGGCATACAGAACTATATTTCTCAAAACACCTTAGTTTTCTATCAAAATGTTGTATAAGCCTAAACCAAAAATTATTGTTCATATTAATATATTTCATTGATACAAGTTTTCTAGTTTTCTCTCCTGTAGTCACATAAATGAGGTTCAGTTATTTTCAGCCTTTAAGCCTTAATAAGTATAGTGACATGTACATTAAATTAACCCTTTCTATTAACACAAACACATTTGGAATCTTTCTAAGTATATGAAAAAAAAAACTGCCAAATACCTTCATGATTTATCTGTTACACAACAGGCTTCTTTTAGTTTAAAATGTATCACAATAGTAGAAACATATTCAGAGGAAGCAGCTATAACCAGCTTTTACATATCAAAAATTTCACCAAAAAATGAAGAAATGTAAAATAGAACTATTAGGTTAATTCTACTTTTCTCAAAAGTTTATGTTAATAAAAAAATTAACATGTCCAAAACTTTTCTGGTATTCTTTCCATATTAAAAAAGGAAGGGATTTTGGTTGTAGCATTGGTGAATTTACAAAGGGAATTCTGGCATCCTTGAGCTGCCTCTTGACAAAAAGCAGGATATTCAGGCCAGTCTGGGATCAACTGGCCCAGAGCCAGGAAACTCTGTAGCATCATATTACTGGGAGGTGTGTGAGAGTTTTAAATTACCCACTTGGCCTGATCGATATTATGTACTTGTGTGTTTCTTACAAGCTCAACTTCCCGTTAATTGAGAGTGGCAAACACACTAATGCTTTCCAAACATATCTGATCTTCATTTATTTGTTTTGAGAGAGTTTACATTTATGTGGGAAACCCACTCTTGGAAGTTTTAATTTTTTTTAAGTCATGTCTTTTGAATTCTATGATTATGTTTTAGTAAAGGAACATTGTTGCTAGCTAATCAGTTAGTATCTCTAAATCAGCTTTACTATTTTGGCTAAAACTTGTGTTACCTGCACACACATAGATCTTCTATGAAGATAGGACAGTGTTCCTATCTTCTACTATATTTTTAAAGTAAATGGAAGTAAATGGGAGAGAAGTGGGTTTCCTACTATGGGGAGTCAATGGTAAAAAGGGAAGTGTACCAATACTCAGAGTTGGTGTTCTTTCCTGGCTAAGGCCAAATTGTGTTTTGATAGAGTTGCTCCTTTAAACTTTGCTTTTCACCTCAGTGGTCTCATATAATCAGGTGGATTCAATGATCAATAAGTTGATAATTCTTTAAAAAGAATACTTCAATATCTGTCCTTACTCTGTAAGCATCAGACCCATATATCCATTCTTTATAATTTTATGCTGCCACTAAATGATATAGAAGTATTCACGGCTACAAATAGATGCGTTTTATGTACTAATACAAAATTTGAAAAAAAAGCACAATTGTTTAGATTAAAATAAATGTCACATATGCCTATATGAAGCTATTGTATGTATCATATGTTACATATGTGTATTGGGTATTTATCACTTCAGTCTTTAGCTACTTTATTGGCATACACAACTCTGACAGAATGTGTACTACAACCTTTAAACAAGAGTCTGTTAAATAATCAGAGAGACTAAATCATTACTTGTTTTACTACATAGGCATGATGTATAGCTGTTATGATTAGGCAAACAAAATTTTATTATAAACTTACTTTAGAAGATTAATATCAAATAAGCCCATACCTTTAAAATGTATTAAAGGCTATTCACAAAAAATTGCTACTAGTTCTATAAATGTACAAGAAAAAAAGGACTGAAATGGACCAAATATCTAAACATAAGAGCTAAAACGATAAAATGCTTAGAAAATCAATAAAGCTAAATGTTTGTGATTTTAATTTGATGATGAATACTTAGATAGGAAACAAAAGGCACTAACAATAGAACGATAAGTTGGACTGCGTCAAAAGTAAAAATGCCCTAAAGAACACATCAAAGATGAGGGCAATTCACAGAATAGGTGAAAATACTTAAAAGTCCACCAAGTATATGAAATAATTTGATTCAATACACACATACATATACACCAGCAAATAAGAAATTGATAAAATAATCTGAAACTCTTGCTTCCCAGAAAATTATAAATCAAAACCACATGATATTGTCACTCCACTCTCAAAGAACAGATATAATGACTACTGGTGAATTTGGAGCAGTCAGATCGTCTTATATATGTATTTTCGTATGGAAAAATGATGCAACTGCTGTTGAAAATGAGTTTGGCTTTTCATTGCAATATTCAACATCCCATAATCATCAGAATGAACTGCAAACATGTACATTAAGAAAGTTTACATGAATGCTTATAGAAACATTGTTCACAGTGTCCATCATTTCATTGCAAACTGAAATCAATGAAACACTAATATTTTATGAATGGCTATTTCATGCATAAACCTCAAAAATAGATAGTCTAAAAAGAATACACATTATAAACTATCATTTATATACTTTGGATAGAATATAAATTAGTGGTTTCTCAGACCTAAGGTGAGTGTGGTAGAATTAGAGGTAGGCTATGGCTTCATTTTAGAGGAAATATGTTCTGTGACTGACTGTGATGATATTAGTATGTAGCTATGTTACTTAAACAGTAGTGTGTTACATTTTAGGTTTCTGAAGTAGGCAGTATATGAATTGTACCTCAATGAAATTAGAAAAAATATTACACTATCTATTGAATACTTTGTTAAGGTACAGTGCTGCTGTTCTTGGGTCACATTTTAAGAGCTTCTGAATTAAGAGATCTTTAGTTTACTCTTTCCTTTTGCTCCTAAATTGTAATTTTATAAGATTTCCATTAACTGTTAATTCTGTAAGATTTTTCTTTGTATATACATTATACTTAAGAGACTATATTGCCACCGATTTGCACTCAAAAGAAAGCTTTGCTTTCACTCTTTAGGATGAAGAAGAGGACCTTAGGACTGAGCTCAATATGCTGAGAAAGTACTCTTTCCACAAGAACATTGTGAGCTTCTATGGTGCATTTTTCAAGCTCAATTCCCCTGGCCATCAGCATCAACTTTGGGTATGTTTTCTTTGCCCTGGTCTTATTCCATAAGAAAAGTCGAACACAGTGAAGGAGCTAAGATGTGATATTTGTTTTCCTACTAGAAGCTTAAGGCCTCAACTGTTCAAGGTAGTATGGCAAAATGTATTCTGACTCCTTGAGGCAGTGTGATATAAGAAATGGGAAGAATAACTCAAATGCCAGGCAAGGTGGGAGGGAGACAGACCCAAATGAACACTGTGAATTTAAGATTCAAATTTGAAATGATAGCTTTGCTGGTTTAGCCGGTATCCAGGTGGCTTGAGGGAGTAGAAAATAAGAAATAGATGAAGATAAACTTGAATTAGCACTTGACATGGACTTACCACATTTTAGGTGTTTTCACATATGTGCACTTGTGCATAAATACAACTAAATAGATCACTGAGTTGTCATTGTGCCCAGACTATTATAAATGTCAGATCAATCAGACATAAATTTCAGTAGCTAAATGGAGCCTAATATAGCTAAGCCATAGTCACTCGAATTTTTTCCGTGCTCCATGATCAATGATACCTTGAAAAGATATCATTGGGACAGAGTACTTGGGACATAAACTGGAATAATTTGTTTTTAGGATCTTCTAGTGTTGGTCAAAAGTTCTATTACATTGTACATAATGTATTTTAGGAATGGGGCCATTAATATTATAGAAATGGTTATAGCATATTATATTGAAATTCACATTTTAGCATGAAGCAGAATCTTCTAGAAAACTTTCTATAACACAGTGCTGGCCCTCTTTTGCAGGCATTTACATCATATAGGTCAGGGATGTATGTGAAATTTGTGCTTTCTAGTAAGTCCATAAATGATACTTATGCTGGTAGTTTAATAACATCATTAGGATCAAATCACTACATTTAGAAACTTCTAAATCAATCCTGTTTTTCTCAAATGGTCACTAGAATTCTCTATCTTCTGAAAATAATAGGTGAGATTTTATTGAATATTGTTCCACAGCTCTAATGGCTACTTGTTCAGTATTTTCATAAAATATTACAAAATTTACCTTTCTCACAATATGAAATGTTATTAGAAATATTGAGTCCCATCATCAAATATATTAATATTATGTTCATTCAGTCATTTTGGTCCATTAAAAAATGGAAACAAGTCTAATATCAACGAGCTGTAAATTCTTCTAAGACTTTCCTTATCCAGGCAAACTAGTCTCTCAAATATCCACACCCATCACCGTTCAGGCTTCTCCTCCTCACAAACTTTTTCCAAGGATGTTTGTTCTTACTTTTTAAGCATAAACGTGAATGACCTTCCTTCTAAATATGTCAAACTACAACCTATAAAACCTATTCTTGAAGGATTAGTTCAAATCCCACCTGCTGGTGAAACATTCCAATGTGTTCCCTGGTTTACCTTCTTCCACAAATTCTCATTCCACTACTGTCATTTTCTGAAATAGCTCATGCTTTTGTGGCTCCCTTGCAGATGGTAATGGAGCTATGTGCAGCAGGCTCAGTCACGGACGTAGTGAGGTTGACAAGAAATCAGAGTTTAAAAGAAGACTGGATTGCTTATATCTGCCGAGAAATCCTTCAGGTGAGTATTCAAATCATCTTTGTCCCTCCCTTAAATAACCACGCTCTAAACATATAACCTTATAATACTGCATAGCTAAGAATTCTAGATATAACCCATGAATAAGGAAACCTAAAAGACAAAAAACTGAAACCAACACCTTGAACAGATCTCTTTGAGATTCTCACTACTATGTTCACCAGATCATGGAAATGACATCATGGCTTGACTATATTTTTAAGTGTACAATTATCATCAAAGATTAAGATGAGGACTAGTCAGGAAAAAGTCAGTGTTCTGCAATGTGACCCCAAACTTTCTGCATCCTTATTAAAAGACATATATCTTCTTTGAATATAGCCCCAAACTTTTCTTTAACTTTTACCATCTAGTTAGATAAAAGCAATGAGCTTCTTGGTCAGCCAGAATCTATTGGTGCTCAATACGTAAGTCATTAGGGTCACCCCCTCAAAAAAAGGAATATTAATAAACTGAAGAGTACCCCCAACACCATTGGAATGCCATTCTTCTCATTTTGTTTGGATGTATTTTTAATAACAATGGGACTGTTTTAAGAGTATAAATCATACACTAAATTTGGATTTTAATTCACCATATATAATTTCTGTGACCTTTAATCAGTTTCTTGCTTTCCCCAGCTCTCGTTTTCATTATCCATAATATGGGAGGGCAGCATATTCCTTAAAGGGATTCTGTGACAACTTAGTAATGACTCCATCTAAATATTTAGCACAATGTCTGGCACAGAATAAAAGCTCAATAAATGTATTATTAATGCCCAACTAGTTTCTGGCATGATCTCACTGAAGCATAATACTACATACCATGTCATGGTTTAGACAGGTCATGGCATTCTCAGTAGTGAATGGGATGGAGCCAACATGGTAAGCCAACACAAATTGTACACACTTTAAAATGAATTTCCATATTCCCTTAGATTCTAGGGCTACAGGTCTCATCAGAAAATATTTTGGACTAAACAAATGTTTGGATAGGAAATAGAACAAAATAGTTAATAGTTAAGATGTCCAGGTCTTTACTGTCATGCCTACTCAGAAATATGGAGGCTATAAAGGAGGATAAAGTTTCCCAATCTATATAAATATTACTTTTCAGTGTTCTTTTTCTTTCATGAGGATTCTGATATATTTTCCTTTCCTTATAGCCAAAAGCAGTATTTCTGGGAACTGGTTGTAGTCATTCCAGCCTAAAGAATTTTGTTTAAAAAACCAAATGTGGACCATTTTTCTTAACAAAAGGTTTTTTCCTCTAAGGCACTTCAAAGCATTACCAAAAAATTGAAAAAAAAAATGTATCTAGATCCTTAACTTGACTTTTAAAATATGTATGTATGCACAGGGCTTAGCTCACCTTCATGCGCATCACGTAATTCACCGGGACATCAAAGGTCAAAATGTGCTGCTGACTCATGAGGCTGAAGTCAAAATAGGTAAGTTCCTTCTTGCAGTGGGTTAGATGAGGCAGAGAGCTAAGACAACTGCCTTGTACCATATCATTGCCAATATAGTTATTTGGGTTTTCTTGAAACTTTGTTTGGCAGGGAGATGGCATGAAATTAAAAAGGAAGTGACTAATTATTTCTTTGAAACTGCAGATAAACAACTTTAATTATGATGGAAATTTTTGCTTTTTGGTCACTTATTGCTTTATACTATGTTAGAGATAGCTGTCGAACATATTTCAATGACTGAATCATGGTAGTTATTAATCATTTTTAAAAGTACTCTTGCCTGTTACAGAGCCATATTTTGAAAAATATGAAATAGCTTTCAATTACTAAAACATAATTTGCTTATTCGCATTTATTCCTTGAAATTTTACTGATCAGAAGTTATGTTTCATTAATATACAACCATTTCCCATTTTCTTGCAGAACCAGAATAAAGATTTTTGTTATTAATTACAAATATTTTTATTGAATATTTATGGAACAAATGAGGCAGTAATTGTGTGTTATGAAGTAACAGTAGTTTTGAGAAAATGCATCATGTCTTGAATGCATAAGCTACAAAACTAGCAATATAATTTTAAGAAGCTGTATGGAAATACATAAAATGCATATAGATGTTACACTCAAATACACAATAGTGATATTTAACTCCCAAGCTAGATGTATCCTATATTCATAAGCTTGAGTCACGATGCTGGTAACCCCAAATATTTGTAACATGAAACAAAAATTCCAAGTACAAAGTAACTTAAATATCTATTTCAAAGTTGATTCACTTATGTTAATATACTTTATTCATGAGGTAAAACCTTGTAGTGTTAGCTTAGAATTGAATCAGGCTTATTTGACACATAATCCTTACATATTTTGATTTAGATTTATCAGTTAACATACTTTAAACAATATACATGAGCAGAATATTTTAGAAGGCAAACATAATGATAGCCAAAAAAAGTGACATCAGGAAAGACATTGTAAAATGGTAATAATCTCCATAATCGCTTCCTTAGGTGATTAAAGGAAACACACATTACTCTACTGTTGAATTTTGTTTTGAGGTTTTTGTTGATGCTGCTGATGTTTGAAACAAAGTTTGTGTCGCTCCTGTTGTCCTGGAACTTACTCTGTAGACCAGGCTGGCCTCAAACTCAGAAATCCGCCTGCCTCTGCCTCCCTAGTGCTGGGATTAAAGGCGTGCACCAACACACCCAGCTTCACTGTTGAGTTTTCAACTCTTCATCTTATCATAATTTCCTTTACTTTTTAAAATCCTGTACTTACCATTATTTCCTCTAGATTTTACCCATTTGCTTTCCCTGCATATATGGAATAAACCAGTTTATGTCCTTCATAGGTATTTGTTGGCTCTTAAATTTGGCTATTAGAGAGAGTGAGAACATTGAGTTATGTAAAGATAAACTTTTGTAAAGTCTAGATAATGAAAGTTTACAGCAAAGAAAAATCCTCAAATATTTGAAATATTTCTTCCTCTTCTTCAATGCTTTTTGAAAGGCTGCCTTAAACTATTAATTTTGCTTCATTTTTCTTTGATTCCACTAAATTACTCAAGCTGCTTTTCAGCTATTTTGTTCACCATCTTTCAGATTCCCAGAAACCATTATAAATTTGAAAATCTACTTCATATTTCATCCCTGTCTTATTGTTTTTGGAATCAATAACCCCAGTCTACTTCAGTATTTTTCTGTCTGTTTCTCAGGATACCATACTAAATATTTTCTTACAATGTATCCCACAGAAGAATGGGAAAATAAACTTTTATAGAATAAAGCTATAGATAGCCCAGATAATAGTTGTACCTGGTTCAGGAGACATCTATAGTAAATTAACTTCCAGGAGGAAGCTCATTTTTCCTTCCAGTGTGATCGGAGTTTCCGATGTCATGCATGAGGCTTCCTAGCTAACTGTTAACAGGAATGGCATTGCTAAGATGTGGCTCACAGTACTGTTCATCCTCCAGCTTCGTGGCAGATCCAAGCTCTACATATGCCATATGCCACATCTTAGCAACCAGTGAAACTTTATTTTTACTATTCATGATAAACATTTATCCAAACCTACATTCAATTTATAACAGTACTGTTGGGTCTCATTCCAACATAAATAGCAGCTAAAGCTCATTTCCCAGTATTCCTGGAGAAGACTTCATGGTAAAGTTTTCTGGGCCAGAAAGAAAATTTGTTATCCATTGTGGCTTTTGTATTGCCTTTCCAAGTTAAAGCAATAACTTATTGAGATTTGTGTTCCTGATTAATTATTTTGACATATGTAGTGGATTTCGGAGTGAGTGCCCAAGTGAGCAGAACAAATGGACGGAGAAATAGCTTCATTGGTACACCGTACTGGATGGCCCCTGAGGTGATTCATTGTGATGAGGACCCAAGGCGTTCCTATGATTACAGAGTGAGTATGATAATTCAGACAGGGAGGATTCGAATTTGGGGGGAAATTGACTACGTTGATTTTATTTTTTAAGATTCATTTTATTTATGTGTATGTATGTGTCTGTGCAAATGTACACACACATTATGTCCAGGTGTCCACGGAGGACAGAAAACAGTATGGAATACCCTGTAGCTGGAGTTAAACTTACCTGTCAACCATGTGACTGTGAGTGCTAGGAGCTGAACCCTGGTCATCATGATTAAGCAACAAGTGCCATCTCTCCAGCCCCCAGCCACATCTAATTTGAATGATAAAAGAATAAAAAGTAGATCTTTTAAATAAACACAATTAGTCAGAAATAGTAGCCTCTTTCTATATGTGGTTTCATAGTATGAATAAGAATAATATTTCTAATAATGAAGACAAAGTAGAACATTGTCACTTTCTCAGAATCAGGAGAGAATATCTAGTTCATGTTGTTGGCAACTTCTTTATAAAAATATATTAGATGGTTTCAATTGGAATTTTAACTTCCAAGAATAGAGGAATTTGTAAACTCGTTGAAATGAGGCCAGGACTGGGACCTCAAGACTACTTAGGCAGCTAAGACAGGAGTATTAAGCCTGCCTGAGCTACAAAATGAGTATGAGGTCAGGTTTTTATCACAATTAAGAGTGACAAACTGGGCTGATGATACAGGTCAGTGGTGGAAAGTCTGGCATTCATGAAACCCTAAATTTAATCACAAGTTATGCACATAGAGAATGAATATAAGACAAATAATTAATCCTTACAAGTTCAAAAATAATAATTTCATTACTTGGTGTAGTGGAGACAGTCCTTGGCATGTGGTTGACCTCAAAAACCATAGAAAATCAATGGAATAGAAAACAACAATTTGTGCTATATATTAACATTTCTACTGAAATTTCTATTTCCTGTATACAACTGTTAATTACAAGTTACTATGGAAAAGAGCAAAACTCCCCATGTGCTAAAAACTAGAAAAAGAAAACCTCATTCAACCATGGCATCACAAGTCTTCCAAACACTTCACTCTGGTCTCATTTTGTAGCACTCAGGACTCACTATCTGAAAGAGATCAGTTTATAGTTCATCTCTTTGCCTTTTCTTCCAGTCCTCTTTGATTGTTATGTAACGTAACCATTTACTGAGAGCCTACTGCAGTTTTGGCACTACACTGGGAGCTAGGAAGATGTTGGGAATAAAGTTCTTTAACTCATTTTCTGCAAGGTTTAATCCTTTATATCTGTATAAATTTTACTGTCCTCTAAGTATTTTAACCCCTTGCTTTTATTATCTAATTGAAAATAATTAAAAGAAACCTTAAGCTTGCAATATTTTGAAAAGCAAAGTTAAGCTATCTGTAAGTTGAGGCTCTGAAACTAGAGTAACCTATTTTAAGAGTCAGCTAATACACTGCTTAGTAAGGTGCCCTTCACACTTTTCTAGAGCTACATTTTATTTAACTATGGTCTCTGTGCTCATGCACCTGCCCACGTGTGTGTGTGTGTGTGTGTGTGTGTGTGTGTGTGTGTGTGTGTGTGTGTGTGTGTGTGTGTGAAAAAGCACACATGTGGATTTCAAAGGACAACTTGTAGAAGTCAGGTCTCTCCTTCCAATGGGGGTTCTAAGGACTGAACTCACATCAGTAGGCTCGGCAGCAAATGTCTTTACCCACTGAACTATCATACCAGCCTCTTTTCCATACTTTGAAAAACCAAGTACAGCTAACAATGGTGAAGGTAGTTTATACGAGCTTCATAATGATTCTAAGCACCATTGATTATATTCCAGGAGCTATTGAAATGTGTATCTAATAATTAATAAGTATTTCAACAAATGTAGTTTATATGTAGCATAATTTATATATTAACGTTTAACTTATAAATGTTATAACTATATGTCTCTTAAAGATATTTATATATTATATGTACATATATGAATATATTTATATATTATATGTGTATATACGTGTATATATGTATATATGTAGGCATATCAATCCTATGGAGAGGGTGCTATTAAGCATTCTACATTAAATGAAATTGAGATACACAGAATTAAATTAATCTATATCACATATTATAAATCTTAATATTAAACTTCATTATGAAAATTACTTTTATATTTATAGCACAGCATGACAAGAAATGCAAGCAAGATGCACTTACCTTTCACTGAACATCATTCCATATGAGCCTATGGTACAGTGAAGTGCTGGCTAGTCACAAACTCAAATGATATCTTTCTGTAACTCTAGTCCGTAATGAAGCTTCATTATAGAAACACATGAAATGGCTGTAGAATTATATCCAATCCCAGCCAAAATGGTTTTGAGGATCCTAATACTAATTTCCCATTTTAATAGATTTCTTGCTATCTTTTTTTAGAGTGATGTGTGGTCTGTGGGGATCACTGCTATTGAAATGGCTGAAGGGGCCCCTCGTAAGTATAAGTGTTTGATACATTTGATGTATTTCAAATTTTATGAGACTTTACTGTACAAATCTGTCTCTCTGGAATATGATGCTACCATTTGTAACAGTCAGCTTTTATTTGACTACACATCCATCATATCATATACCAAACCATAAATGGTAGTTTTTTCAAGGATGACCAAATGCTTTTGTTAAAAATCATCCTATGTAAATATATTATATGTCTTCTTATTTTATGTTGCTTATGTCTTATCTTCAATGTCTACTTCTCTGTCCACCTCTTCAAATTCAGAATATGATACTTGGCGTTAATTTTATTTTAAGATTTTAAGTCATAGAAGAAAAAGGGATCGAAGAACAGACTCATAGTAGGAGGGCAGACGAGTTTTGCACAGAGATTGCAAATGACAAGCTTCTTTGGAAAGATAGGGCCAGGAAATTCTGAACTCACAAGGAGATGGGCCATCCTGCCTAGAAAAGTAATGAAAATGGCTTTAGGCAGAAGCAGCTGTAGCTCACCCCCCTAGCAAACATTTCTTTTACTACTATCTTTTGCCTGGAGTATGAACTCTGCATGAAAGCAATACTCATCAAGTTAACTGTAGCAATCTTCTAGGTTCTTATAATTATCATCTCAGAGGGGATAGTTTTCCAAAACCACAGTTATCAGATGATGTCTTCCAAGTTTTAGGTAAGAAACTTATCCTTTGATCTTTTGTGCATCATCTAGGTCCCCCAGAGAAACCGAGAAAAGGCAGAGGAAAAACTTATCAGGGACAGGTGCTTTAACAATAGAAAACTGAACCTTTTGGATAACAGGGCCTTCTTTAGTTCTTATGCTATAGGTGGGGACTTAAGCAATATGGGGGTGTTTACATCAAGGCTGGAAGATTTATAGCAGTGTTCAAACACCATAATAGCATAAGGCATAAATTGAAGAGATGTGTTTCTTAGGTCTGCCTTTTTTGTGTGACAGTGTGAATCTTCTGCTTGACACAAAGCCGAATATGGACAAAACCTCCTCCTGTACACCAGGAGAACTTAATTTCATCTGCACCAAATATTCCCCATTTTCACATTCCCCTGGATATTATATAAAGTAGTTTTAATATTGTTGGCCACTTTTATAATAGCTGCTTTTCTTCTTTTTTTATTAATTTGTTAGATCAGGTAATGAAGACACTGACTTAATGTAATGTTGATATTAAAATAAAATTTTCTGTTAGTTATTCTACATGTATTTATCTGTTCATCTCTTAGTGTCTATTTAGCAGGACATGTGAGTGAGACTGGGGATGAGCAGTGGGCTCTGTGGTTACTCTTCATGTTCTCCCTAAATGTATCTGTTTCCCTTCACAGCTCTGTGTAACCTTCAACCTCTGGAAGCCCTTTGTGTTATTCTACGGGAAGCCGCTCCCACAGTCAAATCCAGTGGATGGTAAACAGGAATTTCTTAAATATATTGATTTAGGATTTCATAAAGATGTTGTCATTGATTTGATCATTCTTGTTTCAACATTTTTCTTGGACAATGTTTCCAGTAATCCAGTGTCTTATGTCGGATGTCTAAATAGCCAGAATTTTTTTTATCCAAATATAGGTGATTAACCAGAAATCCTCCATAATACGTGATGAGGATATTATAGTATTTTTGTTAATGGACGTTTTCAGCTGCTTCTATAGCAATGAGGTGAAGGGAACAATACACCCATATATGATGTTTGTCATGGTGCCTAGACATGCAGTCAGTAACTGTGATGTACAACCCTATTGGTTGGCCCATTAAATGAATCATCCACAGACTCGAAGAACTGCTCTGCATTGCTGCAGACCTGGCAACCATGAGAATTGTGTTTTATGAAGCTTCATCCACCTAAACTATTGCTTACTATGATTAGTAAGAGTTGGCAATTGTTTGATTGTTGCTATTTCTTTTCTTAAATTCAATGTAACTGCTTACATGGATTTAGCTGAATCTCTTTGCATGTGTTATTTTACAAGATTAGTTTGTCCTGTCATCAACACCTTCTTTTGGAATCAGATGCCACATTGAATCTTTTAATTGCCATCTGATTCCATGTGCTTTACCATGTACCTGCTGCTGAATTCATCAACATTTCAAGTGTTGAGTAGAAATGTTTGTTGACTCAACTTCTATTTCTGAGGTTTACCTGACATCTTTGTATCATGTATATTGTTAAGACATGGCATATTTCCCAATAGAAGAAACAATCATAGTTCTAACAAGTCTTTCAGAATCTTTGACCTTGAAAGTAGCACAGTAGTGGGTAGGAGCAGTGCAGAAGGAAATGGTGTCATTCATCTCTATGCTTCATTTCTTTCAGGTCCCGTAAGTTCCAGAACTTCATGGAAAATTGCATGATAAAAAATTTCCTATTTCGTCCTACATCTGGAAACATGCTTCATCACCCATTTGTCCATAATATAAAAAATGAGAAACGTGTTGTGGCGTCCTTGACAAAGCATCTTACTGCGATCATTCAAAAGAGAGAGAAAAACGGTATCATTCAGATAAGATATAGGATCTTACATTTATTTATTGTTTTTAGTTTTAAAGTATTGGTTTAAGAATTGAGTTTTGGACAGTGTGGGGGGGGTGGCACTAGAGAGTTGGTTCAGCAGATAAAAGGCCCTAAGTTCATTTCCTACCACCTATGTCACATGGCCCATGACTATCCTTAACTCCACAGCAAGTAGACAAATAGATTTGACACATCTGGGACAATCCCAGAGCCTTTGACATTTCAATTTTTCAGTGCTACGTGTCACTAATTTATTCGATTACCTCTTTTGTGAGTATTTATCTGTGAGGTTTATTTAGCTATTCCTATTATACCTATCAAGTATTCATATTTACAAGACCTAAATCCAAATAGAATTTTGGATTGTGGCTGTATTATTTTAAATGAAATTCTAACTAAAGGAATGTAGTCAACTCTTTGGAGATAAATGTGTTCATAATTGCATATTTAATGACTTAGTTTTGAAATTATTTATATATGTCATACGAAGTTCATGTTATGTCCTAATCACAAACTTGACATATAATTAGAAAATCTAACTTATGTACACAAATGTCAGCTTACACTTACTGATCCCCAAAGTGACAAGATGATTTTAGTCAATTTACAGGAAAATACCGATGAAGTTCCTATTTCATATTTTCTAGAAATTTATGCATTTAATTTTAGGGACTACAGACCGGGCCCTGAGTATGAAACCTAAAAACGGTAGACAGTATGCTAAGATCAAAGCAACTGTGGGAGTGACTACAGTATTACTTGTCCCTTCCACAAAATTATGTGTCCTCTTTCTGAATGGGGAGCTACAGGGTTCGTTACTGTGCATCTGATAATAATGTTATGGAGACCAGCATCAGACAGGCCATTCTCAAATTGCTAGAGGGACATCAGCCATAATTTGCTGAAATCTAGAGGTGTAAGATTTCAAAAAATGTTACCTACAAAAATGTCCCATTTAGTTGGGGATTTCTCCACAAATGCAATTATAGCTGTCCTAGGCAATTTAACACAAGGAATTGGACGAGAACTTTCCCATTTGTAAGATGCTACATTTCAGTAATAATATCATGGTTGACAGGAAAGAAGCTGAATGCATGAAATATACTAAATATAAAACAAGTAAAGGCAGACTACTTAGAACCCTGCATGTAGATTGCCCCTCTGTCAAAGTGGGTTACATAAGGGAAAAGCACTTAAACTACTTCAGGGGGAAGCCAAGGTGTTTATGTCACTCCAGGCTTGGGATCCTATACATAACTAAGCCTCTCTTGGAGCAGACTCAGGACCATCAGTGAGCACAAAGGGTAGCTCAAGTGTTCATACTTCTACAGGACAAACACATACCATCAAATGGTTCTTGTCCTTTGTCTTCCTTTATCCCATTCTGCCATTTCTCAGCAGCAGCCATCAGATTGCTAAGATTTCTTTTCCTTATGTCCAGAGAAATTAATGTGCCTCAGGTATCTCTACTGTGTTTCCAAACTATGCCTAGAGACTTGTTAGCATCCCCAGCAAAGTATGTTTGAAGAGCTCTCTTCTTACCTTCTGACCCGTAGTAATTCACTCTATGTCCTGAGCCATAGAAAGTTGTGACATCACTAAGGTGGATCAAACACCAAACACTGTTTTTGCATTACTTCCTTTTCTCTTTTTCACACAAAAGGAATGCCTCTGGCCTTGGAAGGAGAAGAAGCTATTAATGAACAGTACAACACAAGGAGATTCAGGTGTGTTGGGAAAACTCAATTTATAATTAGATGATAACGTGTTACCTAAGACAGTAGATTTAATAATATTGACTTCTGCTCAAGACAACTTAATCCGCTTTGCTACAAAACAAAAAACAAACAAAACCCACCATACTTCTGTTTCTATGAGATGAGAATTTTTGTTACTATTCTGAAATGACGTATCAATGGAATGATCAAGTAGAATACCAACCTAGAGTAAGGATTTCATTCATCAACAGCATTATATGTTACCTATAGAATATTTCAGACCTTGCAAGAATGAGTACAGAATTATTTGTTATCTTTGTTGCTGGGTCTATCTTTTAAAAATTAAAGCAATTCTCGGGCATGACCTAGTTCCAGTGAACACTCATTATATGTCATTCTTCTGTATGCTTATTTTAGAGAACCTTCTTGCACTCCTGAACTTTTGAGAGTGCCAACAAGCAGCAGATGCAGACCGCTCAGAGTCTCGCATGGAGACCCCTCTCAGCCAAGGTGGTTACCTGATGAAGACGAGCCAAAGGACCAAGAACTTCAACAACTGCAGGAGGCAGCCAGAATGTTCATGCCTCTACATTCTCAGGACAATACACCTAAGCCTTTAGAAAAGCAGGCTCCGGTACCACAGTATCTACAAGGGGCAGCTCAGGTGGTTATGCCGGTACAGATACAGGTCGAAGCAGTAGCATCTCCACCTCTAGTTACAAAGACTCAGGCATCTTCCCGACTAAGCAAAGCAGCCCAGCTGCTCATGTCACTACCTACTCAGGATAACAAGCCTAGTTCTCCAGAGGCGCAGGCCCCCATACCCAAAGAGCAGCAGGCTCAGCAGGAGGCCTTAGCAGCAAAACAGCCTAAAGATTTGGACCAGGTGCCAGAAGAATTTCAGGGGCAAGACATGGAGCCTGAACAGCCAAGGCAGGGCCAGGCTGCTGGACAGCAGCAGAGGCAGAATCCAGTCCCTGAGCAGCATCCTGAGCAGAATAGGGCACCCGAGCAAGCTGAGGTGCAAGAACAGGCCGAACCTCCACAAGCTGAGATTGAGGAAAAGGAACCTGAGGTAATGCAAGTGCATGCCCAGGTGTTTCTGCCTTTACTGTCCCAGAACCATCACGTGCTCTTGCCTCTTCACTTGGATACACAGCTGCTAATTCCAGTAGGGGAACAAAATGAAGAAGCACCTCAAGCACAGGCCTGGGATGTAGAGGCCTCAAGGGCAGTTGGCGCAGTGCAAGCACTGATAGAGGGACTGTCAAGGGACTTGCTTCAAGCACCAAATGCATATATCTCAAAACCACTTGGTCCACTGCAAATCTTCTTGGAAAATCTGTCTACAGAGGGGTTTTACACTGAACCAGAACCAGTACAGAAGAAAAAGTCAAGAGTTTCTAGTCTAAAGAAAGCAATAATAAAAAGACTAAGACCCAAGAGGTTCAGGGCAAAGGCATTATGGAGACTTGAAGATTTTGAATTCTCAGATGTAGAAGTCAGCAGGAGACGGCGCCAGCGTAGATGGGAGGACATCTTCAATCAGCACGAGGAGCAACTGAGACAAGTTGAAAACGTAAGAGATTTGTGATGTTTCCTGAGTGAGAACTACTGAGAAACTATGCTAGTTATTGCTTGCATATTTTCTCTGTGAAACCAAACAAAACAAATATTCCATGTTCTACCAAAGATTTACTAATTTGCACTTCAAATGAATCATTCTGAAATCTCCAGATAATTGTTATCAAAAGAGGAAAAATGTTTTAATAATACAACTAATGGTTTAATATGTCTCTATAGGAGACATGGCTTAATTATTAGGGTTTTATTTTGCTTCCTTTTACTTTTTCCAATTACTCTCTTAACCAGTAAATGGATAACATACAAACACTTAAAATAACTATTTTGACTCTTGAAACATTCCTAATTTGAAATTCCAATGTTGCCTCCATTTTTGTATCTCTAATATGTAACTTTCTGGGGCTACAGAGATGGCTCAGCAGATAAAAGCATTTACTGCTCTTGCAGAGGACATAGGTTCAGTTGCTAGATCCCTACATGGCAGCTCATAACAGCCTATAACCTTCTGTCTTCCATGGGTTTCTGCACACATTTGGTACATATGAATTAAATTAGGTAAATGCACATAAAGAGAAAATTTTTTTCAATTTGAAGTTGCTTATTTGTTATTTCTTGCCATAGAATGGAAGATTGCACTATTTGTGTGAATTGCATTAATTTGTACTTTGGGATTTTAAAATTGAGGTTAAAATCAAAACAAAAAGTAAGGACTAGAGAGATGGCTCAGAGGTTAAGAGCACACACTCTTTCACAGGACTCAGCTTCAGTTTCCAGTGCCACATAGCATCTAACAACCATATAGAACTCCAATCCTGGACAATCTAATACCTTCTTCTGATCTCTACAAAAACTGTACAGCCATACAAATAGAAGAAAAGTACATGCATCTCTTTTGAAATGAAGACAAAACTCATTTCCAAAACACTTTGTATAAAGTTGTCATATTTATAACTTGTCTTCTTAGTGCTCCCATGATTTTATGTAATTGTTCAATGATATGACTGCACACAGACCAGGAAACAAGTGGAACTTGACTTCTCACTTAAGAACAGTCAATAAAACTTCAAAGCTCCCATACATAGGTGGATAAAATTTGACAGGCTTTGTTGAATTTTATCTGGCACTATTAATTTGACAATGAATAGTTTATAGGTTTAAGAAGCAAATTAGTAAGGCCAGTACACATTAGGAAAGCAGTTGTTTTCTAATAATTTTCAGTACTCACTTATATAAAAGGAAATGTTATGACAATTAGTTAACTACATCCACTTAATAATAACTGATGTAGTAATTACAAATGAACCTTTCCTAAATATCTAGATAAGTTATAATTTGGGTTTGTGCACATTAAGCCAATTAAGCAATTGGTAACTTCCTGGTACATTCGCATAAGAAAGGATTTTAAAAAGTGAAAGGAGAATGAGCCAAAAGGGCAAATGGACTCATCCCTCCCAGAATATAAAGAGATAGAAACCATGTGAGTCTGAAATCATGATCTGTGGCCAGAAATAAGGCATATAACTTGCTAATGACTATTCTCAATGAGCTCTCTAAACCAATTAGAGCTAATGGGATTTGCATTAGTGAACAAGACTTGTATTTATCCTGGAAATATGCCCAATATTAGCAGCAGAGAACATACTTACTGTCATTGTTTTTAATATATATGTGAGAAGCTACTTCAAAATAGAAATAAGTCAGTTAATAATTGTTAGCCATCCTATGAGCCTAGGTTCTCACATAGACAGACAGACAGACACACACACACACACACACACACACACACACACACACATACACACACACACACACATACACACACATATGTATATATATTCCTTATAGAATACATAAAGGAAATAAAATTCTTTATACTACAGAAAAAGTCACAGTTCTTTTGAAATATGTGAAATTTAATTAGAATTTATAGACATGTCTGAGTACTTTGCCATACCAGTTCGTAAGATGCATATATTTTCATTATAATCTGTACATGGAAGAGATAATAGTAGTTGATTCATTTGATTGAACAATTTCTTAAACTCTGAGAGCTTAATTTAGGAGAAATGTTTGGGCTCTATATCACAGATCTTCCTCTACTTAAGACCAAATTTTGGAGTTATAACAGCTTACTAAGTGTGAAAAGTTAGGTTGTGATTATGTGTTAATCAAGCGTTAAATCAAATTCTTAATCTGGATCCCAGAGATAAGACTCAAGAAACTAGCAGTTCACCCCCCAAAAAATGTATGCAAAATGTGTGTGTCTATATTCAGTTTTCTGTGGCAATCTGTACCTTTCCTTAGATTTTAAAAGGGATTCTTAACCAAAAATTATTAGAAACTGCTGGTTTAAATAATTTTAAAGTCTTTGGAAATTATTCGTCATAGTTACAAAATAAGATGATTCTGTTGTTCTTATCACTTGCACACTCATACTGATTTAAATATTTATATTATTTTTTGTTTCAAAGGACAGAGAAGATGACTCATCAGACAATGATGAAGTGTTTCATTCAATTCAGGCTGAAGTCCAAATAGAACCATACGCTCAAAATCCTGCAGGAAATGAGGTAAAGTTCTCAATATGAGTTGTTATGACATTAATAAGTACCTAGAAAAGTGCCTCTTAAACTTAATGGTCTCAGGATCCCTTTATAATCTTAAATATTGAGAATTCTGTAAAACTTTTCCACTATGTCATTCACTATCTAACTTACTGAAAATTAAAACCAAAAGGTATAAATACATTTAAAATAAGTAAATGTCAATGAAAAATATTTAGTTTGCCCCAAACATTATTATACAGATGTCGTTGTCTCCTATTTTCAGATCTTTTTATCTGTCTTGCTTAATAGAAACAGCTGGACATTCATCTCTAGTTAACAATTCAATGTTGTTTTCCTTGAAATATATGTGTAAGAGCTGGCTTAGTACATACTGATGGCTAAAAAGAGGAATTTGGTATAAATTTTTCAGATAATTGCGACTGTTGTAGATTTTCCTTCAGCGTCTCCTTCAAATACTTGTGCATATTCATTGGTACCATGCCCAACCTAGACAAATAGAATCTAAAATAATACTAGTAAAATATTGCCTATCTACAAGCATTCATTGTCCTGTCTTGTACTCTGAATAGAGATTCAACTTATACATGATGTCTAAATTCATCTATTTATCAATTGGAAAACATTACTTCACTGTGTATATAGATTCTCCCAAATGTTTACATTCCATTTCATAATATCAGAACATCATTTTAGCAGCATTACCAATGTTTACCATAAATGTAACTGAGTATTCATAAGATGTCAAGTGTTCAGTGGCAGATACTAATTTACAATTTCTAATTTTCCATTGAGAGCTCATGTTTTTATCATTGCTGGCAAGTGGCCTCACTTTGATTTTTTTCCTTCAGTTTGCAAACTTATTTCATTTAAAATATCTAGCATATGCACATAGTCCATGTACGAGGCTTTTCAGGAATTTTTAAACTATACTATTTCATATTAAAATGTGAGTAACTCGCTGTGGAACATAATCATACATCTTCTACCTTGATTCTGTCTTTCCCTGATAGACTATCACAGATCTAAGTCAGTCTATGATTCATTTTCTCTTACATGAACTATTAAATGTCAGGGTGACTTCAGTTTTGATGACCACATCAAATAATACAGTATTTACAACATGTATGTGGGACAACTGTTGTGAGTTCACTTCTTATGCAGAGTTGGTAACATTATTATCATGACTGGTTTGTGACAGCTGACACCCCCAATCTTCTTGATCACTGGCATTATTTAGTATATAAATAAATAACCCCGATTTTCTCTGCTGATAGTGAGTTAGGAGTCACATTTGTTGTATGCACTCAGCACAAGATACTTCACAGAAATCCACTATGAAAAATTGTCAATACTTTTGCAATATAGATTTATAGAAACCAAATCTTGTGTGACTAAGATTATTGATTTATAAATACTAAATACTTACAGAGCGATAATGTGTTGGATTGTGTTAGTTAAATGAGAATAGTCAGTAGTGTCTCCTTTGTTGCCTTAACACATGGCTTTGCTTGTATTCCCAGATGGTAGTTATTACCTTCAGTTTGACAGTAACCAAGATATTCAATGAGCAATGTTTGGATAGAAATGTATTGTATCTTAATATATGCATTTCTCCTAATTATTTTCCTTCTCCCATTTTTTCATACCAAAGAATGTCAACTCATATTAAGCCATGTCTTTTCATCTTTTACCATTATAGATGTGTAGTGATTTTTGAAATTTCATTTAATAGTGTCACTTAGCTTCTTGAGCCTGCTGTGGTGGCAGTACATACCTGTGAACTCAGCTACAGGAGAGGCAGAGGCAGAAAGATCATTTCAGCTCAGAAATTTTAGGACAGCCTTGTAACATAGGGAGACCTAGTAAAAATAGTTCTTTAAAACTAAATGTGACAAGTCAGCACTCTGTGGCTCTGTCTGCCCTGCTAACAGAAAGAAATGTTATTTCATTGATGTAAGCCAACATCGTATGTATGTGCTCTTTCTTGAGTATTTTACTACATCAGATCAGGATAATTGACTTAGAGGCTAAAAGTATTTGGAACACCGATTATGACATACTTTCTCAAAGAAACTATATTGACTTTTGTGTGTGAATGATAACATCAGAAAATGTAGTTAGTTTAGAAGGGTATGAGTTTGAACTTAAATTCTTTTCTGATTTTTTTTCAGGAGGGGGGCATGGTTTATTTGCTTTCTCGAGACAGAGTTACTCTGTATAGACCAGGGTGGCCTCAAACTCAGAGATCCTCCTCCTGAATGTGGGATTAAAGTCATGCTGCCACATCACTACCGGGCATAATTTAATTTTGTAAAATTTTAGAAGAGCTATTATCTTTTTCCGGGCTAATCATTATTCAATAATAAAAAGAAAACTCCTGATTACATAATTTCCAGAGTCTACTCCTATGCTAATGTTCTAAGAAACCACAAGAAATTATGTTAACTAGTTCTAAGGTTATAGCTACAAAAATAAGTTCAGTTCATAAAAATTGTGTTTTTAAGTTAGATATTTGGAAATATATGTGAAGATGGTAGTTTTCTAATAAATTAGTAACTCAAGAATTTATGATAACAAATGTTATCAATCAATTGCATTGTATCTCTAAGGTCCAAGAGAGATCTGCTCCTATGCCTTGCAACCGGAGCCGTGCACACCGTGTGAAATTTTCTCCAAGGTATGTGTTCCTGTTTTCAAATTACTTGTGAATAACTGTGAGATTGAAAAAAACAAAATTTTGTTTCTTTGACATTAATTTCTGTGTGAAGTCAAAACTAAATTATCACTAACATTATGGCCATTTGGCAAAATTGGCTAATATTTAAAAACCTAACTACAGTGATCCAATAAGAAGATCTCCCAGTAACAGTGCTCATATTTGGTCCATGTGATTCAATTCAATAATTACATAACAATTTTGACAATATAGTAATAGAAGTGATCACAATAAGTTATTTGATACTATCCATTTTGCCATAGGGCTTAATACATGTCAGATGAGTTTTCTCACATGGACAGCATAAGAAAAGAGAAATTATTCATAACTGCAAAAGCTAATGCCACAGAATGGGAAAGCTGAAAAGTTTCTGTGGTCACAATCAAATGTATGAATCATTGTCCTATACAGAAGACAACATATAAATAAGATGACATATGCAGCATAGAAACTATTTGTTGTAGTTTTAATCTCTGTAGCATTCTTGGTTTGAGTGATTTTCAAAGATTATGTTCCGTAAGTCAGGTTTCTATTTGAAGGACAATTTTTAAAATAGACCAAACTCACAGTGGAGAGAACTTTATTTTATGTTCATTAGGTCAGTCATTGAGCAATTATTTATTGACTATTCCTTGTATTAAGATAAAAGATATTAAGACAGAGTCAGTGAGGTGGCTCAACAGGTAAGAGCACATCGTTTTAAGCCCAATATTGACCCAAGTTCAGTTCCCAACATGCACATGGCCAAAGGAGCAAATCAACTTCCACAAATTGCCTCTATGACTTCCACATATGCAATGTGGCTTTATTTTTTTTACTTCTAGTTACATGTACACACACACACACACACACACACACACACACACACATACACACACTCACTGAAAAATATGTTCTAATCAATTTTCCAAACAATTTACAATTTTTGCCCTTAGGTAAATTAATTTGGACTTACTAATTATAAACTCACCTAGTATAGTAAAATATTCATGAAAAAGCAATATGAATGAACTAAAAATCAAAAGTAAAGATACTATATACTATGTACAGATGTCCATACTGTATACTATGTACTGTATGTCCACACATAATTTTTAAACCTTTTGACTTTACATCTTCACATAACACCTGTGAAAGAAACTTTTTTTTATTTCTTTGGGTTTGGTTTGCTTTTCTTTTGCAGATGGCTTTGAGAGATGAAGATAAAACTTCCCAATATGCTTATCCTGATTATAAACCTACCTTCCTTAAACCTTTGGTCTCTGTCATTTTAGTGTCTGTGAGGAGCCTTCTTTGGAAGAAGAGCAGCAGCAGCCCATGGACATCAGACCAAGGGGTTGCCCAAATCCTCAGAATCTTCAAGGAGAATCAGGTGATTCAAAACTCAAAGTTTCAACATAGGCCTGATATTAACAGCTCATATTTCAGAAGTATAGAAAAATTTCTAGAAGGAATGCATGAAAATGTTAGGTAGGCCAAGTAGTATTAAGACAAGACATTGATTTGGTGTTTGAGTAATTAATGGTGATCTCTGAGAAATGGAGTCCAACATGAGATAATGTGTGAAACCTTGAGAGACCATTCTTCAACTAGCCAAAGTGGATTAGGTTACTTTTACAACAAATAATTGTGAGGATAACTTTCCCTTGTCATTTGATTTCACCTCTTGAAAATATGACATGTTCAACATTACATATTTATGAAATATTACAAACTTGTGGCTTTATTCAAAATACATAGAAAAATCAATTGATTACATAATACTAAGATAGCATAGAAAATTGCAGTATCGTTTTCTATCCAACAGTGGTGTTCATTCCAGAGACTTTAAAACTATTATACATCTGTAACATTATGAAAAATCCAAAAACTGTGCATTGGGTCATAAAACCTGGCATTTTCCCCTTTAAGTATGCCAGATATGTTTAACTAAAGGGCATTTCCTCACCAAGCCCTCACATTATCTATAAAAATGTTAGTGTTGGGCTGCATGCTGGGAGCTTTCCTCAGGGATCTCTGGCCAGCCAAATGCGAGGGTTCCTGCAAGGGGGACGACGGAGTAGTTCTCACACCTTCATTCCTTCTGGATGGCGGACTCTCCCACACAGGTTGGGAAGGTCTAATATACTGTTTGGGAGGGGTCAGGGGTCTGACAACCGATACTTCCCATTGGCTTAGTCTGAGGGCTTTGAGGCACCTTATTTGCATGTGGGAGAGCTTAGCGTTGCTCCTACATGACAGATCTCACATGGCAGGCCTCTCTGTAGGGTTGTGAAAGCTGTAGCTCTTTTTACAGGAGTCTTCCGGGAGCATTGGCCAAAAACATTCCGGTACCTCTTGGATTGTACCACTGGGTCTCCCAGAGTTTTCAGCCTATGCTCAACTGGGTGCCAGATTGTCTGCCACAGACCACTGCCCCACAAAGTTAGCATACAGATTTTTTGTCAAATGTTTATAAGGGATATAAAAGACCAAATATTCAAATATCTGAATTTTAAAACCTTAGTCCATCTTAGGAGTGTAATATAATGAAACAATTGTTTTCATCATGTACTTTCACATAGAAATCCTGTTTTGAAAAGATCAGGCAAAATTTTAGACACATTTTCCTTCTCTTTTGGTCAGTATAAACTTGCTAATACATGGTAAGCACATAAATTTTATGGTCTGTTGACTTTTGAAATAAAATAATTCATCAACACTGAAAGGAGAAGGAAGCAGTACTATCGCTGCAAATAATAACCAAACCTTTTAGGTCTGAGACTGTTGTGTGTATGACACAGGCCATGTGAGATTCCCACCAGGTTTGACATCCCCAGAGAGGAAATCATCTTACTATAGACATGCCAGAGAAATCACTGGACACTCAATCTTCATCGTTGGTCTACTTCCAATCTAAAGGAATTCAAAGTATTACTTCCTGAATAAATAATAAATAACAAAGTTACACAGTAGCAGAGGGCATGAATGCACATTCTCTGATATGGAGTATAATATTCTCAAAAAACAGAAGCATTGACAAATGCAATGGGTTTTATTCGTAGTGTCTAGACTTTGACTATGTATAGTAAGTTTACAGATAAAGGAGTGGGGCAGTGGTATTTATCTTTAATATCCCTAGGGAAAAAAGCATTCCTTTGGGAAGCATTCTTATAATAAATATGCTCACCTAGACCTCACTAATTTCTGAGCCTATTAAATATTTGTGCTGAATTTTTAAAACAACTTATTTTTTAACTACAGCATAGTTTTCTAAACCTATACTAGGTGAAACAAATTGTATTTTAAATAGAAATATCATCATAATGGAATTGTACTGTCCAATGTGACAGTAAACAGCAATGTTACATGTGATTATTAAAGTGAAAACTAAAAGAAAAATTAAATCAATGTTTTTATAGTCTATTTCTTAGGTGCACTGCCACATTTTAAATGCTCAGTAGCTTCCCTGGTAGTCTAGTGGTTAATATTCAGTATTCTAAAATGTTCCTGGGCCATGGGGAACAGAACAGATACAGAATATTTCTATCACTGCAGAAAGTTATTTCACAAATCATTATTATAAAGTTTCCAGTTTTATTAAGCATAGTTAAATTTTATAATTTTATTAGTTCAGTCTTCATTTTTATTGAACTATTTGGGAATATATTAACTGGGTTAAAACTGGGGAGGTTTACTATCACGGTACACATTCAAGAGTTTTTCATCTTCAAATTCAATCTTGGACCTCTTTCCTACTGGTTAGTATGTATGAACACTGCCATTCTCAGTCTTTCCTCTTCTTAATGTTTGATTTCTAATGGATCTACATGCTTACTAGCCTTACTCTTTACCATCGTACATAGATTTATCAAGTGTACACTAAATATTAAAGACAAAAATGCCTTGTAGGTCTACAGCATAAACAAAACTTGAGCCTGCTACTACCTTTAAAAGAAGAACTCAGGATCATGGGCACATGAGGTTTTAACTGTAATTGAATTACAAAGGATGAAAGAAAAACAGTGAGATACTGAATTGATCCACTATGCAAATGGAAGCTATTGTGGAATCTCTGTTGCTACTAATGTACTTTTGGCATTCCATAGAATCATCTTCTGAGGAGGAGAGTCCTGTGACTAGGAGGAAATCCCAGTCATCGCCACCTTATTCTACTATTGATCAGAAGTTACTGATTGATATCCATGTAAGTTTATATCATGATCCACTTATATCTATTTTTTAACATCAGTTTGGTTTTACCTATTCTTTCTGACCTTCCAACCTTGAGGTTAGGGACTGGACAGATGACTCAGCACTTGTTTCTCTTTCAGTAACAAGAGTTTGTTTTCCAGAATTTATCTGATGACTCGCAGTTATCTGTAAGTCCCGTTCTAGGAGACTTAACACCCTATTCTGGATTTTGCCTATACCTGGCAAACACAAGATGCACATATATACATAAGGAGTTAGGAGTTTAAATGTGTTGTATTAGTATTTATAAAAAGATCATATTATTGGACAAATATTCAGGATACAAAATTTGTAAGTTAAAATTGAAATAGGGAAAGAGCAAACAATATTGTATTTTAACATTTTTATCAAAGTGTGTTGATGAGAGGTGCTGAAGATATAGCTTGGTGGTCTCTAGGTTCAACCCCAGCACCACACAAAATAGAAATAGAATATAGAGGAAAGAACATTGACAAATGGATGCATCCAGACTAATCTATGACCAAGTGGTAAAAGTCACATTTTCAACTTTTAATAGTATTTCTTAGATAATGAGGCAAATAAAATATTAGTAAAAAATATTGTCTTCTGATTGTATAAGTAAAAGGCCACCCTAAACACTTTCAATGTGCTTTCAAATCATATTATTTAATTTTCATAATGCCCCTATTCTATCATACATATGTCTATACCTACCATCAGAATTGCATTTGTATTTGCTTGCTTTTTGAAGACATTTAAAATAATTTAAGATAATGTATGGCCTATGCAGACAAAGCTGGGAAAATAACCTGCGTATTTCAAGAGCTATTCCCTGATCTCAGTGTTAAGATAAAACAAAAGGAAATAACTGACTTTGTCTAGAACATACCGCCTGGCATCAAAAGTAAATGTCTACTCCTCAGCAGGCAAGTAGGGTTAATAAAACAGTGAGTGAATTGTGCCGTGTGATCTACAAAGTCCACTAATAACCACTAATGTTTGGGTTTGGGTAACTCATTTCACTTAAATTCTCTATGTAGTGGGTAGACATCTATTTCAATAAAGAATATAATATTAACATGTTTTCAAATGTCATTTTAGAAAGTTCTGTTATCTAAATAAAAGAACGAGAAGCTATTAGAGACTACTTTAATCTTTCTTATGCACACAGGTTCCAGATGGATTTAAAGTGGGAAAAATATCACCCCCTGTGTACTTGACAAATGAATGGGTAGGCTATAATGCACTCTCTGAAATCTTCTGGGATGATTGGATACTCCCTACACGTACCACTCAGCCACGCGAAGAAGATGGTGATTACGTTGAACTCTATGATGCTGATGCTAATAATGATGGTGATGAAGCTTCAAACTATGCTTATGAAGATTCTGGTGACCAGGCAAATGGCTATGAAGGAGCTGATGCTGCTAACTACGATGGTGGTAATCGTGGTGCTGCTATCAATAGGCCGAGGTTGGTTCGCCTCTCTTATCATACAGTAGATGCTTATGGATTCAGAACTATTGGCATACTTTGGTTTATTTCAAAATGTAGCATAACATTTGAGAATTAATAAATTGTACTTGCATACTGGTTCCATACTATAATTTAAATTTTTCTAAGTTAGAATACTTAGTTCTGAATTTAATATTTTTATATTATAAAATGTATACATAATTTTAATTCAGTTATTTATTAGTTTCTTGATAACAGACACTGTATGAGGTTTCTCTGAAAATTAATGCCACTAAATCTCTATTCCTTATAAAATGACAATGAGAAATGAGGTAAAAAATGAAGTATTCTACTACTATTTGCAAGCATAGTTAAGCATTTCTCAGAGAGTTGAGATTTTGCCATGTATATGATCAACTTAATATCATCTTTATTCACTTAATTGGTGGAGAAGTTACAAAAAGATCTTTCAGATTTCTCCCCCAAAAAAAATCTGTAAAAAGTCTCAATCTCACACAGCTTTTCTTTTATGAACACAATAAGGACATATATTTAATATTGTATTCCATGAAATACAAGGTATTGGCATTTTATAAACAGTTTTTATAAACACTGATTATGTGATTCTCTTGCTCATCTTCTAACATTTGAAGCCTATATTACATGAACTTTCTGGTGACAGCAGTTGACCAAGGTGTCTATAGCAGAACATTTCTATGTAAGCAAATGAGTGAAAGCATATGTTCAAATTAGCATAATACAAAATACTGAAAGATTCTAATATTACTATTTGGTTGATCATTAAATGTGACTGAAATTTATTAGTAAACTATCTAACAATTTAAGAAAAATTTGTATTTTCTGTAGCTACCTAGTTATGTGTACATAACAATAAAAAATGTAGCTCTTTTTCCTCTGTCTCCACAATGATGACACAGACTTAACAGTGTTAATTCAGTATTTACTATAGGCAAAGTATTAGGGGAATTTTTCATGTCTATATAAGACCAAAAGCATTCACAAAAAGCAAAAACATTCCTGAACATAACGTGTGTGTGTGAGAGAGAGAGAGAGACAGAGACAGAGACAGAGAGAGAGACAGAGAGAGGGAGAGAGAGAGAGAGAGAGAGAAAGAAATCTACTTTTTTGTGGCTTTGATTGCAGAGCGGGAATCTTGAAGAACGCTAGTAATGGTGGACGTGATCTAAGGCGGGGAGCTCTTGGAGCCTTTGGAGATCAGGAAGCCAGAGGTTACCATGGAGCTGCTGCCAGCGAAGCGAGTGCAGCTGTTGGAAGCCAGGAAGGACGGGAAGCCAATAGGGGCAGACGAAGACGGAACGGATGCGGGGGAGCCAATGGAAGCAATGAAGAGAATGGAGCATTTGGAGTAGATCAACATGTATTCCCAGATTTTGAACATGAACAAGAGGTAATGAATATATAATAATATATAATATAATGAATATATACACCTCTTATAAATGTATGTCAACACATGATATATAACATTACAGCTATTTAATGTTATTATATTTTTTCTCAAATCCTGAAATTATTTAAATTATAAGTGCATAGGATCTTTACTACATACAATTTTGATGGTTCCTATGTACTTCCAAGGGAAGGAAGCTGATTTATTTTGTCATTTTATGTCAGATAATACACTTGGGAAGTATTTCAGGGAACTGGCAAGATGCTTTATAGCTGTAGAGTACAAATACTGGAATTTTTCATGTTAGGTCTGTAAATCTCTAGCGTATTGGACATGTACAACATTATGCAACCATTAGCATTATGTCTTTATATAGCACATAAACGTCTAGATTTCATTCTGACATTTTCCCACATCATTTGTGTTTCTTGGTCTCCCTCTTCTTGCCCTTCCCCGGCCCCTCAATTGTATCCTACTTCCCTCCATTTAACGCTCAAGTCTTATGTATTCTGTTGACCTGTTTTCCCCCATTACTCTTCTGTAAAATCTTTCTTCCTCTCATTCATAATTACTTCTAGTTTTATACTACACAGACACATATTTGTATATATGTAAATTAAAATCTAAGACCTGTGTGTGTGTCATAAAGAATAAAAAATATGCTTTTGAGTAGAATTGTATCCATTAATATAATTTCCATACACATATAATTAATTGAAAGTTTCATGATTTCAATTTTTATTTGTGGCTGAGTAAAATTCTATTTTGTTTACATACATACAACATTTTTGTTTTCCATTTCTGCTGCTAAACATCTAGGCCGATACATTTTTATCTTCCTGAATAATCAACTCCCAATTCTTTCCTTGACATTCAATTCCCTCAACAGAGAGTTGATAAAATTTCCACAGATAGAATATAGTATTGCCACATTGGGAGGCTTTTATCCTTATGTGTCTACTCCTTAAATGGAAGAATGCAAGACTTATAGCAAAATATGCTTACTCGAAGATTTTTATAATTTGTGTTTTTTGTTTGTTTGTTTTCCAACTTTCGTTTGATTTTTTGACCCCACACCTCCAGAGGTTCTTCTTACTATCAGTTTTCCTAAGTCATGTATTTTTCGTGTGTTTTGTTCTCCTTTGTTTGTTTTGTTACAGCTTTAGGATCAGGGTCTATCTCTGTAGGCCCACGCTAGCCTAGAACTTATATAGATCAGGCTGGCCTAAGACTCATGACAACAACCTCCATGTGCCAGCATTATATTCTCGTGCCTGTGCCATGAGATCCAGCTCTGTAGATATTAACCTAACGGATGCAATATCCTCATGTTGTGCTTTATTTTTTCAAAGTAACTATTTGGCACATCTACTTTGGGCTCAGATTCCTTTCAAGCTTTATTAGATTCTCTACTTACTAGCTCTCTGACTTAGACAACATTTGATTTCTTCAAGTCCTGGTTTCCTTCTAACTGAATCAGAGGCAATAGCACTTACTTCATTATGTTGTGGTACCTGTTCATGGAGATGCATAATTAAGGTTACTAGCACAGTACCTGATCTACTTCTACAAAAATTACATCGGAAATTGTACATTTGGCAACTTTATGCTCCTTCTATTTCTCCTTTCAAATTACTTCAATAATAAACTTACTTCTCAGATGATACTGCCAAATATTTTTAGGAGATATGGACTTTTAAGGATATATATATATATATCCTTAAAAAATATATGTAATATATATACATGTAATATATATGTATATATATTACAGATTTTGCATTTAAACTTTCAAGTCAGCCATAGCATTTTTTTCCAAATACCTTAAAAATTGTGTCTTTGGTCTCCTTTTAGGAATCAGATGGTGGAACTGAGACCTCAGATTCAATTGCCTTGGAGATTACATCCCTTGATGGTGAGCAAAACAATGATAGACCAGTGTCATCAGGATTGGGTTTTCCTATCAGACGCTCATCTTCCAGAGGTTCTGATATGGGGAGTGACATCTGTGAGTATTTCTGGCGTGATCTTTCAATTCTGAATGCTTCTACTCGCTTATACCATAATTCATTATGTGTGACAAATCAAAGAGATTAAATATTCATTTTGTATAAATCAAGATTTATGCATGCTTTAAAAACAATTATTCCTCAGGTGGGCAAGATGACTCAGAAGGTAAAGACATTTGCCACCAAGTTTAACAAGTTAAATCTAATCCCCTAAACCCACATGGTAGAAGAGAACCAACCTAACATATGCACCTAAATAAATAAATAAAATATACATATACATTTGTATACACACACACACACATATATTATATATACATATATATGTATATAATATATATATATATATATATATATATATATATATATATATATTTTCCTTAGATTTTTGGGAATCTTATGTAACCAGGATAACACTGAGCTCATTCTGTAGACTGGCACAGACTTCCTCATCTTCCTGGGATCACAGACTTTTGTTATCATACCCACCTGTCACTCAATCTGTTTGTTGACTAGATTTGACCTGCAATTGAGAAATTTAGTCCTGCACTCAATTCTTGGTTTTGCACTACTATAAAAGCCACAAATCACATTCATACTCAGCAATGTATTTTTAGCCACTATAATTTGTATTTTCCAATGCATTAAGAATTTACAAAAACTTACCTAAAAGATGAAATGCAATAAGGAAACTAAACTTTGAGGAATATCTACATGATGGAAATACTTGGCACATTTACTATATAGACCAGTGATTTGTCTCAATACCTTCCCCCTTTACAGTATATGTAGGATTTGTTGACATGCCTGGCAAAGCACCTAAGCTACCATCTGAAGTCAATGTTAACCCACTCTCTGTCTCTCCAGCATATAACAGACCACTAATGCATGTATATGAAAAGGAATTCTCATCTGAGGTCTACTGTGGTTCTTTGTGGGGTGAGTTTGATTTCTTGACCTGAGGGTTTTTTTTATTTATTTATTTATTTATTTATTTATTTATTTATTTATTTATTCACTTTATAACTCAATATCAGCCCCTTCCTCCCAGTGCCCCGTCATGCAAGTCTTCCCTGAGTTCCAACTTCACCTTCTGAGTGTCATCGTCATCCCCTCCCCAACCCTTCACATAAAGGTCACCGCAGGACTAAGCACATCCTCTCCCACTGAGGCCAGACAAGGCAATCTGATTTGGGGAGTGGGATCCACAGGCAGGCAGGCCACATGCTCAGGGACACATTATTTTTTAAAATCCATATCTGTGTGGAAAACTTTCAAAGCTGTGGACGTAAAACATTTTTACTATTGCAATATATTAAAAATGAGTTTATAGTATTGGTTTAGGGTTGATTTGGCTTGTTGAATTAATGTCTTCCACTTTTATGCTTTTTTTAGCTTATGCTAACTGGAGTGAAATACAAACTTAGACTTCATTCAAATTACTTGAAAATTTGAGTTTATTTTTTTCTAACTTAACATATACTTACAAGACATATACATTACATTACAAGATAGATTACATGTATATTACAAGAAAGAGTTCTGTAGGGTCTTACAATTTTTAAGTCTAGAGAATATATAATTTTTCTCTATAAATTCTTAAATTTAACAAGTTTTTTTCAGCTGTTTGTTTTAGAAAAGTTATGACCTTATTAGTAGGGCTGAGATTATAGGTTGTCCCAAGCTAGTCTTCATAGAACTTTCTATAAAGTAATTTAATACAACCAGGGGAGAGGTCCAAAGTCAACACCAACTTCTAACTTAACACTTTGTAGATTTTCACCTAATGTATGATTGAACAGAAGACATGTTTTTAAAATGAAAAATAGAAACCAGCAAATTTTCTGAGGTTGATGCCCTCAGCAGAAAATAGTCATCCTCAATGTTTTGCTACTTTAGTGGCTCAGACAATATTGCATGTGCCACTTCAGTCTGGCAGTTATCCAGAAATGTAGTTCATGCCTAGAAAATGAACTGAAAAACTGTATATGTATAGACTAAATTTGCTTAAAGGTAACTTCCAGAAGAGCTGATTGATTCTAGAAATGTCTGTGACAATTAAAAAATAGTGCTATGATATATACAATACTCTGTCAGATGGCACATTAGACAGCAGGAAAATAGAATATTTGTGTGTATGAACATCTATTTACACATTTTAGGGGACAGACTCTGATAGGCATGTGCATAGTTCAATAATATGAGATTAATAAGGCCTGAGATAGTATGAGATAAACATTTGCCTGAAATGATAAAAGTCATCTTTATACAGATTAGCAAGGTAAAATTACAAAAGTAATTATACATATATATTTAGTTAATTAGTTATCAATAGATAAAGGGTGAAGAAATATGGAATACACGTGTACACAGTAGAGTATTATTCATCTGTGAAAAAGAATAGACTCATGTGTATAGGAAAATAGGTTATAACTGATTATTGAAATAAGCCAAATGTGTAAAGACAAATACCACATTTTGCCTTGTATGTAAAATCTAGGTTTTTCTCTTTAAGGTCCTACGAGTATAATGGTGACTATTAGGGAAACAGAAGAGGATCAGAGGGAGTGAGAAGGAAAACTAAGGTGGAGGGGGGGTAATGAGAGTTATTTTGATTAAATTTTGTGATCGATAAGTATAAAAACATCATAGTGAAACCCCTTTCTGTAGAATTAATACACACTAATAAAAAAAATCAGCTAATACAGTACTTTTCCTTGTCTGTATCTGAACAGGAGTCAATTTGTTGCTGGGCACCCGATCTCATCTGTATCTGATGGACCGAAGTGGAAAGCCAAACATCATTAAACTTATAAAGCGAAGACCATTCCGCCAGATTCAAGTTGTGGAGACGCTCAATTTGCTGATTACCATCTCTGGTTTGTTGAAGACCTAAAATTAACTGAGTAATTATGTGGAGTAATTGAACTGCAAACTAGGTTAAAGGCTTTCTTAGGTGAAAGTCTTCATAGGAAAACACTTTAAATATAACCTTTAATTGGGACAGCAGAATCTCCTACCTGTGTTTTCTTATCCATTTGGACTTTAAACAAAATCCCTTTGATCTTAATTCACGTAACCTAGGTAGAAGATCAGGAAAACTACTTTTGCATCCTTGAAAGCTCCTTTCAGAGTTGTCTCTAAAGCTTCAGAGCTGTAATCACATGCACAAGGGACTACACCAATATCCACCATCTAGCTTTTGGTGTTTCTGAAACAACCAAGAACCAAATGGATGATTATTTGGATAAAAAAGAGAATTGTACCTGTCTCCACCTTATTACAAGGGCATACACACAAGGTTAGGTACAAGAATGGATGCCCCAAAGACACCTACACCTTTCCCAAACAGTACTGATTTTCATAATCTTGATCAGTCAGGGCCTGAAACTTTGACAATGAAAAAGCAAATAAGTCGGTGTTAAATTGTGACTACTAAATGAATGGGAAAAGATAAGTAAAAGACAACATGACTGTTCCTAGCTTTGGTGGAGGAGATTTACTGTAGATACAAGCGAGAGCCTAGGCAGGGGCATATACAGAGGCCTCTGGGAGAGTCTAAAGTGAACACGACCAGCAGACTGAGTGGGACCATGTGAGGAGAGGGGAGAGGGGAACCTTGAGTGGCAGCTAAGAGGTCAAGAGGCCGAAAGGCAAAAGGGTAAAAGGAGCAGTGTAGTCAAAATGGCTGGGTTTATATGGGAGAACAGCTGGGGGGAAGGGGAGGGCAGTCCCTGAGCCACAGAGTTCAGAGCATGAGGAATGCTGGGACAACCTGGCAGCCAATGTCTGCTTTGAAATGTTAATAAGCACTTTAGCCCTTTGTCCTGGGTTTGAGGCCTAACACTAAACAGGATTTAGTATCTAAAAATCAAAGACAACTAAAGAATTAATGGGAATGGTTAACATAAGGTTTAGCTGTCAAATAAAACCATACCAACCACTGGTATTTGAGTTTTGTACTTCATAATATATAAGATACATGTGGAAGATATATTTGTGTGCAAATTGCCATATTATACACTGATTGGATGGAACATTCTGCTTCAAAGTTTGATTAGAGGCAAAAAAAAAAAACTCATTAGAAATAAACTCAGACTTCATAGTATTTTAATCATATTTCATGACCAATCATTTACAATGACTTCAGGTACACAGAAGCAACACTTGGTTCGAAAACATCAAATATCTGAGAGATGACACATCTGAATGAGAGATGTTTTTCATCTTCTTTTCTCAAACCCAGACATACCTTTTTACAGCCCTAAAACTTAACCCAAATGTGATTTGATTTTTGTTTAATCTGGGGTTTAAAACTAAGGCCCTGTAAATGGTAGACAAGCATCCCTCAACCTACAAAATAGATTTGTGTCAAATAGTATAAAACATCATCAGATGAGATTCCTCTAAGGCTGCTCGGGAAAAAATCTTTCAAGGATGCAATGGGAAGTTATTCGGTTGTGTATTTTACCAGTTAAGTATCAAGTAATAATAAGTATAATTTTTGGAACTCTAATACTTCTTTAAAATTTCCCTACTAAAACACAGTAAAATCAATCATATTAAAAATTTTACTTTGTAGGCTGAGTGTGGTGACACACACTTTTAGTCTCAGCACTCAGAAGGCAGAGGAAGGTAGATCTCTGTGTTTGAGGCAAGCATGGTCTCAAAAAAAAAAAAGATTATTATTGGGACTTTTATGACAATCTGAAAAATGGCTAAGAAAAATTAATAAATTCAATAATAGAACCTTTAGTTCTTAAATTATAAGAACTTGATAGATTCAGTTATAAGAAAATTAAAATTAAAGACAATCCCAGTCTTGAGTAGGATATAAAAATTTTCTCAACAGGTTATATTTATATATTTAGGAATAACCATGTATATACGTATCTGTATATAATGAAAAATAGCTCATGGCTGTGAAAGAGAAAAGAGAAAAGGGAAGACTTGGAGGAGGGAAGGAAAGAGGGAAATAATGTAATTATATTATAACCTCTAAAGGTAAAAGAAATAATTAAAACATTGTCTCAAAGAAACTGAGAATAGACTGATGGTTGCCAAAGGCTAGATTAATGGAAAGGGGGAAGAAAGGTGATGCAGAACAACAGGTCCATAATAGGGAAAGGTTAAATAAGCACAACACTTTGTTGTTCTATGACACAATAGGTAAACGTAATAAAAATAGGGCATTAGATATTTAAATGTACTCACCATAAATAAAATATTAAAATTAAGGTAATGAATATGCTCATTTCCTGATGTCTACATGAATTAAAATACCACATCATATACCATAAATATATAAAAAAAAGAAGCTTTATAATAATAATAGTTACTGGGTTCACTTGCTAAAGACAGCCTTAATGTATCCTAGTGGATTATTTTAGATCCACTTCAGACAGGCACAGAGGCAGCTAGTAGAACCCAACTGTTTCTTGGAATTGAGACAGAAGAGTCTAGTAATCTGTCTGTTTTTACAAGTGACTTTTATTTCATGAACACTTTGTTTGAAGAGCAGTGCACCCTACTTCTTTGCATTTCTATAAAATAAAAGAATTGCAATGCCATCATGTTTCCCTATCAGGCAAAAAGAACAGACTTCGTGTGTATCATCTGTCTTGGCTGAGGAACAAGATTCTGAATAATGATCCAGAAAGTAAGAAGAGGCAGAAGGCAATGATGAAGACGGAGGAAACTTACAAAGCTCTTGATAAGTTGACTGGCTGTGAACACTTCAGTGTCCGTACGTCCATTTCACATTTAATATTGCTGTGTAGTTTCTGCCTTCCTTCATGTGGAGAGGTTCATAATTGCAAAAGACAAGATGAGGAAAGGAAAGAATTCAGAATGATTGTCATGGAGGCATCTCCCAGTTCTTTTCTAGATAATTAGACCTATTGGCTGAAATTGCTCTGGGAGTTAAAGTTGGTTGACTCCTTTCTTCCTTTGCTAGTCATTCTTGGTGTTTGAAGTAATAGTTCCCTCACTATAAATGTTCTTGATGTATCTTCAGCAGCTTGCAGAGGTGTATATGGTATTTTCTTTCCTTTGAATAGCAATAAACTATGAACCCATTCAACACTGACAAGGAAATTTTATGGTGAATCTGAAAAGGAGGTTTTCTGTGATCTGTTGACTCTTGCTCCTAATATTTTATGTTTCACTATATAATGTTTTTATATTCTGCATCTCTCCATGGATGTCTCTGTAAGTACAGTAATAACTCCCTTTGGCCTCTGAATTCTGTTGTCAGATGTTGAAAATTATGAAGTAATGCTGTCTCATTCTCTTCCATTATGAATCAAATCCTCTTCGCTCAGCTTCCTTTAACTCTTAAACAATTGACCCTTTAGGCAGAATTGGTAATGTAGGTGAAAGACTGCTGAAATCACATTATATAAATTGCAAGAGAATATTTCTCTCATAAATGACAATTTTTGTTAACATATACATGCATATTCCATTAAAAGAAGAAATTTGGATCTAGAAAAATAAAGTACAATAGAAACTCTTTCTTCTAGCTTTAGATAACCACCACTTCCCTGAAATCATATTTTGTAAATATGATAGCCTCCAAAGGTAAAAGATATTAAATCCAGGAGTTTAGATTGTAGAACTACTTCTTATTAAGTTGGCAGTTTTGACCTCAATGGTAGATCTTTACAAAGGCAATTCCCTTGGAAAGCTGAACTCTTGGTAAGAGTCCATTCCAATCAATGGTACTACTATCCAGGACAACCATGAGTCACTCATTCCGTGGACAAGTAGAATGGTAGGAGAGATACAAAAGGAGAAATGAGAATATGATCAAGAGACAGAATATTGGAGAGAATCAGAATGTAATCCATATTCTAGCCAAAGAAGAGGATGTTACATAAAACAAGCATGTGATTTGTATAATATTTACTTTATTGATAGCTCTATTGAAATTATTTACATACTGTGAAATGCATTTTTTAAGTGGACAACTCAATGGTTTTCATCTCTTTGTAGAGTTAAATAGCCATTATGATGATATTATTTACATAAGTGTTCAGCTTTGGTTCCCTAAAGGATCCCATATTCCTTCCATTGCAGGCATTCAGTACTTCCTTCCTTCTCCCCTTTCCCACTTGTTGTCAAGTACTGGATAAATATCAACCTACTTTCTTTCTCTATATAGTCACCTTATGTCAGAAGCTATCAGAAATATCTCCATGTATTATGTGGTCTTCTGTAACAGATTTCTTTCACTTAACACAAATGTTCTCAAGGTTCATTCATGTTGCATCGTAGTACAGGATGTGTCAATGTTCCTTTTTTTATTCCCGAATACTGATGTATTGCACAGATACCACTTTCCTTTATCCACATGCCAGTTAGTAGACATGTGCATGCTTTCTACTTTCAAGCTTAAAAGAATAATACTTCTGTGGGTGTTTATGTGCATCTTCATCTTTCTTTTCTGTTGGATAGTACTTCTAGATGCAGAATTTCACATTGCCACCAGTATTATATATAAAGACCGCAATTTCTGCATCCATTCGAACAGACACACACACACGTGTGTGTGTTCTTATAATATAGTCATCCTAGCAGATTGAAAGTACTTTCTCATAATTCCATATGTTTGGTTAGTAATGCCCTTCTATACTTTTCCATGTGCTTGTTGATCCTTTGTATATTTTTCATGGAGAAATGACTTTGCCTAGTCTTTGTCCTGATATTGAATTGTGTTGTAGAAACTTTCTACATCCCATACACTATACTCTTATCAGATGTATAATCTGAAATATTTTTCTTTAATACCTTGCTTGTATCTTTCTTATTTCATTTTTCTTTTTCCCACTTTTTGTGATACTGAGAACTGAACTTCTGGTTCCTTGTTCATACAAGGCTATCATTTTATCACTGGGCTATATATCCAGCCACTGTTTTACTTTGAGACAGGGTCTCACAAATTAGACAGACAGGCCTTTTTCTTGTAGTCTTAAGTCTTTCTTAAGACTTCCAAATAGGTGAGTGTACAGGCAGACACCACCAGGGCCAGTTTCACTTCCTTGTGCCCTAAGATGTACAGACGTTTTAAATTCTATGAAGCTTAATTTATTTTTTTTGTATCACTTTTATATAAATTTTGTCAAATGTAAGGATACATTGCCATATAGAATGTGAAGATTTATCCCTGTTTTGTTTACTGCCTATACTTTTGCAGCATATGCTCTGACATTTAGGTTTTTGATTCAGATTGGCTTAATTTGTGTGTATGTTGTGAGGTAGTTTTCTCCTCTGTTCTTCTGCTTCTACATCACCATATGTCTCAGCACCACGTGTTTAAGGCACTATGGTTTTTTGTTTTTGTTTTTTTCTTTATTGAATGGTCTTGGAGTCATTGAGCTCATATATGCAGAGTTTCTTTTCTGAATGTCAAATGTATTCAGTTTATCTGTATTTCTATTGTTTTAAAAACATTTGATTTGTATGACTATTCTACAAATCATGTAGCTTTTGCTCTTGACATTGTATTATTTGTTTGTAATAACCACCTGACTGTTCTTGGTAATCCTGAGGTATAACGTGTTTGTATGTTGCCATTGTAGTTCATCATGAAGAAACAACATACATTGCAGTTGCTTTGAAATCATCAATTCATCTGTTTGCATGGGCACCAAAATCCTTCAATGAGAAGACTGCCATTAAAGTGAGTGGCCCCTTCATTTGTATCATGCTCCTTTTCTCTTAAGAAGACATTATAAACAAAACAGTAGTTTGGAATATAGATGTGCAAATATATATACCATTTGACTACAGTTATTGCAATTTGAATATAGCATGTCAATAATTATCATTTAACCCTTTTTTAGACAATCCACAGGTGCCACAGCAAGGGAGAGTATGAGGGAATTCCCCAACCCCTTCCCTTACAGGACATTCCCACCAGCTCCTCACTCCCATTTCCTGTAGTCAACATGAAGATCTTCTCTTCTAGAGGCCCAAACACAGGCTTCAGGTGCCACCCCAATGATTTGAAGTGGGGAAAGTCCCTGTTCTCTCTTAGTGGGGGGGTGGAGAGCAGAGGGAAGGTAAAAAGAGATGCAGCGATGCTAAGGAGGACACGTCAGAAGGGGGGAAGACAAGACTTCATTCCAACTCTCATTACAACAATAGATGGGTGGTGGAAGAAAAAGGGCGTCTATATTTCTTCCAATGTAAAACACACTTCTCTGTAGAACTATTCTGGGTCATAGTGGGTAGGCCCACCAGTGTTCCTGACATCTTTTGATAAAGCTGAACTTGTATGAATCAGCTATGGAAACTAACCATCTAGTGGCCCAAACAAACTGCTGCGTATTTTGTTCACTTCCCATAAACTGAGGACTGTGGATAAATGACATATGATGCTCCAGAATTCTATTGAAATAGGAGAGATTTTTAGAAAACCCAAATAGCTTTTTAATCTTGCCTATTGCAGGCATCAGAATCAGCGGGACCATTTCGTTAAATGTTTAGGCCTCAGACCTAACCGCAGGCTGAGTTAGTGTGTCTGCAGTGGGGCCTGAGAATCTGATTTTAACAAATGGTCTCAATGATACAGAACTACTTGGTCTATATACAAATTTCACAGAGCACTCATAGGAGCATATCCTGATCAAGGTATTCATGAAAGACATTTGTGTCTTACATCAGAATCTGTTTATATGTTCTAATTTTTGAGCCCGAACATTGCGTGTATACATTGATCATGGTATAAGGCAGACAACTACTCCTAGACTAGATACTAGACTACTAGATAGACAGTCTACCATGGCAGACATAGCATCCCTTATCGGGTCTACCTAAATTGGGTCTTGGCTCAGCTGTCAACATTTGGATATGGATTAATTCTTGGGTGTCTGCTGACTTGTCAGCGCTACTTAGTATGGAACTAGAAAACAAAGAGATAAGTGCCACCAGTACATTTAGCCTGTTCTGTCCAAGTTCTCACTCCATCCTTAATGCCTGCCTTACAACCGTGTTATTGTGAATCCTATGATGCTCAGTCCTTACCATCATCTCATGTCAGCAATGAATACTGTTTGGCCTTTTGTTTCCTTGGACTTTCAACATTAGGAGTCTTAGAGTATAGTCTGTCTACCATAGGTTAATGTGTATGGCCTTTTTCATTCCTTACCAAGTATGCATTGATCAATCAGCAGACTCCGAAGGAGACTACATGTCCTATGAAGCCTATATACGAATATTGGCAAAAATACAGGCAGCTGATCCAGCGAACCGGTTTAAGAGACCAGATGAGCTCCTTCATTTCCTGAAGCTCAAGGCAAGAATTTAAGGACAGCTAAAGAGAGAACAAGGCCATATGTGGTTCTGAGGGCCATAACAGTTTTATCATTGTAGGTTGTATGAAAGCCCTAGGTACAATCCCCAGGATTATAATCATTCAATCAATCATAAAGAAGCCATCTGACTTTTATAAACTTGGAAATATGGCAAAAGGATAGGGAAAGTTTGCCTTAGTCAGAATGTCATTTTGGCCTTTGGGCCATATTTGCTTTTCTGTTTTCAGGTGTTTCCAACTCGTGATCTTAAGCCAGTGACAGTTGACCTGACTATTGGTTCTGAGAAAACACTGAAGATTTTCTTCAGCTCAGCTAATGGCTATCATATCATCGATGCAGAATCTGAAGTTATGTCTGACGTGACCTTGCCAAATAATGTAAGATAATAATACCTTCAGATCCCTGGAAGTTATTATAAAACACTTTGAATTTTTCTGATTATCAAAATACTCAAAAATTTAAAGGTACAACTTATACTGCAGCAGAGCTCCAGCAGGTAACTTGAGTATGTCAGAAAGTAAGGAAAATTCACTAATTATTTCATACTTCAGATATCTAAATGTGATCTGCAGACAGATTTTATTTGGCCATAATGATTTTGTAACCTTTAAAATCCAGACTTCTATTGATTAAGCAGATCTGATAACCTCAGGCCCACACCACCATCTGTCCACTATCAATTGAAACTAATTGAGGTCTGCCTCCTTTTAATGGTTTTGTATTCTATGTTCACTATCAATTCATCTTTGTGCATTCATACTAATTGGCCCTAAGATGCTTTTCAGTTGGCTTTAGTATTTCTATACCCTGTAATATACTAATACATTTTGTTAAGAAATCAATAACTGTATTACATAATTATATGTGTTCCCCTATTTATTTCATTAGCTATAGATGATAGCAAACTATGTAAAAATTCATTTATTATGTTCATTATATTCCGGAATTTCTAATGGAAAGATGCGGTATTTTTAAAGTAATGGCACAGTATTTTTAAATCATGAATGGTTGTACATAATTAATATAAAAATCTTGACTATAACATCATAGTCTACCAAATGCATCATACAGAATATTGATGGTGGAATTGATGGTTTTCCTGTTTGAAATTTATATCTAAAAAAAATGTCTTTACTAGCATTTTTTGCTTCATCCTTTCTTAATATTCAGTTTGTTGAACATTAAAATTTTAGTAGCTTATCATTATGTAAAATCCCCAAACAATGCATGAATGGACTTTAAATCACCCCATTTGTGTGATATTTTGAACCTTTTTAGTAATATAATCTGTGTCTCTAATAACACAATTTTAAAGAGCATAGAAAATAAGCATCAAAACCTTGATGAAGACATCTTTAAAGATGAAGCTAACAGTCATTAGTTAATGATCTAATGGTTGCCTATATAGACAGTTTTCCCTGTTAATACTGTGAAAGTATTAAATACAACCTCAACCAAACCCACAAAATAATTGTGATGTAACTGTATTATTCTTCAGTTAAATTGCCTCTGGAGCTTCTCCCCTCTTAGATTTATGAGAACAGAGAGCCTTTCCTCAGAAACTAGCACAATAATGAATATTCAAAAGTCAGTTTAAGCTTACACTTATTGAAAAACCAAACAGGCATATTAGTGCATGTATGTAATCCCATAACTTTGGAAGTATAGGCAGAAAATATGGGAGAATTACGGCAGCGTCAGCTTTGTAGCAAATTCGAGGCCAGTCTGGGATATATGATTCACTGTCTTGAAAAACAAAATCATTGAAGAAACTTAAATCTAAATAATAACCAGGGAAATTATTTGCTTTTGAAACAATCAGTTAATTAACTATAGAACTTAGAATGAGAAAAAATGTTACAAATCATTTTCTGACCTAATTAGGATACCTCATAGATATGCAAACATATTTTTAGACAAATTCCCTAGTGTCTTGACCCACTAAAATAAAAAGGACTCTACTCTAAAAGAGAGGAGGGTGTCATCAGAAAGAGAATGTCCTAAAAATGCTATTCTCTCAGAAGTGCTCTGGTGGTGCCGGAGAGCTCCACGTGCTGAAAAGTATCCAGTTGCTTCAGAAATCATCTGAGAAAGCAAGGGAATTACCTCAGAGGCTGTCCGGATTTGCAGCAGGCCCGGTTTATTACAAACAGATTTTCTTGAGAAAACTGTATTTCTTTCATTTTCTTTCATTCTTTCTTATCTGCTTTCTGATTCAACTGCTCATGCAAGTACCCAGGGAACGCGTTAAAATTGCGTTTCGCCTCTGGATTCCCATTTTAGTTTTGAGGATTGTTGTCGCTGAGACATGGCCTCCAGCACTTGGCCTGAGCACGCTGGCTTTGGCAAGTATAGCTTCTGACCCTCCCCCCTCCCCTGTAACTTGCTAATTTGGAGAAAAGGCAGAAGAACACACTTCTGTTAATTCTCAGAGAAATACTATCAATGTCATAATATCTGTGCTCTAAGCATATTTTGTCTTGTTTATGAATCTGGAAGTTTACAAATGCTTAGTTTGTTCTTAATATTTCCTTATTCTGCAACAAATACTTCAGAACTCTCTGTTGGGCCTATTTTAGCATGTGAATTGAATAAGAAAAATCTATATTTTATTGAAAAGGGGACAAATATAATAAAATAAGCCATGAACAATATTAAGGGCTGCCCCTTAAAATATTTAAGCTCAAGCTATTTGAGGTTTATTTTTCATTTATTTTCATGAATTTGCTGATGAGCAAGAATTATGTATATGATTTATCACTTGGGTCACACTTACATTATGAGAATATTGCTTAATTTCTAAAATAAATCTGAAATTCAGGATTGTATTTTTCCATTATAATACACAATACTTTTGTGCATTTCAAGAAATTTCTCTGTGTTAGAAATACATCTCTTTTTTTCCCAAATGATTATCCTAAATAAAAAGAGAATATTAAAATTGATGGCTTTGAGCCATAAAGAAAACCAATTCTTCTAAAGCATTTATCTTGTGCCACTGACTTCAGAAACAAAGTTTCCCTCCCCCCCCCACACTTTGAACATTTTCTGCTCTTCGATTAAGTAATAGTTGTTTAGATTAATGTAATAGTGATAAAATGCTGGACACAAAAAAATCTTTATGAAACATAATCCTAGTCACTGGAAATCATTATATCGCAGAATGCCGTCATTTTACCTGATTGCTTGGGAATTGGTGTGCTGCTCTCCTTCAATGCTGAAGCTGCCTCTGAGGAAGCAAATGAACAACTCCTCAAGAAGATCCTTGACGTGTGGAAAGACATACCATCTTCTGTGGGTATGTACAAGGTTTATTTTGCTCTCTAACAATCTAGACAAGCTTTAACAGGATAAAAATATATGTCCTAAATCAGTTTTCCTGGATTATTTCTTTTTCTTAAAGCACTGAAGGGTAATTTAAAGTCTTAGACATTTAAAAAAATTATTTTGTCTGGTCACTTTATAGAGTGGCATTTGTGTGAAATCATTTATATCATTAAGTTGCCACCCAGATAGCAATATGGATATAACCCCACTTTTTCAGACTGCAACCCTAAACTACTGGTTTGGGAAATTAAATAACAAATTTGAGATTCTTTTTTATGTTCCTAAGGTTTGATGACTAGATGACAGAAAATATACAAATAGTTAAAGTATTAGAGAGGGTAAAGGGTAGAATGATAAGATAAATTACCCCTCCCCCCCCGTGTGTGTGTGTGTGTGTGTGTGTGTGTGTGTGTGTGTGTGTGTGTGTGTGTGTGTTTGCAGAGACAGAGTGGGTTATTGAAAAGAGAGCAACAGTGAAGGAAAGAAAAGCTGTTTGTCCAAACAGAGGACAGAATCCTCTCAAATGTCTCTGGGTAGAAGTGACATCCATATCGATTTAGTGATCAATTTGGAAGAACTCCTTTCAAACAACTTTCTTACAGGTTGATAGGGGGTTTTTTAATTGCTTTTATACATGGTCAATGTTAAGGATTGCCTGATTTCTTCTAACAGGTAAGAATTCACAGAGTTAAAAACCATTGTAAGTGACAGACACTTAATGCTTACAGTACAAATTGATGAATTTAGGTCGAAAGAAAGTAAACACCAGGCATCATGTTATGTCTTGTATAGTGATACGTCAGAGAGCAGTATGTGAGATAGGACCCAGCGAGGCAGCCCAGTGAAAGAAAGCCTGCCTAGGACTGCCTTCCAGCCCCAGAACCTCAGAAAGTACATGAGTCAGAAATGAAACTCAGCCAAGTTCAAAGGGGAAAGTAAGCAGTACACTAACTAGTTAAGCTGCTCGAGGATCATAGATAGAAAAGGGATTTTAAAACTTATCCATATTTCTTGACCTTAGGCAAGAAGAGTTCCAACCTAGATAAAAAAGCTTGGTAGAATTTGAAAGACATGTATACATAAAATAACACATAGCACAAACCCATGATTTTAGCTTAACATATACTGAGAATATATTATAACACTGATATCAAGGAAATAATTCAATCGGTTTTCTACTTCAACACAACTTTCTGTTTACAAATAGCATAAAACCAGATTTCCCTAGACTAAAACTTACATTTCTTTAAACTATAATGTTTTCAATTACAAAGACAATTTCCTCTATTCCCAAATAAATGTATCAGAGTTTAAGAATGACAGGTAATTTTGCCAAAAATATCTGCTTCATAATTTCAGAGTCCCATTTCAGAAAGCACACTTTCAGTCCAGTAAGTAGTGGCAGAGCTATGAAGACATATACACTGGGTTCTGAACTCAGTAGACAGGCTGTTAAATTGGAAAGGTTTACTCTATGTGGCAGTTAAGAAGAATAGTATTTTAATATAGTAGTCACAGGAGTAAAATAAATTGAATTCATAGATGTTAGACCTATTATTAGTTTTGGTAAGTCAGGTCATTGATTCTTCATACTTTCTGTCCCCACTTTAATTCTGGCCTGAAATTACACTATTAAAGTTATGTAAAGACAGCTATTTTTCCATAATCAAAATGTGGCAGAAATTTAATTACAATTTTGATATCAAATTCATACAGGTAAGTAATTTGAATTATAATAAAAACAGGATAAATGCTGTGTACTTTTCTTTAAGGTAAGCTACATTGCTTGCACTATGTATTTGCTAGTTACTTTTATAAGATTGTATGTAGTCTTCTATAAGTTATTTTATATAAATTTAATATGCATATACAGCAGGTAAATTTTGGTTTAAGCAAGAGTACCTGACAGTATTTGATAAAAATGGTAGACTTTTTAAAAAAGATAACTGTGCTAATGCTGAGTTCCCCTCTTATAAAATAAAGGAAAACAGAAAGTCAGATTAATTAACTAATTCTGGTTTCAAACATACTAACAGAGAAATCAAAGTGGCATGTTTTGTATTTTAACTTCAGCTAAAATTTGTGTCATTTTAAATGTTATAATATAATTTATATATAGAAATTATCTTCCCTGTAAATTTCATAAAGAATAAAAAATTGAAAGTTAAACATTTAATAATATTGCTTCTTATGCTATAAAATACTTCACAGAATCAACAAAGTATATGGACTTTTCATAATTAGGGTTATGCTTTCATAAATGATATTGCAATGGTGGATTATAAAACATGTCTAAAAAGTTTAGAATGTAATACAATTTTCCCCAGAAGGAAAAACCCTTATGTGTATAAAATTACTCTCAGTTCTGCTTACAACAGAAAAAAAAATTCAATTAAATTAGGGTTACTAAAGTCATTATTTGAATAAGATATTATTTAACAGATTTAGCTTTTTCAGGGCTGAGAACTGAGCTTAAATCCTTGCACACCACCACTTCGCTAAATCCTTACTCCCTGTTTTAATTTGTTGAAAAGTCAGTTTTCCATGTTGTGCTGCAATACAGCTCTTTGTTAGGCACCTTCCCTTTGTATCTGGTGTGAAACTGTGCCTCACCTACACCATGAAAGAAAATGGAAAGCCACGGATTGATCTGAGCAACTAGAAACAGAGTCGTTACCTCTTGGGTTTGTCTGTGGTCTGACAGTACATGAATATAAACATTAAGATCTAGCAAGTCAATATTCATCACTGCAGTACCTATAGAATACCAATCCTAAGCAGCAAAATGTCCAAAATGGTAGACTTCAAAATAAGATGAGGAACAGATGAGTCTAACCTAACCTAGAACTATGTGCTCCTTAATAGTTAACTTTAGTTATGTTTTTCACATCACTACTACAAAACAATAAATGTTCTTTTGCCATTTCTAATTGTATTGTAGCTTTTGAGTGTACAAAGAGAATCACTGGAATGGACAAAAAGGCTATTGAAGCGCGCTCTCTACAGTCAACTATTCTCGAGAATGAGCTGAAGCGCCGCTCAATCAAGAAACTGAGATTTCTGTGTGCCCGTGGTGACAAGGTATAGTTTACACCTTTCAGTAAAGTAAAAACAAACTGAGCATTGAAATTAATTAGACTTTATACCTTTTCCTTTTGCTTGTACATATTTAGATTTTTTTTAAATTGGCACACTAGTAATAAAAACAATTTTCATTTTTTTAGTAGAAACATATTTGGTAAATAATGTAATTTTGTTTCAACACAACCCATTTTCAAAGTACAAATCTCTAGTTATATAGTAATTAAAGTTGGATATTTTCTTTGGCATGAACTCTTTCATTATTTTTGATCCATAGTCCTTTTCATTTTCATGCCAAGAAATTTAAGCAAAAAGAATGAGAGCAAATCTGCCTTCTAAGAATGATTTGTTTTGATTTGGATTACCATAATTTAATCACACGTATGAATGGCATTCTTTGTAATGTTTCCACGCATGCCCTCCACGTGCATTACTGAGATCTACACCCCTTTTATCTGCTCCACTCCCAATATGGTTCCCAATCTCTAGATTGATTTTTGTTTAGCTTTGATGTATAAAAGAAACCACTAACATTTCATTTTTAGCCTATTTCATTTAGGTTCTCTAGTTTTTGCTGAAAATGAATGATTTCATTAGTTTTATCCATTCATTTGTAGATTGGTGCCTAGCTTGACTCAAAAGTTATTGTGGATTATGGTCCTATAACCGTGGGCATATAAATATCTCTGGTAGGCTGATACCCAATTCTGGTGGACAGATACTAAGATTTGTGAGAACCAGATCACATGACGAGTTTTTTAGTTTGTTTTTTTTTGTTTGTTTGTTTGTTTGAGGAACTTTCATCCATAGTATTTTCCACAATGGCTAGAGTAATTTACTTTCCCACCAACAATGTGTGAGAAGTCCTTTCCAGCCATCTCCGTGCCAGTATTTATTTGCTTGTTGAAAATCTTCCATTTCTAGCTTTCAGCATATTCTAAGACTAAAAGAAAAAGTACTTACATTTGTGGAATATATAGTTATGTTAGGTTATATGCTTGCTATTTTAGAAGCTTGTCTCAGTTTATCCTCATAAGTATGTATATTGATGACGATTTTACAAGTAAAATTAAAATTGAGACTCGGAAATTTTCTGTGAAATTTGATCAGTGTTAACTATTAAAATAGCTAGATGGGGAAGTTCATCACCTAAGTTAATATTTAAAAAAATAATACTGTGGAAAAAATAACATTGAATATAATTAAGAATTATCACCAAGGATTACACAGAATTCAAATTGGTATCAGGCAAAACAGCAAAGTTGTCACATGTCAACAAAATGTACAATTTTGGGGATGTAATATGAAGAAGCAGGGTTTGAGGTCACAGAACTTTGGGTTGCAGTTCTTGCTCTGTTGCCTAACACAATGTGAGAAACCCAGACATTTAACTCATCCTTACTTTTTTTCTTTTGTCAGGGGTTGGGAGAATGCCAGCCATGGGACCCAGAGTCTCACACATGCTAGGCAAACACTGTGTCACTGGGCCACATCACCAACCCTTGTTTGAGCTTTTGGAAACTTAATTCTTTTATCACTAAAATGGAGCTCTTAGTACCTGTTTAGGGAACAAAGGTAGAATTCTAATGTATCATGTGCACACGTAGCATCTTCCAGGGGATTTCACTGGGAGGGTAACTGTTGGATCTTACCCTCATCATCATTAAGTCTCATATCCTGCTATGTATAAGCATCAATGACTTTAACACCTTTGCCTTCTTTTTGAGATTTATGTCTGGGTTCTATTCTGATTCTCTTTATTATGGAAGAACTCATGTTTATACAACATGTTTTTCGTCAACACATTGCATTTAACTCATTGCACCAAGGGAAGGAGGAAATGCAACTCAATTACAATCTCAAAAAAAGAAAAACAAATTTATTTTAATTCAGTAATATAAAGAAACAAAGTATTTTTTCTGTCATTTGCCACCTGTGCTTATATTTAACAAGTTACTGAAATGTTCTACTTTTTTATGACTTTATATTTCTGTAAAAAGAACTGACAGTATAAAATGTAGAAATTTTAATTACAACATTCTTCCCTTCCATTTCCTCCAGAATCCCCCATATATCTCTCCCCAGTCATTCCAATTCATAGTTCACTCATTATTATTGCATGCATATATCTATATGTGTATACATATATTCCTAAATATAACCTGTTCAGTCCACAGAATGTTGCTTGTATGTATGTATCCAGGGCTGACCTTTTGGCACTGGACAACTCATTGTTGTGCTGTTTGCTGGAGAAGACCACCTCTCTCACTTCCTGCTCCCAGCTTTCGTCAGTTGCCTGTAGTTCGTTGTGTAGAGTTGAGGTCTCATGGGCTTTTCTCTATCCATATCAATGTGTTCAGTGTTGTCATCCTTGCTCAGCTAAAGGAAAGTGTTGTTAGCCAAAACTAATAAGAAACTTCTGGAGAGAAACACCATCAACTATAAATATATGGCGGTCGGTAGCTGCTAAGGGAAGGAGAATCATTAGTCTTTGGTGGGAGCCCATGATCCGGTGGATGGCCTTACACCCGTGCTCATATGGTCAGCACTGAATGGACCCAGCAAGTTATAATTTTTTAAAAAAAGACAGAAATCTGGGAAGAAACATGTTGAGGGGTTCCATAGGTAATTGAAAGAGAAGTGTCCAGGTGATCAAAATTTATTGTGCAGATATGTGAAAAAGGTTTCAAGAATAAAATTTAAAAGTGAAAAAAGGCAAAAGAAAAAAGTATATAAATTACAATTATGTAGACTATGGTGAAAAGGTTACTTTGAAATATGTAATTTAAATCCCAAACTAATCAAATGTGTGCTCCATAAAATGAGGAAAATTTGCTCCAAACAAGATGACTTAATATTTTGATTATATCAAATTATAGTTATATACTGGTACTTAACACTTTTGTTTATTACGTATCGAGTTTAAATGGCTTAAAAACTCACTGATGATGCTTTTTTCTTGTTTATTTAAAGCTGTTCTTCTCTTCTACACTGAGCAATCGGCACAGCCGGGTTTACTTTATGAGCCTGGGAAAACTTGAAGAGTTCCAAAGAAGCTACGCTGTTTAAAGGGTTCCATGACCGACTACGGCATTTCCACCCATCGCATATATGCCATTGATTCTTAACATCAGAGTTGACCATTAGAGAAAACTTTCATCAAAGGCTTTTAATGCAACACACAATAGTTCGGATAAGAAATGCAGCTTTATAAGGAAAATTAACCATAGCAAGCTCTATGTACTCCAGTGGTGTACAATCTGTTTTGCACAAACTTTGTAACTTTTGTTACTGTGAATTCAAACATTTCTCTTAGGACAGTTTGGACAGTATCTGTATTCAGATTTACAGCATGGAGTAAAGAAACCTGTTATAAATTACATCACCAACTTTCAAATGAATTGGCCCTAATTAAGCTTTTCCAAAACAAATAAGTATATATACATGATTTTTTTCCAAGCAATGTTAGATTAAAAGACAAAACATAATGAATTTTACAACCCAGACTACGGTTGAGCAACCTGCGTGCACAAGGAAAATTACATTGATCAAGGGGAACATTCTACCCAATTGTGATTTTTTTCTGGCCCCTTGTTAAACTTGTTTTCTCTATATAAGAAAAAGAGAGGAAAAACTCAGATGCTTGGTTCTGCCCCTAAAAGCCCCAAATATGTGTAATAGCTATTTTTACAAACTACCAAGCAATATATTTACTATCTTGAATACAGGACTGAACTCTAATACACATGTACTGTAGAAAGGTTTTTTATAATACATCAAAGTAGGCGTCAAATTTTGTCCCCCAAATTGGCTGAGTTTTGGATTTTATTATATAGCCAATACTGTGACCATCAGACAGTATTAAATATTTTTAAATATATTTAAAATACATTAAATTATATAAAATGCCCTTCAAATTATTAAGCAAAGCAATGCAACAAAAAGAAAACAATGTTATATTTTCACATTTTTATCACTATAAATTCAGAAATTAAGATAATCAAGGTGATATCCAAATTTAGAGTCATTTGTTCTAGGTATGAAAATTACAAGAATTTTACAAAAATATAACATCCATTGTATATCAAAGTCTGCAAAATTGAAGTAGTGAAATTCATGCCAGTCCATATCCAAATATTTTATAGACGCCAAAAATAGGTGATATTTGTTCACCTATGGTAACTGCTACCTGATTTTTTTTAAAAGCGTGATTTATACCTATCCATCCTCAATGACATGGTTAGTTCTGGAATAATAGAAAATGCTACAGAACTTACCACAAAGTATACCTCAATAAGTCCTCTAGTTATGCTTCTCAAATCTGAAGACTGTGCTAGTGGGATAATAATTTTTAAACTACCTGGTTAACCAAAACAAAAAGCAGCTGACTGTGTGTGATTTCCTGATAGTATATCATTTCCTGGCACCTTTGTGCCACAAATGAAGATTTGGATTTTCCTAATGACTTCTATCAAGAGTGTAGTAACTCAGTGTTCAGACTGTAGGAGAACCTGAATCCACAAGTTAAATGTGATTCGCATTTCTGTTACTGTGACACACTAATGTGATCCTAAAACTGGCTTATCCTTGAGTGTTTACAATTCAAATTACTTTTTTAAGTTCAGTAGTTATTTTAAATAAGCAAACTTTAATGTCAAATTAATACCTTAGAAGTAGTTTTCTTTTTAAAAAAAAATGTACACCAAAAGGCCATGAGGAACTTTGTGCAAGTACCTCATCACTGAGGAAATGGAGCTTGCTATGTTGGAGGTTCAGAACTTTTTCTCATTTAAGTAGTACGTAGGAACAAGCCTTTTAAGAACTTTTTCTTCATAATATTTACTCAAAAATAAGCTTATAATAAGTTTTATCTTAAAACATATGTTTAAAGCAGTAAGACACTAAACCAAAAAACTATTTTAGCAACTCAACTCCCATTGTTCTCTGTGGCATTTATTCCAGCAAGCATGGGAAATAGCAAAGAGAATCTACAATGTTGTCCCAAAGTAATTGCACAGGAAAGATTACCAATGTAGTGCTGGGCTTTGAAGGCTAAAGTGTTAGTGAAGAAATGGAACTTGGCACCTAGCAAGAAAAAAGGAGATTCGAGCATTGGGTGCTCAAGTACGAAAGATTGCAATATTTGAAATAGTTCATTAGTCATAAAAGTTACTAATGAATACTTTCAACTTAGGTGTGAATATGAGTGGGATTTTTATAGCCTTTGACAGGTGAAGAAAACCAAGTGGGACTATGACCTTTTATCCTCATTATACTTTGTAATAGAAGAAATGACATCTGCCCTATACCTTGTAACCCAACCTGCAAGGCCCAATACATGGCAGAAGTGTGGAGAGGCAGCCCAGAAAGCCATTTTTAATGAGAATCATGGTTTGAAGTGTGAACATTTTGGCAGGTTATGAGTAGCACTGGAGAGGGTATGGTTTGATTTCATGGCAGTTGAGTTTTATTACCAAAGCACTGCTAATAAAATGTATTATGTGAGATGTTTGAAAACTGCAATAGGGCTGGTAACAAAATTTCTGAATGAATGAATAAATTCAAAGTCAGATACTAAGAACAAAGACCAAGAAGGGAAAATGAGGCAAAGCTGCATCACCCATTCACTCAAGTCCCTTCACATGAACTTCAGAATGCGTAGGATTAGGTACTTTCTTTCTATATCACCATTTGTGAGATAAATTGATAGCTAACTGATGTTTTCTTACAAGATTCATTTCTTTGAGTGCTAGAGAGATAGCTAAATAACTAAAGCCCATGCCTTAGAGCTGTAAATTCCATCCCCAGAAATCACATTCAAATTCCAATTACTGAAGGATACTTTCAATCCCTGTGCTTAGAGGATAGACAAGTAGATCTCTGGAGCTTGCTGGCCAATGAAAAACCCTGTCCAAACAAAAGATGGTACTCCCGAAGATGACACTGGTTGTTATCTTCTGCCCCCTTTCTCCTTTACCCCCTTTCCCTTTCTCCCTTCATTCCTCCCTCCCTCTCCCCTCCCTCTCTCATATGTGCAAATACATATACACAAAAACACAAGTACACACACATTCACAAATACACACTATACACAACTCATTCATCTGAGATAGTCTCTCTAAGATACAGAATAATGCCACACTCTCAGTGGGATCTTTTAAGTACTTTTCAGGTTGTTCCAAGACATGTTCCAGTTTGCATCACTTATATTCAACTTGTATGGAGTTAACCTTTGAGATGAATTGTTTGATCAGGAACTCTGTAATGAATCAATGTTTGGCTTCTTAAATAAAAATTTGCAATTATTGATGGTGTCATTATTGGAATACACAAGCATAATGCCTTGGAATTTGGGCTTATTTAAGAAATAATAATTTCTTTAAATTAGGTAAAAATGTATCAATTAGGGGATTTTAGAGGGTCTCTGTGTTAAGAGTTCTGGCCAAGGAAAGGTGTATTTACATAATAACTCTTTTTGTAGGCAGAGGAATATGTGTCAGTAAACTGCTTGTAATTCAAGCATCAGAGAACTGGTACAAGTTGTTAATAAACCCAGCACTAGGGAAAGAGGTGACACGTGGAACCACAGAGCTAGATGGCCAAGCCAGTATAGCCAAATCATGGATTCTGATTCAGTAAGATAAAAAATAAGGTGGCAAGCAACTGAGGAAGACACTCAATGTCAACCTATGTCCTCCAAATGCACATAACCACATATAGGAAACATACACATGTACATACGATATCCCACCAAATAACTCTTTGAGGCTACACTTGTGAAATGAAAAACTAATAAGATTTCTTCTAGATACTTGGGTCATAGAGGCATAGAATCACATAGGATAGAGGGAGACACATTTTGGAACACTATGGTGGACACATAGGCATAGAGTCATATGGTATGGGGAAACTCAAGCAAGTTTCAATACTACCTTAACTATAATGCCAACCACATGCCTTCATGTCTGCTGGAGAAGGAAAAGTAATTACCTTATTCAAAGAAATGAGTACATATTTAGAGTTTATTAGTGATCATAACAGGATTTAATAAAAGGTGATAGTAGCATACAGCAGAGTATAAACGTGGCATTTTCACATGTCAGGTAAATTCATATTTATTCATGAACTTATCAACCAGATTCAAATAGTAGTTCTAGAGGAAATAAAATGGATCTATATGGATTTATGTGTTTAGAAACTAGTCAATACTGTAGGTAAATACGTAATCAGATTTGAAGCTTTTTTATAGCTTTACTACCTCATGCTAAAACGCCTCATTTGGTACTTATGATGGGAAAGATGTCCAATGAGTGCATGAAAGAAAGGAAAACTAGGGACTTCAGCATGGGAGGCTGAGATTATCCTGCATGCTTTTATTTTCAACCACTGGAAATTCAGACTTATTTGTTGTTTCATCAAAGTATCATCTCTGTCCCTGTGATTGCATGGCCAAGGCATATTTTGGTTAATTTAAAAAATCCTCACAAACTTGAAACTTAAAGACAGGTCTTATTATTATTTACCTGGGAAAGAAGCACAAAGGAGGCAACCTTTACATAGTTCAAAGCTCATAGGTAATGACAAAGTGTTCTCACTCACATCAAGCATCACAAAAATAAGATATTTACTTGCTGTTTTATACAAACATTTGTTTTAGATGTCGTTCTTTTATACAAATATTGGAGCATCCTGAGAAATATGTAAGTGTTCCCAGTTTTAAATATGTTTTTGCATATGTTTTCATCCACAAATATTATGTTACTATAAACAAATGTATTCCATGGATTTATTAAGGCACCTTTCTAGTAGGTAAATTATTTAACTTGTATACAGGAAGGAAGCCATTAAAACAAGCACGCCACACCAGAAAGACGAGTCTCTTGAATTACAATAGAAATCAATAGAATGGAGTTTAAAACTGATTGAATTAAGTTCTTTCTATGGCTGAAATTAAAATTATATTCCAAGCTGGAAAAATATGGGCCACATTTGATATTGCCCTGCTGTCTTGTTTACACTCATTCAAGTAAATACTTGGTTCCTTAAAGTGGTTTTCCATTTTCTGGATATGAATATCATAGGAATCATTGGGCTGTAGGCCCAAATACCTGGAGTCATTTCCAATTGGCCCTACTACCTCCCTGGGTAGTGTGAATGTATAGATTCCTGCTGCTTTGCAAATCGTAGTTCCTCTTACCCTTTTCCACTCCAGATGGATCTATCTCCCAGTAAGTTCTTTAATTCTGTCTCCATCTTGTCCCATCACATGTACCATTTTTATTTACTTTTAGGAATGATGTAATATAATCATGCCAACAAAGTTAGACTCGTAAAACCAATTTCATTGATGTTCCACTATAAGTCCTTTAAATGCTTAAGATTTTGAAGTAACTATTAGCTGTGTTGTTACATAGCCTATAGTGAAATGAATAAATGTATAATCAGCCCATCTAAGACTCCAGTGACAAACCAGAAGAATGACTAAATCCAAGTTCACCTTGAGGAATCGTTGACTTTACAGAGTTACTCAGTTGATGTGGATAACCACCCACCCAGCTTCAAGCTTGTGCATTCTTTGGAGAATTTAAGTTCAATGAGAAACTTGGGGCTTCTTGTAAACAAAGATAGCTTGCCAATGGCTGACACTTGTCATGGCCAAGCTAGAATTTAAGCACTGCACATTTTGGCTTCAGAGGGTGTCATGTCTCTTAGAACTGAAAAGAAATGATGATGGACACAATTCAAACTGTATTCTTCTGAAGCATCATTAAGAAATACAACTTTTCAGCTATTTGCTCCACTGTTAATATTCAAAACATACATATGATTGGAGCCTTAAAAAGTTGGTTGAGGGATAAAGAGATGGCACAGTTGATAAGAGTATTTACTGTGCAGTTATGAAGACCAAAGTTCAAATCCTAAGCCCTCATGTAAAAATCCAAGCATGGCATTATGTACCTGTAACCCCAACACAATGGTATACAGAGTCAAAAGAATCTCCAGGGTTTCCTGGATACCAGTCTAGCTCAAAGTTCAGTGAGAGACACTGTATGAAGGGAATAGGTGGCAAATTTTAGAGCAAAACATCTGATAGTCCCTCTGACCTCCATAAGCCTGTAAGTGAATGAACTCGATTGAACGCACACAGATACATATACCACACACACATTCGCATACCCACGAACAATGGACTGAATTACTGAGTGAATGAATGAATGAAATGCCTTGAGTAGGGTATAGAACAAGAAGAGAGCAAATAGAATCTACTCTCCTATTACTGCAGCAGGGCAACATGTGCCTCTGTGGCACATATCTATATAGTTGCCACAACATTAGCTCTCCTTGTACTAACCTGCTAGTGTGAATTAGGAAATATGATCTGCTTTTCTTGATTTAGAGTTGAGATCTGAAATAATTCAAATGAGGTAAATGAAGTGGAAGGAAGCTATTTTCCCTAACAAATGTGTCTTTTTCTTATTGGTCTGTATACATATGCACACACAGAGAACCCTCCATATAACCAAACCTGTATTTGTAGCTGTTTTATCACTGACAGGGATAAGTGAGGTTATATGATGGGCTTCCATTCAAACAATGTGCTTGTGTGTATAGGCAAATATCTGTTTGAACTGCTTAAAATCAGTTGTGTAACACCGTAAATCAAGGAAATTTGGTTTCAAGTGTGAGAACATTGTCCCTCATTAGGCTTGCCTATTCCAAGTATATGGAATGAAGGATGGTTTCTTGTAGTCCTGAGTGCCAAGTTCTTTCAGTCACCTCATTGCTCATTCTGTTCACATTTCAGGAGTGGGGATAATGAGTTGTCAATGGCTTCTTTGATGAGTTTTTCTCCTTTTAAAAGATTTTATTAACTTTTATGTATGATGTTACATATGTGTGGGCATCGATGTGCCAATACACAAGTGATGTGCAATCTGTGCTTGATAAGAGGTTGGAGACATCATAGGACAATATTATGAGATCAGCTCTCTCCTTCTCCCGTTTCACGGGTTCTAAGGATTGAGCTCAGGTGGTCAGGCTTGCGATGCGTGTTTCATCCACTGAGCCATCTTGTTGAAAATGTTCTGACTTTATGTTTTTCTCTTGAGAGAAGATCTCATTATCCAGCCCTGATCTTGAACTACCTATGTAGACCAGGCTGGCCTGAAACTCATAGATCCTGCCTTTCTGCCTCCAGAGTATTAGGACTAAAGGCACACATCAAAATTTCTGGCCTTGCTCTGGTGGTTTTCTCTCAGTTTTTAATTTTTAATTTTAATTTTAAAATTTTAATTATTTTTTTAAAATTTTGATTATGGTTTCCCCTCTCCCAACTACTCCTAGATCTTTCCCACTTTCCCCACCCACCCAAACCTATATGCTTTCTTTCTCTCATTAGAAGAAACATGCATCTAAAATTATTATTAATAATAATAATAATAATAATAATAATAATAATAATAATGTAGGATAAAATAAAAAGCAAACCTGAATAGGACTAAACAAACAAGGTTGGTAGCTTCCTGAAAGTCACTTTGATGGAATTTCCCACTTTAGTTAATTTTCTGTTTCCTGTGTGTTCTAGCACCTCATGGGACCTAATGAAGATAAAACAGAATTATATACACCTAAAAGATGGGTGTAAGATGGAGTGGCTGAAATCCCAGTGAGGTTTTAATTACTGCCTCCAGCCCTTCCTTCTAAAATAGTAATTCTCAGCCTGAAGTATGCAACCCCCACAAAGTTCAGCACATAACAAATATTTACATTACAAGTCATAGCAGAAATGAAATTGCAGTTATGAAGTAGCAATGAAATCATTTTATAGTTGGGGTCGCCACAACATGAGGAACTATATTGAAGGGTCACAACATTAGGAAGGCTGAGAACCACAGTTTTAAGTGGAAGCACTAATGGTCTCACTCTTGTGAAGGTTTTCTGTGGGTGTTCACAGCTGATCTCATTTCACAGTGGTAAAACAGTCATGTGTCATCTGGAAGTAGTCCACATTCTACCCTTCCTTCAGCTTTTATACTTTTTCTCATCTCACTTCCACAATGACCCCAGAACCTTGATAGGCATGATAGAGGTGTTTGATCATTTTCTCCCATTTAGGACTGATCATTGGGCCAGTATGACACAACAATAGTCAATTATTCTAATAAGAAATATGGCTGGTTATGAGTCTCTACAATAACTACTGCCCACCACAAAAAGCTCCATGGAACAAGCCACAGCAGCAATAATTGATGATCATAAACAGAAATCTTTAAAATGCAATTTGATAGGAACATAATATCTGCCAGGGACCTTCCCAGCACGACAGGTACTGAGATGGGACACAACATTGGGTTGGACGAAGGCCAAAGACTATTGATCTCTGACCTTATAACTCTATTATCGCTCTGGGGGTCAAAAGTTGATGGCCTCTAGAAATTTAACTCTCTTGCTATTTTGTGGCTAAAAGCTGCTAGTTTCTGACTCCTGCTGTTAGCAGCAGTGAATTAAGGAAAAAAAGCTAACTACTACTCTGGCCCTTTGTTCTACAACTCACAGACCCCTTACTAATGAGTCAAGAGGCTCAAGTTCATCAATTTTTTGTGAGCCAGAGAGTAAAGAAGAGGAAGAGAGGGAGAATTCAAGCACACACATAGACACACAGGCACACACACTCTGGCCAGCCTGACCACTTGTCTCAAGAATTCCATAAGTGTTCTTGCATACCTACATACATACACATATACCTACACATGTATGCATGCACATACATATCGACAAACAGACATATTCAGAGCCCCAAAAAGGCATACTTTATTTCTCCTCTCTGACCTTCTTATAACTTTTAAAAGTTCTTTATAAAATTACCTAATAGATGAAATGTTACATAAAAGGGGAGTTACAGAAGGATGTTTATAATAAGTTCAAGGCAGTCTTTCATTCTATAAGCTCATTATAAGTCCAAAGCAACAGTTTCACATGGCCTTGCTTTATCTAGTATACATTTGTGGCTTCATCCTTGGACTTGACCTAGAATGAATGTGTTTCCTAATCACAAATTTGTTCCAAGCCTGCTTTTCTATCCTAGTACAATTAGCCTGTAACATGTGAAGCTTTATAGAGTTCTATTTGTAGCTTTATTCTATAGGGGGTGCTTGAGATTAGTTGTGTCAATTCAAGAGTTCTAAAGAATCATCAGAAACTGCAAAATCATTGTTTGTTTATACAGTATTACTACATAAGAGTACTTCTTCATGTTGAGCTGAAGGAAAGTTGCCCAGTAGGGTGGTTGTGGGACCGTGAAAAGCAGCCTGGTTTCTGGTTGAGCTAAGGTTTAAACCCTGTGGACCCAATAGGGGGTAAAAACCCTATAAGGGACCACAGGCATTTACCATGTTCCTAGAACCAGCTCCTGACATGAGACCGCAGCTCTCCATAGGTCTGTGACTACGGGTCACGTAGCTCCAAACCCTTCCATAGGTAGAGGCATGGTCACTTAGCCTGAAGACATCCCCATGTTAATGAGGCACCTAGAGGCTTAGCCACTCCCCTTCCTAGTTATTATTTCAACCTCACTCCTCCCTGAGGTCTCCAGGGTATGGATTCACCCGCTCCATTCTCTGCCATGACAATAAATGTCCTAAAACCCTGGACTGTCTCTATTCATCAGGATCCTCCATGGGGAACGAGGGAACCAGCCTTCGTCTAAAGAGCCGTGTGTCAAACTACCTGAGGACCCAGCTATACCTCTCCTGGGCATATACCCAGAAGATGCTCCAACATGTAATAAAGACACATGCTCCACCATGTTCATAGCAGCCATATTTATAATAGCCAGAAGCTGGAAACAACCCAGATGTCCC
>CM052722.1:74554812-74580534 GCA_028551405.1 Uromys caudimaculatus
ATGAGTTTTCCTCTTAACACTGCTTTCAATGTGTCCCATAAGTTTGGGTATGTTGTACTTTCATTTTCATTAAATTCAAGGAAGTCTTTAATTTCTTTCTTTATTTCTTCCTTGACCAAGTTGTCATTGAGTAGAACATTGTTCAGCTTCCATGTGTATGTGGGCTTTCTGTTGTTATTGTTGCCATTGAAGTCCAGCCTTAAACCGTAGTGATCTGATAGGAGGCATGGGATTATTTCAATCTTCTTGTATCTGTGGAGGTTTGTTTTGTGACCAATTATATGGTCAATTTTGGAGAAGGTACCATAAGGTGCTGAGAAGAAGGTATAGTCTTTTGATTTACGATGAAAGGTTCTATAGATATCTGTTAAATCCATTTGGTTCATAACATCTGTTAGTTTCAGTGTGTCTCTATTTAGTTTGTGATTCCAAGATCTGTCCATTGATGATAGTGGGGTGTTGAAGTCTCCTACTACTATTGTGTGAGGTGCGATGTGTATGTTGAGCTTTGGTAAGGTTTCTTTTATGAATATGGGTGCCCTTGCATTTGTATCAATACTCCTTGAAGACCAGCTTTCTTTGAGAGGTGTTTTTTCCACGCTCCTGGGTAAGTAACTTTCTCCTTGTGCTGCTTGGCTATGGAACCCTGGTGGCCCAGGCAGAGGTCTCCTGCCACTGCCTCTGATGTGTTCCAGGGTGTTTCTATGCCCGCCTACGTCAGTCCCTCTGTCTCACAGGTTCGGGGCAGTTTCTGGTGAGCTGTGGAGCTTGTCTTGGCCCCACTCCTGGCTTTTCCAAGCTCCTGGGAGGGTAGCTTTCTCCCGGCGCTAATTGGCTATGGAGCCCTGTGGCCCAAGCTGAGATCCCCAGCCACCGATGGAGACCGGAAGTTCCTGTCCCTCAGTCTCTGTGACCCACAGAAACCAGGCAGAATCGGTGAGCACTGGGGTTCGTTTTTGCCCCCACTCGGGCCTTTTCCACGCTCCTGGGAGAGTAACTTTCTCCCAGCACTGCTTGGCTATGGAACCCTGGTGGCCCAGGCAGAAGTCTCCTGCCGCCACTGCCGCTGATGGGATCCAGGGGGTTTCTATGCCCGTCTACCTCAGTCCCTGTGTCTCACAGGTTCGGGGCAGTTTCTGGTGAGCTGTGGAGCTTGTCTTGGCCCCACTCCCGGCCTTTCCAAGCTCCTGGGAGGGTGTCTTTTTCCCGGCGCTAATTGGCTATGGAGACCTGTGGTCCAAGCTGAGGTCCTCACTCTTTCAAAATTCTAACAATTATCTTAATGTTTATAGGCATAAGCTTTTGTAAGATCTTCCCCAGTTACTTTGTTAGTTACCATCTGTGCCTCACCCAGCCAGAACATTCCTGCGATTTTTAAATCTGTGCCTACCAATCCACCCTGTAAGGATTAATTTCCCATTATAACTTGATTAGGTTCACTTGCACACATTTCAGATGCTTTAAGTAAACCTGTGAAACACTCAGAGCTTAGCATTATAGAAGGAAGCATGTTATAGAAAGTGGGCAGTACCCAAAAGATGCTCCAACATGTAATAAAGACACATGCTCCACTATGTTCATAGCAGCCATATTTATAATAGCCAGAAGCTGGAAACAACCCAGATGTCCCTCAGCAGAGGAATGGATACAGAAAATGTGGTACATTTACACAATGGAGTACTACTATTAAAAACAATGACTTAATGAAATTTGCAGGCAAATGGATGGAACTTGAAAATATCATCCTGAGCAAGGTAACTCAGTCACAAAAGAACAAACATGGTATGTACTCACTGTTAAGCGGATATTAGCCCAAAAGTTCAGAATATCCAAGTTTCACTTTACAGTAACCGCTGTACTGAGAGTGAGGTCCCAGATGGAGGAGTTGGAGAAGGGACTGAAGGAGCTGAGGGAGTTTGTAGCCCCATGGAGGGAGCAACAGTGTCAACTGGCCTGACCCCCTTGATCCTCCTAGAGGCTGGACCACCAACCAAAGAATATACATTGAGAGACTCATGGCTTGGACCACATATGGGGCAGAGGAGGGCCTTGTTGGCCATCAGGAGGAGGAGAGGCCCTTGGGCCTGAGGGTGTTAGAGGCCCCAGTAAAGGGGAATGTCAAGGTGGGAATACGAGAGTGGGTGGGCGGGTAGGTGGGAGGTGGAATACCCTCATAGAGGCAGGGGAGGGGGGAGGGGATGGGGGTTTCCAAAGAGGAGACCTGAAAAGGGGGAAACATTGGAAATGTAAATAAAGTATCAAAAAATAAATAAGAAAGAGAGAGAGAGAGAGAGAGAGAGAGAGAGAGAGAGAGAGAGAAGGCAGGATCTGTAAAGACCAACTTCTATGCATTCCAGCTAGGGCCAACTGTCTTAGGAATTATTAGCTCAGGGGATTTAAGACATGTAATCAAGGTCCATGAAAAGATTCCATTGCTTCCTTCAATTGTTTCCTCAAAAGAGCAATGTGGGTGCAACAGCATGGATGAGAAGCATTATCTTACTCATGTGGGGTGCAACAGCATGGATGAGAAGCATTATCTTACTCAACTCTGTAATTCACTATCACTGTCCTTGAACCATTCTCCTTCCTCATTTTGGTGACATAGAGAAGAGGAGGATGACAGATGGGCCAGAAAGAGAGAGAGAGAGGCCATAAGTAGATAATAAAGAGAACAAATTTCTGGCTTCCTCACACTCCTGACAAAGGTTTAAAGTACTGGCAAATCTTTTCTCCTTCCAGCAGGGCTCCACTGCTGGTTGATCAGTCTGACAAGGACAGATCAGGACCTGTTCACATCAAAGTTGGGGGGCTATCAGCCTCCCTGTCTTTGTTCAAACTGGTCAACCCTAAATTAGGGAGGAAAATATGCCTCAGAGATATTTAAGCACTTCAGCCCTGGAGGAAAGGCCTGACTTCAGATTATACAGTCCCTACTCTGTTTCACAGAGGTTTTTTCTGTGTGCATCTCCCTGTTCTGTTTTGTTTTTTCTTGCTATCCCTGTGTCTCTCCCTCTGTCTCTCCCTCTACTTCTCCTTCCCTCTCATTTCTCTCCCTCCTCTCTCTTTTAGTCTCTGTCTCTCTGTCTCTCTTTTAGTCTCTCCATCTCTCTCTGTCTCTGTCTCTCTCTGTGTCTCTGTCTCTGTCTCTGTCTCTGTCTCTCTCTCTCTCTCTCTCTCTCTCTCTCTCTCCCTGTTGTTTCCACACCAGCTGACCAGCTGATTCTGTCTGCTCTGTCTAGGATTTCCCCTGCAGCTACGTATAGCATTGAGATATTTCTGGCAGAAAAAAAAACAAAAACAAAAACAAAAAAACTGAACCAAGCCCCTCGATGGCCCCTAGATAGGACCTGCCAGGCTCAATGAGGTGGTCGGTTTCTATTACTTGGACTAACAAGAACCAAAGGATATCAGGGTCATGACCTCTCTCATTGTGCAACTGTAGATACCATTCAACTCAAGCAATGTTAATGCAAGGTGAGAAAACAGATGTCAAATAATAGAAAAATATATAGTGGATTATCTTACATAACATTTAACATTAACAAATGTTGCCTTTAAGGAGGGAAATGCTACCTGGGTGAGTAAAATATCTAGTGTTCATATTTTATCCCCTTTTGACTCTTGGAGTACTTAATGATAAATAGATGCTACCTTTTGACTTGTTTTATTTAAGAAAGAACTTATGGGGGAACGTGAGCCTGTGCCACAGGTTCCATACCCAAATAGTGCCAGGATAGAGCTAGCCTCCCAGGAGTATGGACAAGCCTGTGAGTGGGGGTAAGACCAGTACCGCTGCTCAGAGGGACCTGCTCAGAATCCTCAGGACACAGGGATGGAGGAGTGGACATCTGGTTTCCTTCTGTGGCCGGGGAGCTGACCCTGTGACACAGGGCTCCATACACAAATAGTACCAGGAGAGAGCTGGTCTCCCAGGAGTGCCGACACACCTTCTAGTACAGCTAAGACCACCACTTCTGTTCAAATTCCTGGCCCAAGAGGGACCCTCCCAAAGCCATCAGGACACAGGAACCAAGGAACAAATGAGGACAAGTTCCTTCTGGTTTCTCTCTGCATCCCAGAACTGACCCTGTACCACAGCTCTCTAAACCCAAATTCCTCTCAGAGAGAACTGTTCTCCCAGGAATACTGACACAGAGGCTTGCAGGAAAGAAAAGCCACAGTCAGAGAGAGCAAGACCAGCTAACACCATAGGTAACCAGATGGCAAAAGGCAAGGGCAAGAACATAAGGAACAGAAACCAAGGCTACTTGGCGTCATCAGAACCCAGTTCTCCCAACATAACGATACCTGGATACTCCAACATACCAGAAAAGCAAGACTCAAATTTAAAACTGCATCTCAGGTTGATGATAGAAGACTTTAAAAAGGACAGAAATAACTCCCTTAAAGAAACACAAGAGAACACAAGTAAACAGCTAGAAGCCCTTAAAGAGGAAACACAAAAATCCCTTAAAGAATTACAGGAAAACACAAGCAAACAGGGGAAGGAAATGAGAAAAACCATCCGGGATCTAAACATGGAGATACAAACAATAAAGAAATTGCAAAGAAAGACAACCCTAGAGACAGAAAACCTAGAAAAGAGATCAGGAGTCATAGATGCAAGGATCACCAACAGAATACAAGAGCTAGAAGAGAGAATCTCAGGTGCTGAAGATACCATAGAAAACATTGACACAACAGTCAAAGAAAATGCAAAATGCAAAAAGCTCTTAGCCCAAAACATCCAGGAAATTCAGGACACAATGAGAAGACCAAACGTAAGGATAATAGGTATAGAAGAGAGTGAAGATTCCCAACTTAAATGGCCAGTAAATATCTTCAACAAAATTATAGAAGAAAACTTCCCTAACCTAAAGAAAGAGATGAACATAAACAGTCAAGAAGCCTACCGAACTCCAAATAGATTGGATCAGAAAAGAAATTCCACCCATCATATTATAGTTAAGACAGAAAATGCACAAAGCAAAGAAAGAATATTAAAAGCAGTAAGAGGAAAAGGTCAAGTAACATATAAAGGCAGACCTATCAGAATTATACTAGACTTCTCACCAGAGACTATGAAAGCTAGAAGATCCTGGGCAGATCTCACACAGACCTTAAGAGAACACAACTGACAGCCCAGGCTGCTATACTCAGCAAAACTCTCAATTACCATAGGTGATGAAACCAAGATATTCTATGATAAAACCAAATTTACACATTATCTTTCCAAAAATCCAGCCCTACAAATGATAATAGATAAAAAAGGCCAAAACGAAGAGGGAAACTATACCCTAGAAAAAGCAAGAAAGTAACCTTCTTTCAACAAACCCAAAAGGAGAAAGCCACACAAATATAAAAATAACATCAAAAATAACAGAAGGTAGCAATCACTATTCCTTAATATCCCTTAACATCAATGGATTCAATTCCCCAATAAAAAGATATAGACTGACAGAATGGATACATAAACAGGACCCAGCATTTTGCTGCATTCAGGAAACGCACATCAGTGTCAAAGACAAACACTACCTCAGAGTACAGGGCTGAAAAACAATTTTCCAAGCAAATGGTCCCAAGGAACAACCTGGAGTATCCATTCTAATACCTGATAAAATTGACTTTCACCCAAAAGTCATCAAAAAAGATTAGGAAGGACACTTCATACTCATCAAAGGAAAAATCTACCAAGAACTCTCAATTCCGAACATCTATGTTTCAAATGCAAGGGCACACACATTCATAAAAGAAGCTTTACTAAAGCACAAAGCAAACATTGCCCCTCACACAATAATCGCGGGAGACTTTAACATCTCTCTCTCTCTCAGCAATGGACAGATCATGGAAACACAAGCTAAACTGAGATACAGTGAAACTAACAGATGTTATGGACCAAATGGATTTAACAGATATCTATAGAACATTTCATCCTAAATCTAAAGAATATACCTTCTTCTCAGAACCTCATGGTACCTTCTCCAAAACTGACCACATAATTGGTCACAAAATAGATCTCAACAGATCCAAGAAGACTGAAATGATCCCATGCCTCCTATCAGATCACTACAGATTAAAGCTTGTCTTCAATAGCAACAAAAACAACATAAAGCCCACATACACATGGAAGCTGAACAACCCTCTACTCAATCATAACTTGGTCAAGGAAGAAACACAGAAAGACTTTTTAGAATTTAATGAAAATGAAGGTACAACATACCCAAATTTATGGGACAGAATGAAAGTTGTGCTAAGAGGAAAACTCATAGCTCCGAGTGCCTCCAAAAAGAAACTGGAGAGAGCATACACTAGCAGCTGAACAGCATACCTAAAAGCTCTACAACAAAAGGAAGCTAATACACTCAAGAGAAGTAGACAGCAGGAAATAATCAAACACAGGGCTGAAATCAACCAAGTAGAAACAAAAAGAACTATATAAATAATCAACAAAACCAGCAGCCAGTTCTTTGAGAAAATCAACAAGATAGATAAACCCTTAGCCAAACTAACCAGAGGACACAGAGACAGTATCCAAATTAGCAAAATCAGAACAGAAAAGGAGATATAACAATAGAAACTGAAGAAATTCTAAAAATCATCAGATCCTACTACAAAAGCCTATACTTAACATAACTGGAATATCTGGATGAAATGGAGAATTTTCTAGACAGACACCAAATACCAAAGTTAAATCAGGGAAAGATAAACCATCCAAACATCCCTTAACCCCTAAAGAAATAGAAGCACTCTTTAAAAGTCTCCCAATCAAAAATAGCTCAGGACCAGATGAGTTTAGTGTAGAATTCTATCAGACTTTCAAAGACCTAATACCAATACTCTTCAATCTATTCCACAAAATAGAAACAGAAGGAACACTACCCAATTTGTTCTATGAAGCCACAATTACACTGATAACACAACCTCACAAAGACCCAACAAAGAAAGAGAACTTCAGACTAATTTCCCTTATGAATATCAATGCAAAAATACTCAATAAAATTCTCACAAACCAAATCCAAGAACAAATCAAAATGATCATTCATCATGATCAAGTAGGCTTCATCCCAGGGATGCAGGGATGGTTCAATACCCAGAAATCCATCAATGTAATCCACTACATAAACAAACTCAAAGAAAAAAACCACATGGTCATTTCATTAGATGCTGAAAAAGCATTTGACAAAATTCAGCATCCCTTCATGATAAAAGTCTTGGAAATATCAGGAATTCAAGGCCCATACCTAAACAAAGTAAAAGCAATATACAGCAAACCAGCAGCCAATATCAAACTAAATGGAGAGAAACTTGAAGCAATCCCACTAAAATCAGGGACTAGACAAGGCTATCCATTCTCTCCCTATCTATTCATTATAGGACTTGAAGTCCTAGCCAGAGCAGTAAGACAACAAAAAGAGGTCAAAGGGATACAAACTGGAAAGGAAGAAATCAAAATATCAATATTTGCAGATTATATGATCATATACTTAAGTGACCCCAAAAACTCCACCAGAGAACTGCTACAGCTGATAAACAACATCAGCAAAGTGGCCGGACATAAAATTAACTCAAACAAATCAGTAGCCTTCCTATACTCAAAGGATAAGCAGGCTGAGAAAGAAATTAGGGAAATGACACCCATCACAATAGCCACAAAGAATATAAAGTATCTTGGTTGGCGTGACTCTAACCAAACAAGTGAAAGATCTGTATGACAAGAACTTCAAGTCTCTGAAGAAAGAAATTGAAGAAGACCTCAGAAGATGGAAAGATCTCCCATGCTCATGGATTGGCAGGATTAACATAGTAAAAGTGGACATCTATAGATTCAATGCAATCCCCATCAAAATTCCAACTCAATTCTTCATAGAGTTAGAATGAGCAATTCTCAAATTCATTTGGAATACCAAAAACCCAGGATAGCAAAAACTATTCTCAACAATAAAAGTACTTCTAGGGGAATAAACATCCCTGAACTCAAGCTGTACTACAGAGCAATAGTGATAAAAACTGCATGGTATTGGTACAATAGAATTGAAGACCCAGAAATGAATCCACACACCTACGGTCACTTGATCTTTCACAAAGGAGCTAAAACCATCCAGTGGGGAAAAGACAGCATTTTCAACAAATGGTGCTGGTTCAACTGGCAGTCAACATGTAGAAGAATGCATATTGATCCATTCCTATCTCACTGTACAAAGTGGATCAAGGACCTCCACATAAAACCACATACACTGAATCTAATAGAGAAAGTGGGGGAAATTCTCAAACACCTGGGTACAGGGGAAAAGTTCCTCAACAGAACACCAATGACTTATGCTCTAAGATCAAGAATCGACAAATGGGACCTCATGAAATTGCAAAGCTTCTGTAAGGCAAAGAAAACTGTCAGTAGGACAAAACGGCAACCAACAGATTGGGAAAAGATCTTTACCAATCCTACATCTGATAGAGGGCTAATATCCAATATATACAAAGAACGCAAGAAGTTAGAATCCAGAAATCCAAATAACCCTATCAAAAAATGGTGATCAGAGCTAAACAGAGAATTCTCAACTAAGGAAACTGGAAGGGCTGAGAAGCACCTAAAGAAATGTTAAACATCCTTAATCATCAGGGAAATGCAAATCAAAACAAGTCTGAGATTCCACCTCACACCAGTCAGAATGGCTAAGATCAAAAACTCAGGTGACAGCAGATGCTGGCTAGGATGTGGAGAAAGAGAAACACTCCTCCATTGTTGGTGGGATTGCAAGCTGGTACAACCACTCTGGAAATCAGTTTGGCGGACCCTCAGAAAAATGGACATAATAATACCTGAGGGGCCAGCTATATCATTCCTGGGCATATACCCAGAAGACGCTCCAAGACGTAATAAAGACACATGCTCCACTATGTTCATAGCAGCCATATTTATAATAGCCAGAAGCTGGAAACAACCCAGATGTCCCTCTACAGAAGAATGAATATAGAAAATGTGGTACATTTACACAATGGAGTACTACTCAGCTATTAAAAACAATGACTTCATGAAATTCGCAGGCAACTGGAAAATATCATCCTGAGTGAGGTAACTCAGTCACAAAAGAACAAACAGGGTATGTACTCACTGATAAGTGGATATTAGCCTAAAAGTTCAGAATACCCAAGATTCAATTCACAGACCACATGAAGCTCAAGAAGAAGGAAGACCAAACTGTGGATGTTTCAGTGTTTCTTAGAAGGGTGAACAAAATACTCACAGGAGGAAATATGGAGACAAAGTTTGGAGCAGAGACTGAAGGAAAGGCCATCCAGAGACTGCCCTACCTGGGGATAGATCCCATATACAGTCACCAAACCAGGACGTTCTTGTGGATACTATGATGTGCTTGCTGATGGAAACATGATAAGCGTCTCCTGAGAGGCTCAGGCAGAGCCAGGCAATTACAGAGGCAGATGCTTGTAGCTAACCATTGGACTGAGCGTGGGATCCAGGATGGAGAAGTTGGAGAAGGGACTGAAGGAGCTGAGGGGGTTTGCAGCCACATGGAAGGAGCAACAGTGTCAAATAGCCTGACTCCCCGGAGCTCCTGGAGACTGGACCACCAACCAAAGAGTACACATGGAGGGACCCAAGGTTCGGACCACATATGTGGCAGAGGAGGGTCTTGTTGGCCATCAGTGGGAGGAGAGACCCTTGGGCCTGAGGGTGTTAGATGCCCCAGTAAAGGGGAATGCTAGGGAGGGAAGAGGGGAGTGGGTGGGTGGGTGGGGGAGCACCCTCATAGAGGCAGGGGAGGGGGGATGGGATAGGGGGTTTCTGAAGGGAAGACCTGGAAAGGGTGAAACATTTGAAATGCTAATAAAGAAAATATCAAAAAAAAAAAAAGAAGGAAAAAAAAAAGAAAGAAAGAACTTACGGAGCCTGGGCTGACCTCTCACTTGAGATAGAATGCTCTTTGTCCTCCTTCTTCAGCTCCCCACGTACTGGGATTATAGGCATAAGCCATCAAGCTCAGCACAGATGACTTTTTATTAAGTAACTTTTGATTAATTGGTAACAATGTAACAAATGAGTGAAGAATTGAAGCTATTTATCACCTATTTTTCTTAGATTTGAATTTGAATTGTAATGTCTATGACATACACAAACTGTAAAAATAGAATTTAGTGAATTACTTGTACATACATATCCATACATATGTGTAAGGATGTCCAATGATCATTCAGATCAATATATGTATTTTCGGTAATGGAAATAATTTATTTTCTGGTTTTTTGTTGTTGTTTTTTTTGTTTTTATTTTTGTTTTCTGTCACCACTTTGAGTTTTCTTTCCATTGAATAAACTTTGCTTTAATTTTATTTACTGGTTTCAGATAGCAAAATTGTTTGTCACATAAACAATGTAACAAATATCCCCAGTGAATAAAAGTAATTACATACATGGGAAAAACTACTTTGCCAATTTTTAAAATTTTTCCAAATTGTTTCCACAACATAAGTGTTATTTTAACTATAAAATATTGGGAAAGTCCCTCTCCTGAGAAAGTCCCATTTCTGTGTTCTACTAGGCATGACTGAATACTGTCTCCTTACACAAAGCTCCTTTATCCTAATACTCGTTTCTCTAACTGCCCTACTGGTCTAATTCCTTTTGCTGGGGCAGAATAGTATAGGGTGAAACAGAGGAGTCACCTAACCTAGAGCAGATAAGTGGGACCATCGTGCTTACCTGAGTTTCCATGAGACTATTATTTGATATTTGGATTTAGAAGTTCTTCTGTAGCTTGTTTTAAGTATTAGACCAAAAGGAGAAAAGAGAAAGAGTTTGTAGTTAGGACCACTTGAACCTGTTCAAATAATTTTTACACCTGCTTCCATGAACCATACAAACCACTAAGTGGTGCTATAAGCTCATGTTTGAGAAGCATGTATCCTGAGTTCATGTATATTGTTACATATAGTGATGGAGCTCTTTAAGAGTAGAAGGAACATACAGCCTGTTTTACTCCTAACATTTCAGCATCTTCTTCAAAATGAGTACTCAGAAGCTAAAGCATTTCTGTGGTGGATATGACACTGAAGAAGGCCTAGGGTCGAAAGACATATGGAACATTGAATTTCATTATCCATTGCATACCATGTTATTCATAACAACCGCAAGATTGTAACATAATTGCAACATTAAAGAATGTTGTCTTTTTATTTAAAATTCCTTTCTCATTGCATTTCATTTTCCTATGCTCTATGGGTATTGCAAATACATTTAAAAACTTGATATGCTAGAAATGTTGAAAGGATAAATGCCTGAAATTTATATTATATTTAAGACATCTTTGTGAGCTACTTCACATTTATAATTAAAAACTCCATTTTTAATCTAATATTTCAGCATTTTATTATCTAGAGTAGTGATAACTAAGAGAGGTATTGTCTCCCAGGAGTTTTGCTCTCGGGGACATTTGGCAGAATCTAGGGGCAATTTGTTTGCCACAACTGGGTGAAGGTGATGATACCGATGTTCAAAGGGTATATCCAAGGGAGAGAAGGGTACTGGTGAGGGAAGAGAACAGGAGTAGAGGTGGGTCTGAGGAGAGGCTGCAGTTGGTAATTTGCTTGCTTCCTGCAGACACCTGAGTTCCTGGATTCATCATAGTACTGGGGAAGGCAAACAGGACAGTCCCTCGAGCTCCCAGGCCAGCCACTCTAGCTGAATCAGTGAGTTCCAGGTTCCATGAGATTCCATATCCCAAAAAAAGAAGGTGAAGGGCTATTGAGGAAGACATAGGGACATCAACCTCTGGCCACTCCAATGGGAAGTTTTGGCTTGCAAGCCTACACAAATAGACACAAACAGACAAAGAATGCATACACACACATATGCATGTACACATATACACACACAGAGGAGATGGAGAAGAATGCAAAAAGAGTAAGTGAAATAAGCTACTCTTAAGAACACAACCCTCATATTTTCTCTCATTCGTCATTCACAGATTTCATACAGTCACCTAAAAACATGAATGAATATGTTAAGCAAAAAGAGAAATAAAATTATATTGGGGGAAATGGGCACAAGTGGAATAGAAAGCAATGAGTAAAGACAGATCGGAGAGAATGTGGTGGGGATACATATGTTTATTATACAGCATATACCTGAATGAAGCAGAGCACAGACAAGGAAAGGAGTCTTGCTAGTGAGGATGAGGGTGGTACTCCTTTACACATAGTCTTGCTATTGGAGCCTGCCATAGTTTTGATCTTCTAGTCTTGCTTCTGCTTCCTGAGTCCTGTGATTCCCTCCAAAAAAGCTTGATTTTGTTTTCAGTCGGTGGGTCATGTACATATATCCTCTGAGCTACTCAGAAGGTTATGTCAGTTCCATAACTACTGTCATTATTAAATTACAATATACATACATTGTAGGAATTGAAATCCAGCCTGGACCCCCTAGACCTTGCTCAAAAATATATTTAGTATGAAGAAAGAATATTAATGCCCAAAGCCAATTGATTTAAAATAGATTTTCCTGATTTTAAGGCCCCTGTAGAAAGTCAAAGCTTCTGAAAAATTATACTGTGCTACAAACATATTGAATCTCTTCACTATAAAACAGTGCATATGGGTTCATGTATGTTTTAGGTAAATAATTGTGTGTGTGTATAATAGATAATTTTCTGTTTGTTGAACTTAGTTAAATGTGTTCTTTTATATACATTGCTGTGATCAAATTATGGCAAATTAGGTTCCATAGTTTATGCAGTTACTTCAGCTTCACAGAGAGAAAAATAAAGATTGGGAAAGTAAAATAACTTGACCAGAAGCATTGAAGTTTAATTCTGAAGTCTGCTTTGTTTTTCGTTTTATTCAGCGTTTCTCTGAATAACAGCCATGGTTGCCCTAGAACTCGCTCTGTAGACCAGGCTAGCCTCAAACTCAGAGATCCACTTGCCTCTCCCTCCAGAGTGCTGGGATTAAAAACGTGCATCACTACACACTCACATTCGGGGACTGTTTTCCTTTTTGTAGCACTGGAGATTACACTCAGGGATTTACACATATTAGCCATGAGAAGTATCATTGAGCTATACCCTAGACCTTTAAATGCTTCTCTCCCCCAAAATACTACCAGATTATGCTGTATAGAACAGTTTCAATGTCACAGGAACAATAAATGGAATCAAGCCCATGCTTCTGTCTTATCTCATATTTTCTCTCTCATAAAAGTTACTATGTCTAGAGAGGGAAGGATGGACAACTCTAGGGAGAAAGGGAGGGAAAGAACAGGGAGGGGGGACAGAATGACTTTCATATATGTGTAACTTTCATATATGTGTAACTTTCATATATGCGTAACTTTCATATATGTGTAACTAAGAAGTAGCTTAATTGAGAATAGAGGCTGTTCTATCCTTCTAGAGTCTAATAATGGTGTCCTTTTTTAAAAAAATTATTTACTTATTTACTATGTGTATATATATATATATATATATATATATATATATATATATATATATATATATATATATATAGCATTCTACCTGCATGTATGCCTGCATTCCAGAAGAGAGCATCAGATGCCATTAGAGATGGTTATGAGCCACCATGAGGTTGCTGGGAATTGAACTCAGGACCTCTGGAAGAGCAGTCAGTGCTCTTAACCGCTGAGCCATCTCTCCAGTCCCCTAATGATGTCTTAATGCTGTTGCCTTGAGCATTAAGTTGTGGGACAATACAGCTTGCCAGGAAACTTGGTAAGGTAGAGCAGGTCTGAGTCCCCCAAAACCTGGGTACACACCAGACACAGTAGGCAGCTCACTGCTCCCTGCCAGATTCCTGGCCTGGGACACCTGCCACACTTCCCACATAAGGAAACATGACCTGTGATCAAGTAGCCCAGAACAGAGTTCTCCATGCTAATGAGATACCTAGAGGCCCTGAGGGTTTAGCCAATAAGCTCCCATTCCTGGACATTCCTCCCTGAAAAAGGTATTTAATCTCTGAAAATATCAGGGTAATCACCCTGAAAAGTCAGGACAAATCCATCTTCCAAAATGAACAACAAATAAACAGTTTGGAACCAAGGACTGTCTCTTTCATCTACCACCGCCATAGGGAGCATGGAGAAGGCCTTTGCCTACAGAGCTGCAGTTCAATCTCCCTTAGAAGATCTCTCTGCACTTCCAGACAACTGCCACCAAGCTAAAGACAATGACCAATGAGCTAGGCCTGAGCTCCCATGCCCCACCCCAGGCTAAATACTGTCCTCAGGCAACAGGTCCCCAATGGTTCCATCCTTGTCTCAGTCTGAGGGCCTCTGACACTTCATTCCAGATTCCTCTGTGCAGTCCCTAGTGGCGACTGGGTGCCCCAGGAGGCTTTCCCACATCTAGACTGCACTTTCCCACCCCCAGAGTGGGTGCTCGGAATGTCCTTGAAGCCCAGCACCAGCCAGGCAGCTGTGTAGGATAAACACAGTCAAGCTCCCCACATTTCACCTCCCTAACAGCCATGCAGAGCAGCAGGGCAGAACATAGTTCCACATTAAGTTTCAACCTGAATATTCAAAGCGTAGTACCAACCCTTAGTTGCAATCAGCCAAATCACTATTTTTAGATAGGGTGTGGCTCTGCAGAAGAACAAGTGAATTTGTGGTGGCTTCTGGGATTAGCATTATCCACCTATTCAGGGTACCTCTATTCAACCTCCTTATAAAAACACATATAGAGGGACTGGAGAGATGGCTCAGTGGTTAAGAGTGTTGACTGCTCTTCCAGAGGTCCTGAGTTCAATTCCCAGAAACTACCTGGTGGCTTACAAACATCTGCAATATGATCTGGTGCCCTCTTCTGGTGTGTCTGAAGACAGCTACAGTGTACTACATACATAATCTTTTTTAAAAATACATGAAAATCTTTTGAAAAATGAAACATTTTTAAAAATAAAAACAAAAACATGTATGTAATTATATATCATATTATATTACATTAATTATATTATATATGTTATACTTTATTTGGGGGGTTGGTTTGTTTTTTGTTGTTCTTTGCGATTTGGGGAATTTTTGTTTGTTTGTTTGCTTATTTTGAGACAGGACCTTACTATGTAGTCCTCGCAGTCCTGGAAATAGCTATGTAGACCAGGCTGGCCATGAACTCACAGATCCTACCCCTTCTACTTCTCAAGTACTGAGAAGAAAGACATGTGCTACCACACCCAGCAAAATTTTTTTAATTAGCTTAGAAACTAGTGAATTTTCTTAAATCTTTTAATACATTCTTCATTTAGGATAGCGTTCCTCCTACCAAGTTCTCCTCCCCATCTACTCATTCTTAGATATTATTTCTAATATATATTATATATAATATATTGCATATAATATATAGATGTAATATATTATATGCAATATAATATATATTGCTATCTGAACATTAGAATTGAAGCTTAAATAAATTTTATACCTTTATTTTCATTTCAGTGTAATTCAAAATATTTTCAGATTTTCATTGAGAGTTCTTTGATCCATGTTTTATTTAGAAATATGTTGTTTAATCTCTTTAGATTGGGCAATTTCCCAGCCATCTACTGCTTTCTGAGTACTATTTCAAAATGTACCTCGTGGCCAGTAATGTGGGATACTATAGGGACTATTTTGTCAATGTCAATTCCATCAAGTTGATTTTACTCGTGCTTTTCTGATTTACTGAATCCTTACCAACCTTTTGGATGCTTAATCTATTGACTACTGACAGTTTTATGACATCTCCAAATGTAGAGGTAGATTTATCTATTGCTAGTCATAGTTTTAGCCGTTTTGTGTCCCCTATTTTGATGTTTTATTGTTAAATGAATACAATTTAAGGAATATTATTTCTGGATACCTGACACATTTATTATCTGTAATGCCTGTTATCTGTAATAATCATCCTCATTCTGAAATTTGCTTTACTGAAATTAATAGAAAGTACCTCTTTTTAAAAAATTCACATATATCTTTGTCATCCCTTATTTAGCTGTCTCCTTTTTTAAGATAGGTTTGCTAGCTGGATTTGATAATAAACCCCTATAGTCTCAGCTACCCAGGATGCTGAAACAGGAGGATCACTGGAGCCTAGAAGTGTGTGACCAGTCCAGGCAACATAATGAAAACCTGATTAATAGACTAAGGTTTTATAATCAATATGTACTCTGGACCTCTTTTGCATTGGCTTTACGTGCTTTGACTAATTGGTGTGCTTAGGGAATATTGTTTACAGCAACTAGTGCATTTAGAATAGTAGGAGTGACTTGCAGGTTTGTCTTTTACATTCATTGCACTTGCTCTCTGTAGCCCTCTGATTTTACTTGAGCTTACATTTCATTTGCTTTTAAACTTCTTAGGTAATCTTATGTTTCAATAGGAGTTTTAATTAGCCCCAAACTTCCCTTCAAGTAATACTTTACCCCTCCATATGCAACACACATACCTGCCATTCCTGGAGCCATTTCCACATGCTACAAATCCATGAGGCATTGTTGTCCTTATTACTTTAATCAATCTTTTGCCTTTTATTTCTACTAAGAATAAGAAAAATTGATAATTCTGTTTTGACTTCATTTATCCTTTCCTCTGGCATTCTTCCCAGTTTTATATGAAATCAAGTTTTGATTTATGAAATCCCTTTTCCCTGAAAAACATCATTATGTTATTTGAGCAGTGCATCTCAACCTTCCTAATGTTGCAACCTTTTACTACAGTTCCTCATGTTATGGCGACCCCAACCATAAAATTATTTTTGTTGCTACCACATAACTGTGATTTTGCCATGGTTGTGAACCAAAATATAAATATCTGTGTTTTCTGGTGATCTTAGGTGACTCCTGTGAAAGGACCATTCGACACCCCCAGAGGGACCACAATCTACAAGTTGAGAACCAGTGTAAAATTGTCTGACAATGAATTCTTTCATTATTTGTTTTTTCTTTGTGTTTTACTTAATTCAGTGATATTCGAGGTTCATTGAGGCCCTCACTCATGGTAGGAAAGCACCATACAAATGAGCTAAATCCTCAGCTTCTTTTAGCTATTTGAGACAGGATTTCATTAAGTTTCCCAGGCAGTCTTGAATTCACTCAGTAGCCTCAGCAGGCTTTGAATTTACAATCTTCTTACCTGCATCCTAAAGTAATTAGGAATACAGACCTGTGCCACCAGGCAGAGCTTTTCTTTAATTTTATTTTACTGGTTACACAATCTTAACTTCCTTGTTAATCTTTTTATTTCCACCTACACTGTGTAAATGAACCACATTTTCTCTATCCATTCTTCAGTTGAGGGACATTTGGGTTGTTTCCAGTTTCTGACTATTACAAATAAAGCTGCTATGAACATAGTGCAGTGTCCTTGTGGTATGGTGGAGCATCTTTTGGGTATATGCCCAGGAGAGCTACAACTGGCTCTTAAAGTAGACTATTTCCAATTTTCTGAGAAACTGCCAGATTGATTTTCAGAGTAGGTGTACAAGTTTGCAATCCCATCACCAATGGAGGAGTGTTCCTCTTTCTCCATATCCTCACCAGAAGGAGCTGTCCCTTGAGTTTTGATCTTAGCCATTTTGATTGATGTAAGGTGGAATCTCAGGGTTGTTTTGATTTGCATTTCCTTGCTGACTAAGGATGTTGAAGACTTAATGTGCTTTTCAGCCATTTGAGATTGCTCTGCTGAGAATTCTCTGTTTAGCTCTGTACTCCGTTTTTTAACTGGGTTATTTGGTTTGTTAGAGTCTAACTTCTTGAGTTCTTTATATATTTTGGGTATTAGCCCTCAGTTTGATGTAGGGTTAGTGAAGATCTTTTCCCAATCTGTAGGCTTCTTTTTTTTGTCCTATTAACAATGCCCTTTCCCTTATAGAAGTTTTTCCTTTTTATAAGGTCCCATTTATCAATTGTTGATCTTAGAGCCTGAGCCAGGAAATTATCTCCTGTACCAATGCATTCAAGTGTATTTCCCACTTTCTCTTCTATGAGATTTAGTATATCTGGTTTCATGTTGAGGTCCTTGATTCACTTGGACTTGAGTTTTGTGGAATACAATCCAGCTATTAAAATCAAGGACATCCTGAATTTTGCAGGCAAATGGATGGAACTAGAAAATATCAAACTGAGTGAGGTAACTCAGACCCAAAAGGACATGCATGGTATGTACTCACTGAGAAGTGGAAATTAGCCATAAAGCACAGAAAAGCCATGATACACCTCTTAGACCCAAAGAAATTAAACAAGAAGGAAGGCCCAAGCAAGGAGGCTTAAATCACACTTGGAAGGGAGAACAAAATAGTCATAGGAGGCAGAGGGAGGGAGAGAAGTGGCTGGGAGAGGGAAGGGTGGAGCAGGATCAGATGTGCAGAGAGATAGGAGAATGACCCAGAGGGCCAGGAATGAATGGAATTTGCAGCTGCCTAGGGTTGGGGGTGGGGGAATCTTTAGAATGTCTCAGAGACCTGAGGCTCCCAGGAGTCAATGCTGGTGACTTAGCCAAGATGCTTAACAGTGGGGACATGGAACCTGAAAAGGTCACCTATTGTAGCCAGGCAGGACCTCCAGTAGAGGGATAAGGACAGCAACCCATCCACAAAACGTTCCACCCAAAATTTGTCCTATCTAAAAGAAATGCAGTGACAAAGATGAAGCAGAGACTGAAGAAATGGCCAACCAATGACGGAAACCCATCCCATGGGCAAACACCAATCCCTGACATTATTCATGATACTCTGTTGTGCTTGCAGATATGGCTGTCCTCTGAGGGGCTCTACCTAGCAGCTGACCCAGACAGATGCAGATGCTTACAGCCAACCGTTGAATGGAGGTCAGGGTTGCTTATGGTTGGGGGGAAGGACTGAAGGACCTGCTGGGAATGGGAACCCTACAGGAAGACAAACAAAGTCAACTAACCTGGACTTCTGGGAGCTCTCAGAGACTGAGCTACCAACCAAAAAGCATACATAGGCTGGACAGAGGTCCCAAGCACATATGTAGCAGACATGCATCTCACTCTCCATGTGAGCCCCCAACAACTGGAGCAGAGGTTTTCCCGAAAGCTGTAGCCTGATTGTATTATCCATTCCCCAAGTCTTGTTTAGCCGCAGTGAGAGAGAATGCACCTACTCTGTCAGAGACTTGATACATCTGGGTGGGGGAAAACAGGGGCAGGTACCCTCTCAGAGGAGCAGGGGAAGGGGGAATGGGGGACGGGTCTCTGTGAGAGAGGACTGGGGGCAGTGTTCGGTATATAAATAAACAACTATAATTTTTTAAATTAAAAAATTACACATATGACGCTGTGATGTTTAGTCATTAAAACATAAATATCCTACAGTTCTTTCTGTTTATATACATGGACAATTATTTTTAAAAAGCAAAGTACTGGCTGGAGAGATGACTCAGGGTTAAGTACACTGGCTCTTCTTCCAGGGAACCCGGGCTCAAATCCCAGCACCCACCCACTGGCAGCTCACAACTGTTGTAACTCCAGTTCCTGAGGATCCAACAACTCACATAGACATACACGCAGGCAAAACATGATATTAAAAAAACACAGCAAAGTACACCATTCCAGCAAAATGGTAGCCTACAGAATCGAAAGCAGAAGGGGAGGTACAAAGATTTTAAGAGACAGAAGTGGTGGGTGAACCCAAGAAAACAGCATCTTCCAGACACAATGCAACTGATACACATATGAACTCACAGAGACCGTGACAGCACACGCAAGACCTGTGCAGATTCTAACCAGACAAAATCTCAGCGCTGAGAAGGAAAGGGAGACACAAAGTTTCACACCTAACCAAGAACCTATTTGCAATTGATACCTACTGGAAAAAGGATAAAAAGACAATTTTCTCCAATGTAGTAATAACACTGGGTATAATAACCACATTCCAGGGTAGGCCCTATCCAAGGCCTAAAACAAACAAGTCTGTTTTAGACTTCATAATTTTTTGTTCATTTTTTTCTTTTTCTTTTCTTTTCTTTCTTTCTTCTTTTTTTTTGTTTTTGTTTTTGTTTTTGGTCTTATTTATTTTTGTCTGTTTTGACCTTCGTATTTGGGCTTGTTAATGTTTCTATTTTGGGCTTTTTGAGAGAGAGAGAGAGAGAGAGAGAGAGAGAGAGAGAGAGAGAGAGAGAGAGAGATTGGAGGAGGCTGAAGCCAATGGGATACATTTTCAGATGTCATGAAGCTCTGGTAAAAGCTGTTCCTATAGAGAGCATATCTTGGCAATGAATACTTTTCCTTCTCCCGCCAGAGCAAAGTTATGTCTTTTGGGCTTTCCATTACGTAAAGCTGACAGATTTCTGGAGAGAAAGTCGAAAAACTGTATTGGCCTCGCCCTGTGATTCTTCTCCTCCAGAAGTTTCTCCTTCTCACAGCATTCCACATTACCACTTATATGTCCCCAGCAGTTGATTGGCCCGGGTAAAAACTTGGCTGGGACTCTCTGGGTTCTCTGTCTCTCCAAATTGAAGTGAAAATTCAACTTGATAATTGTTTTGAATGTTTTTAATTCTTTCTTCCTTTCAGGATCCTAGAACTGCCTACTTTCAAACCCCTCCCCTCTTCTCCCCCTCAGGTTGATAGCCTTTCTTTTTTATTATATAGTTAATGAAAAAAAGAAATACAAACAGTTAAAGTGGAAAAATATTGTTTGTTTTGAGTTCATTCAACTTTCAGATTGTGTGAGCACTAGAATAGTGAGTGCTCGGGGCTTTGTGTGTTAAAGATTGAAGCAGAAGGTCAAAATGGTCTGATTCTTTGTTTGCTTGTTTGTTTGTTTTGTTTAATTGATTAAATTTAATTTGAGGCTGTTTCTCTCTCTCTCTCTCTCTCTCTCTCTCTCTCTCTCTCTCTCTCTCTGTGTGTGTGTGTGTGTGTGTGTGTGTGTGTGTGTGTGTGTGTGTGTGCACGCATTGCTTCCAGCAGATCTCTGGAGCTTTTCCATCTGGCAAGACTGAAACCACAGCAACTGAGACTAGCTGCTGCAGCTCCTCTTTCCTCGCTCCTCCAGCACCTGGCAACTATCAATCTCCTTCTGCTTCTAGTGTTTGAATGCCTTATACGTGTCATGTAAATGGAATCATGTAGAAATTGTTCTTTTGGGCTTGCTTTTTTTAACTTAGTATATTGTCTTTAGGTTTCATCTACATTATAATATATAAATCTTGATTCTGAGGAAAAAAATCTACAAAGCTAAAACATACTAACTCTGTGCAATTTTAAGTAGCTTTTGTTCTGGTAAATCTTACTGAGAAATTGATTTTTAAGAAGAGATTTGAAGGAAGCGGAAAACATAGCCAAGCAGATATGGAGAAGGAAAAAGAATCCAAGTGGGGTAGAGTCAAAGTGAAGAACCTCAAATAAGAGTGTACTTGGTGTATCAGCAGACAATCAATACAGAGAAACTGATGGAGTAAAAAGGCAAAAGATATATCCTAGGAGCAGAGATTAGGTAGAGAACAGTAAATGCAGCACACAGATGCTGAAGGCCCTGTAGGCAATTATAAAGACACTGTCTTTGCCTCTAAATGAAATTTGACTTGATTGAAGGGAGTTGAGACAGGAGAGGTACACAATGTAATGTGCACTATGAAAAGAGTACTCAGTGTGCTCAGCTAAAAATAGGCTGTATATACGAACTAGATGAGCCCCAGATGCAAATGGAATTCACATGAACCAATGATTCATTGTACAAATACATCCTGAATATTTGTCCAGATTATATCAGTGGAAAATAGGATAGAAGACAGAGAAAAACTGCAGTAATTATGTTCCTGGATTCTAGGCTGTGCAAACGAGAATCCAAACAAACCTAAAATATTAGGTATTACGGCCTAAGCTTCTTCCAAATTGAATAATGTCAAATTAAAAGTAGTGGCAGTGGTGCAATTGGGAATTAGCCTCATAAGCTATGCAGTAAATTTAATTAAAGCTATAGCTATGTCCTCATCCCACTCTCATTTAAGAGGAATGAAAATGTTTATCCTTTCAGCCTAACCTGTAGTCAGCAAACTGAAGTAAAAGTCCTAAGGCAGATTTCCCCCCCACTTTGATAGATAATATTTTATCAAACCCAAACCACACCAGTTCATGTATGTGTTGTGTGGCTGTGTTTAACTATAACGGAAGAAGTCAGAACTTGCAACAAAGAGTATAGAGCCTCCAGTGCTGAAAATATGTGTTCCCCTTAACCTCAACTTCCACCTACAAGAAGGTAAAACCCAAATTAAGTTAATGAGGTTCAGAGGAGAAATAAATGAAAACAAAAACTAAGAAACAGTGGGAACAATCAATGAGAATGAAAGCTACTAGTTCTTTGATAAATCTTTAGCAGGATGGAAAAGGGAGAGTCTTCAGATAATAGAAAAGAGAGAGTTGCCATCACAGGAGCCCCGCTGGGAATTCCTAAAGCTATTACAAAGTTTCATCTGGATAAAATAGTGTAACTAAGAAGCTTTCCATGATGGGGAATGTTACATATGCACCTGGCAAGGCTATAGTGCCCAACTATTCAAATACTAATTTTTATGTTCCTTACACATGCATTTTCTTTTACCTTTGTTTGTTTGTTCTTCTGGGGAGAATGTGAACAAGTGTCACAGAAATGCACTTGGATTTCAAGTGGGCAACTTCTGAAGTTTGTTTTCTTCTTCTACCACACAAGTCCCAGGGATCTAATTCAGATTGTGAAGATTATTGACAAACACCCTATTTACTGGTCAATCTCCCTAATGCATTACTATATTTTCAAAATATGATAAGCAGCTTGCAAATAGGTCCCTTTTAGCAAGGATTTCCTTCTGTTTCTATTGTGACACCGTGATCAAAAGCAACTTGGGAGAGAGGGTGTATATTGCTTACTTGAAATTCCACATCATAGTCTACAAACAAAGGAAGTCATGGCAGGAACAAAATGCAGGAACCAGAGTAGAAGCCAGAGAGAACAGCTGCTTACTGATTTGCTCCCTGTGGTTTGCTTAGGCTGCATGCTTATACAACCCAGGACCATATACCTAGGGGTGGCAGTGCCCACAGTGGCCTGTGCCCTCCCATACCAATCATTGATCAAGAAAATGCACCGATAGGCTTGCCTATGGGCAGACCTGATGTACATAAATCCTCAGTCAAGGCTCTCTCTTCCCAGGTGACTATAGCTTGGGTCAAGTTTATGAAAACTAACAGCACAGCCCCATACTGTCAAAATGATAGAACTTCTTTCACTACTGTTATTTGTTTATGTGAGTGCTAGGGATCTGAACATCAATCTTCATGTTGACTCAGTACTTGACCTACTGAGTCACCTCTCTATAGCTTTTATGTCACTTCAGAATAAATACATTTTTGCACGTGTGTATGAGTGTGCTGTATGTATGTAGTTTATGCCTTAGTTCTTTATCATAAGATATATCCTGAATCTGAAACTCATATTACCCCCCCCACACACACACACACACATGCACAGCTGAAAGGCAGCAGTCCAAGAGATCTTTCTGTCTTTATCCAACTCAGTGCTGGGGTAATAGTGTGTGCAGTACCATTGCTCACTGGATCTTCAGCCTTGGAGAGCAAGCTGAGCCATCGCATCAGTCTCATACAACAATCAAGTGTTAAAGGTGCAAAATTATATACAAATATGGTGGGACTTTATATATGGATGTATATGAGAAATATATTTATATTTTATATATCTGTATATATTTACATATTATATATATTTGTCATATATATGAGAAATAACTATAGTAATCAAATGCATTGATAAGAAAATTTAATGGTGTCTAAGCACTGAGGACAATGTAGGTAGGTGCGAAAATAGCATTCTCTTTAATGTGTATAAAGTTTCATTTTGTGTAGATGACGTCATTCTGGAGACTGATTATACAAAAATTTGAACTAAATAATACCCACTGAGTGATAAATTTAAAACTAGTCAACATGGTAAATTCTGTATCACACATATTTTAATATGATTAAATAATTTTAAAATGGCAAAAAAATTGAACAGGTGGATGCACGTTTATGAAAGGATGCTTTTTAAATATGCCATATGAAAATTGAAAGCTAAATTTAGGTGAACATATCCACTCAAACTTGTGAATATGCCAAAATATTTTTTATGAAGTTGTTAATACCAAATTCTGATAAGAAGATCTTTTCTTGAGGACAGGTGAGGATATAAAATAGAATATCACTGTGGAAGAAACTTTAAATTTTTCTTAAAATGCTTAATTTAACCCTCACAATTTAAACATCTACGTCAATACAAAAATCTGAACATGACTATTTCTAGCAGTTTAATTCAGTACTACCAAAGCTGGAAAAAAACATCCTTGAAGAAGTGAACAAGCAATTAAATTGTGGGTTTTATTTATCAATAAAAATAAATGAGTTATCAAGCTATAAAAAGATAAAAAGGGAGAAAATTTGCTACACATTGCTATGATAAAGAAGCCAGTTTACAAAAACAACATACTATATAATCAAAATCATATGAAATTCTGGACAAGACAAAAATATAGAAAATGTAAGAGGTCAGTGATTATCAAAGGCTTAGGACAGGCTGGGTGGGATATGCAGGGATGCTTAGATGGTGATGAAAATATCCTAGGTACATGCAGTTACACATTTTGTTATAGGTACGCCATCATGTATTTATCAAATCCTTAGAATTATATAAACACTATAATTAAAGTTAATGTAATCTATTCTTTTAAGCTATTAATAATATAAAACTATTTTTACTCTTAATTACATGAAATGTACAGCATGAAAGTAAGATGTTGATTATTGGTGGAATATGAAAGAATGAGAACAGGTGGAACTCTCTTATAGTCACTTAGTTTCTCTTTGCAGCTCTAGGATTTGAACTCATGACCTTGTTTATTCCAAGAAATTGTACCTCTGAGCTACATCCTCAGCCCCATTCTGTTGCTTTTATTTTTTTATTTTTTTTATTTATTTTTTATTTTTTGATACTTTATTTACATTTCCAATGTTTCCCCCTTTCTAGGTCTCCTCTTTGGAAACCCCCTATCCCCTTCCCCTCCCACACCTCTATGAAGGAATTTCACCTCCCACCCACCTGCCCACCCACTCCCATATTCCCACCTTGACATTCCCCTTTACTGGGGCCTCTCCTCCCTCTGATGGCCAACAAGGACCTCCTCTGCCACATATGTGGTCCAAGCCATGGGTCCCTCAATGTGTATTCTTTGGTTGGTGGTCCAGCCTCCAGGAAGACCTGGGGGTCAGGCCAGTTGACACTGTTGCTCCCTCCATGGGACTGCAGACTCCCTCACCTCCTTCAGTCCCTTCTCCAACTCCTCCATCTGGGACCTCACTCTCAGTCCAGCTGTTACTGTAAAGTGAAACTTGGGTATTCCGAACGTTTGGGCTAAAATCCACTTATCAGTGAGTACATACCATGTTTGTTCTTTTGTGAATGAGTTACCTCACGCAGGATGATATTTTCAAGTTACATACATTTGCCTGCAAATTTAATTATATCTTTGTTTTTAATAGCTGAGTAGTACTCCATTGTGTAAATGTACCACATTTTCTGTATCCATTCCTCTGATGAGGGACATCTGGGTTGTTTCCAGCTTCTGGCTATTATAAATATGGCTGCTATGAACATAGTGGAGCATGTGTCTTTATTACATGTTGGAGCATCTTCTGAGTATATGCCCAGGAGTGGTATAGCTGGGT